>QPMI01000436.1:0-646297 GCA_004431415.1 Cyanophora paradoxa | reverse complement strand
GCTTCCGCCTCCTCGTCCATGGGATCGTCTGGACTGGCTGGATTGCCTGGAGCACCGAGCGAATTTTCTTCAGCAGCCCCGCACGGCGAGCTTCTGTCGCCTCTTTCACCTTCTTGGCGGCCAGTTCAAGCGCATCGTTTAAGTCCATCGTCGTATACCGGGTCTCCGCCCCGTATCCTTGTACGCGGCCCTGCGCTTGTCCATGGCTTCCATCTCGCGCGGGACGAGGGGGCGATTTCTATCCCCGCCGTTTGCGAGTTGAGCCTGGACGGCGACGGGCACCCGCTCGAGCACGGCCCTTGCCGCCGCAACGGCCACCGCTCGGCCGCCACCACCTCTGGCGGGCGCGAGGGCCCCGCCTGTGGCTCGCGGCGGCGGGGGTGGCGGCGGGGGCGGCGGCGGGGGCTGCTGCTCCGCTGGGGCGCCGACGGCCGGGCCACCGTGTCCGGGGCTGCGAGGGGCCGGGCTGCGGCTGCAGCGGTGGCGTCTTCGGCCCGGGGGCGGAGGCGCGGAGGCGGAGGCCCCGGAGGCGGGGCCCCCCCTTCGTTGTCGGAGTCTGACTCGATCATTTCGTCTCTGGTTCCTTGGATGGCAGGGCCTTCTGAATGAGGGCCTCGCGCGCGCCTTGCCCGCCTTGATTGCTCTGCCCATGGCCGCCTCCGGGAAACTGGCCTCGATGGCCTCGTTGTCCCCGTCCGTGATGCGCACCTTCTGCTCGCGCGGGCCTTGATGTACTGTTCCTTGTCCATCCGCTTCTTCGCCCGCCTTTTCTCCCTGGGTACGTCGCGCTGGCGGCTCTCGTCCGGCCCCGGCCCCTCGCTGTCCGAGCTCGAGGGCGGCTCGGCCTGGGCGAAGGGCTGGCGCGTGTTGCGGTTCGTCCAGTCGGGGTCGTACTTCCCTCCGATCAGCTCCTCGGGCTTCTTGTTCTCGCGCGCGTAGATGCTCGTGGGCTTGAACTCCTCGCCGTGTGATGATGTACTTGTAGTAGTAGTACGCGTCCTCGAGGTTCATCGGGCCAGCGTCTCGAGGCGCTTCTTGCGCTTCAGGAATTCGGTGATCTGATCCTCCTTCGACTTGCAGAACTCCCGCACGCCGGCAGCACCGTCAGGTTCTTGCCGTCCACGTCGCAGGCGCCCGCTCCTTGGCCTTCAGGTTCGCGGTGAAGGCCGACTGGCCCATCAGCCAGGCGCGGAAGCCCTCCTCGTACTCCTCGTCGAGGCTCGACTCCATCTGCTGGAACTTGTTGATGTAGTACGCGTTGGCGATGGCCTGCGCCTCCACCTCGGCGAGCTTGTCCGATTGATCGCGCTCCTCGAACCGAATTTCCGGCGTGGCCCTCGCCAGCGCCGTCTTCATCAGCTGCTGAAAGTGCGCGTACTTGTCGCTCTCGAAGGGCGTGATGTGCGAGTCCCCGCCCCCCGGGATCGCGAGCACGTTGCGCGGCGCGAAACGCGAGGCGAGCCCCCTCATTTGCACTTCTTAGGAGCTGGCTTTGAAATTTTATCGTCTTGCTTGTCTTCCTTCCCGTCCTTCTTCTCGCCCCCTTCTTCCCTGCTTCGTCGGGCGCATCGCCACGAATATTTCGCCGGCGAGACGTCCTCGTACAGCGGCTTCGGTCCTAGGAAATTCGGGCGGCCCTTCAGCTTCTCCTTCGCCTCTTCACTCCGCCTTGGTGGCCGCTCTGCCCGTTCTGGGCGCCTTTTTCGCGGCTTCTTCTGCGCCTCCGGCATGTTTACCCATCACAGAAAAATATGGTTGGCGCCCCCGACGTCTCGGGAACTGCCTCTCCACCTGCGCTCGGCCGCGTCCCTCTGGTCGGCGAAGCTACGGTAGCCGCGGCCCTCTGCCCCATCACGATTTGCCAGAGCCGTGCACGGACCTCGTCCTGCAGTCTGTACACCAATCGCGAATGTCTCGACGATATCCGTCGGCAGCGTGGCCACCCCGCCTTGATCTCGGGTACATCCGTGGATCCTCTTCGAGCGTAAGCTCTGCATGCGAGCGCGCAGCATCTCAATTTGCGTATCGATTGGGCCCAATAAGGGATAGATCGAGACATCGGGTACGGGGTCACTGAGAAATTACACTGGTCGAAGAGGAGGTACCCCACCAGGATCCCCGCTATAATCCAGAGGGCGACCAGTCGCGCTCCGCCGCGCGCCCCCGGCGTCACATCAGCTGCCCGCCCGGGCCTGCGCAGGCCGTGCGTGCGGTGGTCCGCCAGTGCGGGCGGGAACTGCTCCTGCGGCATGCGCTCGGGGTAGATGCCGTCGAATCGGTTCTGCATTTGGTACATGTCCCTATCGAACAGCAGGAGGCCATTTCTCAATTTGGGAGGGACTTAGAAATACTGCCCGTGAGCTCCCTGTCGCGGATCCTGCGAAAATCCGCGAAGAGCCGCGCGCGCAGCGCCTGCAGACGAGGCGGGCCCGCCCGCCCACGCGCGCCACCGAGATCTCGTGGCCGAACTGCAGGTGGCCCGGGAAGCAGGTGGGGGGTAGTCGCAGACGAAGCAGTGGCAGGGCAGTTGCGCCGCCGAATCACTGCTGAAGAATCGCAGGCTCGCTCGCCGCCTTCCTCGGCGCGCGCTGGCGCTTGGGCTGGGCCTCGAGCGGGCTCGGTCGCCCTCCGCGGGGGCCGCCTTGGCCTTCTGCCGGGCGCCGCGGGGGCTTCGGGCCGTAGGGGCTGCCGGTGCCTGGCTCGAGCCGGCGGCCGGCCAGCGGCGTCGGTCACCTGCGGGCGCTGCGGCGGAGGGCTGGTCTCCCGGGCCCCTCCTCGAGGACCCGGCGCATGAAGCGCGAGACGCGGCCGCTGCATTGCGTGCAGGAGCGACGGCCACCTGGCGGTTGTTCTTGCTGGTACGCACCTCGACGTTGGCGAGCTTGGTGTTGGAGCGGCACTTGAAGCAGTAGTGGCGTGCTCCATGGGATCTAGCTACGGGTGTAGACAGCCTTCAGAAAAAAGTGCGTAGTAGCGGACGGCGCACCGGGGCAGCAGACGTAGACGCCCGCCTTGAGCACCCAGCCGCGCTTGGTCTGGGGCAGCGGCAGATTTCGCAGCAGAGGGACCTGGGCTTGCGGCACGAGGATCCCATCTGGCGGCGGGGCCTAGAAATCACAATGGATCACAACGGATTGAGCGCGGCGTAGAGGGCGATTAAGTAGGCGTCGCAGAGGTCGTCGAGCTTGCCGTTTCGATCCGCGATGTCGGCGAGCTCGGCGGGTACGAGGTCGCGGCACTTGTCCACGGCGCCCGCTTGCGCTCCTTGTAGCTCGGGTTCGAGATCTTGAAGAAGTGCTTGATGGCGCGCGGGCTCACGATCCGCGCACGCCCGTACAGCAGGGCGTGGAGCGTGCACTCGATGCAGCGATTGATTCCCGTCCTCTGGCCCTCGATCGCGATCTGGTCGGGAAGGCCGAAGGCGCTATGGCCGCGAGTAACCTCCACCAGGCGCGCAACCAGGCGGCCACAGCAGCGCGCAGACGGGAAGAGGGCGATCTTCTGCCAGTCGAGAATCTGGGATTCCTTTGTCTGCGGATCGAATTCGATGAGGCACCATGCGAAATTGATGACCCCCACATCCACGCCGAGGATCTTCATCCAGGGTCGCAAGAAAATCTGAATGAAGGGGATGGCAGAGGCCTGGGCGGAAAAATTCATCCGGATGGTGCATCGACATTACCGAGATGAGTTCTTCAGCTCAGACTACAGCCAAAGCGTTCCAGACATTCTGAGCGATTTCGAAAGCTGCATTAGAGAGGCTGCGCGCTGCTAGGTATCGACTACGAGGACCTGGAGCTAGGTATCGACTACGAGGACCTGGAGCACCCTCGAAAAATCTGAATGAAGGGGTAAAATGGCCAAGGACCCCAAGAAGCCGAAGAAGCCGAAGGCGGCCAAGCCCCAGCCCGCCCAGCCCGCAGGCGCAGCGCCCGCGGCCCCGCCCCGCCGGCCAGGCCACCGGCACGGGCTCGGGCACGGCCCCGCCGCCGGCGCCAGCTGCGCCATGGGCATGACAGAGGACGGCCAGCAGCTCACGCCCGAGCAGGTCAACGCCTTCCTCGACAACTCGAAGACGGGAGGCATCGAGCGCATGGCCTGCCTGCCCGAGCTCAAGTGGTTCGACGTGAACACCGTCAAGTCCGACGCCACGGTCGTCTGCGTCGGCAAGCGGCGCACGGGCAAGTCCTTCTTCCTCCGCGATCTCATGTTCAACCTCTCCGGCACCTTCCCGGGGGGTATCGTGATCAGCCAGACCGATCGCCTGAACGGCTACTGGAAGCAGTACATCCCGCAGCGCTTCATCTGGCCCAAGTACAACCCGGGCGTGCTCTTCCATTTATTCAGGAGGCAGCAGGCGATCATGCAGCACAACAAGTCCGAAGACGTGCTCGCGGGAAAGGAGGATCCCGTCGACCCGCGATTTTTCGTGCTGCTCGACGACGTGATTTCCGACGCTCGGCTGCGGTACGACGAGGCCCTCAACGAGCTCTTCGTGGCGGGGCGCCACTACAAAATCATGACCCTTATCACGACGCAGTATGCCAAGGGCATCAATCCCGTCCTGCGCTCCAATACTGATCTGGCTGTCATTTTCAAGTGCTCGCAGGCGATGCAGCGCGAGGCCCTCGCAAAGGAGTGGGGCGACATCATCTCCCAGCGCGCCTTCTACTACCTGCTCGATAAGTACACGCAGGATAACCACTGCCTTATCATCGATTCTTCCAACAACTCTACGAACCCTCTGGACGTTTTGTACGTCTACAAGGCCGAGGAGCCGCCCCCTTCCGCATCGGATCCAAGGAGTACTGGAGGGCGAAACCGTCAACGGAGAAAATCTCGTGGGTCCGGACGACGGCACGGTGGACAAGACGCTCCTCGGCATGATAGATAATTTCAGGAAGCACCGCGGCCTCGCCTGATTTTTTCTGAGGCTTCGTGCGTAAGCATGTCGCCCAGCGCCCACATCGCCTCCGTCTTCCGCGTCGAGTCCATCGCTTACGACTGCCTCCTGGAGGCGAGCCTCGACCCCTCCTCGCCCTTTAACGACGGCGAGGTCAGCAGCGCCCTGGAGAGGATCTGCGACGCGCTGGGAATTAACTGGGAGCGCCTGACCGCGGAGGCGGCGGACGAGGCCGCGGCCGAGTCGCTGGCAGTGAGGACACCAGCTCGGAGGAGATGACAGACGAAGAGGGAGACAGGTGATTTACGTGCGCGACCCGGACGATTTTGCGACCTCGGAATCGGGCTCGGAGGAGGAGGCAGAGGAGACCGAGGACGAGGACTCCGACGCCTAGGCGCGCCCCTTAAAAATTTCCGAGGCGCTAGGAAAATGTCAAAGGTGCTCCTAGGGCTCTCCCAGGCTATCGTGCAGTACGCCCTCGGCCTGGCATCCGGCTCCCTCATCGACGCCGCCTTCTCCTCGCACGAAGGCGAAAACAGGGCGGGCCACGCAGCCGAGCTCGCCGCGCAAGTCGCCGTCAACGGCCTCTCCCTCGGCCTGCTCTCGAAATACGTGCTCACCCTCAAGTTCTTCGACGACGACCCCACCGGCGGAATTATGTTCATCCTCGGATTCACACACGGCAGACGAACATGCTAATCAAGGCTACCAGCGCCAGCTTCGGAATCAAGCAGGCGCTCGAGCGGAAGGCCGCCGCGATCACTAAAGAGTAGCTAAAGAGTAGGAAAGAAATGCCAGTCGTTGTACTCGCAGATCCTGTTCCAAATCGAATCTAACTCCGAGAGTTTCTGCCTGCTCTTGAGCAAGGGAAAAAGGGGAGGTGCTGGGGCAAATCCAGCAGCACGAAAATCTGCCTGAAAACGTAATTGTAGTTGAGCATGTTCTTCCTGCCCTGCGACTTGAACATGCTGAAGGGACCTCCACCAGGGCGAACATCTCCTGCACCCGGTCCATGTCCTCCGCGCTCATCGGAGGCGGGCGCTCGCCCGTGATGCGCCACTTGATCTGCGCCCAGCGCTCGATGTACTTCTGCTGCTTCAGAGCCGGAGAACTTGGCGGATATTGTCTTTGCTCCACTCCTTCCCCGCCATGCGCCTCGCAATAGCTGCCAGCACGTCCTCGGGTACCGGAGAATCCTCCAGGCAGTGCTGCTTAAGTCGCTCGGAAACGTGGTACTTGCGCAGGTAGTTGCTGTGGAGCTCGCTGACAGCCAGGGTTGATGGTCCGGATAATAAAGATCCAGGACCAGACCGCAGCCTTGGCAAACCAGATCCCCATCCAGGTGAACACCAACGAGGGCGGTAGAGCTGCAATTTCCGCAGGGGACAGCGGCTTCGCCTTGGGGCCTTGGGTGCGGCGGTTGCGCTTGCGGGGGCGCTCTCCGGCCCCGAGGTAGGAGTTGGCGATGGCGGCGGCGGCGGCGGGGTACGGTGCCGGAGTGTCGAAGTCTGGGTCCCCCTCGTCGTGAAGGATGGCGCCGTAGCGCTGGATCTGCTCGAAGTTTCGGAGGAGGAGATCGATTTCGTTAGAGTCTGCCATTCCTCTGAGTCCTCGTACTGCAGCTGAGCTATTCCCTGCAGAACCAACAGGTTGGCTTCTCAGAGGAGAGTGGGTCCCACTTGCAAGTGAGGAAGCACTTGTTGCAGAAGGCGTTGCTCAGGTGATTCATGTGAGGCTCAGGTGATGCTCAGGTGAGGTGCGGACGTACCCCGGGGCCCACGTGGAAGCTCACCCCAGCCTCGGAAAATTTTCTAGGCCTTGGTCTGACATGCTCAACCTCATCGCGAGGGGCGTGGCAGCAAACAGGCAAGCCGGGCACCGAACCCTCACCTCCGCATGGACGCCTCCGGCCGCTCCCGGTAGAGACGCACATCGTGGTGGGCAACATCAACGACAAGGTGCTGGCGCCCGACAAGACGTGGTTCCAGAAGGTGCTGGACGCGGCGCCCGTGAGGAAACTGAACGGGAGGATCGGCCGCAGCGCGAGTCGAATTTCATGATCACCATCCAGACCAACTACAAGCCGCGGAGCAGGGAGAGGGCTCCAAGGTGCAGGACGCGTTTCACAGGGGCTGGAGGCCCTCTTCTACGACGACAGGCAGCTGGCGCGGTGCATAAAGATGGGGTGTACCCCGACAAGGCGAACCCCAAGGGCTTCGATTTCAAGTCCGACCAGTACGACACGCACGTGGAGAAGGGCAACGCGAACATCGGCATCGAGTACGGGCCGCGGTCGGGGCGGCTCCACGCGCACATCCTGCTCACGCTGGTGCACTACTCGCGCGTGCAATTCGACGGCAAGAAGGCGTCGGATTTCCTCATCAAGTTCATGCAAACGGAGGGCAGGGCGGCCTGCCGAATTTCTACAAGGACGACTGGTTCGGGGAGGAGTACCAGAAGACGGCGGTGCGGCCGATACGGAGAAAGGACGCCCTCGGCATGCAGTGGACGGGCAAGGAGACGGGCTACAGGAAGCGAGAAACCGCCAGGCAGATGCACGTAGACGTAAAATTGCTGCCGCAGAGCAACCTTAAGGATCTGCTGCAGCTGTACATTACGAAGACGGTAGAGGCCCTCGAGACGGGCGCTGTAAAGCTCGTGTAAATTTTTTCTCGTGTCCAATAAATGCCTCCGAAGCGCCGAGGCCGCAAGAAGAAGCCAGAGAGCTCGAGCGAGTCAGAGGAAGAGGAGCCCACGTCCCGTCCTCCGAGTCGGAGGAAGAAGAGGAGGAAGAGGAAGAGGAGCCGGAGCCTAAGCCGAAGGGCAAGGGCAAGGGAAGGGAAAGGGAAAGGCAAAGGGAAACGCGCCCGATACCGGCGTGGACGAGCTCGAGACGCCCGTCGTTGAGATTCCGAAGCGATACGTGCTGGTTCAGGGCGAGGACGGCATATTCCAGCAGCAGAAGAGCATATCCGATTACATCAAGCTCTCGGCCACCAAAGAAGTTCAGATGCTCCCATCGCTGCTCGATAAATCATACCACGAGCCCGCGACCCTCTGGAGCATCCACAGCGAAATCGAGTACGATAAACTCCCCGAGGAGCGACTGCGCGCCATACCGCGCACGTACCAGAGCGCGCAGAAATCGCCGCCAATCTGCTACCGCTGCCTTCGCCTCATGTACGAAGCCACGCCCGTGCCGAGCGCCAAGGGGGCCAACACGCCAGAGAAAATCGCCGCGAGGGAGGCAGCGCAGGCGAGGAAGGATGCCGTGTACGAAGAGTACGTCGCGGTCATAGAGAAGGCAAACGCGTGGCGGCCAAGCAAAACGGCAAGGGAAAGAAAAAGGGCCAGGAGCCGTACCCCTCATCAAGGACAAGAAGCCGGCGCAGGTGCCCACGGTGTCGCCCAGAAACTCGTGGCTCTGCCAGAAGTGCGTCACGCTGCTCGGCAACAAGGGCCTGCTCGTGATCTTGGGCCTGCAGAGGCGAAAGAGGGGCGACACGGCCACCGTCTCCAAGCAGACGCGCGACCACATGGTCGAGAGCGTGCTCGGCGGGCCGAAGCCAAAGACCACGAAAAAGGCAAAGGATACGGCCGCTGACTTCGGATCGTCCGTCATCGAGCCCAACTCTGCGCAGTCGAAAATCAGAAAGGCGAAAATCGTGGCGCCGAGCATGGAAGATTTAATGGCAACCTTCGCGGACGCGCAAGAGGTAAAGCAGAACATAGAGAAGGCGAAAACGGGACTGCAGGCGGCGCAGGCAAACGGGCTGGAGGCGCTCGAGAAGGTGATCACGGAAATCAGCGAGACGGGGCGGTCGGTCTTCATCCTCAACAAAAAGAATCCCGACGGAAGCACGCGGTACGACATACGACAGGCGCGCCAGTCGCGCTACTGGGTGCTCTTCAACACCCACAAGCGCCTGGGAGAGGCGCGAGAATTCGAGGCGGCGGCGCTGCGCGACAGCCTCGCAGAGGTGCTCTCGGATGCAGAATTCTACAAGTTCATACGCTTCAATATGAAGGAAGAGAACGGCAAGTACAAGGACGACACGTACGCCAACGCAATCATCGGAATTCGCGTGCAAGGGGGCGTGGAGGTGGGGCCGACGGACGGCGCGCTGCACGCCCACGTGCTGGTGACGATCGATCACATATCGAATTTGCAGGTGCTGTGGGCGAATTACGACTGGGTGGTGCTGCTGAAGGAGAAGGAGCCGAGCACCACGACGGTGTACGAGCGGCTGCACCAAATTCTGTCCGCGAAATTCACGGCGGCGGGGCAGCGCCTCGTAGACCAGAAGAGGGCAGAGGCAGGGCCTCAACCGAGCATCGATACGATGGTGGAAATCGCAGAGCTCGAGCGCATGCTGACGGAAGAGAAGATAGGCATGGGAAAGATCCGCCCACCGTCCTTGCGTCGCTGATCCCAGAGGAAAATTACGCGAGCAAGCTGCAGGAGTACCTCTCAAAGACGCTGCCCGACAAGCAGAGGCGCGATTTACTGAAAGAGTGGTCGCACGCGCGAAACACGAACAACACCGACAACAACACGGACGGGTACCTCTTCACGATTTTCCAGGCGGACGCCGGCCAGGCGGACGATCCCCGCTTCGCGCCGCAGGCCGCGGAAATCGGCGACCTGAGGGCCAGGGGCCGAGGGCGCGGCAAAGGCAAGGGGCGCGGAAGGGGAAGGGGTAGCGGATAATAAATCTGACGGGCCCGCGAAAATGTTCCAGGGGAATGCACCCACTCGGACATCATCACCGTCGTCTGCGGCGCGCTCTTCCTGGTCTCGGAGCTGCTGGGCGGCACGGAGCGCGTCGGCCCCAACACAGTGCTGGGCGCCCTGAAGGCGGCGGCCCTTAGGGTCGTCCGCCGCGGACAGCCCGAGCCCGAACCCCCACCGGAGCAGCAGAGGCGCGAGAGCACGCAGAACATAGGGCCGCACCACGTCGACATTCAGATGACGCAAACCGGTACCCGTTTTTTTCTAGAGAACATGGGAAATGGAGACTCCCGCGACACCAGCCCCCAGCGCAGAGGCTCCAGCGCCCAGCAACTCCAGCAGCAGCACCGCGGCCTACCCTTGGCTTCTTAGGACTTACGCGCGAAAGAAGCAGCAGCAGCCGAAGGCACCGGCGGAAATGGCGGCTGACCTGGATCGGTGCACCCGCCGCGCCATCGCGAGCTACGCCAAGCGCGTCGAGCAGTACCACCCCCAGATGGCAGAGGACGCCCGGGCGTACGCGAAGAACCCCGCCGCGAGCCCGCCCGTGATGGCCGCCGTCATCGACCGGCTGCAGTGGGCGCTGCACGAGGAGGGAGAGCGCGTCAGGAATTTCTTCATGCCCAAGTAAATTTCTGAAAGGGGCCTTAAACCCGAGAATGATGTCCCTGCCGAGCCTCGACAACATCCTCAGCGATTCGCGCTACCTGGGCAGCCTCCTGACCCTCGGCGCCGTTGCGTACATGTCGCCCGCGCGCTACTACCTGCTGCGGATCCTCCTCGCACAATTCGCGGGCTACTACTTCGTGGGGCCCACCCTCCTGAACATGGGACCGAAGCGGGCTTAATTTCTCAGCCCCTCCTAAGGCCCTAAATAATGTCCTGCGTTAACCTCTACGTCCAGTCGAACGGAGAGACGCAGGATTCCGAGGGCTTCTGGCGCCTCAGGCTGAACCAGATCCCCTCCGACATCGACACGCTGCAGATCAAGGGAGTCTACCTGGAGCTGGACACGACCGCGATTCCGGACCCCACCGCCGCGAAAACCGTAAACGTGCTGCTGATGGACGTGCCCGATTTGAACGTCACGACCATCTCGAACGTGAACGCGTGCATCAACAAGGTCGTGATTCCGACGTGGGCCACGACGGCCTGGAAAACACCATCCTTTACTGGTTCGAGGTGCCCATGGCCGTGCGCCCGAATTACGTCGCGTACGACAAATTCCAGGAGCTGCGCGTGCGCTTCACCGACATCACGGGCGCCACCAAGAAGAACAACGCCTTCATCGTCAAGAACTTCGGCCTCTGGGCCTACGCTAAGTAGGCCGACTAGATTTTCGCAGGCCCCCTTAAATGCGCCTGATCATATTCCCGCGAAAGGGCTCGGGCGTCAAGACGCGTACCTTTACGGGCGTGCCTGGCTACCCCTCGCCCCTTACTTACAGAGTCGATCTTGTAACCGCCTCTGGTCCAATTAAATACGGGCTGCTGCACAGCCTCAGTCACATCCGTCTCGGTGAGAGCGCATGGCAGGACTTGGCCTTAATCGTAGAATTCGAGTACAGGGGGGTAGACACGCTAATGGGCGATCACTTTTACAGGGTACGGGTAGCAAGGGAGGGGTACTCGCTGCCGAACGGCACGGGTGGGGAATACTGGGAGCCAAAGATTCGCGACGCCTCCGAGGCCTACCGCTGGCTGCGTGACGAGCAGATCACTATCAGGCCCGATTACCCCTACGCCGACGTTTTCTGGCAGGTGCCCGTGGGCCGCTGGACAACGGGCGAGGTGAGCGGCAAGCTGAAGTGGACGTGGGACGCGGAGCATTAGTTAATTTTTCTCTCTCGCGGATAAAATGTCGATGCTCGACGACCCCTGGCGCATGGCCATCCCGAATCCGGACGAGGTGCTGAACGGTGCCTTCGCGATAGACGGGAGCCTGAGCGTGAGGGGAATTTACGCGGATGAGATAAGGCTGCGCAAGGGCGCGACCTACAGCGATTTCCTGACGTCCGTCGGTACCTTGGACGATTACGGTGACCTCACCGCAATTATCAAGGGGCTCTGGGGCGTGACGACCGAGACGGGCGTGGACTGGAACATTATCAAGAGGGCGGCCGACGTGAAAATCGCAAACTCGGTCACCGCAAAGGATGCCACCCTGAACCTCGTGAAACTGACTCTAAAGGGCGCAGAGGGAGACGTGAGGCCCGGGTACAACGCACTCGAGCGCATCGCGGGCCCCCTGCGCCACATCTACTGGAGCCGCCAGGCGCTGCCGAGCATGGAGCCCGAGCAGTACAGGCGCGACAGGGAGGAGTTTTTCGCGTGGTTCGACCACTTCAAGGTCAACATCCGCGCCCTGAGCGCCGACAGGACGGGCGAGACGCCGGAGACGACGGGCGGGGGCCGCATCCCAACGGCGCCCGACGTGCTCCCCGATCGCTCGGACTGGGCGAAGACGCAGAACTGGGCGCTGAAGGACCACTTCCACGACGAGAGGTACGCCCTCGTCAAGCACCCGCACGTGAAGGCCGACATCACGGACTGGGCGCACCGCCACCTGTACGACGACATCATCGGCGGGCCCAAGGTGCCGGGTGCGATTCCGGGTGGGGTACGGGTGGTGGAAGCACGGGAGGTGGGGTACAGGCACCGGGGTGGGGGTACAGGCACCGGGGTGGGGTACAGGCACGGGGGCGGAGGGGGCTCCAGCGGCACGCCAGTGGGCGGGGCGGGGCAGCAGCGGCTCGGGTGGCGGCGGCTCAGGCGGGAGGGCATGGATAAGGTAGCAGGCCTCGCCACTTCAACGGCCATCTTCGGGGCGCCCTCATCGTAGGCGGCATCAAATACTACAAGGATCGGAAGGGTTCGTGAGGCAAATCGACGAGCTGAACGCGAGACCCCCATTAAATTCGATACCGAGGACGCGCAGCGCGAGTACTACAAACTCGAGAACGAAAAGAAGCAATGGAGCGAGCTGAAAGACAAGGAAATGACAGAGGTCGCGGAGAAGAAGGCGGAAGCGAACAAGCTGATGACAGACGCGCAAAGGCAGGAAGAGAGCGCCCTCACCGCGCTAAGGTCGGCAGAGCGCCAGGTCGCGGAAGAGCGCACGAAAATGATACTCGACGCCGAGGAGGAGCTGAAGAGGATAAACGAGCAAAGGGAAGCCGCCAAGGCGAAAAAGCTGCAGGAAATTGAAGCGCTGACCGCAGGCACCGAGCTGCTTGAGGCGCAGAGGAAAGAGATCGAGGATAGGAAGAAGAAATTGGAAAAGGAGGCAGAGACGAGAAGGCAGCTGCTGGAAGAGGAAGAGGAAACGAGGAGAAAGGCAGGAGAGCTGCAAACGGGGGCGGTGCAGGAGGCGAACAGGCTCCGGGAGGAAATCAAAAATTTAAAGGAGGCCGCCGAGCGCGCGGACGAGCAGTCGAAAAAATTCAAGGCCAACGCGGACGAGCTGGCACAGAGGCTGCTCAAGTACGCGGCCACGGCAGAGGCTCGCTCGCCCATGGGGACGGCCGAGACGCAGACGACGCCGAGGCCCGATCCGAGGCCGGCCGCCGAGAGGCTGCCCTTCGCGCGGCTGGGTAGGAGCGACCAGGTGGAAGAGCTCATTGGCCTCACGCTCGAGGATCAGAGGGCCCTCTTCGACGCGTTAGAGCAGCGGCGCAGGGCGGACGAGGAGGCAGCTGCCAAGACAGAAGAGGAACGACTGAAGGCAATGCAAACTGCATCAGACGAGGAATTTGCACGGCTGGAGGAGCCGAAGGTAGCGGAGCGTAAGCGACGACTGGAGACGTTCAGGGGGCGCAGATGGATTTTTACCGCTCGGAGCTCAAAAACTGAAAGAAGGAAATGCATCGGGGACAGGTCCGCGCCATGGAAGAGAACATGCGCGACTTTAGCTACGTTATGGATCAGCTGACGGGAAGGGGTCAGAAAGACGCCGAAGAACTGAGGAGAAAGATGGCCGATGAGAAGTGGAAAAACTTTGAGCGTCAGGCTGTTCAGAGGCCCATCAGCGATGCCATCTGGATAGCATACGGCGACGTGGAGGAGATGCACCGCGAACTGCGGACGGAAGTGAGCCTATGGCGGGGAGCCCTCGAATGGTCACTGTACCGGATGCAAAAGGGAAAGTTTGTGGCAGAGCTGCGAGCCAATCCGAAAACGGTGAGCGCGGGCGCACAGAGCGCGTACCTCTCCATGGTCGATTACGTGGGCAAGCTGAGCAAATTTTGGGAAATGCGAAGAGCCATCATTCCAGCGGAGGGGCTCGCGCAGTACGATGCCATGGTGCGCGATCTGGAGGCCTTCAAACGTGAGCACCCACCCGCCAAATACAAGATTCACATAGATACGACGGCATTCATGGGCGATCTAAGGAAGAGAGGAGACGAGGCCAAGAGTCAGATCGAGGAGCGCTACAGAAAGGCCCAAGCGGACAAGGAGTACGCAAACAGGGTGATTGAAGAGCGGAAGCAGCAGGCGAAGGAGAACGCGGCGAGACGCAACGCCGAGATAGAAGAGCAGAGGCGGAAGATCGCAGAGCGCAAGGCGGCAGAGGAAGAGGCAAGAAAGACCAAGGTAGAGACAGAGTACCAAGCATTGAAACGGGAGGCCAATCAAATATTAAAACGAAGGGGAAGGGCGTACGCCGATGAGGGCGCGGGCGTCGGCTTGGCCAGCCCAGACGACATCACACTCGCGGAGAGGGACGACGTTTCCGTGGAGGAGATGCGCCCGGGCACCGCCCGCCTGCCCTCCGAGGGCGTGTTTCAGACGCTCGACAGGCGCGTGATGGGCGACTCGGACGTTATTTTGCGCAACGCCCTCATGCCCTACGGCGACTGGAACCGCGCCACCGCCGACGCCCTCGCCGATTTCGACCTCGAGCGATTCACCACCAAAGAGCAGCGCGACGCGTACCTGGGGCGCCCGAGGGCAAGGCGGCCCGGGGTGGCCAAGGAGGCCCTCAGCGCCGAGACGCTCTTCTCGGCGGCGGGTACGGCGAACAACGACGGCATGTCTTTCGGGGCAGCCGATTTATTTCAGGGGGCGGGCATCGACTTGGTGGGCGCCGGCTCGGGGGTACGGGCTCGCGGGCCATGCGGCGGGCGGGCGCGGCGGCGGCGGGCCTTGGGCTGGCGACGGCCGGCGGCCTGCTCTCGGCCTACCAGGCGCTCTCGCAGGGCAAGATAGGGAGGCCGAGTTCTTCGATACGTTCCGCGATCAGATGATCATGACGGTCGGCTCTTTGGCCTTCAGACGGGCATGTCGTCCGCCCTGAGCGCCCTCACGAAAATGAGGATCGGCACGGTGGGCGGACTTGGCCTGTCCATCCTCGCGGGCGCCATCGCGCAGGTGATCGTGGATATCATCAACGGCGCAGCGCGGAAGAAATCGTGAAGAACTTTTTCAAGTACCCCGTCGACTGGGCGACCGACACCATACAGTTCATCGCGGAGCTCTCGCAACAGATCTACGACTGGGGCGTCGAGACGTGGGGCGACGAGGCGAGCCAGCTGCGCAACCGAATTAATCGGCTGGAGGGCGAGCTGGGCTCCGGATTTTTGGGTGTGTACGACCCTCGGAGGCGCGCGAAATGGCCTCGCTCTTGGCCCAGGAGCTGCGGTTAAACGAAATCAAGGAGCCGAAGGAGCTGCAGGCCTTCATTCGCGCGCTCGACAACAGCATCAACGATTACCGTACCCCAAGGACCAGAAGACCCTGCTCGAAATCGATCGCGCGACCGTGCTCTTCCTCTCCCAGCTCACCGTTAAAATGCAGGAGGGCTTCGGTCGACTTCGCTCGCCCTGAGTCGACTTATGCGCGACCTGAAGCAGATGATAAAGGAGGAGACCAAGGGGCGGAAGCGCGTCTTAATTGCCGTCTACCAGGAGGGCCTCAACAGGATCAATCACATCGAAGCCCTAAGGCGCGAATTCGGCTCGGCCATCCGTCACTCGGGCGTCTCGTCGAACGGAGGGCGCAGGTGGCCCGCCTGGCGGACGCCAACTCGCGCCTCGAGATTCCCGGGACCTTCCGCATGCAGGATTGGTGGGAGGCCGAGGCCTTCAGGAATTACGGGGCCTTCATAGACAACGGGATCAATTCGCAGAGCCCAAGGCAAACTGGCTGGTACCCAAGGCCTACGTCGATAAATTGGTTGACAGGCCTGCAGCACCATACACCAAGAAGATCGCCAAAGGCATCGAGTACTGGGCGCCCGAGCCAGGCCAGCCCGTGTTTGCATCGCAGAACTACGAGTGGCACATGGCGCCGGGGGCGAGCCAGGCCGTGAGCACCGTGGGCGTTGCCGTGCCGCAGCTGGCGACGGTGGCACACACGGGGGCGTATGCAGATCTCAGCGGGAGGCCGACGATACCCGTGATACCAACAACGTGGGCGTGGGATAGCATCACGGGGAAGCCGAGTACGTATCCCCACGCAGACCACCAGCACACCATCTCTCAGATCAGCGACTGGACGGCCCCGGACTTGACGAACATCTCCGTGGATTGGGACAACGTAACGGGCAAGCCACTTACCTTCCCCCCCTCTACACACAGTCACAATGTGTACTGGGATAATGTCATCGACCGACCCACTTCCTTCCCACCCTCTACGCACAGTCACACAGAGTACTCGCTCACCAGCCACGGGCACAGAAACGTGAACATGGATGCGTACATAACGCACGGCACGTCCTTCCACTCCTACGCTGCGTACACGGAGTTTAACATCAATTCAACATACACGGTGACGTTCAACATTACATTCGGACAGGCGTACGACACTGGAGGCGGACTGGGGACCCCAGCAAACCCAACGCCGGTTATTAACGTAACCCCTCGTTCGACATCAATCCCGGCGGCAGCACGGATGTCGATTTCTACGGGCCAACGTCACGGCGGTGAGTCACACTGGCTTTACAGTTAAAGTGAGATTCCAACCCAGAATGACGGTCACGCCCACCCAAATTGTCCAGCTTTTTATTCATTGGACCGCGATCGGCAAGCTGCTTATGTAATCGATTTTCTGATGCAATCCAAAAATGTCGGTCGCTGTCCCTCTATTTACCTATGCTGCCAGCGTGAATCACAAGGGCGATCACACGATTAAGGAGACCACCCTCGGAAACCAGGCCACCGAGGCCCCCTACAACGCCACGGCCGTCCCCTTTTCCGAGGCCGACCTCGTCCGCGTCGGCGAGCTGCGCTGCGACAAGATGCGCACGCGGGAGGGCGGGTCGGCCGTGCCGGGGCGCGTGAGGACGCAGAGGCTCACCGTCACGAACGGGGCCTGGGACGGGAGCGGGTACACCACGAATCAGGTGACCTTTAATGGGACTGTGAACGGGGAGGGGAATGCGGCTCTGTATGTGCAAGGAGGCGGAGCAAACGTGGTGGGGGGCTTAGGGTGAGCGGGGCTTCAAACTTGGCGGGCATCGTTACATTGGACGATAAGCTGCAAATTACCGGAACGTCACCGTACATAAATGGCGGTGGTTCAGGCGTAGCTATAAAGTACAACGAAAACGATAGACTCCTCTGTGGGACTCTTGGCGTTGGTGTTACAGGTACTCTATTTACCTCGGCAATCGAAGGCCCTACTAATGGCCTAAGCATAGCAAACACTTCAATCGTTGATAGCGGAAGCGTCAGCTCTGGTCTATCCTTGAGAAACAACGGCACCGAACGACTGCTGTGCGGAACCGTCGGCGTTGGCATCACGGGTCGGCTCATCGTCTCGACGCTCACGGGCGATGGAAACCGAGCCGTTTATTCGGATGCTCAAGGATACCTGACAAACTCGTCGAGCGATAGCCGCCTGAAAGAAAATGTCGCGAGCATGTCGGGCATTCTCCCTCTTCTGCTGCAGCTGAATCCCGTGTCGTTCACCTGGAAGAACACATCCTCGGGGGTTCGAAAACGGATTACGGTCTCATCGCACAGGAAGTCCAAGGCGTCTTCCCGAGTCTCGTTTTCGAGAACGCGGATGGATTTCTCGGGTAAACTACGACAGGCTCATTTCCCTGTCGTTGAAGGCAATTCAGGAACTTTCACAAGAAGTTCAAACTCTCAAAGACCAGGTAGCGGCACTGGCGAGCTGATCTGGAACAACTAGGAATAACTACACCGCGAGTATCACAATTCGACCGTTGCCACCGTCGCTGAAAGACGAGCCACCGTTGCCGCCCCTACCAATGCCTGCTGCGTAGTGAGCGTCTCCGCTATTTCCTGCCACCTGGCCGGACCCAGGATACACCGTAGCATCCGTCAAGTTTCCTATGTAGCTCGAGCCACCGCCACCTCCAAACATTCTTGCTATTGGGTTCTCTGACACTCCGCTCCTGCTGGACCCAGAGCCTCCACCGAAGTAACCACCACCACCACCACCACCGAACCTGTAGCCGCTTGAATCAGGCCCAGTCTCTCCACCTTGGCGCAAAGTTCCCGGGTTGCTGGGCCTGGCCCCTGAGGCCACAACACCGGCTCCGCCAGCGGTTTGGGTGCCTCCTTGAGCCGGTATCTCTCCGGTTACTCCAACCAACCCAGCCGCACCACCGGTCAACCCCCGCCTACTCCCCCGCCGCCATTCGAATCACATGTACCCCCACCTCCGGCCCTGCAACAACCAAGTCGGTCCCTGCAACGCGCTGAATTGCAGAACGACCACCACCGGCGCCGTTTTTGTACTCCGGATCGACGCTATGGCTCCAGCCCCTTCCACCACCTCCGTAGACGGTAGCAGTGGCAGTCCCGATACACCCTTTGGGCCGCCGCATCCAACAACAAGGATGAGCGTCTCCCCGAGGACACAGCCAATGTACCAACTACGCAAGCACCCGCGCCTCCACGGACCCCCGTACCTGCGCGTTCTCCGCCTCCACCCCCGGCCGCCCATACGATGACACGCACAGCCACAGTCCCCGTTGGTACTACGAAAGTCTGGTCGGCCCGGTGTAGGAGAATGTACCCAAAACAGGAGCGTTTGCAGTTGTTGCACTGGCAGACGAGGACTGAGGGCCTTCCTCGCCGATCTGGTTGACGCCCTTGATGGTGTAAGTGTAAGTGGTTCCGTAAACGGTCGTTGTGTCCGAAAAGGGGCTGCTCGTGTCGCTGGCAAGGAACACGCCACCCCTGTAGATGTTGTAGGAGACGGTGACGCCCGTCACCGGCACCGACCACTCGAGCACAACAGGCTGTGCTGCCCCGCCGCGGGGGTTGCAGTGAGCCCAGTGGGCGCCCCCGGGTCCGTGGTGACGTACGCCGCAATACTCTTCGGCCCTCCCCTCCCGTGTTCGTCGCGGAGATCTGGTACTCGTACCCTGTACCCCAGACGGTGGTCGTGTCGCTGTAGGAGTTGGTCGCGGAGTCTGTGAGGTAGGCCCCGTCTCTGTAAATCTTGTATCCCGTCGCTCCCGTGGACGCAGTCCAGCTGAGGCTGACAGGCTGCTGCTGGTCGTTGGGTGCTGATGCCGTCACGTTCGTGGGGCGTTTGGCATAGTCCAGACCAGGAGCGGATCGGACTTGTCGTATTCGACACCGCCCACGATGCCGGCCACCTGGTAAGAGTATTCCGTGCCCCACGTAAGAGCAGTGCTATCGTCAATGTACGAGGTAGACAGGGCACTGCTCGCAAATCCGATTGGCGTACCGTTCCTGTAAATTCGAATCGAGTCCGCGCCCTCCATGGCCACCCAGTTGATTGTGACGACTATGGCGGGTTTCGGGAAGCCCGAAGACGCGGGGCCGCCCCGGCAATAAAATCGCCGTAGGTCTGGGCCGTGGCGGTCGTGAGCGTGGTGTAGGCTTCGATCTGCGGGCTGAAGCCGCCTATGCCTTGGAAGAGAATGTAATTGCTCATGGCACCCTCGTGGGTGTAGAGAAGCGACTGTGCGTAGGTTGTGGGCGGGGCTTTGCCATCAGAGCCCGTGCTGCTGCTGCCCTGTTCGCGAACCGCCGCCACGCGGTAGAGTCGCTGGGCCCCAAACTAAAGGAGAGTCCGTGTAGGTGACGGTTGGCGCATTCACCGTGGCCACGAGATCCCAGGGCCGTTGATGCTGGTCGCCCTGTACACCTTGTACTTGACGGCGTTGGTGACCGCGACCCAGTTCAGCTGAAAGCCGTACGTACTGTTCCCGTTGTTGAGCACGGAGCCCGATCGCACCTGGGGCCTGCCCACAGTCAGCGAGATCGGCTCCACGCCATACTGCGGAGCCTGCACCACCTGCTTTTTCACGAATACGAAGCGGGGCATTTTCCTCTACGATCCGAAAAAATATCTGCCCCGGGTAAATGACTTCCAACTGGTACCAGACCCTCAGCGGCTCACTTGACGTTGGCAACAACACCAAGGATTTCGCACGCATACCCTCCGGCAGTTACGTCGACGTCTTTCTGCAGAATCCCGTCGTGATTCAGGTCGTTCAGAACGCCTACGCCACGCCCAAGATTTATTCCTACCAGCTCTTCTTCGACCCTCTGAGCCTCAGCGCAGAGGTTATCGAGCTGCTGCACGAATCAGGACTCGTGAAAAAGGTGGCACCTGCCACGGCCACTGCCAACGTCTTGCGCTGTCTCGAGGTCAAGTTCAGGGAGACGGGGTACGGCCCCACCGTGAACCGGTACCCAGTTCTTCGAATCTTCCGGGTACGGGAACTTACCAGATGAGGGGTACGCTCAAGGGCGACGTGCTCTTCACGAAATTCAATCCAAGTCCCGCGACCCTGGGGGCCCTCTACACGGGCGGCAACCCACGCGGCTCGACTCTACCCGCTTCCCCTTCACCTTTTTCAGGTTCCAGGTCTTCCCCTCTCCTACGCCGCCGACCAGCCCCACTTCAGCACGGGCGCCAGCCTCTGCGCGGAGCTGCGTGAGTGCTCGATTTCCTACGCGTACGGCACCGACGCTGACTCTGTGCCTGGGCCCGCGTCATGAACATCGGTGGCGACATCACCCTCTTTCACGGATAATCTTTCTCATTTGAGGTCGCAAAATGCCGACCACCTCGGCCACCATCGTGAAGACCGTGTCTGCCGGCTCGATCGTCCCCGATTTCTACGGCAACGCTGGGAACGTGGCCAACGCAGGGACGGACAAGGTGGAGTGGGACGGAAACTACGCCACCCCGCTCACCGTGAGGGTCCAGAATCCGTCATGTTGCGCGTCACCTCCAACGATTTCGAGAATCCCGCCTCCTGCTCCGTGTACGTGTACTTTGACATCGACTCGGGCGTGAGCGCGGATGAGGCGGAGGCGCTCTGGCTCTCGGCCTCCTGAAAAAGATAGAGCCCTCTGTGCCTGATCGGCCCGCCATTCGCGTGCTCGAACTCAAGTTCACCGCTAACACCGCCCTCACTCGCAAATTCGGGAATGGTGCGAATCCGAACATCAAAACGCATTTAGATGGCGCCCTCATCGATGCCACACACAAGACCACGCAGGCCGTTCCCTTTGAGATGTACAACCTCTGGAAGATGACCGCAAAGGAGATGATGACGAATGCCACCACGGGCGGCGCCTCGGGTACCGATTATTCATACGGCGCCTCGAATCCCGTACCCAGGTCTGGCCCCGGCTCCTCTTCACGAAATTCACTTTCAAATTGTACAACAACATCGCCGGAATGCCTACCTCTGGAATGGTCGTGGGCTCTACCCTCATGGCCGAACTAATTGAGGCAGAGGCGGACTACACGACTGCGACTACCAACTCGACAGCGCCAGGCGCCGGAGCCGAAGTTTACGTGGCCTGGGAAACGGTCGGTCGCGAGTACGACACCAAGATTCACACCACTAGCGTCTAGACTGGCTAAGCTGCATTAGCACCTGTGTCGCCTCCATCATCTCCCGAATCTCCTCGCTCTTCTCCTGTAAATTGGCGTACCCCTCCTCTTCTTGCGAATCTCCGACATTGATGCCCAGCGCAGGTTCTCCCTCCTGTAGTCCAGCGGGTTGCCGTTGATGTGTTCCACGTAGCGTCCACGTGGCGACTTCCCGAGGATCAGCTGGGAGAGGTAGTGCTTGCGCCTCCAAACGTCTTGCTCACCCTGTCCCTGTCCACTCTCCAGGGAAACTCCAAGGCACTCGGGGGTACGTCCGAGTTGACCAGGACGTTGTAGGCGACGTCTTGCGAGTCGGTGCACCGGAGCAGGGCCATTTTGCCCTAGGTTCAGAAAAACCTGGGACTTGGGACTTGGGACTTGGGACTTGGACTTGGGACTTGGGACTTGGGACTTGGACTTGGGACTTGGGACTTGGGAAGAGTTGAAACCCAGGTCCCGGCCCAGACTTTCTCCAGGATCAGAAATTTGTCAGACAAGTCAGGTGAGTTTTTCTACCGACTTTTTTACTCCTACCACTCCTCATACTCTTTTTTACTCGTAGTCTTTTTACTCGTAGTCTTTTTTACTCGTATCCCATCTCGTACCCTCCTTCTCTCGACATCTCACACGAAAACTCCTACCCCTCTTCACATCCGTTTTCGGTTGCATACTCTCGTGAGCTTTCATGTCCAGTATCATGCTACAAGTCGTACACCAGTTCAGACTCTACCTCGCTTGAAATCTCACCTGGAATGTCACCAGAAACGTCATATGCAGATTTCCGTACCCTCTACATGTCTGCCCGGTGGTTAGGGACTTGGCGCGGCAAACTCTCAGATCCAGAGAGATTCTGGGCCCAGACCCTGAGTCTAACTCTTCCCAAGTCCCAAGTCCCAAGTCCCAAGTCCCAAGTCCCAAGTCCCAAGTCCCAGGATCGCGCCAAGTCGTAACTGAATAGTCGGCCAATTTTTACAAGTATGTACAATGGAATGACGCAATACTATTTACAGCATCTCAAAGTCAGAGTCATCGTCATCGGAAACCAACTCAATGAGGCCCTCGGGCGCCGACTTAAGGGAATGCGGGAAGGGACTGCGCTGCCTGCACAAGTCCTGCCGCTCGCGCTCGCGCTGCGCCGCCAAGGCCGCTGCCGCCTCTGCCTCGCGCTGCTGCTGAGCCTCGATGCGCGCCTTGAGCTCGGCCGCCTCCTTCTGCTTGCGCTCGGCGATCCGCGCCTTGTTGATCTGGTACTGGACAAGGCGCTCGTGGCGCCGCTTGCGCTCCAACTCCTTGCGGAGCTCGTTGCAGAGGACGCGCTTCTCAATGGTCTTGACGTGCTGAGTCAGGCGCTCGCTGTAGTGTGACGTCACGCGAGAACGGGCAATGCCGGCGCCGAGCTTCAAGTCCTTCTCGTGTGCCTTGGCGGGGTCCTTGACGCGCTCGGAGTTGTCGGTGAATGACGTAGTCTCCATGAACTTCTTCTTGACGATTGACTTGGTCTTGATAATGCGGCGCTTGCGAGTCGGGTTTTCGTTGTCGCCTTCAGAGTCAGAAGACGACTCAGAGTCGTATGGAATCGGCACGTCAAAGTCGATGAAGTCGTTGATGTCAGACTCGACGTCAGAGCCTCGGACTTGGCGTCATCGGCGGGCTCGGGGCGGGCTCGGCGACGGGCTGAGGGGCAGATGACGACGATGACGGAGGGGGTAATTCGTGAAGACTTGAGGGGGTAGGCCCAGGCGAGCGTCTCGGCAGCAGACTCGGCGAAAAGCTTGGGTCGCCCCAGCCGTTGGCGGTCTTGACCCAGCCGGGGACGGGGGCACGTCGACGGGGGCTCGGGCTTGGGTTGCTTGGACTTGGATTTCTTGGCCTTGGACGTGAAGGCGGACTTGGGAGAAGTTGCACTTCGGGGCCAGTGGCGCGTAAGATGGCATAATTGTAGATGTACCCAGAGCGTCGGCGCGCTGCTCCATCTCAGGGGTAGCCCTTGAGTGCCACCGGAGTTAGCCCACGTTGCTTGGACAAAGGCGAAGTCCTCGGCAAGCTCAGCGGGAATCGACATCTGCGCAAAGGGAAAAGAAATCAGCAAAGGCAAAACGTGAGGTGACTGTGAGGGCGGACTTGTGAAAATTCGGAGAGGCGGGGTTTCCTTGGGCTGAGAGAAGGCGGCGAACCCGTTTCAAGAGTGAGCCAAAATGGCGGCGGACCGCGGTTTTGTGGGCGATTTTTTTCGCGGTCTAGTTCGCAACGGAAAACGTTGCCAACTGGCCTGAAAAAGCCAAATTTAGCGTTGGACCGAAGGCAGAAAAAGGGAGCCGGCCTGACGGAAATCGCCCGAGTGCGTCCGCCGAAGGTCGAGTCTCGGGCCGGGGTACACCCTCAGGGGCCCCCCTGGCCCTCACCCTGGTAGTGCCCTCTCAAAGGGATTTTCGAAGCCGTACAATTCTTGGTAAGTCTCGTAATCCGGGCTGTACCCCTCACAATCTGCGGGAGCCCCATTGAAAGCCTCCGTCTATCCTCTCTCAATTCCCTGCGGAAAAGTCTACGGTCTTCTCGAGCTTCGCGTGTCACGCCAGCTGGGCGTGGTCTATGATTGTTAGGGTTGTCGTAGCCTGGTCCCACCAGCCTCACGAAATTTTCGCGTATGGCCTCGGGGAGGCTCTGGAAACGGCTCGTCGCGTGGAACTCAATCCATTCATTGAATCGACGCGGATATTGACGGATGACTTCAAGCACGCCCTGTGTGTTGGCTCTGGTGTTACGTCGGGGATGTCATGTCCCGTGAGGTGCCAACGCCAGAACTCGCGCAACCTCTCGAATGCCATATTCAACTCAAAGGGAAAATCGTAATAGAGATTGCCTGACATTTTTCTCCCCGTCCGAAAATTTCCCCGCTTTTGGGTCCAGACTCTGATTCCAACTCTTCCAAGTCCCAAGTCCAAGTCCCAAGTCCCAAGTCCCAAGTCCAAGTCCAGGTCACATTTTTCTCCCATTTTGACTCGAGATTCTGACCAAGTCCAAATCCGGGCCCGGGATTCGAACCCTCGTTTTCGATCGATTTCACGCGTGAAAACGGCACTTTTCGGCCTTTTCCGATTTTTCCTTTCTCGCGATCGCATTAATGTCCCCGATCTCGAAATCGCGATCGAAAAGGGTCGCGATCGGGAGAAAATCGCGATCGCCAGGGTCGTGATCGTCGCGATCGCCAGCCTCGGAAGGGGTACCCCCACAGCTGTTGCGGCGGTTATAAGAACCTCCGCAATCCAAGCGTCACTTCCGAGTCTCGAGCTCTCGGAGTTGACTTTTCGCGTTTGGCCCATTGATGGCCCTCATATATAGAGCTATAGATACGATTACCACGAGTCCAATTGCAACCGTTGACGTTGAAGCCTTAAAGGGCAGCGGGTGATCGGGAGACCGACGTGAAAGGGGCGGAGGAGGGATCCGGAGGGAATGGGGGAGCAGCCCCGGCGCGCGCGCCGGATGACACTAGTTCCAAAGAAGCAAGAGTAAGTAGATATAAGCACTAGATACGATGACCAGGGGTCCGACGGATCCGGAGGAGGGTGCAGAGGGAGGGCGCCCGGCTCTCGAGGGGATCGGCCGGCGCTGGCTTCTGATCCGATGATCAGCTGGGCTGGGTTGGGCTGGGCGGAGGAGGAAGAGGGGCGGAGCGCCGGGCGCGGTCCTCGCAGCGGGCGAGGGCGGCGCGGAGGCGGCGGAGGCGGGGGTGGTCGGGGGGGAAGGCGAGGGGGAAGCGGGCGGCGGCGCGGAGGGCGAGGGCGAAGGCACGGGCGGCGGGGCGCCAGAGGCCGAGCCGCGCCTGCAGCTCTGCCACGGCGCACAGGACATACATCGCTCCCGGGCCGACGCTGTGCGGGTCCGCAATCGCCGTGACGTACCTGCGGGCGGGGTTACACGTTTTGATTCGTTTCTCGATTCTGTTCCCGGGGGGGGGGGTACGCACAGGAAGAACTTGTAAAATTCGAGGTGTACCCCCAGAGGGGCGCCCGCGATGACCTGCAAGCGTAAGCTGCCGATGCAAGAGTCCAGGCTCGGGCTGCGGGGGTACAGGAGCGTGCTCGTCAGGGCCAGATAAAAAGGGTACGCGAAAGTTCAGAGTCGGCGGACTGAGCGCGGTCGGAGTGGGCGAGGGTGAGTATGTAGGAGGTGCGGGTGTGCTCGTAGAGTGCGTGGAAGTCAGCCGTGCGGAGGGCAGCCATGACGGAGAGTCCGGCGGCCCGGAGTCCCATGGGGTACCGCTCCCTGTTACGGCTTGTTTGAGACGGGAAGGGGGGGTACGTATACGGGGATACGGGGGAACGCACCGCTCGGCGGGGGAGAGGGTACGGTGGATCTCGAGCACGCGGTCAACGAAGCCCTGGCCCTCGGCAAGGCGGCCCGCCCCAAACGCCAGGAGCGCTACAGCGCGTAAGGGGCGGGGAGAAGAGAGGGGGAGGGGAGGGGGGGGAGGAGGGAAGCGAAGGGGGTACCGAGCGCGGCACAGGCACGGGCCTCGAAGTGGAGGTCCTCTACCCCCTCTCGGTACCAGTACAGACGCTCGGCGAGGCTGTACGCCGTCGGGCGGATCCCTGCGCGGCGGAGTATAATTTAAGCACGAAGGCCGAAGGCTACTAGAAGGGCTAGCTAGCGCAAGGGATAGATTGTACATTACATTGTAAGCACTAAAGGCGAATTCGAAGGCTAGAAGACTAGAAGGGCTGGCCTACTAGGCTAGAGGCGCGCCAAATCTATAGCTAGATCTAGAGCTCGAGCCAGCCTAGAGTTAATTATAGGCGCGCCCTGAGGGCCGCGCGCGAGGTAAAGGTTGAGGCGGGCCTCCTCATCGAGGCTTTAGCTCATGCTTTAGGCTTCTTTGTGCAAGCTTAGAGCTTTTTGTAAGCTCGAGACGGCCTCGGGCGGACCGTGGGCCCCGGGCAAGCGAGGTAGAAGATGATGCGGGCCTCGAAGCTTTAGCTCATGCTTTAGGCTTCTTAATGATATATAAGCTTTCTGTGAGCTTCTTTAGCTCGTGCTTTAGGCTTCTTAATGATATATAAGCTTTCTGTGAGCTTCTTTAGCTCGTGCTTTAGGCTTCGTAAGCTCAAGGCGGACCGTGGGCCTCGGCGAGGTAGAGGATGATGCGGGCCTCGAGGCGGGAGGGGCAGCCGGCGGGGCCGGCCCGCAGCAACAGGGACCAGGCCTCAAAGAGGGGCCCGATCCCCTCCTCCATCAGTCCGTCCTGCGAAGGAGCATAAGACGGAGCCGCTGAGCGCGAGCGCAGTCTGGAGCTATAGCTAGGATTCGCGATCGACCAAAGCGCGCGCCAATAGATTTAGTTTGGAGAGGATACGTGTGCTCAGTGCGGCCGCCTGGGCGCGCGCGCGCGCCGCTCTCGTCTTGAGCTTAGATTTCAAGTTTAGAATTGAGCGAGCGACACACTTCCCGTTCCCGCCTCCCTCCGCCGGCGCTAGCGCGCGCACTAGTGCTTGAGCTTAGATACTTGATCATGAGCTTAGATGTGAAGCTTATAATTAGATCTTTGAAGCTGTGCGGCCGCGCACCATGACGTACTGGCCCCCGAGGGCGACGAGCGCGTCGGCCCAGAGGAGGCTCGGGCGGGGGTCCCCATCCAGAGAGGACGGAGAAGAAGACGGAGAAGACTCCAGCGCGCGCTCGCGGGCCGAGGCGAGGGCCAGCCTGAGAACCTCCAGGGCCGCCCCCAGGGGTACCACGTGCAGGTCCGGCGCCGCGTGGTACCTGGGGGGGGTACGTCGTACCTGTGATTAGGAGAGGGGAAGGGGGGGGGTCCAAGGCGCCGGCCGCGGCGGTCGCACATGTTAGGGCTGCATGCGACGCCGGGACGGATCGAAATCCGGATCGGAGGCGGGGCGTCAGCAGAGGCGCTGTGGAGGAAGGTGCAGGTGGAGTCGGGCAGGGGTACCGGAGCGCCTCGACGGCGTCCAGCGCGCCGCGGATCGCGTCCTCCGAGCGGGGTCTGCGGCCGCGGGGGGAACGTAGATATACGCGTCAGCGCCGACAGAGGCGGCGCCGTCGCAATCGAGATTTGGGGACACGCGCACAGGGAACGGAGCCGCCGAACGGCGGCGGCCCGCAAGTGGTCCGCCACACGTGCCACCTGCTCACACAAACGACTCGACTCCTCATTCGACCCGAGGGGACGATCGCGAATCCGAACGGCCTAGGGGCGGGGGGGGGTACGTGTAAATACCTGTGCGAAGGTGCCCGATGCCTCGCGGATGACGACGAGGGCGCGGCGGAGGGCGAGGCGCCCCTCGAAGGAGCGGACCTGCTCGGATCAGATCAGATCTGATCAGAACAGGCGGGATCTGAGCTCCAGAAGGAGCGCACGTACCCAGGGGGACAGGAGGAGGGCGTCGCTGCAGAGGCGCCCGGCCGCCTCGAGGGCCGCCGCGGCGCGCTGCGCGGGGCCGGGGGCCGCCCGCGCCGCCTCCAGGCACGACTCGATCCCGGCCAGGTACGGCGCCGTGTTTAAGAAGCGGGGCTCCGGATCCTCCCAGGAGGGCAGGGCGGCCAGTGCACCCGCGATCGAGGGCTCGTCCAACGCGTCTCCGGCGAAGAGAGGGCCGAGGAAGGGCTCGGGCGAGGGCTCCACGCCCGTCGGCTGCCGCAGGGCGCGCAGCACGGCGGGGAGGGCGGCGAGGGCGGCCAGCGCGGGCTGCGGGCGGCCGTCGGGGAGCGGGCGGGCCTCGAGGGCGGCCGAGGTGCGCTCCACGAGGGCCATGATGGCGTCCCGCTGGTCAACGACGGCGTACGCCAGCGCTGCGGGGGGAGGCGAACGTATGTTCCCTTTCCTCAGAGAAGGAAAGGAAGGCCGAAGCCTAAGCTCAAGGAAAGGTGCACGAACCGCGGGGAGGCTCTCCGCCCTCGGGCGCCGGGGGCGGGTGCGGGGGCGGGGGCGGGGGCGGGGACGGGTGCGGGGGAGGGGAAGGGGTCCATGGGGGCCGGGGGGGGGATGAGTCCAGCGCCTCCTGCGCGATGCGGAGGCCGGAGAGGGCCGTCTCGAGGTCGAACTGGCCCCGGGGATCGATGTCCGATGCGAGGGCCGAGGCGGCGAGCGCGGCGGCCGCCAGCTTCTCGGGGTCAAAGGAGGCGGCGAGGCTCGGGGGCGGGGGCGGGGGCGGCGTCGTCGAGGACGACTGAGACTGAGGCGGAGGCGGAGGCGGCGGCGGCGGCTGGGGCGGCGGCGGGGGCAGCGGCATGTTCCGGTGGCTCTTCGAGATCTGCGGCCGGGGCGGGGCGGGGCGGGGCGGGGCGGGGCGGCCTTTGCTTCGGACTTCGATCGACAGGAGAAAGGGGGAGAAAAGGGGGCGCGAGGGGCGGAAAAGGAAAGGAAACAGATCTGGAACGGGGGCGGGGTACGTGTACGCGCGCACGCGCTCGAAAGCGCTAGCCCCTTCTCGTAGTTCGGTGGCGGAGAGGGCGGTAGGATGGAGGCGGAGAACTAGGCCCCTCGAGCTCGCGGGTGTGGTGGGGGCGCTAGGCGAGCTTTGGTTCTAGGAGTGGCGGCGTCCCCGGCCCCGTTCTCTCGCTCACGCCTAAGTGCGCGCATGCGCACGCGCTCGAAGGCCCCTTCTCGCAGCTCGGTGGCGGAGAGGGCGCGCTTGCCGGAGCCCAGGGTCCCAGGGTCCGCCTCCACTCGCAGCCGCAGCGCCGGGGGTCCGGGCAGCGGCTCCCCGCTCTCCACCTGCGCGGCCTAGGCTTAGGGCGCAGAGCTACCCGCCCCAGAAGCCTAGGCCTAGGCCTGACGGCTCACCCAGAAGCCGCGGAGCGCTACATCGCGCCACGGCTCCTGCGGGGGCTCCAGCTGCAGCAGCGAGAACCTGCGATCGCGAGGACCTCGGCGCGCGGAACGCCTGAAGGCCCGCGGCGGCGGCGCGCGCGGCCCGCGGCGCAGCGCACTTCATCGCTTCGACAGCGTCGCCGTCGTCGGCGATGGTGAGCCGCAGCGTCACGCTCGGCGCAGTCTGCGCATGCGGCGGGCACGCGTCAGCGCCGCCGACTGCGGCTGCACGCGCAGGGATCCGGATCCGGGGGGGCGGGGCCGGCGTCGGCGACCGGAGTGTCGTATATATTATATATAGCGGACCCGCGGGGCGTTGTAGACGGCGAGACCGATCGCGACGCCCAGGCTCGACGCGTCGGCGCCCTGGAACGAGCCCGGGCCTCCGGACCCGTCTCCGTCGCCCCAGGCGCCGATCTCGACGACCGCGACGCGCCCCGGCCTCCGGACGACCAGTGCGGCCGTGGGCGTGCTCGCGCGGCGCGACTCGGCGCGCGTTTGCATCTCCGCGTCCAGCACTCGGAGCGTGTACGCCCGCTCCGCTTTGACGTGCACGTGTACAGGCACCCGGCCGTGGGCCGGGCCGCCATCGAATGGCAGCACCTCCGACGGACCTCCCACCATTCTAATCTGCGCGGGGGATGCGCGGTTAGCGACGCCAGATCGGCTCCCTAACGTTGTGCACATTAGTTTTATAAAAATTACGCTGACGCTTAAGCTTGCATATGCGTCGCGCAACTCCTCCCGCTGTACATGTTCGAAATCGCGGGATCCGGATTCACAGCCGACATCGTTCGCCAAAGAGCGCGCTTTGCCAGCCGGATCGCGTATCGGAGCTCGAACGTGCTGGGGAACTGGCTCCCGCGGCCGCGGCCGTCCCGCCGGGAACCCGATCGGCTGGCCGGCGGCGGCTGCCTCGATCCGCTCTCTCTGCCGCGTCTACGAGCCACTCCGTCGACGTCGGGGCGCAAAGTCGCTAGCGCGTGGCGTCCATCGAATGACGCTTTGCGCGCGTGCGGGCGCGCCCTTCGATCAAGAGCTCGAGCGGGGCGGTCGAAGGCGGCTTATATCGCGCAGCTCTTCTGCTGCAGCTGCAGGCCTGCGGCTGCAGCTGCATGCGCGGTGAATCCGGAACCGACCATCCAGCTTCTGCAGCTTGCGGCCCCAAGCGCCGGGTACAGGAAACAGTAGCATCGCGTACCCCCGACAGACGATCCGGCGGATCCGCAATTTGCAATGAGCTCCTTCGTGAGCCCCGTGCCTGCGATCGGGCGCTGCTTAGCGTCGCGTCCGTGGACCGATTCCGCATGGCGCGCGCCGAGGACGCCGGCGCGCGCGGCACCGGCGAGGGCGAGCGCCTCGCGGGCCTTCTTCGGTGCCCCCGCGACCGGCTGGCGGCTGTGCATCGCCCGGCCGGTCCTCCGCTGGCGCGCTGACCGCACGGCCCGCACACCCGAATCCCGTGCGCACGCGCTCGGCGCTGCCGGCCCAGCGCAGCGCAGCGCGCTCAGGCGCCTCCGCCCCAGGCGCGTCTGCGGTGCCGCAGGCGGGCGAGGCGCCGGCGGACGGCGCCGCGGCGGTCGAGAAGACCGTGCAGGAAGAGACGCTGGAGCTGCTCGAGTGGTCCCGCGTGCGCCTCGCCGCGAGACGGCGCGCCCCCGCCGCGCCGCCTCAGGCCGGTCGCGCGCGCAGGTCTGCGAGCACCTGGCCACGTTCGCGGCGACGAAGCTCGGCGCCGCGGCCTGCCGCGCCCTGGGCCCCGCCGGCATCCCGGCCGCCACCCGAGGTCTCTTTGAGCGCCCGCGCGCCCCGCAGCCGCGCCGCTGCGCCTCGAGCTCACGAGACGCACGCGCGCAGAGGAGAGCGAGCGGCTGCTGGGCGAGACGCGGGAGGTGTACGAGATCGAGAACCGCTGGGGCATCGACCTCAAGTACGAGGGGATACGCGACATCGCCGAATCCGTCAAGGCACGTACCCCCCGTCCCCCCCCCCCCCCCCCCCCCCCCGGGGCCTTGCGCCGACCCCCGCCGCAGCGCGTGCGGATCGAGGGGTACGTCCTCACGGGGCGCGAGCTGTATGGCGTGGCGACGACGCTCGCCGGCGCCCGTGCGGTGCGCTTCCGCCGCCGCCGCCGCCCGGATTCGAACCCGCCTTGGCGGAGATCAAAAGTCAAGCCGAGCTCCGCGCGTGCGCGAGCGCAGCTGCGGCGCCAGATCGAGGGGATCGAGGGGGCCGAGGGGGCGTTCCCCTCGCTCCTTGGCCTCGTCGAGGGCCTCACCACCCACCCCGACCTCGAGCGCACCATCAAGGCTCGCACGCTTCGTACCCCCGATCTCTGCCCCCCACCCCTAAACCCCGGGGTACAGAACGCGCTGGACCCGGAGGGGATGGTGGAGGACCGGGCGAGCCCGAAGCTGGCCCAGATCCGCGCCCGCAAGGTGCCCGATCACCAAGCACAGAGACTCTGAACGAAAGAGAGTGGATGAGCATTCTGAGCCTCTCTGACTCCTTTCCGAAACTCTCGACCTAACACATCCATTCTAAACTGAGCCTCATAACCTTATCTAACTCCTTCCCGAACTAGGCGGAGGCGTACGGCAAGGCCCGGGACATCATGCAGCGCTGCCTCGTCAAGTACAAGGACGCCCTCCAGGCGCGCCCCGCTGTACCCCCACTCTTCCCCCCCTCCCCTCCCCTTCCCTTCACCCCCCACCCTCTCCCTCCGAAGAGCTTGAGCGCCCCCTCCGCCCTACACCCCCCCCCCCTTCCCCTCCTCCTATGCCATCACTTCGCCCCCCCCCCCTCTGGCTCCTCCTCCCCACCCCTCCCCCCCCCCCCCCCCCCCTCACGAAGTCGCAGGAGGCGATCGTGACGACGCGCAACGACCGCTTCGTGATCCCATCAAGGCCGTCGCCAAGGAGGCGTGCGTACCCCCGCACCTTCGCCCCCCTCCCCCTCCCCAATCCTACCCTCTCTACCCCACCCAACCCAACTCTCCCCCTCTGCAGGGTCGGTGGCATCGTGCTGGACGTGTCCAACTCGGGCATGACCCTCTTCGTCGAGCCGCAGCAGGCCCGCCCCCCCCCTCCCCCTCCCCCCCCCCATCCCCCCGGCCCGCCCGGGGGGCTAGAAGGGGCCCCTCTAGGCCCGTCTTGAGGGCCCGCCCTTAGGCCCGCCCGCTCTCTCTCGCTTCGCTCTCTCTCTCTCTCTCTCGCCCTCACCCCCCCTCCCCGGGAGCCCCCGGGCTAGAAGGGGTTCGGGCCCTCCTCGTTGGAGATGTACCCCCTAGCAGCCTCATTGTCGAGCCCAGCAGGCCCGCTTGGGTCCACCCCCCCGCCCCCCCCCCGCCCCCCCCCCACCCAACCCACCCCCTAGAGGCCCCGCCAGGCCCGCACTGCCGCCGCCCGCCCCGGCCTCGCTCTCTCTCTCTCGCCCGCACCCCCCTCCCCGCCTCACCCCCCCCCCCCCCCCCCGCCCTATGGCTCGCTCTCCTCCTCCGCCTCGCCCTGTCCCGCCTCGCTCTCTCTCTCTCTCGCCCGCACCCCCCCTCCCCCGTCTAACCCATACCCCCGGCGCAGGCGGTGACGGTGAACAACGCGCTGCGGCAGCTGGCGCGGGCGGAGGAGGAGGCCGTCCGCGAGGTCCTCCTCGCCCTCTCCGACCGCGTCCGCGAGGCGCGCCCTGTACCCCCCCGCCCTCTCCACCCCCGTCTTTAGTCTTTAGAACCCGTCTCCATGAGTTATGCTCGCCAACCTTGCGTTAGCTCGTTAGCTCGATAGCTCGTCCCGCCCCGCCCCCGCCCCCGCCCCGTCTCGGGTCTTTAGAGAGCGCGAGCCGCCCTCCAGGCCCCCTCGTCCCACCTCTACCCGAGCCATCCGCCCCCTCCCCCCCCCTCCCCCTCTTAGGTCTGCCGCGCCCCTTGCGCTGGCTCGTTAGCCACTGCGAGCCCAAGCAGGCTTCCACCCCTCCCTGAGCCCCCCCCCTCCCCCCGCAGGTCTGGCCCGACATCTCGACGCTCGTGGAGATCGTTACGGCGCTCGACTGCGCCACGGCGCGCGCTCGCTACGCCCGCTGGCTCCGCGCCTCCGCCCCGGCCCTCGCGCCCCCCTCCGGAGGTGTGTGCGGCGCATACATACATAAATGCCCGCACCTGCTCGTCTCCATTGCTCAGCTCCCTCGCCCGGCAGAGGGGGCGGGCCGGCTGTACCTGACGCGGTGCCGGCACCCGCTGCTCGTCTGGCAGCACGAGAAAGAGGTACGGGGGGGGGGGGGGGGGGGGGGGGGGGTTGTACGCTAGGCTGGGACTGGATCCGTGTCTGTCTGTCTGCGCGCGCCGCGCGCGCTCTTTCTCTCTCCGGGGCGGCTACGCTTGGCTAGAGGGGACGCCGCCCGTTCTCACCCTCTTTCTGTCTCAGGGCGGCCCGGCGCCGGTGCCGATCGACGTGGCGCTGGCGCCCGGCCTGCGCGTGGTGACCATCACGGGGCCCAACACGGGCGGCAAGACCGTCGCCCTTAAGACGGTGCGCCCTCCCTCAGCTGTTAATATATATTAAGACGTCCTTTTAGAGAGATCTTTTGAGAAAAGAGAAAAGACTAGGGTCCTCTAGGTAGCTCATTGAAGATCCTATACACAGCTGTCCTAGGGTCCCTGTGTATAGCTGTAGGGTCCCTGTGTATACCGTCGCCCTCAAGACCGTGCGCCCAATTATTCTATATATAGCTACCCCAGGCTGGACTGCCTCTAGCAAATGATCCTATATATTGCTTAAAGCTTAAAGCGATCCTATACAAAGCTCTAGATCTAGCTACCGACCGTCGCCCTCAAGACGGTGCGCCCTCAGCTATTAAGACGTCCTTTCAGCCAGCGATCCTATTTAGACTATTAGTAGTAGTATTAGTATTAGAATATTAGCCAGCCCAACCTTGGGTGGATAGACCGTCTCCCTCAAGACGGTGCGCCACGCACGTGGGCGCCGTCCGTTTAGAGCGAATATTAGGCAGCCCAGCCTAATATTCGATATAGCTACCCCAGGCTGGACTGCCTCTCTAGCAAATTACATTTTCCGCCTCGCGATCCTATACAAAGCTCTAGATCTAGCTACAGCTGCAGTGCCCTGACACCGCCCCTCGCCCCCCGCCCCTCCGACCGCGCAGGTTGGCCTGGCGTGCCTGATGGCGAAGGCGGGGATGTTCGTCGCTGCCGAGGAGCCGGCCGAGCTCCCCTGGTGCGCGCTCCGACGCCGTCCTGCCCCAGCCTGGAGACTCTGCGCCTGGGCCTAGGCCTAGGCCTAGGGGCAAGGCAAGCTAAGCTGGAGGCCTAGGCCTGGGCCTGGGGGCGCCCCTCTGAAGGGCTGAGCTGAAGGGTTCTGGTCCCCCTCGCGCGGCGAAGAAGCCTGGGCCCGCCTGGGCCCCCCTAGGGCCTGGGCCGTGGGGCGCCCCTCTGACGGGCGCGGGTCCCCCCGCGCGCAGGTTCGACGCCGTCCTCGCGGACATCGGTGACGAGCAGTCCATCGTCCAGAGGCGCGTCCTCGTTGCTGTTTTTATCTTATTAAGATAGATACTACATCGTGCTTAATTATAAGCTTACGGATCGTATTTCTTAAACTCATGTCGTAACTTTGTCTCAAGTCTCAAGCTCGTCCAGAGGCGCGTCCTCGTTGCTGTTATTAAGAGACTATCTAGCTAGATTGTGCTTATGGATCGTCTAGAAGTCGTGTCGTCTAAAAGGCCCAGGATCCTACCCTTCCCCCTACAGCGTGTTCTCCCTCTGACCTTTTCGGGTGACTGGCTGCAGCCTGTCGACGTTCTCGGGGCACGTGCGGCGGATCCGGCGGATCCTGGCGCGCGCCGGGCCCTCCTCCCTCGTCCTCCTCGACGAGGTCCGCACTCTCCTCGGATTCGCTCTCAAATCGTCTAAGAAAGAAACGGGGAAATTGCGTTAGCTTTATTTCAGCGATTGTAGACAAGATCTAAAGGAACCTGCACCGTATCATGGTATTAAAACTTGACTCTCCGGCAGGTCGGGGGCGGGACGGACCCGCAGGAGGGCGCGGCGCTCGGCATCGCCCTGCTCCGGGCCCTCGCGGGGCGCGCCGCGGTGACGCTCGCCACGACCCACTTCGGCGAGCTCAAGACCCTCAAGTACCAGGTGCGATTACCTTTAAATTTACGGCCATCCATTAGAATTCATTAGAATCCATCCCTCTATCCTTCTCCCCTCAGCTTTAAATTTCTCATCCCGCGTGCGCAGGACGCGCGGTTCGAGAACGCGAGCGTGGAGTTCGACGACGCGACTCTGGGCCCCACCTACCGGTCCGCAACCGCCCGCCCGCTCACCCTCCCTGCAGTCCCTCGCTTTGACTCTTAGATCCATAAACGCCCTCCTCTGAATTAGAGTGCTGGCCTCTTAAGCTTCCTTGTCTCACGATCACTCGCCTCCACTCTTCGATCTCCTCCGGTCCCCTCCGAAAGCTTTGACCCCCTCCCCCTCCCTCCCCCTTCCCCCGCGCAGGCTGCTGTGGGGCATCCCGGGCCGCTCCAACGCGCTGGCCATCGCCGAGCGCCTCGGCATGGAGGAGGTGAGGGGAGGGGGGGGAGGGAGGGGGGGCGCCGCCCTTGCAATTGAAGAGACCTGCTTGACCTAGGCCTTACGAACCTTATGAACCAGCATGGCCTTGCCGGGCCCTCATATTACAAACCTGACCTTGCGAGCCTCGCTTACAAACGCCCTTACAAACCTGACCTTAACGGGCCCGGGGAACCTAACGCCGCCCTATAGCTAACGGCCAGCTGCAGCTAGCCTTTAAGCCTACAGACCTGACCTTGCCCGCGCCTGCGCCTCGCAGGGGATCGTGGAGGCGGCGCGGGGCCTGCTGGTGGGGGCGGGGGAGGCCGGGGGCGAGGAGGGGAGCGTCCGCCCCCAGGTCGACATGAACGAGGTGCGGTCTTTGGGTTCCTTCGATGGATTTTGTTCTTTGGTCTTCGGGAAGGGCGGGAGTGACCTTCAAGCGGGTCTTCTTAGAAGAGAAGGGAGGAGAGGTCCCTTTCCCCCTCTTAGTGGAGGAACGGGAGTGAGGGGCCCCGCCCCGCCCGCCGGGTCGCCACGATCGCCGAGGCGAGCCTAGCTTCGAGCGGGGCCGCCCGTTTAGACGAGAAGAGAGAGCGCTTGCGGGCCGCAGAGATCTCGAGCCGCCTCTCTCGCCTCCATCCATCCGCCCGCCCGCCCTCGCCCGGCCACAGCAGGGCGGCGTGCGTGCTGCGCTCGCTCATCTGACACCGCTCCCCCCTCCCCCCCCCCCCCCCCCCCCCCCAGGTGATCGTGGCGATGGAGCGGGAGCGGCGGGAGCTCGAGGCGCGCAACGAGGCGGCCCGCGCCCGCCTCGCCGAGGCCGACGCCCTCCAGCAGAAGGTCCGTACCCCCTCCCCCGCCTTCCCACCCTCCCCCCCCCCCCCTCTCGTTACAACCCCCACCCCCGCGTCCTTCCAATCTCCTACTCCCCTCCCACCCCCGCCCCATCTACCCCTCCTTCCGACACCCCCACCCCTTACCCCACCCCACCTCCCGCCCCCCAACCCATCCCCTACCCCCCACCCTCCTTCCAATCTCTCCTATCCCCTACCCCCCACCCTCCTTCCAACCCCTCCACCCGCCCCACCCCCACCCCCCTCTTCCAACCCCGTACCCTCTCCCCCACCCCCTCCCCGCGCTCCATTTCCGCGCCCCTGGGCCTGCCGGTCCCGCTATTCTGACTCGGGGCGCGGCGGCAGCTGCTGGAGAAGCAGCGGCGGCTCGAGGCGCGCGAGCGCGAGCTCCGCGAGGCCCAGGTCCGCCCGCCTTGAGCCGAAGCCAAAGCTAGAAAGCGCATTAGCCGATTCAAGCTTGCGCAAGCTTATGCTTGCGAAGTTCTTAGTCGAAGTTCTTAGGTTCATAAGCTAGCGTAAGCCTGCTCATAACCCGCCCTGCGCTCCTCGCTCTAGAGGCCCGCCTGGTTCTCGGCCTTCCCTCTGCCATTCTCTCCCGCCTCGGTCCGACCTTGGGGCGGCAGGAGCGGGCGGTGGGGGAGGCGGCGGCGGAGGCGCGCGCGGAGATCGCCGCCGTCATCCGCGGCCTCCAGCAGGGTGGCCAGGTGCCGGATTTATGATTAGATTCTAAATATATCTAGGCCTCCAGCAGGCTCCGCCCCGGAGCAGAGCCGGAGCTTGTCTCTGGTTATATACTGCCTCTGGGCTTCTCGCGCTTGGTCCCTGGAATCCCTAGACGTTGGTTGCGTCCCCTAAAGCCTCCTTCCCCCGCCGTGGCGCCTCGTGTGCTGCTCAAATCCCCAAAACCTTCCTCTCTCACGCCCCTCCCCTCACGCGCGGGGCGGGCAGGGCGGGCGGGCGGCGCAGCGGGCGCGCCTCAGCGTGGAAGAGATCGCGGCGAAGTACACGCCGGAGCGCCTCGCCTCGGGCGAGCTCGAGGCCTCCGAGGTCCGCCGGGTGGATTAGAGGATCGAGACGAAATTAGATGGGGCAGATTCGATCCGAGCGCCGGTTAGATCCTCGGGATTGGGGAAAGGATAGATCCGCCCGCCCGCCCGCCCACTCCCCCCTCCCTCGCTCCCCGCCTGCTTAAGCTCGGGCAGCCACTCCTCCCGCCCAACGCCGAACGCTGACGGGGGCCGCGGGGCGGGGCGCAGCTGTACGTGCCGCGGGTGGGGGACCGCGTCACGGTCAAGCGCCTCGGGTCGGGCGGCGAGATCGCCGCCGAGCCCAGGTCCGTCCGTCCACCCCGCCCCGCAAGAAGGAAGCCCTAGGCTAGGCCCCCCTAGGATGGGCTCTAGCCGCCCCGCCCCGCTAGAAGGCTCGCTCTCCAGAAGCCCTAGCCTAGGCTAGGCCCTAGGCCTAGGATCCGCGATAGGGCGCCGCCCCGCGCTCTCCAGATCCTGGGTCTGCGCAATCTTCTCTGCCGCCTATGAGATCAGCGCCGCTTTCTTCCAGCTCTCTGCGCTCTCTCGCCGCATATGAGATCTGCCGCTCTTCAGAAAGCCTAGGCTCAACCCCTAGGATCCTGTCTTCCAGCTCTGCGCTCCCCGGAGGCCCTGACCGGGGCCGGAGCCGGGCGCGCCCCTTCGCAGCGGGGGCGAGGCCCTCGTCTAGATCTAGACTCATCCCCTAGGATCCGTGGGGGGTGTGTGATCGCGCCCCGCCCCGCGCCCCCTTCGCCGCCTATGAGATCGTCGCTCCTTTCCTCCAGCTTTCTTGCGCCGACTGACCGCCGGGGCCGGGGGGCGCCCCCTCGCAGCGGGGGCGAGGTCCTCGTCTCCGTCGGCCTCATGAAGATGAAGGTGCGCCGGGGTGCGGGCGGGGGGGGGGGGGGGGGGGGGGGTACGGGCCGGCGGGGGTACTGGCCTGCAGGGCGGGGGTACAGTCGTTGGGGAAAGGGGGGGCCGCGCCGGGGCTGGAGGGGGTACACGCTGACCTCCTGCCTCCCCCCCCCCCAGGTGCCGCTGCACGAGGTCTTCAGCGTGGACGGCGTACCCGCCGGCGTCGCCCCGGAGAGCCCGGGGCCCGCCCCCGAGTCCAGGTCCGCCCCACTCGTGTTCTAGAAGCGCGTGGGAGCTATAAATAGGCCCCTGGGTCGTGCGGGGCGGAGAGCCCGGGGCCCGCCCCTGAATCCAGGTCCGTCCGACGCTCTTGAGCGCGCGGCGCCCGCCACTGCCGCACTTAGGCTAGCCTGTCCCAGAGCCCGGGTTCGAATCCGCGCGGTCCAGGACCCGTACCCGGCTAGCTGAAAGCCCTCCGAGGGGACGCCCTGGGAGCTGTAGCTGCAGGTCCATGGGGCCGTTCGGGGGCGGGGGGCGGGGCAGTTATCCGGAGAGAGGGGGTCTCCAGCGCGGGCGCGCCGCCCGCCTCTGCTTTTCTCACATTTCCCGCCGTGCGCAGTGGCGCGGGGGAGGCCCGCGCGAGCAGCAAGAAGCAGGCCAAGGCCGCGGCGGCCGCGGCGGCGGCCGCGGCCGCGGCGGCGGCGCCACCGTCCCCCAAGGCAAAGGGCAAGCCGCCGACGGGATCCGTGACGGTAAGCCTGGGGCGGGCTATTTTAGCTAGCGGGGCCGGGCTAGGTTACAGGCTCTCTCTCCGGCGCCCCTCATCGGGTAGACTAGATTTGTCAGCCTGGCGCGCCCGGCGCGCCCGGCCTGCACGCGTGCTAGGCTAGGCGCTCGTGCACGCTAGGCCTGCCCTAGCACCTATAGCTAGGCTCGGCTAAGTCAGCTGGGCGCTAGGCTTGGCTCGGCCAAGTCTGCGGCTGCCCGCCGCCCGCCGCCCGCCGCCCGCCGCATTGACGCCAGCTATAGCATCTAGCTAGAAGCAGTGGGCTCGGCCAGGCTGGCGGTCTCTGACGGCGCTCGCACGCGCAGGTGCGCTCTTCGGCGCCGGTGAGCGGGGGCCCCGCGAACGCGAAGAAGCGGGAGCCGATGACCGTCCGCATGGACGCTAACACCGCCGACCTGGTGCTCATATTATATTATTCTAGAAGCTCCTATTATTCTTCTTCTAAGAGAAGAAGCCTTGTTACTACATTATTCGCTTAAGCCTAAGAGCTAGAAGCGGAAGCCGGTGGCCGTCCGCATGGACGCCAACACCGCCGACCTGGTGCCTGCCAATCTCAGAGTCTCATCCCCTCCAATCTCTTCTATCTATAGCTATCTATAGCTAATCTATCTATCCGCCTTCCTATCAACTATCTAGGCATGCCCCCTCCCCTAAAGCTTACATTACCCCTTCAATTCGCCTGCTACATCCTCGCCGACATACATCTACATAGCCTATAGCTTACTCACCCCTAGGCCTTCGCCTGCCACTGCCTACCTCCTACCCTCTAACCCCTCGTCCTCGTCCTCGGCAGCGGGGCATGCGGGTGGACGACGCGGAGGCGGAGCTGGAGCGGCGCCTGAACCGCGCCCACGCCGTCTCCGACGTCGTCTACGTCATCCACGGCCACGGCACCGGCCAGCTCAAGGTGGGACCCGGCCCGGGCCTCCTTCCCCCGGGCATGCGCCTTCCCGAGTCCGGTCCTGATTCCCCCCTCCCTCCCCCTTCCTCCTCCCCCCCCCCCCCCCCCCCCCCCAAGGCTGCCGTGCACGACTTCCTTCGTTCGCACCCGCTGGTGGCGCGCTACGAGGTGGCCAAGGAGGGCGGCGGCGGCCTCACCGTCGCCTACTTCAAGTAGCCGTACCCTGGCGGCCCGCGCGCGCCCGCACTACGTATACGTGTACCCCGGCCCGTCTGCAGGTGTATCCCCGGCCCGTCGATCCGGACCAGAAATAGCTGGCCGGCGCCCACATGTACACGAGCACACCGCGGACGGCGGGCACGCATGCGGGGCCGGGCCGGGTAAACGTACGGGCGCCCGTCGACCACGAGCGTAAGGGCGCGCGTCGACCACGAGTTACTAAGTTACGCGCGCGCGCTAGCTCGAGCTCTGCCAGCTGCAGGTCCATATATAGCCAGCTGGTCCTGGCTGGCTATATATAGCCAGCCAGGTCCATATATAGCCAGCGCTAGCTAGCGCTTAGCGCAGCTCCAGGCTTCTATAGCTACGCGGCTTGCTATCAATACAAACCGTCGGACAGGCTCATGCAGGCCTAGGCGCACCTGGTTCGAGGCTCAAGCCAGCCTGGCCCAGTGGCATGCCGCAGTGCGCAGCGGCGCCGCAATTGCAATGCACGACAGGGGGCGCTTTGGTAGTGCGAAAAGCTGTTGCGGATTATTTACATGCAAAGCCATTTAGTTCTATTTGCTGCGGCGGCGCAATTGCAAACAAAACTCTGGTCTGAAGCCAGCCAGCGGCCCGATTCTTACACGCCTACGCGGACGGTGCAATTGAAAGGCGCTAAGTGCTGCAAACTCTCGGGCACGTCCTTCCGTACTGCCGCAAAAACGAGTTTAAGGATGATTCAAGCAGCCGAAGCGTGAATGCGAACGATCATACGCCGAACCTGCTCTGAATTCGACGACCCGCGCGACGTCAGGAAAGCCAGTTGCCCTCAGAGCCCAGATGAGGTTGACATCATCCACCATGTTGTGAAGGGCGTCCTGAGAATTGGAGCAGCGTGAGCTCGAGGGCGGTCCAAGGCTTATTTAATTACTTAGAGGCATGTGCACCTCGATCTCTTGCCGTGAGGCGAACGAGAAGATCGACTGCGACTCACCGGCCGCGGTCGGGCTCGGGTAGACATAAGCCCGGCCGCCGCGCATGGTGAGGGCGCGGGCGATCGCTCCCTTGGGATTCGCAGGAATGATGCCGCGGTGAGCAAAGTTGTTGGCAGGATCGCGGCGCGCCTGAATGGCGTCCTCATTGAAGTCGACGTAGATGTAGGGATCTCCGTACTCTTCGCCAGGATGAACGTCGTCGGGCTCAAGCTGCTTTTCCAGCGCTTCGGCGACCTCCTTTGGGGCGCGCTCCGCCCCGATGTTGCTGGTATTCACGTTTTCCGGCATCTAGATCTGCTGACCGCGCGCGCGGATGGGGCTGCATCGCTGTCAGCATTAATGCTTACAGTTCAAGGGCGCCGCGGCGATTGAAACTCACCTGTTCAGCTGCCTGCGGTTGCCGGTTGCGCAAGGTTGTTTTTTTGCTCCTCTGGATCTATCTATACCCCGTTCGAGGGACTTGGGGCACCGACTTGCCAGACTTGGTCTGATGGGAGGTACGCTTGACGCGTCGCATAATCGTGCATGGTCTTGGCGCGATGGTCCTAGAGACGGTCTGAGACAACGGAATGTGCGTCGCGCCACGACCGCCGCCGCAGCGGCTTCCGCGGCTGCGTGGGACGCAATGCGGCATCTGCGACATATATAGCTAACCCGGGTCCTTGTTCGAGAGCGCCGCTCGTCGGGCCGCAGCACAGTGCCTTGCTTTTTCCGCAGCTTACGCATGCCTGGCAGACGGCTCGCCATTCGTAGTGACGATTGGGCCGCCCGCTATTTCGGCACGGTGAGGATGGGGAGTCTGGCGCGGAGGGCGGTGCGGGTGACGCTGCGGGGGCGACGCCGGCGCAGCCGGGGGAGAGCGGCGAGGACGCAATGCCAGAGTCCGGAACGAGTTCCGCCGCGGAGGGGAAGCAGCCCCCGCCGAAGAGGCGGAGGAGGCGGGACCCTATCGTGCGTGACCGCGTGGTACCCCCGACCCCTGGCCCCGTCCCCCTCCTGGCCTCCCGCTCCTTCGAGCTGCCCGGCGAGCACCCCCCGATCCGGGATCCGCCCCGCCCCGCACAATCCCACGCAAGCCCACGCACGCCCCCCCCCCCCCTCCCCCCTCCCCCCTCCCCTCCCCCTCCCCCTCCCCCCCCCCCCCCCCCCCGCACGGTCCTGAAAGTTCCCCCCAGAGAGTGAGAGTTCCCCTGAGAGGTTCCTCCGAGGTCCGCCCGGGCGCCCGCCTAGAGTCCACTGCCTCCCGCTGAAAGCTGAACGCCGACGGTGACCTGTCCTGTACGAAGGCACGGTTGTACTGCCTCCACTGCCTAGTGTCCACTGCCCCCTGTCTAAGTAGAGTCCGCTGCCTCCTGCCTAAGGATTCTCGCGTCCACTGCCTCCCCCCTGAAGCCACGCCAAGCGCTGACGGGGGCCGCGGGGCGGGGCGCAGCTGTACGTGCCGCGGGTGGGGGACCGCGTCACGGTCAAGCGCCTCGGGTCGGGCGGCGAGATCGCCGCCGAGCCCAGGTCCGTCCGTCCACCCCGCCCCGCAAGAAGGAAGCCCTAGGCTAGGCCCCCCTAGGATGGGCTCTAGCCGCCCCGCCCCGCTAGAAGGCTCGCTCTCCAGAAGCCCTAGCCTAGGCTAGGCCCTAGGCCTAGGATCCGCGATAGGGCGCCGCCCCGCGCTCTCCAGATCCTGGGTCTGCGCAATCTTCTCTGCCGCCTATGAGATCAGCGCCGCTTTCTTCCAGCTCTCTGCGCTCTCTCGCCGCATATGAGATCTGCCGCTCTTCAGAAAGCCTAGGCTCAACCCCTAGGATCCTGTCTTCCAGCTCTGCGCTCCCCGGAGGCCCTGACCGGGGCCGGAGCCGGGCGCGCCCCTTCGCAGCGGGGGCGAGGCCCTCGTCTAGATCTAGACTCATCCCCTAGGATCCGTGGGGGGGGGTGTGATCGCGCCCCGCCCCGCGCCCCCTTCGCCGCCTATGAGATCGTCGCTCCTTTCCTCCAGCTTTCTTGCGCCGACTGACCGCCGGGGCCGGGGGGCGCCCCCTCGCAGCGGGGGCGAGGTCCTCGTCTCCGTCGGCCTCATGAAGATGAAGGTGCGCCGGGGTGCGGGCGGGGGGGAGATGGGGTTACAAGCGAGCCAGGGATCGGGGCGCGTCGTAGCGGGCCCCCCGCTCCTACGCGTGCGGGCGGGGGGACTACGGGGCGGCGGGGGTACATTCGGGGGGGGGGGTACAAGCGAGCCAGGGCTCGGAGCGCGCCCCAACCTCCCAGCGAGCGAGTGGGGGGAGCAGCCGGCCGCGCCGGGGCTGCTGGAGGGCGTTCACGCTGACCTCCTGCCTCCCTCCCCCCCCTCCCCCCCTGCCCCCCTCCCGCTCAAATTCCTGTCTGGATGCGGAGATAAGGGTTGAAGGCCTTATGGGGAGTGGCGGTCACTGAGTACTCGTAGCGCGAAAGCATGGAGGGCGGAGGGCGTTAACGCTGACCTCCTGCCCCCCCCCCCCCCCCCCTCCCCCCCCAGGTGCCTTTGCACGAGGTCTTCAGCGTGGACGGCGTACCCGCGGGCGTCGTCGCGGAGAGCCCGGGGCCCACCCCCGAGTCCAGGTTCGAATCCGCGCGGTCGGAATCCCGGGGCCCGTGGCTTTTCAGCGCTTGGGAGCTATAAATAGGCCCGTGGGGTCGTGCGGGGCGGAGAGCTCGGGACCGGGGGCCCGCCCCCAAGTCCGACGGTCCTCAGCGCGCGCCGCCCGCTTCTGGCGCGCCTAGAGTAGGCCGGCCGCGGGGTGCGGCTAGCACCCCGCGGCCGGCTAGCTCGTTGGGAACCTAGGGGGTGGCCCGTCCCAGAGCCCAGGTTCACATACGCGCGGTCCAGGGCCCGTACCCGGCTAGCTGAGAGCCCTCTGCGGACCACCCTCTGCCTTCCTCACTTTTCTCGCCGTGCGCAGCGGCGCGGGGGAGGCCCGCGCGAGCAGCAAGAAGCAGGCCAAGGCCGCGGCGGCGGCGGCGGCGGCCGCGGCCGCGGCGGCGGCGGCGGCGGCCGCGGCCGCGGCCGCGGCGCCCCCGTCCCCAAGGCAAAGAGCAAGCCGCCGACGGGATCCGTGACGGTGCGCCTGGGGCGGGCTAGCGGGGCTGGCCATGGGCTAGCGTTGGCCGGCAGCCCTCGGCGGGGGACCTCTGGGCTGGCTAGCGGGGCAAGGCTAGGGTAGGCTATTTATAGCTGGGCGCTCGCCGGCCGTCCGCCCCTCGGCGGGCCTATGCTGGCAGGCGCGCACGGCGCGCCCAGCCCGCGCGCGCGCGCGCCTGCTCCTCATAGAGCCCGCCCGCCGCCCGCCGCCCGCCGCCCGCCGCCCGCCGCCCGCCGCATCGACGTCTAGGTCCTCCAGGCTCGGCCTAGCCTAGCCTAGCCTAGCCCAGCCATATATAGCGTCTAGGCCTCGGCCGGGCAGGCGGTCTGACGGCGCCCGCGCGCGCAGGTGCGCTCGTCGGCGCCCGTGAGCGGGGGCCCCGCGAACGCCAAGAAGCGGGAGCCGATGACCGTCCGCATGGACGCCAACACCGCCGACCTGGTGCCTGCCAATCTCATCAATCTATAGCTATCGAACCTTATACTTATACTTACACTCTTCGCCCCCGGCCCCGATCCTCCCTACCCCCCCTAGCCTTCCCGCTCCAGCTCGCCCCTCCCTCATCTTACCACTTCCTTCCTACCTCCTAACTCCTCGTCCTCTTCCTCGCCCCTCGCCTCGGCAGCGGGGCATGCGGGTGGACGGCGCGGAGAAGCTTCTAGAAGCTTACATTATATTATTCTAGAGCCTTCTATTGTTCTTCTAAGAGAAGAAGCCCCTCACCTCTCATTTGCAGCGGGGCATGCGGGTGGACGACGCGGAGGCGGAGCTCGAGCGGCGGCTGAACCGCGCCCACGCCGTCTCCGACGTCGTCTACGTCATCCACGGCCACGGCACGGGGCAGCTCAAGGTGGGACCCGGCCCGCGCCTCCGTCCCCCAGGCCTAGGCCTAGGCCTTCCGGTCCTGATCCCCGCCCCCCCCCCCCCCCCGCCCTCCCCCTCCCCCCGCCGCCCCCCACCCACCCAGGCGGCGGTGCACGACTTCCTCCGCTCGCACCCGCTGGTGGCACGTTACGAGGTGGCGAAGGAGGGCGGCGGCGGCCTCACCGTCGCCTACTTCAAGTAGAATTCGGCGGCCCCCGGCCCATTGATCCGGACCAGACGGACCAGACGGCCCGTCGACCCGGCGCCGGCGCCCACACCAGCACCGCAGCATGCCGATGCAGCATATGCATGGCAGCACATATACTGTCCCCAGTTCTAGACCCACGGATCCGGAGGGCCGGAATTCGAAACATGCATGCTGCGCATGCGGGCCAGGCGTACGCGTACGCGTCGGCCCGGGGGCCGCAGGGCGGGCACGTATACGTATACAGGGACCGTCGGACTCCGGATCGGATCGGACTCCGGGACCCGGCGCGCGGAATACGTACGCCCGCGGCACGCCAAGCTTATAATTAAGCTCAAGCTGAGCTTATAATTAAGCCTTGAAGTGTACTACGGTACGCCGCTACGCTTGTGCATATACGTATGGGGTCTTCCAGCGTGCAGCCGCGCCCGCGCATAATCGATACTATGATAGCGCTACTAGGCTAATCGAATTCCGAAGTTAGCGAAATCGATATCGATCGCGATCGAAATTAGTTCTGGATCAAATTTCATCATCGCTGGGTACACGTAGGCCGCCTTTTTTCCCGCCAGCTGTTCGATCCGCACGCGCAGCAGCCTTAATTGCTTGAGCTCGAGCACGCCGACTCGGCGGTGGCAATGTCGGCGTTTGATAAAATCAGACAAGGCTACAATTACGCGCAGAAGGGCTACAATGTCGGGCAGAAGGGCGAGTTGGTCAACGACGGGCTGTCGGCGGGAACGGATTCGAGCAACCTGCTGAACCAATTCTCGACAGGCCTCGTCGGCACAGTCGCACCGAACAAGTATGTCTCACCGGAGACGCAGCAGAAGATCGCCAACACCATCGCGTTTGGCATGGGCGCCACCCCGTTCATCAACACCGCGATGACGGGATTGGACATGGGAAAGGACATGATCAACAGCGAGTTCATGCGCAAGGTCCGAAGTCCCTGCCGGGAACAGCCGCTGAGTGTATCGCCGCATCCTGAGCTGACAAGCACTCCGTGCGGTTGACAGCAAGTGGCGCCTACCTACATTAAGAACCAGAAGTACTTCAAGCCAGTCGCCGGGGTCATGGCGCCGAAACTGCTGTCCATGGTGCCGGGCGGCAGTCGGTATGGCAAGATGTTCAAGACAGGGGCGATGGCACGTGCCCCCGCCCGCGCGCGCGCGGCCGCGGCCGGGCCGCCGCCGCCACGTCGCGCCCTCCACACGTGCACGCGCGCTCAGAGACGCTGACAAGGCCTCGTCCGTCCGCCCGGCGCAGTTGGCCACCACCCTGTACGGCCACAAGAACACGGTGAAGAGTCTGTGGAAGGGCGAGGCGCCGGTGCAGAAGCCTGTCCAGACTTTCAACAAGGTGCTCATATGATCACTACCACGATAGCGCCGCGGCCAGCGGCGGCCGGCCCGGCGGCCGCGGCTGCGTCCAGGCTAGGGTAGGCTCCAGTGACGCGGCGCGGCGCTCACACACGCACGCGCGCAGATGTTCAACTTCGGCGGCAGCGGCGGCGGGGACCAGGAGCTGGACGACGAGGCGCCCTCGGCCGCCGAGACTGACGAGGTGGACCAGGCAGCGGTCCGTGCCACGCCCCCGCGCCACGCCGGCGCGCCCCGCGCGCTCTAGCCTATAGCGCTAGCTGGTAGCTATAGCCGCGGGACTCAGTGACTCCCGCCGCCCTGCGCCCCGCGCGCTCTAGCTCCGGGACGGCCGGCGCGCGGTGCGCGCTCCAGCCCCGAGACTCCCGCCGCCCCGCCGCCTTGCCGCCTTGCCGCGCCCCGCGCCCTAACCTTCCCTCTCCGCCGCCTTGCCCTCCGCGGCCTTTCTCCTCACCTGACCTTCAGGACCTGGACGGGTACGCGGGCGCCGAAGCCGACGGCGCCGTCCCGTACGCGGCCGGCGAGGCGGAGCTGCTGGAGGGGGGGTACGGCTTCGACGAGGGGCCGGAGGGCGCCCCCGGCGCCCTCGCGCAGGGCGGGGAGGAGGCCCCCGCCGCCGAGGACGGCGCCGCGGCCCTGTTCGCGTACCCCGCCGAGGCCCACGGCCAGCTCCTGTGAGGGGGGTACAGCCCCTACGAGGGGGTACAGCCCTGCGATGGGGTACTGCGATCGACCCGCTTTTTCTCTCCTGCCAGATTCCCCCTCGAGTCTAGCGATCTGCCTCTACCCTCCCCGATCTGCGGCCTCTCCCCCGCCCTGTTTTCAAGTTTTTCAAGGCGCCTTCTTTCTCGAGTACCTCCCAGCGCCCCGGCCTCTGCCGTCTCGATCTGCATGGAGCGATGATTCAGTAGTAAGTAGAGATGTAGTGCTGATGTAGAGATTGTTGTAAGTAGTACTAGCATTTAGATGATTGCATTCCCAGGTCGACGTCCGATTTTCTGATCCGTTGAGACGACTCGTCGAGTAGTGCTATGGTGAGTCCGACGGCCAGCGGCCTGTTTGGAATTTGAATTCGAAGGCACTCGTAGCCAGTAAGCTCGTAGCCAGTAAGCTCGTGGCCAATTCGAAGGACTCTGATAGCTAGTCGTAGCCAGTAAAACCTAGCCAGTCCGGAGTCCTAGCCAGCCTGGCAGTAAAACAGCCAGATGCCAGATGCAACTAGCTGTGGGCCAGCTACACCGTGGCACGTAGCGGATATCCTCATTATTATTATTATCGGAGATCCTAGTATGGCTCGTGCCTGGGCTCGCTGGCCTAGGGGCGCCGCCCCGGACGTGCATGGCGCGGCGCCGCCACCCTGCGGAGGAGGAAGGCCTCTTGACGCCTGAGGGGTACAGATGAGCCGCAGGGCCGCCGGGCGGCGGAAAGGGAAAGGGTTTGGGTGGAGGGGGGCCTTGGGGGGACATGGAAGCATGCGCAATCATTGAATTGCGGGGGTACAGCGATCCTCAGAGCCCGACGGAAGTGGGGCGAGCTCGAGGGGAGATCGGGAGGAAAAGGGTACCGAGTTGCGGTTGCCGACGATCGCGAACGGGCCGTCGGCGAGGGCGGCGGACTAGCTATGTAGGGCAGAGCTGTCCGATCGCGAGGGGCGAGACCGGCGGGCGGGCGGGCGGGCAGTAGGGGTACGCACGCACGTACGGGAGCAGGGCGCTGGCGCGGGGCGCGGACTGTCGGACGGGGCGTGGGGTGCTGCGCCTCTCGGGGCGCGGCGCCGGTGCCACGGTGCGGCTTTCTGAGTAACTCGGCCCGCTCCGGTCCCCGAGGGCTCCGGGTTCAGATCTAGATCTCCCCTTCCGCGCTGCTCGGTCCCGCGCTGGCGGGGGCGACCCTGGCGGAGGGGCGCCGGCGCGAGCCCCGAGCTCGAGGGGCTCCGATACGGGCGGCGCCCAGCTGATCCGGGGCTGGGCCAGGCGCGGGCGGGCCCGGGGCGGGGGAGGGTGGGCTTCACAGCTGCAGCGGAGCTCGAGGCGCGTCCGGCCCCTCAGGTCCTCTTCAGCGGGGGCGCCGCTGCCCTCGCGTCCGGCCGCGGCCTGGCGGCCTGGACGCTCCGAATGCCTGTAGATATAAATGGAATGGAGGTATTCTTAGCCAGGAGGCCTGCGGACGGCGGCGCGGGCGACCGGACGGCGGAGCGACTTCTTGCACGGGCGGGCAGGGGTGCGCATGCGGCGGGGGCGTCGGAGGCGGCGGCGGATGGGGGCGCCCGGCTGACTTGGACCTTGACTTGGACCTTGGATGTGCCCGGCCGAGGGAGGGGGAGGGGAAGCAGAGGGGGGGAGGGAGGGAGCGGTGCGGGGCAGGGCGGGGCGGGGCCGGCGCCGCCGCCCGTCTTGAATTATTCGGGAGGCGGGACTCCGGGACGGGGGCGGAGAGGCGAGGCGGGAGGGCCGGGGCGCGGGGGAGGGGAAGGGAGGGAGAGGGAAGAGGGAAGTTCCGGGGGAATCGAAGGGGGAAGGGCCGGGGGGGCGGAGGGGGAGGGGGGGGGGGGGGGGGGGGGGGGGGCCGGGGGCCGGGGGCCGGGGGCCGGGGGGACCGGCGGGACGTGAGATAAGCTGCCCATGCATATTAATATCTTAATCAAAACTTGAAGTTAAGGCGTCGAGAGTCGGGAGCGGCAGCGGGCCTGGCGCCGACGGGTGAAGCTAAGCATATGCATGCATTTGCGAAGTTTCAATTGTTCATTGCGAACGTAAATCAACATATCCGATGATCTAACGTTATATAATTAACATGCGCCAAGCCTTGAAGGCTGAGACAAGCTTTTTGAGGCTGAAGTACGTATCATAAATTATTAGCGTACGTTTACATAAGTCGGCGTCGACATCGGTATCTTCATGCGCAGCTGAATTTGAACTTCTCAATCGACTGATCGATGAAGGATACTATAATATTAGCTTTAATTTAGCTATCTATACATAGATCTGGATCTGGCACTCGCGATCGGGCGTTGCAATTGCGGGCCGCATGCACCCAATCACGAGGTCGTGATCGTACGCGTGCACGTGCACGTGGTCACTGAGCGAGTCCGGATCCGCTGGCGTTGAGCTCGCGATCGGCGCCGGCCTCCGCCGGGCCGATCCGCTGCAGCTGCCTAGGCCTGCGCGTGCGCGCAATAAATATTAAATCAGGGGCGGGGGGCCAGGGGTCTTTAAAATTTGCATCGATATCCTATGTATACGTATATATTCATGGGACTACGACCGCGAACTTCGGAAGGGCCCCGGGAGCCCCGGGGCCCGGGGGGTACGCGTGCGCACGTGCACGGCGTCGAGCTCGAGCGCGGCGGCCGCCCCCTCGAGATCGAGATCGAGATCGAGATCGAGGTCGGGCTCCTCCAGCTCGAGATCGAATTCGATGTCCTCCTCCTCCTCCGCATCCGCGTGGGCCTCCGCATACGTATCCAGCTGCAAATAGCCGTGAGTCCCTGTCTTCACAGCCATCTCGTATCGCTCCTCGTCCGAGTAGAAGTACTCGATCTGGCCTTTCGCTTCGTTGGCCGCCATGATGTCTTGGGAGATCTCTTGCTGGTGGACAGTCAAGGTCTGGGAGAAGAGCTTCGCCATGTAGTCGCTGGGGTATCCGTGGCGCCTGAGCTCGCAGGGCGACTCGGAGGCAGCCTCACACTTGCTCTCCGCGCCTGCCCTCACGTCCCACCCCGGGGTGCACACATCCTGGACCTAATTACAACGAGAAGGGCGTCAATTCGCCGTCACGAGGTCTAGATCTAGATCTTGCAATTTAATATATGGCAATTGCGAGAATCTCGGAGCTGGCACTGCGGCACGCACGCGGATTGCATACATGCTTCTTATTTCCCCAAGTGTGTACGGCGGGTTCTGCTCGTACAGGGGATAGCACCTGCACGCACGCGAAATTAACTTTGAGAATGTGATCGAGATCGAGCCTCGGAGATCTAGCTATAGCTATAGAGGACTACTGCATTCAAAGGGAAGGCAGCAACGTACGGATCTTCAGAGTCGGTGGGGTGCCCATCTGCGACCAACTTCAGGGCGCGGCTGTCGCATTTTTCGTAGTCCAGGCGCTGAGTCTGCTCGTTGTGGAGGAAGCACTTGGTCTTGGGAACCACGTCGTAGCTGGGCGATGAAAAAGTCAACGTTCTTATTAATATATTACGTATACGACGCGGTACATATACACACCAGTTTAGCACGCGCCCGGAGAGCGAGCCGGCGCCCTGTCCCGTGGTCGCCTGGTAGGTCTTGGGCTGGATCGCGACGCCGAAGTACGGCGCGGACGGGTCGTACTGGGCCCTCCCGACGACGTGCTCGCCCCCCGGGGCGACCGAGTCGCCCCACGCGAGGAACTTCTTGTAGGTGTGCCCGGAGTGGCAGGCCTCCCGAAGGGCCTCCACCGCCACCGGCGGGAGATCGTTCCTGCAAAAGTATATATAGGTCTCATGAAATGATTTCAAAATGATTGTTCACGTGCACGTGCGCATACCAGTCGTACGCGTCCTGTGGAGCCCAGCCCCGCGGGACGTCGAAGGTCACAACGTCCGGCAGGCTCACGTCGGTCTTGTCGGCCAGGAGAATCGCGAGGTCGACCAGCTCCTTCCCCTCGGCCTCCGTCAGCCCGCCCTTCGTCGTGAGCGACTCCCACTTGACCGGGTCCTCCTTCAGCTCGGCCAGTTGCAAGTTGAAGACGTCTATGTCCGAGAGGGCCGTCGCGCCCTTGCTCTTGAGCTCCTCGAATCTGGCTCGCTTCCCGTCCCAGTACTCGCCGTCGTGTTTGGCGACCGCGTACCCGCCGCCGTTCGGATACAACCGCAGACTGTATTGCGCGGGGCTGCAGACAAACAGGTTTGTAAGAGGATATCGATATCGATGCGGCGAATTGAATTCGAGCGATGTCAATGGAAATTAAGGAAGCAAGCCGAACCATGCGGTGCACGCCAGCTCGGTGGTTCCGCCGTTGATGCCTTTGACGGCGAAGGCAGTCGAGAACTTGGCGTCTGGATTTGAATATTTGAATAAGCGATCAGTCATGACCAGCGTGCATTATAATTAATGTCGCGCTGCAGCTGCTCTGAACTTCGGAATTGTAGCATATAAACTAAGCTATCCAATGATATTTTATGTTCTGATCATGATTATCATGATTATGAACTCTGAGGATTTAGAGCTGTCCATATGCATGGGCTATATAGCTATATAGCTAGCGCCTCACCGCATGCAGCGTCGGCCGAGAGCTCGGGGGCGTCTTCCGGAAGAGCCCCGTAGTGATACTTGACGGAGGCGACGTTGTCAGACTTGCAGACGGGCGGGCCCGTGGTCGGCTGCTCGTTTTTGAAGGCAGTGACCACCGTGATCGGAGGGCTGCCGCGATCATGATTAAATTATGAAACAAATACAAGCTGCGCAGCGCGCGGCTGCGCCCGGCTCCGATCCGGCGCACCACGGTGTGCAAGCAGCCGCGCCCACAGCGCCATTGAAGCCGGACGCGGTGAAGTACACTGGAGCCCCGTTGCCGGCCCCGGAGCGACCGCAGGCGTCGGCGACGTTGTTGTTGAACGGGACGACGTCACCGCTGGCACTGCCGGCGTAGCTGGTCTCCCTGATTGCCGCCCCGCTGCAGTCCGCCGAGCTGTACGTCGCAATCTTGTTCACCGGCGGGCTGCGCAGCGTTGTATAGTTTAAAATAAATATAAGTGAACTGATCATGATAGCTATAGCAACGAATATACATGATCATGAAAAGCTTGTCGATTCGCATGCATATGCATGCAATATGTGTGTATCTACTAGGCTACGCACCACGTCGAACACTTCCAACTTGTGCCCAGGAATAGACCTTTTACTGAATTGTAGTGCGTAACGCCCGGCGTGGCACATGCGTCCAACTTATCTTGCACATTCGCGTAACCGACAACCCGCTTGAAGAGCGCGTTGGTGTCGGTCCCGGCAGCGCAATCTTCCTCGCTCCTCCATCCCATCACAGACGATTTGGCGCCCATTGCAGTTACTGCAAAGAAATACTCAGCGAGCATGCACAGTAATTACAGACTCTAACCGTGGAACACCCGACCCATGCATATGCATACTTATACACACATATATATATGCATATGTATGATGCGCGCGCACAAAGCGGTTACTAAGTTGACGTATACGTATGAAGCTTAAGGCGCGCGCGCACCCGTTTCGGTTGAACGTACGTATACGCGTTCAACGGTTATACTATGATAGTCAACGCGTACGGCTATAGCCTATAGCTAGCGCTGAACTTGCTCTAGATCTGCCGGCGGTTTCGTTTCTGGCTATGGATCCGGGATCTCACTAGCCTAGGGCCTAGCGTGCTGCGGAGCCTGCGGGCCTACCGTAAATTAAAGCGCCGGCACTGCGGCACGTGCACTCAGTGCCACTCACTGTGCTGTCACTAGGGCTGGGAGCGTGCCCCCCTGTGGGCTTTTTCGATCTGAAGCTCGACGTGGATCGACCTAAAAAGGATCTTCTGTCGTCTTACCTCCAGAAAAACAACGAAATCTGAACGAAACCGCCCGCGCCGCGGCGCTAACGAGGCTAACGGGGGCCGAATTCCTTTCACCAGTGTTCTTATAAGCTTTGCTCGCCTAATCACTCCCTACTGCCCGCGCACTGTGCTTGGCAGCTTAGATGGATCGCATCTGGGTCATTTCCGGGTCATTTTCCTCAGTTTTTGCACGGTAGCCTGACTGAACCTCAGTTTGACTGATTCAGTCACAGTCAGGGGGGCTGAGCGACTGGGTCAGGGGTGGAGCCTGACTGAACCCAGCACTAGCTGTCAGCCTGTCACACACACTGCAGAGTCAGTGCAGAGTCACTGCAGACGTTTCTAGTACTGCAGTCTGCAGTGTGCAATGCACGGCGCCGGCGCGGCACACTGTGACAGCCTGGCAGGCCGCACAGACTGGCACAGTGCCGCGGCCAGTGTTCGGAAAGTTTGCGCTGGGTAAACTTTCTCTTGAAAGTTTACTTGAAAACTTTCAGTTAATTTTCACCCCCTCCTACAACCCTAGAAAACTTTCAGTTAATTTGCACTTGACCCCCCCTCCCCACCCCACCCTACCGCCTGTTACGAGCAAGATTTACCGGCTGCTTGCGGCATTTCCTTCGGTTCTGACATAATTCTAGAGTTGATAGAGTTACAAGGGTGTCAGGAGGGCGAAGGTCGCCTCCTTCAGATGGGTACCCCCCTCTCGGCGACCCTGAAAAGAAGGCCAAAACAAGACTAAACGCGTGCAAACTTTGAATCTAAACTCACAGATATCATTATAAAGCTTATATCTCTCGTTTAGACGCTTATTTGCCAAGGAATACAGTGCTTTTGCGGTGCTTGGAATGTTTTCTATGGTGCAAATATTTGCACAATCTTTTCCAAAGCTTGCAGAAAGTTTTCAGGGCAATTTTGGGGGAGTAAACTTTACCGAACACTGGCCGCGGCTGCGCGCGCGGCACAGTGCCGCCGTTGTGCCGGCACTGCGGCAGCGGCGGGCAGTGATGGCTGGGTTATTGATAACATATTTTAGCAACCATTATTTTAACCCAGGTATTTTGATTATTGATAGTGGTGCCGAATTCCAGGGGTTATCGATAGCACCGCTAATAAATTGGGGTACGGTGCAAAGCTCCCGTTTTCCTCGCGCAACAACGCGCAGAAACGATTAAGAATGACAGCAGAACGTTTAAAAATGCTGTCAGACACCAGGAAACAGCCAGCAGGCTCTGATGCGACGGATGCCGGATGACAACCCCTCGTCTTTCTGCCGCAGTGCCCATGTAGACTTCTATGAGGTGGTCAGCAGTGTTTAATTGCTTTGGATAGTGGATAACTTAGTAAGAGAGCGTTCTGAACAGTTTGGCGACGTTTCTGCTCTGTCCGAGCGGGGTTTCTATGGCGCGTGTGGGGATGGTTATCGATAACATACGGTGCCATAATTATAATATAAAATAATGGTGCTAAAGATTATCAATAGCAGTCTCGATTTGCCAAGAATTAATAATACCATCACTGGCGGCGGGCCGGCGGCATGCGCACTTGGAACTTCACTGAGTCAGGCTTGGAAGTTGGACCTTGGAAATGGCCAAAAAAATAACCGCTGCAGGCTCTTTGTCTTTTTTTGCACAAGACTCCTTGCAACTTTACACGGAAATTGGCCCTTTGCGAACTTTTCGGAACTTAGCCCTTAGAATTTGATCGCGAGTTCTCATTCGAATTTCGGGATTACCGAGTGAAGCACTGTATTTTCTGTAAAGGTAAACTTATAGGTAATACGGTACTAATACGGCTGTTTACCAAAGGTTTACCAGTAAAACTAATTTCCAAAAACAAATTACCGGCAAAAGTAATTATAAAGCGCATGCATTTGTTTTGTGAATTACCGCCGAATTTACCGGCCACAATCTCTAGACACTGTGACAAAAAAAGCGCAACCCTATACTATGATAGGCTATATATGGTCTACAGTGACTCTACACTGAGTCTACAGTGAGAGTCTACACCAGTGTTGCTGAAATTTTATTATCCCAAAATGCCCTGTAAATTTTCAGTAAACTTTCGAAAACTTTCAGCAAATATTTTCACCCATACAAAGTTTACTTGCACAGCGAAAGTGACACGTTTCTCTGCAGAGAAGCCTCCAGACACGAGCGATATGCGTTAGGATGTCATTGACGACCTTTGTATTACAAGTGCACGAGGTGCAGATGTATCTTTGCCGTTCTTTTCACGTTGAGGAGGGGGGTACGGTTCCTGAGAAATGCATACTCTGGTCTCTTGACACCAGCAGAGACCGCCAGAATGTGTCCAGGCCTCCATAGTCTCGTATTTCGACGGATTTGACCCTCGTTTATGGCGTGAAACGCCCCCAGAATGGCCTCTTCAAGGGTACCCCCCTTGCAAATTTATTGAAAGTTTTCATTGCTCATTTTGGAGGTGAAAATTTACTGAAAATTTACATGAAAATTTTCAAGTTGAAAGTTTGGAAAGTGAAAGTTTAGCATCACTGGTCTACACCCCACTGTGAGTCTGCCAGGCTGTGAGACTGTGCCAGTGTGCCACGGTGACCCCAGTACTACGGTAGTACGGTAGGGCCAGTACCGTAGTACAGTGGCAGTACTAGCCTAGTAGTAGCTCACTACTGGGTATCTCACTGGGATATCGATTCAAACTTGTGGGAAGTCTGGCCTACGGCCCCAGGCTACGGGGCCCGCGGCCCGCCGCCCAGGCCGCCCGCCGGGCCGCGCCGGCCCGCCCGGCCCGCGCGCGGCCGGGCCGCCCGGCCCGGGGGCCGGCCGCGGGGCCGGCCCGGGGGCCAGGACCCGGGGCCGGCCGCGGGGCCCGGCCGCCCGCGGGCCTTCGGGTACTTCGGTATACGAAGTCTACGTACGTTGGGGCGAAAATAATTGGTACTTCGCCAAAAATGAGACTTAAGCAGCTGGTGAATTTCTAGAGGCCTGAGACCGGCGGCGGCCCCGTGCACGAGGGAACGTTCACGCGGTCAGGGCACGCGCACGCCCAGCCGAGTGGGAGGACGGGCGCCGGCAGAAGGGGTACGCGCGCAAGGGACCGGAGGAGGGGATGGGTTGGGGGGGCGGAGGGGGGGGGGGGGGGGAGGGTGGAGGGAAGGGAGGGGAGGGGCCGGGGGAGGCGGGTCGGGCCGACCGGAGTGGGGCGGGGCCCGAAGCCGGCGAATTCGAAGGCGAAGGCTCGCGGGCCCTCTGGTGCGGGCGGCGGGCGGAAACTCTGAGAGGCGGTGACGGTACCGGGCGCGGTGGCGGTGGCGGCGGTGGACGAGCGGATGCGCCCAGTCGCGCGGCCGGCGAGGAGCTGGTGTACGTGTGTCGCGGCGCCGGCGGGCCGGGGCCCTGGGGCTAGTTAGCGCTACGAGGTCGGAAGGCCTGGGGGGAGACGAGCAGAAGGGGCATGCGTCGGGGCGCCCGAGCCCGAGGCAAAAACTTTTAGTACTTATATATAGATGCTTAGTAGTATTAATCCCCAGTAGACGCAAAAACCTTTTCTAGCTTCCCAGTAGTATTAATGCTCCGGACCAGGGCGTCGGGGCGCTCGAGCTGAAGGCGCCGCTGGTGCCCGCCGGAGAGCACCGGAGCCGCGCGGGCCGCGCGGGGCGAGAGCGCGGCGGCGGCGGGCAGGGGCCGGAGGCGCGGCGGCCCCTCAAAGAGCCCCGAGGCCTGCGGGGGCGGCGCCGGCCTGTGGGGCGGGGGCGGCTGGAGCGAGCCAAGGGGGGGGGGGGGGGGGGGGGGGGGCGGAGAGGGCGGCGGGCCGCCATCGAGCGTCTTGGAAGCGCCGGAGGCGGCGATGCGCGCGCGTGGCTCGAGGGCCTCCGTCACGCCCTCACGCCCCACGCGGGGCCCCGCCCGCTGGGAGCCGCCGCCGCCGCCGCCGCCGCCCGCCCTCGCCTCTAGATCTGGACCGGAGCGCCTCCAGAGCGCTGTCCGCCGGCGCCTTCGGAGCGCGCCGTCGCCGCCTTCCAGCGTGGCCGGAGCGGCCCGGCGGCCCCGGGGCGCCCCGGCGTAGCTCGAGCTCGAGCCCCGGGGCGCCCCCCCTCCCTCGGGCCCGCCGCGCGTGGGGCGCGGGGTCCCCACCCCAGCTTCGCCAGCTTCGCGAGGCCCTGGGGGTATGCGGTCAGGGCGAGCGAGCGGGGAGACGGGCAGGAGAGAGGACCGGCCTGAGGCGAGACGTCGTTGGTCCCAGGGCCGAGGCGACCTCGGGGGGGCCCCGCCGACTCGGAGCCTGCAGCGAGGGCCTCCGCAGCCGCGGCGCTGCCGCCCGGCCCGCGGTGGCGGCCCGCAGGGGAGCGGCAGTGTCCGCGGCGGCGGTCGGGGGACCGTAAGTGCAGAGCCGTGCGGGGCGCGCGCGGCGGCGGGGAGGGACGGCGGAAGGGGCGAGGGAGAGAAAGGGGCTGCGGCGGCAGGGGCCGGGGGCGGGGGCGGGTCCGCCGCGGGGCCGAGGCTCCATCCCCCCGGCGCGCGAAAGCCGAGAGCCTCCCAAGCCCCAGCCGGGCGCGCCCCAGCCCCGCCTGCGCGCGAAGAGTGAGCTTCAACGCGAGAAGGATGAGCGCAGGGGGCGACCGCGGACCGTCTCCCCGGCGCCCAGGGCGGCGGTCGGGCGGACGGGCGGAGGCGGTGGCGCTGAAGGCAGCAAAGCGCGGGGCGCCGCGCCCCTCGGGGCGCGGCGCCGGTGCGGCTCCCTTGGACGGGATCCGGAAGGAGGCCCGGCGCCGCCCACGCGTCGAGCCGGCCGGCGAGCGGGCGGGGCGCCCCACCCGGCCGGCGCCGCCACGCGAGGGCTCCAGCTCAGATCTGATCTGAGCGGCGAAGGCCTTGCGCCGAGCCCGCGGAGGGGATCTGAGCTGCGGGCTCAGTTCCGCGCCGCTCAGCCGCCCCCGCCCAGAGAAATGCCGGCGCGGGGGGCGCCCCGTCGACCCAGAGCCGGTCCCAAGCTGCAGGGCGGGGCGGCTACGGAGCCCTCCGCGCCGTGGATTTGTGGCGAGCGCTGCCGGAGCCGCGGCGGAGCCGCCGTCGCCGTCGCCGTCGCCGCGGGCGGCGGGAGCCCCGCGCGGCACGCCAACGGGAGCGCCCGTGGATGCGGGGCCGGGGGCGCGCCCGCCCGTAAGAGGTACAGCTGCCTTTCGTCCCAGGGCGCGCCGGCCCGTAAGAGGCCCGCGACGGAGCCGCCGCTAAGGCCGGCCTGCCGGCGTGAGTAGGCTTCGGGGCGGGGGCGAGGGCGGCTGGGCGGACCTTCATTGAGAGCTCCTGGAGGCGGACGGAGGGGCGGCGAGGCCGCGGCGCGGGGCCCGATCGCAAAGGGCTAGGGGGCCCCGGGGGGTACAGCTCCAGGACCGCCCCGACCTCACCTGGGCGCAGAGCGTGAGCACTGATAAATACAGGCGACAAGCGACCGCGGACCGACCAGGCCACGGTCCGTGTCAGCGCACGCGCCGCGCCCTCGATGGAACACCGCCCGCCTCCGCGGGCCGGGCACGCCGGTCGCAACTTCTTAAGGGCGGTCCGAACGACCGCGCGCAGGTACGATGCCGCCGCCCCTACGGTCCTGCGGTCGGCAGCACCGTAGGGGCGGCGGCATCGTACCTGCGCGCGGTCGTTCGATCCAAGCCGACGACTAGGCGCCAGCAGCCCGCGAGCGCGCCGCGAGCGAGACATATGCATGAGCCGCGGCCGCGCCGCTCGGAGCAGTCGCGCCCCTCGAGCTCCTCGAGCTCCTCGCACGGCTCGACCTGCACGGATCGAACGCACGGATCGGAGCGAGCAGTGTTGCAATTGCCGGCAGCGGTCTCGCTTGAACTGCCGTGTGAGCACGTGTGAGCTCGCTTGCACGTGTGAGCCGCTGCAGTACTCGTATACGTATATACGGCGAAAAGCACTGCCAAGAGCTGCCGGCTTTAATCGCGGTACCCCCAGCTCGCGCCACTCAGCGGCCACTGAGGCCACTCAGCGGCCACTGAGCGGCCCCTCGCGTCCACCAGACAGCTCGGCGCCAGCAGCTAGAAGCTTTCTTGACACGCGTGCCTACTGAGCCGAGCTCGCCTGGCTCCTAAACCATCGCGGGCTGCATCGCGGCCGGCGGCCAGTATTTGTGGGTGCGGCGCTTCCCGGAGAGCGCATGCAATTGCTCTCATGCTTCGCGCCCCCGCAGATCTAGAGCCCAGGCCTAGGGGCCGGGTCTCACCCTAGGCCTCCTGCAAACCAACTGCAGCATGCAATTGCAACCGGCCTACTCCTGCATTCGAATTCGCGGGTGCGGGTGCTTCATATCCCCGATCTGCAGGTGTCGCAGCTGCAGGCTCATGGTCCGAGTGCCCGCGGCCGCATGTAGAGCCGGGGCGCCGCGCGCGCGGGGCTTTCCACATAGCGGCTTCAACCAGCGCTAGCATTCGGCGTTCAACACGCGTACGGGTGCGGCGGGGCTGGCCATGCATATGGCGTGTGTGCGCGCACGCGGCCGCGCGGGGCCGCGGCCGGCGCCCCGGCCCGACCCGCAGCCGGGGCGCCGCAGGCTAGGGCGCTCTAGATCTAGATCTAGATCTAGCTATAGCCGTAAATCTCATGATCATGATGCGCGTTCCCGCATAGCCGTCGATCGGCGGCTTGCAAGCATCATTCAACGTATATAGCTGAAAGTACGTGTCGCGTTGCTTCGAATTCTGATCATCACATCATAATCATAGGCTTCCTTCCGATCCAGCTCCGATCCTAAAGCGATGACTCGGAGCCGTGAGCGGCGCTGCGGCCGCGGCACGTGGATTTCGAGCGATCGCGAGGGCAAGATGGACATGAAGAGCTGCTGTCTGACGGAGTGGCCAGCGGCGGAGATCGCGTCCGAGGGGCAAATCTGCATCCGCGTGCTCGATTTGGCCGTGAACAGGTTGTCGGTTCTGCCGCCAGAGATCGGGAAGCTGAAGAACCTGACGGTGCTGGATCTGAGCTGCAACTGGCTGACGTCGCTGCCGCCGGAGATCGGGCAGCTGGAGAACCTTAAGGACCTGAACATAAGTTGCAACGAGCTCACAGCTCTTCCGCCAGAGATCGGGCAGCTTGCGAACTTGGAGATGCTGAATGCGGACAGAAACGAGCTCACGACACTGCCGCCCGAGCTTGGGCATCTGGAGAACCTGGAAACTCTGCATGTGGATGCGAACCGGCTGACAGCTCTGCCGCCGGAGATCGGGCAGCTCTTCAACTTGCGAGAGCTTTCCATCCGTGATAACCAGCTGATGGAGATGCCAAAGATGTGCAACATGTTCAGTTTGCGATCGATGCTTGTTGAAGGCAACCCTATGGTAGACGCATGGCCCCAGCCTGCTCGCCGCGTCGTCTACGACAACAAAATATCCAGATCAGATAACAAGCAAGAATGGAAACGTAAAGGCGAAGCACAGCGCAGGGCGTACTTATACGTTTCCCATCTCTCCCATGTCTTGGGCAACGTTAACGTCGCAGTGCGTGATAATGATGCACATGTCCTGCCCCCTAAGCTTAAGGTTTCATTTATTGCGAAACTGATATATATATCGTGATACAGGGACCTTCAGTTTCGAATTCTGCTGACGTCACCGGACCCTCTTCCATACTAGGGTACTGTTGTTATTTGCTATATGTACGCCGCTGCAGCTGACGCACGTCATCCTTTCATCCCATGTACATGTACATGTCGTAGTGGCGTGCAACTGTCCGTGAGTCCGATCGTGACGAAGCAGCTGCAGCTGCAAGCAGAGGCGAATCTGGAGGTGGTGCGGCTGAAGCAGAGCCTGCAGGCGGCTGTGAAGCGCGCTGTGGACGCTCAGAGGCAGCGCGAATCCGCGCGGAATCGCGCTGACGAGCTGCAGCGGCATCTTGAGGAGCTCAATGCTGATGTGCAACGGCAGCTCGAGGTTGCGCAGAAACGCGCAACAAATTTGCAGCGGCAGCTCGAGGCTTCCCAGAAGCAAGTGGCGGATGCAACAAATTTGCAGCGGCAGCTCGAGGCTTCCCAGAAGCAAGTGGCGGATTCATTCTTACAACTCGAGGATATGCAGCGCCAGCTTGAGGCGTCGCGGAAGCGTGCATCCGACGTACAGCAGCAGTCCCAAAAGCGCGCAGCAGATGCCCAGCGGCAGGTAGAGACGTCGCACAAGCGTGCAGCGGATCTGCAGCAGCAGCTCGAGAGATCTCAGCACCGGGAAACGGATCTGAAGGAGCAGCTTGAAAGACTACAGGCGCAGCTGCAGTGGACTTCCTCCGAGGCGCGTGCGGAGGATTCTCAGCGGCAGATCGATCAACTGCGAGCGGAACTTGCTGCCTCGGAGCAGCGCGCGGCGGACGTGCGGCGTCGGAACGGGGAGCTGTTGGCGCAGCTGGCCGCCTCCGAGCAGCGAGCCGCAGACGCGCAGCGGCAGCTCGAGGAGCACAGCCTGGACGAGGGGCGCCTGCGGACCCTCTCGGGCGAGGAGTTGCGCCTGCTTGCGGGGCGCCTGCGGGCCGCGCTGCTGCTTGCGGAGTTGGAGATCCCGCGGACGACCTTCGAGTGCGGGATCTGCCTGGCGCGCCGGCCCCGCGAGTCGCGGCGGGTGCTGCAGCCGTGCGGCCACGTCTTCTGCGCCACCTGCGCCCCGCCACTCCTCGCGGGGCACGGCCTCTGCCCGGCCTGCCGCTGCGCCCTCACCGGCTCCTCCCCCATCTTCGACTAGCGTCGAGCCCAGTGCTGTTTGTTCCCAGAGCCGGCGCCGTTCCCTTCCCCTGTCTTAAGCTTTGACTAGCTGCCTCTTTTGCCGCAGTGCATATGCATCGAGTATTTTTCGCTCATAGGATCGAGTATTTTTCGTCGCTGCAGCTCATATGCATGCTAGCTATATCTAGTGTCTGCCGCATTAAAATTCTAGTGTCTGCTAGCTGGATTTGTCAGACTCTGTCGTGTCGCATGCAGCGACTGCATGCAGCTGCACTCTTGCTATTATCATAGTATACGTATCGCTCGCTCACAGTTTGATGGGGGGCCGCCCCGAGCGAGGCGGGTGCCCGTGGGGCGGGGCGCGCCGCGCGGGGGACCCGGGGCCCGGGGAGGCGGAGGCGGAGGCGGAGCGGGCCCGCGGGGGCGAGCCCGGCGCCGGCGCCCCACCGCGAGCGCTAGGTCCAGGGCCTCGGGCCCAGCGAAAGGAAGGCTAGGCAGGCTGCCCCGCAGCGCCCGGGGGCGTCCGAGCAAAGGGTGCGGGTGAGCCGGGGCGATCCCTAGGGCGGCGGGGGCGTCCGCGCGGGGCAGGGGCGCCGCCTCTCCGGGGCGCAGGCCGCCCACGAGGCGGGGCGGGAGGGGCCCGTGCGTGGCTGGGTCGCGGGGCGGGCGCAGGAAGGGCGGACGGGGGGCCCGCCCTCGCGCGGCTGCGGGCGCTCGTGGAGTCGAAAGTCCAAGAAAGGCGCCCCCGGCCCCGGCCCGGGCGCAAAGGGCGCCGTCGAGGGCCGCCCGGCCGCCACGGGCGCCAGCGGCAGGCTCGGGGCCGTTGCCGGGCGCTCGCCGGCCGGCGGGGGCGGGGCGGGGCGGGGCCGGGGGCGGGGGCGGCGCCTTGCCCCGCGGGCTTCGCTTCGGGCTCGCCGGAGCTGCGGCGCGGGAGGCGGGGCGCGGGGGGAGGGCGGGCGCGGGCTCCGGGGTACCGGGGGATTCGGGCTCCGGACCCTCGAGCTCCGAGGAGCCGTCCCAGGGGGAAGGGGCGGCGGGGGATACGGCCTGCCCCAGGGGCAGCGCCGGGGACGAGAAGCTGGCGAGGAGCAGAAGGGCGGAGCGGGCGGAGGCCGAGGCTCCGCTCCCGGGCGACCCGGGCGTCTTGGGCCGCAGGCTCCGGCCCGTCTGCAGCGCCCCGGCGCCCCCCGCCGCCTCCAGCGCGCGCTGCGGGGGGGGTACAGGGTTAGGATTTGACGGGAGGGGGGGAGGGGGGTACGCGCACCAGGGCCTGAAGGCCGAGGGAGAGGGGGGAGAGCTCGGCCCCGGGGCCGGCGGGGGCGTCCAGGGAGATTGTCGGGGTACCCCGGCCCGGCCGGGGTACGAGCTCGCGGGGAGGGGCGGCCCCGGGGTCGCCCGCCCCCCGGGCCGAGGGCGCCCCGCGGGCGGTCTGCAGCCTCCCCAGGATTTCCGACCGGCGGGGGGCGATCGCGAGGAGGGGTACGGGATCTCCCCCGTCGTCCGCGTCCGCGCCTCCAACCTGCTCGTACCCCTCCGCCGGGAAGGACGGGGCGCGCCCCAGGGCCCGCTCGCGGTCGAGCAGGGCGAGGGACCGCTCCCGGCGGAGGCTGGCCCCCGCCTCCTCCAGCTCCTCGTGGGCCCGCGCCAGAGCAGCGTCCATGCGCTGGAGCAGGCCGGCCGCGGGGGCCGGCGGCGCCAGCCGCTCGAGCAGCGCCGGGTCCGGCACGGCGTGGGCGAAGCCCAGGATCGAGGCCCCGCGGGCCCCTTTCTCGGAGCGGCTCCCCGTGGGGGGCGTGCCGGGGCCCGGCCCCGCCTCGCCCCGCGCCGGCGTCCGCACGTCCGCCGAGACGGGGCGACTCTCCGTGGAGCGCGGGCGGGTGTCGGCGGAGCGCGGGCGCGACTTGGCCGAGTCGGGCCGCGGGTCCCTGCGCCGCGTTAGGACGCAGCGGCGGGCGGCGGGGCGGGCGGCAGGGCGCGGCGGGCGGCTCCGCGGCGCACGATCGGGGCGTGTCGGGCGGCTCTGCAGAGGATGATCAGCTGGGGGGCGGCGGGGCGGAGGGGCGCGGGGAGCACCGTCGGTGCTGAGCGTCTTGAGGCGCGCGGACACGACCTCTCGCGCCTCAGCCTCCTCCTCGTCCGTGCTGCGAATAAGTCCGGTCGGCCGGGCAGCGGAGGCTGTGGGGGTGGCGAAGGCGGACCTCAAGAGACGCTCGACGGCGAAGAAGGCGGCCTCGTCGCGGGTGGGGAGCGAGGCCGTGCGGGGCGGCGGGGAGCCCGTCCGCTCCGAGTGGGGCGCGTCGGCGGCCAGCAGGGGGAAGAACCCGGCCGCGGGCGGCGAGGAGAGGCCGCGCGCCGACTGCCGGTGCGAGGCCGCCCGCTGCGGCGCGGCCCGCTGGGAGTGCGACGTGAGGGCGCGCTGGGAGTGCGAGGTGCCCAGCCGCTGGAGCGGCGGGTCGGACGCGACGGGAGGCCCGCCCGCCGCCGCCGCCGAAAGGACTGCGGAAGCGGCCAGCGCGCTCGCGGAGCGCGTGGGAGCCCGCCGCGTGGAGAGGGATGTGTATAGCTTCGGCTGCGACGCCTGTCGCTCCGCCAGCGGCTTGGAACCGATTTGGAGCTCCTTGATCGACGCTTCGGGCGTTTCTGGCCGGGGCGGGCCAGCCTCCAGCGGGCGCTCCAGGGCATCTTTCTGATGCATCTCCATCATCACATCTGAAAGCGGCTTTCCCGAGACTGCCGCTTCCACCAGCCCAGCGAGGGCCGGCTCGATCTCATAGCTGACGCTCGCGCCCTGCCCCATCGCGCGACTGGGCCACTGCCGTCGCCGCCGTGCTCAGCTGCAGGCCTTGATCGAGCCCAGATCACCTACGGGCCGGCCTTCCTGCCTGCGCATATGGCGTGGCGAATTCCCGACGCGCGCGAGGCTACGGCCGCTTCGGAGGCTATCGGCGTGCTTCGCTGCTGTGTAGCACTGAGCTGCTCGGCCTGTGTAGCACTGAGCTGCTCGGCTGCTAGTCGACGGGAACGAGCTAGCTACGTATATACCTGGCCAAACGACAATGTGACCGGGTTCGGATCCCCAGGATTCCCTTCCCCTCCTGGCGCCGCAGCGCGCGGGGCCGCGGCCGGGCGCGCGAGAACGAAATGCTGGCGCCTTTGACAGGCGCCTACGTAACGGTGCGGCCGCGGTATCTAAGAGCGCTATATGATAGAGAGGGCGTCGTGCGGCCCCTTGTGGTCCGCGTCGCCCGTGCCGAGCGAGAAGTGCCTGTTGTGGGCGGTGGGCGTCCCCTTGCCGTCGCCCCCGGTCCCGACCGTCTGGATCTCGATGAAGGCGCTGCCGTCCTTCTCCGCCGCCGTCAGCTCCTTAGACGGGAAGACCGCCTGCGGGGACGTCGACGGATCAGAATAGAATTCGAAGCATTTAGGACCGGGGGGCGCTGGCGCTGGCGCCAGGGGCCGACCTTCAAAACAAGCTGGAGAGCGCCCGTAAATGCGCCCACGGCTGCGAGGGCGGAAGGGATCGGACCCGACCCGCGCCAAGCGGCGCGGGCCGCTTGAAAAGAAGCCCGCGCACCGTTCGGAGCCCAGATGTAAGGGTCCTTCATGACCCAGCCGTAGACGGTCCACAGCGCCCCGTTGACCATGCACGTCGCGGAGATGGGGCCGTAGAAGTAGACGCTGTTCTTCTGCTTCACAACCTGGGGGTAGAGGGACAGTGAGGTTCGGCTTCGGCACGGCAGGCGGGGGTACGCTCGCCTTGTAGAGGGTGGAGAGGGGGGAGAAGTAGAAGGAGCAGAGGGCGATGATGGTGCTGCGGGGGAGGGGGTACCGGTAGGGAGAGGGCGGAGGGGGGAGGGGGAGAGCGGGGGTACAAGCGCACAGGATGCCGGCGATCTCGCGTCCAATGCCGTTCTCCTTAAGCGCGATGAACGCAACCTGAGGGGGGGGCCGTCCTCAGGTGGGGGCGGAGAGCCCGGGGGGTACGGGGTGCCGCACGGTGGCCCCCGCAAAGAGAACGAAGTGGCCGATGAGGAGGACCTGCGCGCGGGGTGTCGGGGCGCTGCGGGGAAGGGTGGGGCCGGCCCGCGGGGTCCCGGGCCGGGCGCCGCTTCGTTCGCACCGCCTCCTGCATTTGCCTCTGCACGAGCGTCGCGCTCCTGCGTGCGCGGCGCGCGCTCGAGCTCGGCGCGGCCGAGGGCGGGAGGGTACGCGAAAGCGGCGCACCTGTAGCAGATGAGCGTGAAGTAGAGTCCGATGAGGTACCCCACGCCGTTGCCGAAGAAAACGTAGAAGTCCTTGAGGAGGTAGCTGTAGAGGACCCACGAGAGGCAATTGATGACCACGAACGGGTAGACGATCGGGTTGTGATCCTTCAGCTCGTTCGTCTTCGCGATGCGCATGATCTGCGCGCCCGCCGCGGCCGCGGTGAGCGCGCCGCACGCCCGATTCGGGGGTCGTTCTCTCGCGCGCGCGGCAGCGCGGCCACGAGAACGCGCCACGCGGCAGGGTTCGCACCTCGCGCCAGGGAGAGAGGAACACGCACAGCCCGCACGCGTTGCCTATGCGGCGCCGCGGGCGTCAGGGGGAGATTGGTTGCGGCGATGGGTGGCGGCGGGCCGGGGCGGCACGCGGCCGCCGCGATTCATTTGGTGCCGCGCACCTGCAGCCGGGACGACATGCTTCGTGAAGATCTCGGCAGGCGTCATTGGCTCGGCGTGCACGGGAGCGCTCCTGGGCGCCGCGGCTGGATTTGCAGAGCTCCCGCACGCCTCCTCCTGCAGACTACGGTCCGCACGGCCGCTCGGCAGAACCGGCTCGACGCTTGGCGGTCAACGCGCTCGGCCGGCTGCTCCCGCTTCGCTCGACGGATCCGCTGTGCTCTTCAGGCCGCGCGCCTCGCTTCCTCGCCGCCTCGCGCCTCTCTCGCTCGGTTCGCGCGCTGCCGAGCCCGGGTACGATCAACTTTGCTTGCAGAGCGGGGCGGTACGTCTACCCCCGACTAGGAGCCCGACTAGCTCTTTGGCCGTGGGATGGCGTCCGAAGAACCGCCGCTCATCCTGGAGCCGGGCGCGCCTTCAACGGACCCGGAGGTGGTGTCCGAGGCCCCAGCGCCAGAGACCTACTCCGAGCCGGAGGCGACAAGCGCCGCGCCCGTGGAGCCGGTCCGCGTGAGCGAGCCCGTCGCGGTTGGCAGCGCGCCGGTCGGGATGGGAATCGACACGGACTGGGATGAGGATCTGGAGGCGCTGGCCACCGGGGACCCGAACATCCGGTTCGCGGCCCCGGTGCCCATCGTGGAGAAGCCGGAGCCGCGGGTCGTGGTTCAGCCGAACGACGACAGCAGGAAGTTTGCCCACTACGACTCGCACCTCGAGAAGGGTCCGTTCCCTCCCAGCGTTGCAACTGACGGGCTCCTTGTCGGCGGGGAGGCCCCGCCGTCCGCTCTAGGGGGCCGCCGTGACTAGCACGCGCAGAGAGCGCGGATAGCTTCTCGCTGCGTCTCGCTCGCGCGCCTTGCCCGGCCGGGCTGACGGGGCCGGGCGCGGCGCAGGCAAGTGCGCTGTGGTGGCAGACGCGAAGTACGTGCGGCCCTTTAGCGAGATTGGGCGGCTCGTGCAGACCGACAAGGTTCCCTTATTCCTTCCGCCTCCGCCTTTGCTGCCCCCTCCGCCTCCGCTGAGGCCCGGCGGCGTGTGTGCAGGCGCGGGTCGTGGGAGATGCGAAGTACGCGCGTGAGGCGGAGCTCCGGGGTACGGCCACCATCAAGCAGGAGTTCGAGGCGCGCCGAGGCCCCGCCCCGGCCCCGCCCCGCCCCCAGCCCCGCCTCCGACCCCGCCTCTAATCTTCCTTCTTCTGCAGAGGGATGGCCAGGACATCTTCTCGCAGCACGTCCGGGAGTGGGGTGCGCCCGCCCGCCCCACCCTTGCAATTTGCAATTTGATCTGATCGCCGGGTTACGGCCAGGCTCGGTGTACACGTCGCACGAGGTCAAGCCGCACGAGGTGGCCATCGGCGGCCGCGTCGAGGTCCGTGCCGTACCCCCCCCTCCGCCCCCCCCCCTCCCCGCCCCATCCACCCGCCCACTCACTCGCTCGGGCGAGCAGAAGTTCTCGGCGAAGCCCGTCGTCAGCGCCGGCAAGGACGTCTTCCTGGTACCCCCCCCCCCTCCCCCGCCTTCTTTCTGTGCCGGCTCGGCTGACCCGCGCGGTGCGCGTCGAGCAGAAGGCGGCGGCTCCCCAGTTCAAGGCGCTGGAGCCGAAGCAGTACGGGAAGCACGTGGCCGACCTCAAGACCGTCGCCACTTCCGAGAAGCACTACGCCGACCACGCCGCCAAGAAGTTCATCTCGTGCGCCGAAAAAACGCCGTCTACCCCCCCCCCGGAGCCTCCTGAGCCTCCCCTTACAGGAACGTCGACGTGCACTACGACAAGGTGGAGCGTGCGCCCCTCCAGAAGATCCCGGTCGCCTACGAGGGCCGCACCATCTGCCCGGACGACGTGCCCGCCGAGTTCCGGGACTTCCTCCGCGTCACGACGCAGTTCGACGTGAAGAGCACGAAGCCGATCCAGGCGGGGCCCTACAAGGCGGTCATCAGCCGGCAGGACTACGTATTCGACTACGACCTCAACCTCGTGAAGGACTTCCACCAGGACGTGGCCAAGACGGGCACCGTGCCCTTCACGCAGCGCGGCGTGAACCTCGGCGTGGGGACGTACGCCCGCGAGGAAGTTCACCAGCACCACGGCATCTACTACGTGCCCGGGAAGGAGCTGGGCACCGTCAAGGTCTTCGAGTGCGCGGTCCCCGCGGGGCGCCAGCCGGGCAAGGCCGTCGCCAAGAACGTCCACACGGGCGCCGAGGAGGCGAAGAAGGGGTACGTCGTCACGGGCGTCGCGGCGGAGAAGGTCGTGGACGTTCAGGGCCCGCTCAAGTGGTCCAAGATCTCCGGAACGGAGAAGGCGGACGTGGCCAAGGGCGAGAAGGCGGCCCAGAAGCTGGGGGTCGTCCCGGGCGACGCGGCCATCTACGACCCGCACGAGCACGGGGCGCTGGCGCCCGCCTCGGGCCACGTCGACTTCGGCATCGCCTCGGGCTCCCGGGTCATCGTGCGGCCTCCCGAGTCTTCTTCTTGGGCTTCTCCTCTTCTTAGACGCTGTACCCCGCGCAGTTCCCGCCGACGTGCAGCGACGCCGGCGGCATCGTGCGCGGCTGCAAGATCGCCGGCCTGGGCGCCCTGCGGTCCGCCCAGGTCGACTCGGAGGCGGCGGCGGCGACGGCGGCGCCGCCCTCGGAGGAGGATCTCTTCGCGGCGACGGAGGGGGCGGAGGAGGCGGAGGCGATGGAGGTCGAGCCGCTCCCGGCGGCGGCGGCGGAGGCGGAGGCGGAGGCGGCGGAGGCGGCGGCCGAGGAGCTCGAGGAGCTGTACGCGTCCCTCGAGGACGCGGCGGCGGCCTCGGGCGCCGGCGGCCTCGCGGCGGAGTCCGCCGAGGCCGACGCCGCGGCCCTCGCGTGAGGCCCCGGGGGCGCTTTTTTGAGTGTCTGTCTTAGGCGCGCAGGTTACATGTAGATAACCCCCTGTACACGCTTACGTATACGTAATTTCTTTATGCGAGATGCATTTGCCAGATCAAAAGTGCGAGGCGGTCGGATCCAGATCCGTCGATCGAGGCGAGGCGACAGCCGGGGTCCCCATGGCCATCATGGCATGGGCCAGGCTAGGGTCAAAAACAGGGTAGTTAAAGTGAACGTCGACGCCCGGCGGCCTGAATTCCGAGCCTCTGTGCATCTGCCGGCGCCGGCCCGGGCCGCATCATGGCGTGCACATGCGCATGCTAGCTATAGGCGCCAGCCTAGGCAAAAGGCCGGCGCCTACCAGCCAGGCTTAGGCCTTATTCCCTGCAGGCCCTCGATCAAAACGCTTCTTCCCTGCAGCTGCGTGCTGTAGTACGAATCGCGTGCAAGGGCATGGCAGGCAGGCGCGTGCATGCGAGCAGGCCAGGGCCGAGCGGTTGCGACCTCACCTCACTCGTGCTTGGTTCAATATAGACTCACCGGGGGGCCCTAGCGCTGGGCCTAGATCTAGAACTTGGCCCAGAGAGCGTCGAACTCGCGGGCGAACTGCGCGACGATGCGCTCGTTGTCCGTGATGACGATGTTCTCGTTGTTGTCGCGCGCCGCCGAGACGGTCCAGTTGAACGAGCCGTTCAGGAGGATGCTGTTGTCCAGGACCGCGAACTTGTTGTGCATGTGCGCCGCCGTCTTGTCGACCTTGATTGGGATGCCGGCGTCCGCGAGACGCTCAATGTCCGAGCCGCGGTCCGCCGACTGCGCGCGGGCGGGCGGGCGGCGTCAGCGCGCTGCCTGGAGCTCGCCTGGAGCACTCTGCGCGCTAGAAAACTCGCCTTGTCATTGTCGGTGATGATGCGGACGCGCACGCCGCGGCGGTGGGCGTCGAGGATCCGGTTGGAAATCTGTCGGCGCGCGCGAGGGCGTGAGCTCAGGGATCGGCCGCGCGGCTCGCGAAAGCGCGGCCCACCTTGTCGTCCGTGATGGTGAACACGCAGATATCTACGGAATGGGGTGAGTCGGGCGAGGGGACGACGGATCAAATTCTGAGCGCGTGCCCATCGTGCGCTTGGTCCACTCGAGGTAGCGCGCGAACGCGAAGAAGTTCGGCTCGCTGGGGAAGAAGATAGCCTGCGCGTGCGGAATCCACACGTCGGCCGCCCGCACGCGACCTGCGGGCGGCAGGAGCGGAGAAACGCCAACGCCACCTTGCCGAGCTCGGTGCCCTTGATGAGCGAGTAAGCCCCCAGGAAGAGGTTGCGGTCGTGCTCGCTCGAGAAGTGCTGGGACACCTGCAGGGCACATCGCAGCGAGGTCAGAGGTCGCCTAGACTGGGTGGCCGCTCTGGTTTTAACTGCCGCCGCTCCACGCACCTTGTCCAGGATGAGCTTCCGGGCCTCCTCGCCGTCCATCACCGACGGCTGCGAGCGAACGTGCGCTCGCTCAGCTGCAGTGCGGGGCGCGCGTTGGGCGAGGGAGCTGACCATGGTCTTCCGCCACGCGTCGATGTTCGGGTTGGCGGTCGGGGAGGAGGTAAAGTCGTCGAGGAAGCGCTCCATTGCGAACGGCGGGCTTTACGGAGCTGGCAGGGAGGGGTAGGAGTTCCTGCGGGGGGTAGAGGCGCGACTCGTATTCCTTGTCGCTCGAGCGATTCAGTGGCGTGCAGCGCAGGCGGCACAGCGCGGCAGCTTCCTCGCGCACGAGCAGCTTCAGCCGATTGCGACAGCGCATAGGCCAGTCCCCCCGAGCGGCTATGCGTCGGTGCCCAAGTGAAGGGAGGGGCGGGCGGCCACGCGACTGCTGAGTTCGACAGCGACTGTCCCCTGCGTACGAATCGCGGTCGCTGCCAGCAGGCCTGGTGCGCGGGCGAGGGCCAGCTTCCGTCCCGCCAGCGCCTAACTGCCTGATGCGGGCAGGCCGCAAGGCGGCAGGGCGGTTGCGATGTCGCTCCTTACCAAGAAGACAACAAGTTTGACCGTTGCCGCGGGTCTGCTTCGACGTGAGAGTCATTTCCACGAGCGGTGCGCCTTCCACAAGTTTGGCGAATGGGGGGGCGATTCCGCAAGCCTGTAGAGCGCGAACAGCTCTACAGTCGCCGTACTGATCGACGCGCGGACGGGGGGGCAGGCCCTTTGACGCCATCGCCGAGTTGCTGGACAACTGCGTGGATGCCAAGGCCTCGCGGATAGCGGTCGACCTGATCGAGCGGGGCAGCGCGCCTCCGATCCTCTCTATCACCGACAATGGAAGAGGTATGAGCGAGGAGGCGGTCCTGCGGATGGTCGGCTGGGGCTACGAACCTGAAGGCCACGACTCCACCCGGCTCGGGCGCTTCGGCATGGGGTTCAAGCGAGGGTCCCTTCGCCTCGGAGACGACGCGTTGATCATCACCAAGTGCCAGCAGACGCTCACTATCGCGCTGCTCTCTCTGCGCTTGATGGACGCTACGCACGACGCGAACGTGGTCGTCGGTGCGCCGCAGCCTTCCTTGTTGACATCTTTTAGACCGCTTGTTTTCATCTATAAGAACGCGTACTTTGTTCCTATCGCCCCCTACGGCTCCTTCCGTCCTTTCCCTTGACTTCGCAACTCACCACGGCGGTGTTCGCGCAGTGACTTGGAGGCGGCTCGCAGCTCCGAGAAGATCTGCGAAGCGCTCCTTCTGCTCGAGCGATGCCGACGGCGATGCGGGCGACACGCGGTCTTCGCCGCGGATCGAATCTGGCGCGGACGACGCTGGCACCAGCGGCGAGCTCGAGAACGGCGTGGAGCTTGCCACGGAGAGCTCCGAGGCGGCTGAGCGCCTGCGGCTGCTCTTCAAGCTGACCCCGTTCGCCTCACTGGACGAGCTCTTCCAGCAGGCGAACGCGATCACGTCGCAGACCGGCACGCGCGTCCTCATCTTCAACCTCCGCCGCACGGCCTCGTACCGCGACGGCGGCGGCATTGCGAGCAGCAGCGCCAGCGCCGCCGGCTCGTCCGTCGCGTCCACCTCCTCCTCCGCCGCCTCCACGTCGTCCACCGCCTCCGTGTGCAGTCCGTCCATCCGCCCCCGCCCCGGCACCGCCCGCAAGCACCCCGTCCGCCGGCCCGCGGCAGCGGCACCCGCTCCGCCGCCGCCGTCCGGGCCCGCGCCCAAGGCCGCCCGCGCGCCGCCGGGGACGCCGGCTGCAGGAGGAAGCAGCGCGAGCGCGCCGTCGCGGCCGTCGCGGCGGCGGTCGCGGCGCTTCACGCCGGGCAGGGCGAGGAGTCGGAGGCGGCGGAGGCGAGCGATCACAGCGAGGAGTGGAGGGCGGCGGCGGCGGCGAACCCCGCGCAGCAGCCGGCGGCCGCCTCGCAGGCGGCGCCCGTCGTCAAGCGCGCCCGCGGGCGCCCCGCAAGGTGGCGCCGCCAGCCGAGCCGCAGCAGCAGCAGGAAGCCGCGCCGCCGGCACAACCGCTGCCGCAGCCGCAGCAGTCGCCGGCATCGCCGCCGCCGCTGGAGGCGATGTCGGAGGATGAGGGCGAGGAGGATGATGAGGAAGAGGAGGCCGCGGCGCGGGCGGAGGAGCCTGCGCGGCCTCCGCCGCGGCCGCCGCCGCCGCCGCAGGAAGAGGAGGAGGAAGTGCTCTACGATGCGGCGGAGCACGAGCTGGAGGATATCGCCGAGGAGGGCGAGGAGGAGGAGGAGGAGGCGGAGAGGGGGGCCCCCTCGCCGGCCGCGCCGCCCCCGCCGGGGCCGGCCGCGGCGCCGGGCCAGCCGAGCCACCGGTACGAGCTAGACTGGCGGAGCGACGCGTGGGACATCCGCCTGGTCGACGGGGCGGCGCGCCCCGAGGGCGCCGACGCGCTCCTCGCCGGCCCCGCTGCCGAGTCCTCCTCGCTGCGCGCCTTCCTCGCGCTCCTCTACCTCCCGCCGCTGCGGCCGCCGGCGGTCCTCCTCCGCGGGCGGCCCGTCGAGGCGGTGGACCTTCGGCACCACACGACGGCCCCGGGCCCGCTCCTGCTCCTCCGGCGGCTCCTAGACGGCCCCGAGGAGCAGGGCCTCCTGGGCCGCGACGGCTGGGCGCTCATCGCCTACTCGCCGGCGCTGGCGCGGCGGGGCCTGCGGGGCCTCCACCTGTACCACCGCAACCGCCTCGCGGCGCCCTTCGCGCGGGTCGGCGTCCTCGCGGACGTCGCCTTCGAGGGCCTCCCGACCTTCGGCGTCGTCGGCGCCGTGCACGCCCCCGCGCTGCGGCTCCTCCCCTCCAAGCGCCACTTCGAGCCGGGAGAGGCGCACGCCGCCGCCATGCGCGCCCTCGAGCGCCGCCTCGTCCAGGTCCCCCCTTTCCTTTCCTTTTCCTTTCTCTTTCTTTCGGGGCCTGACCGGCGGACCCGCAGTTCTTCCGCTCCGCCTTCTCAGCGTCCCCGGCGCACAACCCGACGACCCCGCGGGGCGCCGCCGGCTCGGGCAAGCGCCGGGGCCGCAAGATGGGCCTGGCCTCGCTCCTCAAGCGGCAGCGGATGATGGAGGACACGGCGATCGCCGCCGAGCGCGAGCGCCGCGCCGGCCGGCGCGCCGCCGCCGCCGCCGCCGCGTACGGCGAGCACGAGGGCTACAGCAGCGACCCCGAGCGCGGCGGCGCCGGCGCCGGCGCCGCCGGCTCGCTCCACATTTCCATACCCCCTTCTTCGAGTCGGCGTACGCCCCGCGACCGTCGCCCCGGGGCCCTGAGCTGGCTCCGATGCCGAGCCCCAGCCACCGGGGCCCCCTCCACCCCAGCCCCCTCGCCCCCTCCGGCAACATCCACCGCTCCCGCAGCCTTCCAGCGACGCCCCTCGCCCACGGCACCCCTACACCCCTCGCCCAGGCCCGCTTCCGGTACCCCTCGCCGGGGCCGACGGCCGCCGGGTCCTCCTCCTCCTCGCCGCCGCCGCCGTCGCTCTTCCCGGCGCCACCGCGGATGCGGGCCGTGCAGGCGTACGCACCGCTGCGGGCGCCGGCCGTGATCCGGGCCCCGCGCTCGGAGCCGGCCTCGCCGCCCCCGCCGCCGACGCCGCTCCCGGCCGCCCCGCCGGAGGACGCGTACATTTCGGACGCCGCAGCCTTCGCCGACAGCGTCCTCGGTGCGCCGCCCCTCCCACGGGCCTCCCCGCCCGCCCGCCCCTGAGCGCCCCCTCCGCAGGGTCGCTGCCGCCCGCGACGGTCGGCTCGCCCCGCATCCACGACGAGGCGTCCGACTCGGGGTCCGACTTCTCGAGCAACCCGCACTCCCCCGCCTACAGCTTCGGTGCGCCGCCCGCCCGCTGGCTGCGCGCTCCGATCTGACGCCGCCGCCCGCCCCCGCCCGCCCGCGCAGCGTCCGACGAGTCGGACGCCGGCCTGCTGCCCCTCTGCACCTGCCCCGCCGCCCCCTCGTCCTCCTCCTCCGCGGCCCCGCCGGCGTGCACGGGGGCGTGCACCGCCGCCGCCGCCGCCGCCGCGGCCGCCGCCGACGCGCTGTTGTGGGGCGCCCCGGGGCCCCCGACGCCGCGGCGGCCCTGGAGGCGGCCCTCCTCGGCTTCGTGGACGTCCTGGGCGGGCCGGCGCCCCTCGACGGCCTGCTCCTCGACCACCCGCCCCGCCCTCCGCGCCCCCCGCGCCCGCCCGCCCCCTCCCCTCGCCGCCGCCCCGCCCCGCCCGCTTCTCGCCCCGGCGCCCCGCCGCCGCCCCGGAGGGCCCGCCGCCGCTCATGCCTCTGGTCCTGCCGGACGCCCGCGGCTGGTGGCGGCCCCGAGGCGCTCGCCCCGCTCCACGCCGCGGCGGCCGTCGAGGCCGAGGAGGAGCGGCTCATCCTCGAGGGCGAGGCGCGCCTCGGCATCGCCGACGGACCCGCCCTCGCGCTCGCCGCGATCCAGCGCGCCGGCGCCGAGGAGGAGGAGGGGCGGCGGCGGCCGCCGGTCCCGTTCGCGTCGCGCCCGGGGCAGGAGCCGTGCTCCGACGAGGAGGAGGAGGATGAGGAGGAGGAGGAGAACGAGGAGGAGGATGAGGAGGAGGGGCGTATGCAGGAGGAGGGGAGGATGAGGAGGGGGCCCGCTGGAGCCGATGGCCGCCGCGCTGGCCCTGGCCGGCGGCGAGGAGCCCGGGCGGGCGCGGGCGCGGGCCCCGGCGGCGGCGGCGGCCCCGGCGGCGGCGGCGGCCCCGGCGGCTCCGGCGGCGGCGGCTCCGGCCCAGCCGGCGGCAACGGCGCCACACGAGCCGGAGGACTGCCCCGACGACGACGAGGTGCCACGCCACGCGCCGCGTCGCCCCGCGTTCTCTCCGCGCGCCGGCGCCGACGCCCTTTCCCCGCCCGCGCGCAGCCGCAGGTCGTTATCGACGAGGACTGCATGGAGGAGGGCCCTTAAACACTGTCCCGTTTTCGTTCTTTTCGCGCTTGCTTCGTATTCCGCACGCAGTACAGTAATTGTGATTTTTCCGCATCGTAGCTTCAATAGCGAGTTCTAGCTATAGGTTAGCAGGGTAGCCAGGCGCAGATCGATAAGTATAAGCAGTCCGCGGCGCCAGCTTTGAATCGCGGGCCGGCGACCGCGCCGCGCCTCAGAGCGACTGCAGAAAGATAACGAGATACCGATGGTATAATGTCATTATTATGTAAATTGGATAAACGACGGCTCAAATGCCGAGCGATTCCGGCGCCGCTCAGCCGTCGCTATCAATCCTCAGCCGCAGCGCGGAGCCTCGAGCTCGGATCCGGAGGCGCAGCCTGGCAGCGCGCGGCATGCACGCGCGCGCGCTTCCCGGCCGCAGTGCGCGGCGCGCGCCTCCGAGGCTCCGGCCTCGACCGTGACCGCGATCGCGAGCTCCCGGAGAGTCCCCGCCCAGCGCCGGAGCCCCGCTGCCGCAGTGCCGCCCGCCGCGCATCCGCCCCGCCCAATTGCAAGGAGCCGCGCTGCCGTCGACGTCCGCCGCGGCGCCCCCGGGCCCGCCTTCGCCCCGCCCATGGCCAACTGGCAATTGCAAGCTTAAGGAGCCGCGCCGGGCGCCGCGCGCGCGGCGCCGCCGGCGCCGGCGCCGCGGCCGCCCGGCCCACGTACGCGTGCACCGCGCCGCACGCGCGCGGCGCCGGCCGGCGCCTGCATGCAGCGCTACTTGGCGCGGCTAGCTGCGCCCTACTAGGCTATAGCTAGCTCGATCGATATCGAGACGACAGCTGCAGCTGCAGCATGCTCGCCACCCGCCGGGCGCCTGCTTCCGGGCCGCCGGGCTTCGTCCTACCTGGTAGTAGCTTAATTAAGCTTTCGGATGCGCATGCCATGCGCATGCATGCGCATGCCATGATCATGATGGCAATTCCTGATGAAGTCACCGAGTGCGCGATGCCCAAGCGTCCTGTTACCACGGGTTCGACTCCGGGCCAGGGTCGGTTTGCGACCGGTCGCCACCAGGCTGGAAGAGCTCCTGGGCGCTGGAAGAGCTCCTGAGAAGCTCGCCGTTTCATCAGACGTCAGCGCAGCTGGCCCAGCGGTTCGGCCGCTTTGCGGCCCGGTGTGTTCGGCGAGCACCTTCACACACATCAGCGCTGAGCTCGAGGGGACGATCATGCGAAGCGAGGAAGCACAACAGCTCACCCGGGCGCGCTCACAGGGAGCGTCGCTCATCAGGACTGCTTCGGCTCGCGAGGTTCGCTCTAATATCAATGAGGAAGTTCTGTGCGTTCGTTCGTATATGCCCTTACGAGCGACCAGAGCTAACGGTTTGCAGGGACATGCTGGAGCCCGTGCTCTTCTGGTTTGCCCTCCCGTCCCGTCGACGTCGCGCTTGTCACCTGACAGCGGACAACAGGGGCCTCGTTATGTTCCAGCTTGCTGAAATAATCGTCTCGATTGTGATTCTCAAGTTGAGCTGGGGCGCGGAAACGAGCCAGCCCTTGAAAACTTGGCTGATTGTATGGGTGCGTCGTCGCGTCCCGGAGGGCGCCCCGCTGCGCCGACCGCCAGCCGACTGACGACGCATCGCAGATCTGCGTTCGAGGCTTTCCTTTGCTAATCTCACTCCTCGGGAAGGCGTGGCCCTCAACGGAGCCGCCTGCAAGCTTAAGCGCGAGCTCGGGCGCTAGCTCGACCCCTGCAGCCGCCAGCGCGCCCGCGGCAGCGGCCCCTGCTTCGGGGGCGAGCGATCAGCAGCAGGATTCATCGGAGGGCTTCTCGTGGAAGAAAGCGTTCGATAACCTTGCTGGTTCTCTTGCCTTCGCGTGGTGCCTATCTATCTGTCGACGTCATCATGATCATTATCAGCCTCAGCCTCCTGACCCTCGAGCTCGCGATCGGCCCCCTGACCTCCTCAGGTGGATTCGTGGCATTATCTTCGTCAGTCGATGCGATGGCTGCAAGGAGAGCGCCTACATGCTCTGGACCCTCTGCATCGTCCTGATTTGCCTGGTCTGCCCTCCCTCCCCTTCCCCCCCCCCCCCCCCCCCCCGCGGCCCCCTTCCCCCTCCCCCTCCCCTCCCCTCCTCTTCCTGACGTCCGTTGCAGAATGGTACTCTGGTGAACCTGGTGGTGGCAATCCCCTGTGCCTTGTGCCTCTGCCTTCCTTGCTTGCTACCGATACTTTTACTCGTTGTCCGCCTCGCCCCTCGTATACGACGTACTCCTGGGCACCAGGCCGCGACCCGGTGCCTGCCTGTCCCTCTCTGCATGCATCGTCCCGCGGACATCTCTAGATCTCACGCCTCGCATGCAGGCCCGAACTCGCCTCCCTCCCAAAGATGCCCTTCGGGCAGGACCTCATGCCCGCAGAGGACGCGAACTGCGTCATGTGCCTGGAGGCCTACGAGGCCGGGGTCGAGCTGCGGCAGCTCCCCTGCAGCCACTACTTCCACCGCAAGTGCATAGACACCTGGCTCGCGATCAAGCGGACGTGCCCGCTCTGCCGCGAGGACGTGTCCCGCCCGCCACCCGCCGTCTCCGTATAGCCCGCGGCCGGCACCACGCCGTAAACTTCCCTTTTTCTTTCAACCCCGGCCCGAATGTCGATTATAATTATCCGCTTTTTTTTATGCATGATTTATATTATATTTAATATTGTTGGATCGATCAAGGGGCCTTTTTTTTGAGAGACTACGGTGGGGCGAACCCCCCGTAGGTAGTGATATTAAGGACAACAAAGCAAGGGGCCAGAAGACCCTGAGGCATGATCGCCGGAGGGATTAAAATTTTTTTTCTTTATGTGTGGCGGGCGGGCCCGCGGGTCCCTGCGGGCGTCCCGGGCCGGCGCGCGCCCCGCCCGCTCGCCGGGGTGCACGTTACGCGTGCTCGAGCTCGGCGCCGGTCAAGTGAGCCGCGCCGGCGCCGCGCCCCGAGGGGCGGCGCCCCGCGCCGCGCCCTGCTGCCCCCGCGGCCGGGCCCAGAGCTCGAGCCAATTGCAACGCCTATCATAGTATAGCTCAGCGGCTATGCACGGCCGCGCGCGCGCGCGTATATATAGCACTGCGGCAGCGCCGGGCCGCCGCCGCTTGCAATTGTCTCCTGATATTGATATCGATATCGGTATCGAACGTAAATCGTTTAGAGCGGTGTAACGTCATCGTCATGTAAATTGGATTAAAGACGTCGACGACACAAATTTAAACGCCGATCGCGGCGGGCGTGCCTTTGCAATTGAATTTATGTACAGCCGCTGAGCAGGGAGAACGCGGATCGATATCGATATCGCTCACATTCGCCGCAGAGAGCGTCTAAGCCTCCCGCGCCGGCGCTGCGTGCGACAGGGTCAGCGCCCCCCGAGGGAAGGCGAGCGAGCGGCTAGCCCAAGCCGGGCGGGGACGAACCGCGGAGGGCCAGGAACCAATCCAGGAGCTGCGCGCGGGACCGCTTTGTTTGGGATCAAGTGTGCTGGGGCGGGGCCGCGGCCGGCGCACGGGGCGGCAGGAGGGGTTCCCAGGCGGCAGCTGGCACGCGATGGGGCGCTGCGCGGCGTCGCTCGCTGGGGGGAGGGGGGGGGGGGGGAAGAGGGCATTGAATGGCGTACCCCCTCCTCGGCGGCCTTGACCAGGCGCTTGAGCTCCTGCTTGATCTGGTAGGCGCCCTGAAAGGGGGTACGGTTGGACGGCGGTGAGGGGGGGAAAGAAGGTTGGGGGGTACCGCGGCGTCGCCGGCGCGGAGGCGGGCGGCGTCGGGGCGAAGCCGCGAGTCGGTGGGCAGCACGCGCGGCGACGGCTGCGCGGGCGGCGCTGTGGGGGAGGAGTCGGGCGGTCAGGTGAGGTTCAGGGCCGCAGGGAAAGGGCGCGCCGGGGGTACGCGAGAGATCCCAGACCGTGACGCCGTCCGACGTCCGGTACGCGCCGCGGTGGCCGAAGACACCCTCGCCGGCTCCCAGGAGGCGCCCGGCGGGGCCCGGCCCCTCGCGCACGGCTACCGTGATTCGGTTCTCCTGCGCCGGCCCCGCCGCGCCGCCCGTGCTGCGATCAAATTCAGCCGCACGAGAGAGATCTAAGCGACCAAATTCCATCGGCGATGTTCAGGAAAAGGCGCATGGCACCTCCGGCGGCGCCAGAAGGCCCAGCGGCTCGGAGAAGGCTCGGGCGAGGCGGAGGCGGAGGCGGAGGCGGAGGGGCCCTCGGAGAACTCGGCGAGGGCCCACGCGGCCACGGCGCCGCCCGGAGAATAGTACGCGAAGCTCGCGTCGCCCTCCAGGAGGACGCGCTTGGTCCAGGAGAGGACGAGCGACGGGAAGAGGAGCTTCGGCAGGCGGAAGGCGACGCGCGCGCCGTCCGCGAACGAGACGGACATGTCTCCCATAGGCTCTGCGGCGCGCGCGGGTCAAGAGATACGGAGAGGAAGGGGCGGAGCGCGGAGCTGGGCCGAGCGGACCGACGTGGAGGGATGTCCAGTTCAGGTGGGGCACGAGCCCGAGGGTTCCGCGGAGGACGTAGCCGGGCCCCTCCAGCGAGACGCCCATCATCGGCCGCGGGAAGCGCGCGACGCCCTGCGCGTAGAAGCGCGCGCCGTCGCCGAGCTCCGCCTGGGCGCCGGGGATGAGAGCGCGCAGACGGGCCGCAGGGAACGCCAACGCCGCCCGCGGCCGGCCACCTCGTACGTCTCGCCGGGGAGCGAGGTGAAGGGCCTGAGAGGCAATCAGAAGACGCGGAAGAGATGAAGAGAAACGCTCTCTGACCTGTACGGGTCCCGCACGACGAGGTGCAACCCGCCGAGGATCGTCCCAATGACGAGGTGCAGGCGCCTGGCCGGGTCGGCGGACTGGGCCGCCTGCGACAGCAGCGGCGCGTATCGGAAGAGCTCCGCCGCGCGCTGGAAGGCGTGTCAGAGTCGCGCGCGGGCCCGGCGCAGCCGCAGCCGCGCAGGCACGCGGGCAGCTGCAACAAGAGCTGCGCCGCGCGCTACCTGGAGAAAGCTGCGGCCCTGCCGGAGATCACAGGACGGTCAGAGGGCTGCTGAAGACTCGCGCGTGCGAGCGCGGGGATCGAAATTCGAATGGCTCGCCTCGTAAAGGTCGATCGGGACCGACAGGCTGAACAGCTCGCCGCTCCCGCTCAGGAGCTGCTTGATGAGGCGCTTGCCGGCGTCCTTGCCGCGCCTCTTCACGTCCGCGATCTGCTCGGGTGTGTACGACCAGCCGGCGAGCGGCGCCTCCATCGCGCTCAAGGGCGCTCGCTGAGCGCGTGAAACGACGATGCGCGTGCTTTCCGTCCGATAGAGAGCGCTCGGTAGGCCGCAGCGCAGGAGTGACAGGTACCCCCGCAAAAAAACATTCGCTGCATTTCAACCCAGCCTCACAGCACCGTGGCATCGTCATCAGCGAAAGAGAAGCAAGCAGGGTCGCTGTTGGACGCGGACGCAGAGATGGGCGCTCTCCCGCTCAGGACGGACTTTCACGCGAGGGTGCGCCCAGCCCGACGTGCCGGGGCGTCTTATATGGCGATGCGTTGCGTCTGGGCGACGCGTATACGGCGTGCCCGCGCGCGCCTCGGCTCGGCGTGCGGGCTTCTTCCGCCACATGTTCAGGCCGCTGATTCCCGCGTCTGCCGCAGCGCAAGCTCTTCCACAGCCTCGGGGTGCGGCTCGCCATTGAGCCTCGCGCAGAGTGAACTAGCTCATCATCTTGCACGCTGCGGCCCGCGTCGACGGGCGGCGCCGGGAGGGATCCGGATAGACGAACGCTATGCTGATCCCTTCCGCCGGCGACGCGCAGGGCGTGCTCCTCGCCAGCGTCTTTGTGCTCTTCCTGAACAAGTGGGTGGCGCTCGCGGCGCTGGTGCCGTCCTGGATCGTCCTGGTGACAGTGGAGACGCTGCGCATCCGAAACCCGAACGGCGCGCTCCAGAGGGGATTCATGAAGGTAATGGGCCCCGTGATGCGGAGGCACGAGACAAACAGCTACACGCCCGGCGGTGCGCACGCCACGCGGCGCTGTAGCTGTAGCCTGGAGCCGACGCCGACCGCCCTTCGTTCGCGTTCGCAGTGTTCTACATGGCGGGCGTGCTGACGACGATCGCATTGTACTCCCGCACCGTTGCTCTCCTTGCCATGCTCGTGCGCCGCCGCAGGCCCCGCCTCGCCCCCGCACGCCCCTGCCTGTAGCTAACGTGCTCCGCCACGCCTTCCATCCTTCTCTCAGTTCCTCGCTTTCGGCGGTGCGCGCTCGGCCCACCCTGATCGGTCGGGGCTCATTTGCCCCCGCCCCCTCCGCAGATCCCCTCGCGTCGGCCGTAGGCATCATGCAGGCCCGCCCCGCCCCCCCTCACCTTCCCTGTACCCCCCGCCCCCGCCCCCGCTCACGCACCCGTACCCCCAGGCGCGCATGTTCGGGGACTCCTTCGTTCGCTTCCGGAACGGGAAGAGCCCGCTGGGCGCCCTCGCCAACGCCGCCATCTGCACCGTACGCGTACCCCTCCCGATCTCCTCTGTACCCCAGTTCCTAATCTGTACCCCCATTCAGATCACGGCGTGGTGCGTGCTGGGGGCGGGCCTGGACCCGAAGCAGGGCCTCCCGGGGGCCACCGTGCCCCTGGTCTCCCTCGCCGCCGGCGCCGCCGGTCCGCCTCCCGTCCCGGCGCCCTAGGCCTGGGCTTCCGCCCTCGCAGATCGAATTGAAGCCTCCGATTTGATCCCGGGCGCTGCAGGCGGGGCGACGGAGTTCCTCTCGGGGGTAGGCGGGCCCATCTTCTTCGACGACAACTTCGTGCGCACGGGGCGGGGCGGGGGAGGGGTAGGCGATTGCGAGGGGGCGTGGCGCGCTTGGACGGGAGGCCGCGGTCCTAGGCCGCGGTCCTAGGACCGTGGGTCTGCATAGCCTTGCACATGCCTCCCTCAAGCCTTCTTGTTTGACTCCGCAGCTGACGCCAAGCCCCTGGGCCCGTCCCGTGGCAGATGATCCCCGTGGTGACGGGCGGAGTAGTGACCCTCGCCCTCTATGCAGCAGGAGTTGACCCGTACCGCCTCCAGCTTGCATTCTAGTCACTAGACTCTACTTTACGTTTTGATCCATACAGAACATTGTCTTATAGTTAATACAAGCTATCTAATACAAGTCAACTTGCCAATACAAGCCAGAACATACAGAACATAATCACAAGCTATCTATTTCTTACTAAGTTATGTCCAACATGCATATGAGCCTCGAGCTCGAGCTCGATCGCGAGCTGCTAGCTATAGCTATAGCTGTATATTGCAAGGGGGGAAGGGGACCCCCTTGCTTCCCGTTCCCTCGCTTCAGCCAAAATTCTTCTATGAGGCCGTTTTCGAGGTCCAGTATGCAACGCGGCAAAAAAAGGAGCCAAAATGGGGTTGCGACACGTGTTTGTCGCTGGGAGCGTGCACGCAAAAAGCGGTTTTCGAGGGGGAAAACCAGTTTTCTCTCCGAGGCTCTTTCCATCTTCTCGTCTCTTCCGAAGTTCGCGACAGCTCTCCTCTCCTCTCTCCAGTCTGCAGCTGCAGTCAGAACTCGAGTCTCGAGCAGGTTGCCCGGCGGTCTGCAGGAACTCGGGGAAAACCAATTTCTAGGCTCTAGCTATAGCTGTAGATCTGAGCTCTCCGGGCCTCTCCTTCGCGCGGCGCTGGGGTGTCACGCGGCGGTTTTGCATGGCAACCACTTCTCCCAGCTGTCTCCTCTAAATTTTGCTAGCCTCTCCTTCGCGCGGCGCTGGGGTGTCACGCGGCGGTTTTGCATGGCAACCACTTCTCCCAGCTGTCTCCTCTAAATTTTGCTAGGCTCTAGCTGTAGATCTGAGCTCTCCGGGCCTCTCCGGGATCCTTCGCGCGGCGCTGGGGTGTCACGCGGCGGTTTTGCATGGCAACCACTTCTCCCATGGCCAGCTGTCTCCTCTAAATTTTGCGCTGCAGTCACTGAGTCCAGACTGTAGTCTCTTGCTGCGCTCAGCAAGCCGCCGACCGTCGGACATCTCGTGCGCCGCAGAACCGCGTGCGCCGGCCGAGCACGCCTGCTGGGCCGGGCCGCCGGGCGCTCTTGTTGCGCTCGGCACCTGGCCAGCAGACTAGTTCAACCTGCCGCGCGCGCTGGGCCGGGCCGGGGTCGATCTACATCTGCCCCGTGCATGTTCGTGCCACTACTACTCTTTCATTAGATCCCGATTCCCCCCTTAAGCTTGCACCCCCGGCGCGCCAAACGCGGCCGGGCCCCTAGTAGCTATCATAGTATAGCTAAAGGGTTCGACTAAGTTATGTCCAACATGCATATGAGCCTCGAGCTCGAGCTCGATCGCGAGCTGCTAGCTATAGCTGTATATAGCTATATATAGCTGTATATATATAGCTATCATGCGCATGCGCACGTGCACCAATATTACTAAGTTGATGAGCGCCTATAGTATATATATATATATAGCTAGCATGAGCGCTATATATATATATAGCTAGCATATGCATGCGCATGCGCAAGCGCATGCATATGCGCAATGTTCTTTAAAGGCCCTATAGCTAGCGCTAGCTATAGGGCTCTGTATATGTACGTATACGGGGGACGTATATATATATATATATACGTTTACGTGTACGTTGTCCGGGTACGCCGTAGATATATATATATGTAAAGCTGCTGCTGGATCCACGGATCCGGACTTCGGGATAGACGTCGACCCAGCTGCAGACTTGCCAATTGCAAGTTATCACGTTGGAACACTGAGGCAACTGTCATAGTTTAATTTCTGCGTATACGTATACACGTATACGTACAGCTGCAACGACGTCCTTGCATCTAAATCTGCCCTGCCGAGCTCGAGATAGCTCATATGGATGCGGGCAGTTCCATATGCATGCACTAGTGCTGCTCGAATTTGAATTCAAGGAATTCATCAATACAAAATCAAATCATCAATACATCTCAAATTCTAATTGCTGGTACGACGAAGGTCAAATTGCAAGTCTCGGAGAAAAAGGAAACGGAGCCAAGACTAAATAGCTGTGAAAGAACAAGGAAAAAGACTATGGATAGGAAAAGAAGACTGACGAAAGAAAACAAGGAAAAAGACTATGGAAGACTACGGGTCTGAGGAAAAAGACTGTATAGGCTAGTGGATGCCAACAAGTGAGGTGTCACGGTGCTGGGTGCTGCCAGGAGCTGGAGCATTTGCCACCGGCTGTACATGTGATGCCGCTGTACATGCTGGAGCAGCAGCTGTTGGAGGGGCAGCTGCTGAAGCCGCTGGAGCCTCCGATCTTGAGGAATCGCTGCTGCTGGAGCGGCTGCGTATGTCTTCCTGGAACTTTTTCATCCGTTCAAGAAAGAAATCTTGGCTCAGCGTCATCTCGTTGACTAGGATCTGAGCCTTCTCTGCAAGAGCGTCTTTCTCGAACTCCAATGCCGCGTTGGCTCTTGCAAGGTTGTCACGCTCGATCCTCAAGCCATCAATCTGTGCAAGCACAAACGAGAGTGAGTGCCAGCTGTAAGCACAAGCATGTACTTGTGCACGTGTTTCCATACCGTTTTTTGCATTTCGGCCTCTTTCTTCTTAGCCTGCACGAAAGCAAAGTGAGGACATGCTCAGTGCACCAACGCGCCATCTCACCTTGTCAAGCTGAGAGTCGAGTCGCGTCACGTCGTTGTGTGCACGTTGCACAGAGTCTCTGAGCTATTCGAAATCATCAGCAATCATTTCTCCTCAGCAACCAGTTGCGCACTGTATGAATCTCTTTTGTAGCTGCCTCAGCGATCTTCTTTGAGGCAGCAGCTTCCTCTGTTGCTGCAACTTTCTGCAAGGAGCAAGCGATCAGCAAAAGATGGCATGCAAACAAAGGGTTGCAAACATACCTGATGGCACACTGTGGTGTGCTGCTCCCTAAGCAGCTGAATCTCCTTGCTCCGATCTGCAGCATCCTTTGCAAGGCTGTCACGCTCGATCCTCAAGCCATCAATCTGTGCAAGCACAAACGAGAGTAAGTGCCAGCTGTAAGCACAAGCATGTACTTGTGCACGTGTTTCCATACCGTTTTTTGCATTTCGGCCTCTTTCTTCTTAGCCTGCACGAAAGCAAAGTGAGGACATGCTCAGTGCACCAACGCGCCATCTCACCTTGTCAAGCTGAGAGTCGAGTCGCGTCACGTCGTTGTGTGCACGTTGCACAGAGTCTCTGAGCTATTCGAAATCATCAGCAATCATTTCTCCTCAGCAACCAGTTGCGCACTGTATGAATCTCTTTTGTAGCTGCCTCAGCGATCTTCTTTGAGGCAGCAGCTTCCTCTGTTGCTGCAACTTTCTGCAAGGAGCAAGCGATCAGCAAAAGATGGCATGCAAACAAAGGGTTGCAAACATACCTGATGGCACACTGTGGTGTGCTGCTCCCTAAGCAGCTGAATCTCCTTGCTCCGATCTGCAGCATCCTTCACTGCTGCATCCTTTGCCTTCACACTCTTGCTAAGCCTGTCCCTGAGGGTCGTGATCTGCATGTAGAACAGTAAGCACTCCTATTAGGTGTTAAATGATGCAAGCTTACCTTCTCCCGTGCCCTATTCAAATCCTCATCAGCCTGTTGTCGACTCATCAATGAAAGGACATCAATGCAAGGCCATGTACGCACTGTCTTCCTCTCGTTCTCAATCTCCTTGATCTCCTGGGAAGCTTTGGCAAACCGTCTGCTTAGCCTGGCAGTTTCCTCCTTTGCCGATGAGGCCGCCTGCTTGGCAGCTGCAAGTTCTCTAGCCGCCTTCTCACTTTCCTGTGCACATTCAGTTCAGATGTACATCAGTTCAGATGTGTGGTGGTCAGTTCAGAACCTTCTTTGCAGTCGTGGCTTCCTTCTTTGCAGCAGTGGCCTCCTTCAAGGCATCATCAAGTTTCTGCTGGCGTGTTCATGTTGCTCTGCTGACAACCTCAGCAAGCCTCACCTTCTTCTGATCACCCAGAAAGTCCATCACACTGCTCCAGTCGCCCTGAGACGATCCCGAAGCAGCAGCTTTGTGCCGCTTTGGCGAGCTGGTAGCAGCAGCCGTATCTTCGCCCTGCGGAGGCTTGACTAGAGGGCAGAGAATGAGATTGCGAATCAGAGGCATATAATGCACCTGAGTACTCCTTTTCTTTCCAGCTCTCTGTAAATGTGGCAAAATTGTCTGCAGTGAGAAGAAATGGATTTCATTTTGTGGTGCGAACCTGCTCGCTATCACCGGTGGAAGTTGACGGCGCCAGCCCTAGCCGACCCCTTCCTTTGACGGCGCCAGCCCTAGCCGATGCGTACACATCTTCCGCCTGGGGCTGCGCATGCCGCAGGCACGCGTACGGTACATCGGCGCCTAGCAATTGAAAAGCACCTAGCGAGATTGCTAACCTCGTTTGCACTCTTTGACCTGCTCCGAAAGTTGCCCGTCGCTTGCGCATCCCTCGGGTATTCCGCGACGTCGTCCTCCGGATCCTGGGCGCCCGCGCGATCACAATCAACGCCCGCTCGCCCCGGACGCAAACTGGAGAAATTGCAACGCACAAAAGGCTCGTCATCGTCCTCCGCATCATCTTCCTCCTGCAGGGAGCAAGCTCAGCGTTCGCGCGACATCATGATCAGCGGAGAGCTCGTCCTCTGGCGGCGCACTGACCCGCTCAAGCAGGTCCGGGTGCTTAGATTTCTGGTGGTTCATCGCATTTGTCGTGCTGCCGTCGATGTAACTCGTTGTGTGTCCGCACTTATTGCAGAAGGTCCGCAGCTCCTTGCCCCCGCGCCTCTTCTGGACGCGCGCCAACTTCTTACGCCACAGCTCGCAGATCGGTCGACCGCCTTTTCGTTCCAGCAGCGCTCGCATCTGTTCCGGCTGCTCCTCCCATTCGTCTGACATGCTGCTGCTTAATATTTGAATTCAAAAACCGGCGTGCGACTGCGGCGCCTATAGCTGCTCCGTAGAGTGTGCCGCTACCAGCTGCGGTGGGCGCTCAGTGGCAAGCACTGCCAAGTGGTGGCAAGTACCTGAACAGGGGTAGGGGGCGATCGAAGGGGGGGGGGGAGAGGGAGGGGGGGGGCGGAAGTGGGGGCAATCCAAGTTCTGAGCCTCGGGCGTACGAAACCCATACGAACGGCCTCGGGACGCGAAGAGGGACGCGACAAGGGGCCTGAGTACTAGGTCAGTCGTCCCCGCCCGCCGCCATGCCGTCCGCAGCTCTCTAAACGCGCCCGGGCCAACATGGGGCAGGAAGCAGAAGCCAGCGATGCCGAGAATGACAGCGACGGCGAACAACGAGAACTTGACCGCCAATATGCTCGTCGAGCCAGCAGGGCAGCACAGCATGGCGGTCGACGTAGGCAAGGCGCCCACTGGGCACGCGGCCGCGGCGGCGCCGCATCTGGATGACCACGCGCACCTCCTTTGGGCGGATGACCACCCGCACCTTCCGCAGGAGAAAGACGTGCGTCCGCATGCCCGGCCCCCGGCCGGTTCAAAGCCCGGATTTTGAGTGTTTGGTATCCGCGGCGGCACTGTCGCCGCGGCGAGTTCCTTTTGTCGTGTACATGGCGTTTCTAGACGTAACGGGGCTCCCGGCCCGCGGCCGCGCCGCCCGGACGCCCAACGCTCCTCTGACCTTCTCCGGCTCTGCTGCGCGTGCAGGACGGGCCCGTGGAGTACAAGCGCCAGCTTCTAAACCCGTCGGCGGAGCGGCTCCAGCACCTGATCACGCAGGTGGCCTCCCGCCGCCGAGTTGCTCGAATGCGCATCGTCTCGAGCTCACTTGCGTGCGTGCGTGCGGCCGCAGCTGAAGTTTCGCTTGGACGAGGGCCTCGGCGAGGCGATCTACCAGATCGGGCACGACGACGACGGGACGGCCCGCGGGCTCCCGGACGCGGAGCTCGCCGCCTCGCTCGAGACGCTCCGCCGCATGGCCGAGGCGCTCAAGGCCGAGATCCACGTCCTCCGCGAGCGGTGCTTCGCTTCCGAATTCAAATCTACGGCTCGCGCATCGTTGCTTAGCGGCCGGCAGGCAAGGAGTGGAGGGCAGGTGCGCCGAGGTCCTCGTTCGCCTCGTCAGCAACACGCGGTGCGCCCGCGCGCGCCTGTCCCTCTCTCCGCCTTTTCGTCCTGATCGCCCCCTCTCTCCGCAGCTACCTGGACGTGCGCCCGCGCCCCGCCGCACCCGCCCCGCCGCCCTTCACGTGAAGGCGGCCGGCCGCCCGCCCGCCCGCCCGCCCGACTTACGGATTCGATCCGCGCAGATCCGCGTGGCGGTGGCGGGCAACGTCGACTCAGGGAAGAGCACCCTGATCGGGGTGCTGACGCGGGGCGCCCTCGACAACGGGCGCGGCCTCGCGCGCGCCAACGTCTTCGCCCACAAGCACGAGATCGAGAGCGGTGCGCGCGCTTCGCGTGCAGAAGTAAATCTATCTTTAGGTCCAGTTAGTCAGTCGCTATCTATCCATCGAACTGCTATTGATCCATCTGATTCTATCTACCCCCGGCAGGCCGGACCTCGTCCGTGAGCCAGCAGATCATGGGCTTCGACGTCCACGGCAACGCCATCGTGCAGCACGGGCCCGGGGGCCGGAACCTGAGCTGGGAGGAGATGCTCGAGTCCTGCGCCAAGACCCTCACCTTCTTCGACCTCGCCGGGCACGGTGCGCTCTGCAAACTCCAAGCTATGATAAGTTCTAGACTATTACAAGCTCTACGCTATCATCATCTCTATGTTATCATGAGGTCTTCGACTCTTTCCGCCCTGCCCCGTCCTCCAGCCTCATCCTACCCTGCCCCCCGCCATCCCCCCCCCTCCCCCGAAACCCCACCCCCCTCCCCCCCACGCTTCCCTCGCCCTCGCCCTCACCCCCAGCTCTCTAAGCCCCCATGCTCCCCTGCTCTGCTCCCTGCTCTGCTCCCCCCCCCCCCCATACCCCTGCTCTGCTCCCTGCCCATACCCCTGCTCTGCTCCCCCCCCCCTTCCCTCGCCCTCGCCCTCGCCCTGACCCTCGCCCCCGCCTCCCCCGCAGAGAAGTACCTGAAGACGACGGTGTTCGGGCTGACGGGCCACGTCCCCGACTACGTCCTCCTCGCCGTGCGCCCCGCCCCGCCCCGCGTTTAGAAGCATTTTTTCGAAGCATCTTATAAGAGCTATAAGAAGCTGTTAGAAGCCTGTTAGAAGCCTGTTAGAAGGTCCTCGGCGCCCTCGCCGTGCGCCCCGCCCCGCCCCGTCCCGCCCCGCCCCGCCGCATCCATCTAGAAGCAGAGGGCCCCCCGGGATCACGTCCTCGTCGCAGTGCGCCCCTCCCCGCCTCGCTTCGGATCTTACCGTATCCTTTCAGCTAAACCACTACTGTAATTCGGGTAATATTTAAGACCCCAAAATAATTAGTAATGCCGGGGTTTGGCCGGTTTAGTAGGCTGAGATCCAGTATACTAAATATTTCCCGACTTACAGTACTTAGCGAAATTCTCCTTAAGCCTTGAGCCCCCTCCTCTAGCTAGATTTAGATCTTGTCCCGCAGAGCCTTCCTCACTTAGCCACAGCTCTGTACCCCCTCCTCGCCGTGCGCCCCGCGGGGCGGGGCCCGGGCCCCCCGCAGCCGCGCCGGGCCCAAGGGGGGAGCCGAGCCGCCTCTCGTATCCCGGAGGCCTTAGAAGGGCCTCCTTAAGAAGAAGAAGAAGGGCCCTGCCCTCGGGGCCCGACTTTCGCGGTGCCTAGCCTACTAGTTTCGGTCCCGTTTCATAGCTTAGCTTGGCGTCACTTCCCTTAATACGCCGCGGCTCCGCCCTAGGGCACGTCTCTCGCTTCGCTCTGCTCACACCTGCTTCTTCTTCTTCTCCCCCCCGCAGGTCGGGGGCAACATGGGGGTGACGCGGATGACGCGGGAGCACCTGGGGATCGCGCTGGCGCTCGGCGTGCCCGTCTTCGTCGTCGTCACCAAGACCGACATCGCCCCCGAGCACGGTGCTTGGCTTGCTGAGGGTCCTTGGGTCGCATCTGAGGTCTAGATCATCTTCCATCTACCCACCCAATCTGTCTTCTATCCGTTCAGTCGCCTCTGGCTCTCCTAGAGCTACATCTGACGTTTCTCTGACGCTCGTCCCCTTCGCAGTGCTGAAGCAGACGCTGGAGGACGTGTTCCGGATCCTGAAGAGCCCGGGGGCCCGCAAGCTGCCCCTCGCCGTCCGCTCCATGGACGACGTCGTCCTCTGCGCCCACAAGTGCGCCCCGGTCTTTCTCTGCTCGCGCTCTGTTAAATGTTTCATTGCATCTAGATCTTCCCCTGTGCTCTCCGCCGCTATCCCCGCTCACTCACTTCGAATTCGCATCTCGCGCGCAGCATCATCAACAACGCGGACCGCGTCGCCCCCGTCTTCACCCTCTCCTCCGTGCGCGGCGGCCGGCCCCGGCCTGTCTAGATCTAAGATCTAGATCTAGATCTATTCAAGATCCTGGGCGCCTGCGCTGCTTCTAAATTCTAACATCTAGATCGTTCCTCACCTGGCCCCGTCTTCTCTCAGGTGACGGGCGCGGGCCTGGAGCTCCTGCACTCGTTCCTCAACCTCCTCCCGGCCTCGAACAAGTGGGAGGAGCTAGCCTCCAAGCCCGCCGAGTTCCGCATCGACGAGACCTTCGGCGTCCTCGGCGTCGGCACCGTCGTCGCCGGTGCGAGAGCGATCCTTTCCTTCTACTAGATTAGATTCTTGCTTCCCAACCTCTTGCTTTCCCTTGGCGTCTTCGCAGGCACGGTCATGAACGGCGTGATCGAGCCGAATGCGACGCTGCTGCTGGGGCCCGACGACGCCGGGAACTTCGTGCCCGTCTCCGTGAAATCGATCCACTACAAGCGCGTCCCCGTGGGCCGCGCCGTCGCCGGCCAGACCTGCAGCCTCGCCCTCAAGAAGGTCGCCCTTCTATATATCCTTCCTTCCTTATATCCTCTAACTGCTTTTCATCATCTTAGATCAAGCGGGGCGCGATCCGCAAGGGGATGGTGATGGTGGACCCGGCGCTCAAGCCCCGCGCCGCTCGCTACTTCCAGGCCCGCCCCGCCCCGCCCCGGCCCTTCTTCCTAGGTCTTGTCCCGTGCTTCCGTCGCCTGCCCTTCCCCCGCCCTAGGTCCGCCCCAGCGCGTCTGCCCGCCTAGCCAACTAACTGATTAGATAAGATATCATCTGATTATCTAGATAAGACCCCTTTGTATTAGATTCCATCCAGACCACCTAGAGCGCTACTTCCAGGTCCGCCCGCCCGGGCTCGCTCTTAAGCTTCTCTCTAGGTCTTGGACGGATATTGAGTAGAGAGATAGATAGAGATCTTGTTGAAGGTCTCTAGGTCCAGCTGGATATCTAGATAGGGCCCCCGCGCCGCACGCTACTTCCAGGTCCGCCCCAGCGCCTCTGCCCGCCCCATCGAGCCGACCAACTGGCTAGCAAGCTAGCTGCCTAGCTAGCTAGCTAGCTATAGCCAACTAACTGCGCCTCCCAACGAGCCCCTTAGCTTCCAGCACCGAGTCTTGCCCCTGCCCTTCTTTCTAGGTCTTGTACGGATCTTTTCGTATCAATTAGATTAGATCTAGACCATCTGATTATCTAGATAAGACCCCCTCGTAAGATAAGGTCCGCCCCAGCGCGCCGCCCGCCCTAGCAACAAACTGAACGAGCCAGCTAGCCAACTAACTGCGCCTCCCAACGAGCCCCTTAGCTTCCTGCACCGAGTCTTCCGAGTCCCACCTCTCCTGACCCCCCGCAATCGCGCAGGCGGAGGTGCTGGTGCTGAAGCACCCGACGACGATCTCGCGCAACTACCAGCCCGTCATCCACTGCGTCAGTGCGCCGCTGCCCCGCCCCCCGCCCCGCCCCGCCCTCAGCCTCCCTGCCCCGCCCCTCGCCCCGCTCCCCTCCCTGCCCCGCCCTCGCCCGCCCCTCGCCCACCCCCCTCCCCCCCCCCCCCCCCTCCCCCCTCCTAGCCTTTGTTCGGCCGCCGCGCCGCCGCTGCCGCGGCCGCGGCCGCGCCGCCCGCCCTGCCCCACCCTCCCCCGCCCTCCGCCTCTCGCCCTCCGCCGCCGCCCCGCCCCCCGCCCCCCGCCCCTCGCCCCTCGCTTAGCCCTCTTCGCAGCGGTGCGGCAGACGGCGAGCATCGTGGAGATCCAGACGAAGGAGATCCTCCGCACAGGCGACCGCGCCACCGTCATCTTCAAGGTGAACGAACGCTCCCCGGGCCCCGGGGTACAGCACGCAGGGGAACGAACGAACGAACGAAGGAACGAATTCGAACGAACGCCCCTTGCCCCGCTTGAGCTTACGGTTTGTTCCTCATGCGCAGTTCCTGTACCGCCCCGAGTACATCGACGCCGGCACGAAGGTACACCCCCACCCCCACCCCTGTACCCCCGCTCCGAATTCGAATTCGAGTTCGGCTCGCGTTCCCCGCAGATCATCTTCCGCGAGGGGAAGACGAAGGGTATCGGGAAGATCACCAAGGTCTACCACGACGGGCCCCCCTTCGGGCCCGCGGGGGGTACCGCCGACAAGGAGAAGGCGGGGGCGTCGGGGGGAGCGCAGCAGCAGACGGGCGCGGCGGCAGCGACCGCGGCGGCGCCGGCGGCCGCCCCGGCCCCGGCCTCCCCGGCACGGCACCAGCACCACCAGCACCAAGGCCACGCCGCCCCCTCGGGCGCGGCGCAACAATTACAAGGCCACGCCTCCGCAAAGGGATCTCGAAGAGCTTAGCCCCCGGCTGGGCCCTGAGCTCGCCTCTACCCCCTGTGAATAGCTGTACCCTCTCGCGAGGCCCCGCCGGCCCGTCCGAGCGACCGTTTTGCCCCTTTCAAGCTCGAGGGCGCGGGACGGCGGGGCCTCTGCCCTGTAGACTACCGTAGAACCGCACTGTAGCCTTGTAGAGACGCGCTTCGAATTCCTTTCCTCGATTTGATGAAATGCCCACCCGAGCACTTTCAAATCACAGCGAGCACGGGACCCCCCGGGGGGAGGGACCTCGCACCTTCTTGCCGCCCTTAAGGCTAGCGCTTCAGCCCGATAACAGTTAACCATCGATACTAATATCATGTGCACGTTCAATCATATCATAGTATGTATGCACATATATGCAGTGAAAGCCGCCCGGCCCTAGGCCTCATGCAACTCACTGAGTCGACGTCATTATCATGATCATGAACATGCCATGATGATCACAGCGATCACAGGTGTACACTGATCGATGTGCGTGCTAGTGTGCGTGCGCGGCGCGCACATGTACGTAAATGGATCCGGAGCTACGCCGTGACGTAACACCGCACGCGTAATATATGTAGTACAGCCTAATAGGCTAGAACACTGCGACACGTTCACAGAACGGGCCCGCTGGAATATCGCTCAAAATCGCGGGCCAGCCCCGTGGCACCTACAGAGAAAGGCGGAGGAACCGTGGGAAATTGTGGCGTAGGAAAGCTGAAGAGGCCCCTGATGGAGAAGCTTGAAATGTAGACCTAGACCGAAGGTCAAGCTAGACAGCAACCGTTTGTAATATGCGGGAGGCGCCGAGGCTTCCGCAAGCTATACCTAGCTAGCTACTACTCGCCCTAGGCCTCCCTACTCGTCCTTGCGGGGGCACTGGTCCTCGTTGTACATCTCGTTGAGCGCCGGCCGCAGCTTCAGAAGCTCGGACACAGACTTCTTGCGCCGCCGCACGGGGCTGCCGCGAGGAGGGGGGAAAAGAAGGGCAGGTCAGGAGAAGATGAAGGAGGAGGAGGAGATGAAATAAAGAAAGCATCTTATATCCGTCTTGAGGAGCGTCCTTTACATCGAGGCATGCGTCTTATATAAATAATCACTCACTTGAAGTAGTCGATGACGGAGGCGGGGCGGGCGTCCTTGTAGTCGGGCACGCCGAACTCCTCCGCGACGCGGGCCACCAGGCCCTCGACGGCCGCACACTCTGCCCGCACCTGCGCGCATTAATGTAAATAAACGTCAAGCGAGACTTCTTCTTAAGCTTCAGCTTAAGCGTATGGTTATAAGGAGGCGTATTAATGTAAATATTGAGTGAAGCTTATGGCGCGCACTCCGACCGCACCTGCGCGCGCGCGCGCCGGAGGCACATCAACGTATATATATATATACTAAGTGAAGCTTCTCAAGCAAAGCTTATGGCTATGCAAAAGAGCCCTCCTTAGGTCTTACTAGAGCCCCTCTCCTCCGCTCGCATCTATAAATCATTCGGACCTTTCATCAGATCCTAGTTGCTACGTGGCCGCTGTTATTCCTATCGGAACCCGTGCCGCTCTATGGGACGAAGTTGTGCTAAATTAAAAGGTTACACGTCCGCGAGCTCTAGATCTTCGAGCTGCTTCATATATGTGTGCGGAGATCGGACCTCGCGCTTCACGGAGGGGGCCAGGGTCATCCAGCGCCAGTAGAGGAGCATCGTCCGCGCCGAGTGCGTCCCGTCCTGGGGGAGGGGGGAGGGAGGAAGGGGGGGTACCGCTTTCAGAAGGGGCAGGGGAGGGAGAGGAGGAAGAGGAAGGAAGGGGGGCGGGCGCGCGCGGCCCATGGCCAGGGATCCGGATCCGGATCCGGATCCGATCCGGATCTTTAAGGGGGGGTACGCACCTCGAGCCAGCGTAGGGTGAGCCAGAGGAGGAGCGGGAGGCCGGCCGCGAGGGCGGCGGTCGCCCGAGCCCCGAGGAAGGCCCAGGAGGCAGTAGTTGAGAGCGAGAGGAGCGTGGGGAGGATGACGACCGCCGCCGAGATCTTGAACTGGGCGACCTGACCGGAGGGCTAAGTAGAGGGGGGTAGAGGGGGGGGGTACGGCGCGCCTCGTCCTGGTTCATCTCGGCGCCGCCGGCGCGGCGCATGCAGTACCCCTCTACGTAGCGGCTCGCGACGAAGAGCGGCGAGAGGATGACGATGCCTGCGGGGGGCGAGCGCGGGAGCCAGGTGAGCTAAATATAGGTTACGCCGGGATTTTTGTCGTACCCGGGAGGGCCAGGGAGAGCAGGAAGGCGGCGGAGAGGGCGCGCAGCAGCACGCGCCACGCGCACGCGATCACCGACGGCTGCAGGATCAATTCAGATCAGATCAGATCAGATTCCATCAGATCAGATTCCATCTGATCTGATCTGATCTGATCTGAGCGCACCCGGCGGCGGACGAGCTCCTGGGTGACCCCCAGGCGGTCGATGCGCTGCCAGAGGCGATGAGGTCAGGTCAGGTGAGGTCCCCGGGAAGAGAACAGCGCCCCCTTCACCCTCCGGCGGCTTCTAGGCGGCTTCTAGACGGCTTCTAGGCGGCGGCACTGGGATCGGGATCTGGCACTACAACTACAGCACTGAGCTAGGCGGCTGGGTGGCTAGGTGGCTAGGCACGGCTAGGTCCAGCTGCGCGGTGGGGGAAGGGGGGGGGGGGGGGGGGGGGGGAGGGAGGGAGGGAGGCTTAGAGCGGGGCGGAGGGAGGGAGGAGGAGGGGCGGCGGGGGTGGGGTAGGGCACCTTGGGGTAGGTCTTCCGGTCGACGACGATGGGCTGCGGGGGGGGGGTTACCGGTGAGGCCGGGGGGGGGGAAGTGGGGGGTACGGGATCGCGCGCGCCTCGCCGAAGCGGCAGACGACGTCAGAGCGGAATTTGTCGCGGTGCATGTACGTGAGCCCGCACGGCTGGATCGCGCAGCTGCGGGGGCGGGGGCGGGGGCGGGGGGCGTCTCAGAACCTAGAATGCTAAAGCTGAAAAGCCTAGACGGCCTCAGAATTCGAATAATTTACTTCAAGAAGCTTAAAGCGGCGCTAAGAGCTTAGGCTACTTAGGGCGTCTCAGAGCTAAGGCCGCACGGCTGGATCGCGCAGCTGCGGGGGCGGGGGCGGGGGGCGTCTCAGAACCTAGAATGCTAAAGCTGAAAAGCCTAGTCGGCCTCAGAATTCGAATAATTTACTTCAAGAAGCTTAAAGAGGCGCTAAGAGTTTAGGCTACTTAGGGCGTCTCAGAGCTAAGGCCGCACGGCTGGATCGCGCAGCTGCGGGGGCGGGGGGCGACTCAGAACGTTGGAGGAAGCTAGAATACTGAAGCTGAAAAGCCTTGACCGTCTTAGAACCTAGACCTCGAGCTTAAAGCTATGCTAAGAGCCTGGGCCCACTAAGGCGTAGCGCGGCGCGGGGCGGAGGGGCGGCCGCACCTGAAATCGGGATCCTTGTTCCGCGCGACCGACTCGAGGGCTGCGCGCGGGGCGCCTTAGCGGCAAGAGAGGAGCGGGAGCGCGAGCGCGAGCCGGTTGCGCCCCGCACCGATGCGTGCCACGCCGGGCTTGAGAGGGGAGAGCCACCTTCCGGCGCGGCGGCTTAGCTAAGCGAGCGAGGCGCGCGGGGGTCGCCGAGCGCGCGGCGGGGCGGGGGCGGGGGCGAGCGAGCGCACGGGCGGTAGCGCGAGATTCCCTCGGGGAAGAGGCCTATGCACCCCCCGTTGTCGAGCACCTTGTAGAGCGCGTCAAAGCTGGACGTGTTGTCCTGCGCGAGGCGTTCGAGGAGCCCTGGCCAGAGGAAAGGAAAGGCGACAGCACGCACGACTTTCTCGCCGGCGTGGTCCATAGCGCGCTTGATCGGGATGGTGCCGGTGTTCGACAGCCAGAAGCTGCGTTGCGCGCGCGGCTGAGCGCGCGCGCGTGGACGATCGGCCGGGAATCGCGCTCACCGCCACCAGGTGCTCTTCCAGAGCGTATCCTTTGCGGTCAGACGGACCTGCTCCGGCCGTGAGACCGCCGGTCCTGAACCGGCGCATCGGATCGCCATCTAGAGAGCCGCATGCGCACCCTCCTGGGGCACGAGGTGAGGACCATCTGGGCGTCCATAAGCGAGTTGCCATGGTTCGCGGTAACGATCACGGCCCCTTTCTGCGGCGGCGGTGAGCCGGGAGGCTCGGTTTCGACGGCAAAGATCGTCGGACCTTCGGGACGAGGGACTGGCCCACGATTGAGACGCTGTGGTAGAAAACGAACACGCACAACCGGAAGATCAGGATGAGGATGCCCAGGCCCCGCGGCGGGTCCGCCGAGGCCATCCTTGTTCTGTGTACCCAGTTCGAGAAAAACAAAGAAGATGCCGGCGTTCGTAGCCAGCGTTCCCAGCGTCGCGGGCGCCGTTCGCGTCGCTCCGTCGACCGCCAGCTCGTCCAGCTCGGCATCAGCGCCAGCACCGCGCGCGGCGGCGGTCCGTGCCAGCAGCTTCCGGAAGGTCGAGCGGGTCCAGTTCTCGACGAGCTCGCGGTTCTGCGGCCGTCGCATCTCGCCGAAGTTCGCGTCCATCGCGGTTGCGGACTTCGCCGCCTTCCGTATCTCCGCTGGCTGGGGCCCGGAGCCCGTCTGGCAGACCGCGAAAGTCACGAAGAACGAGGTGAGCGGCCGAATCGCTCTCCGTGTGCTTCGGCACGCGGCGGCCCGCGCGCACTGAAGGGCCCGCTCGGATCAAATTATAGCTGAGCGAGTAAGTCGTCGCGGCGCCGCAGGTCGCGGCGGAGGACCACCATGCGATCACAGTCGAAGTAACCGTGCCGGCGGCCGCCCAGGAAGCGCACGGGTGAGCACCCGCGCCCGCCTTCGCGCTAGTCGCTCCTGAACGCGCACAGGACCTTCCGGCTTCCGGGCCAGTACGTGCAGATCAAGACGAGCGCGGACGGAAAGCCTGGCTTCTTCGCCATCGCCAGCCCGCCGTTCTTCATGTGCGCTTGAGCTTTCCGGGGCGCGCCGCGGCTCGCGCTCGAACCGGGCTCCCCGGATGCGCGCGCAGGTCGGAGCTCGAGGCGAACGACGACCAGTCGGTCACCTTCCCGCTCGAGTTCCTGATCAAGCGCGCGGACGGCGCCGCCGGCGAGCTCTGCGACCTCAAGCCCGGTGCCCGCGGCCGCTAGCGGCCGAGCAGCTCCGGCAACGTACCCCTGACCGCCCTGCACCTCGCGCTGCGCAGGCGCGGAGGTCTCGGTCTCGCAGTTCCTTGGCAAGGGCTACGACATCACGGCCACCCTCCCCGTCAACACCTGCGAAACCAGTGCGCCCCGGGCCCCGGCCGCTTGCCTGTACCCCTCCCTCTGCGCCGCTCACGCGGACCCTGTACCCCCCGCAGTCATCTTCGTCGCGACGGGCTCGGGCATCGCGCCCATCCGCTCCTGCATCGAGGCCGTGCGTGCCCCTACCCCCTAACCCCCCCCCCCCCCCCCCCCCCCGAGCCGACCGGGGGTACAGGACGCGCCCGATGTCCTGGACGTGCCCGGCGGCTTCGAGATTCCCTTCCGCAAGGACGTTCGGCTGTACTACGGCGTGCAGACGCCGGCTCGCATGGCGTACAAGGACCGATTCGCGGCGTGGGAGGACATCGGCGTGAAGGTCACGCCCGTCGTCAGCCGCCCCGACGGCACCGGCTGGTCCGGCGCAACCGGTGGGCCTGTACCCCCCACCCCCGCTCCAATCTTCTTCTTCTTCTTTTTGACGAACCCCGGGCGAGCGAGCAGGGTACGTGCAGGAGGCGATGAAGAAGGACGGCGTGAAGGACGCGTCGAGCGCGGTCATCGTCATGTGCGGCGTCAAGGGCATGTCGGAGGCGGTCAAGGAGCTGGCGGCCGAGTGGGGCGTGCCAGCGGAGAAGGTGCTGACGAACTTCTAGGCACGAGGCGGGGGGCAAGGCCTTGGCCAGCTAGCTCGAGGCGTGGGATCGTGAATTCGAAGTGAATTCGAAACCCGAACCCCATGCCACGGCCATGGCCAGCCTTGCGCATGCACGCGGGCCCGCACGTGCACTCCTCGCACTGATCAAGTTCGGGAGTATGGGGTGTCGCGTGCACGCCGTGTGACGAGGGGCGCGCGGGCCCGGGGCAAGGAAACACTGACTCGGTGATCGACACTCAGTAATCATGACTTGCGCGCGCGTTCGATGTTCAAGGACACGATCCAAGGGCGGGGTTATCTACAGTCGCTTACACGTACGTTCTCTACCGCTCAAGACTAAACGGCGACTCGCAACAGTGACAATGACTCGCATGATCACGATGAATGGAAACGGCGGAAGAATACTCTGGCGAACTACTACTTAGAGAATCTGAAAACGAGTTCTTTACAGCTAGCTGGTCGAAGCCTCGAAGGCACTGGGCGCCGCGGCGCCTGCGTCTGAAGAGTCGCAAGAAGAACCTGTATACACTATACGACTGAGCTACGAGGGTAAAATTGAAGCCGCACGCGGCAAGGGAAAAATGGGGGGCCAGGGGCCGCTGTTTATCGGGTCGGAACGGCTCTACACTGTCAAACTGCCACACTGCCAAAAACTCAACAAACTCAATCGGACTGCGAGCGAATTCAATACCAATACGGATACAGGGATGTGGATTATGCGTTAAAGATACACGATCGAGAAGGGCCAAAATTGGAGCTTGAAAAGAATGGAATTCAAGCGGCATGAAGCACCGACGAACTCGGTGCGAAGGTCAAAATTGGTGCGCGCTCTGGAGGGTGCAAAATTCCGATCCGCTGGGCGGAAGGAGCGGCGCTAGGGCTGTCGGCTTCTTCATTCGGCTGAGGATGCGCCGGTGCCGTCCCAGGAATACACGCGCCAGCGGCGGTTCTTGGCCTGCGATCAAATGTCAGGCAGGGAACACTCGCGAGCGCCGAAGGGCCGCGGCGGGCAGCGCTCACGCTTGCAGGGATCGGAATGGGGCGCGAGACGGCACGGAATCCGGAGCGGGAGTGGCCCAGGGTCGGGGCCTCGCCTTCGTGGTCGGAGCCTTCGGTGCACGCGGGGCTCGCCGGCCGCGCCCCCCGGAGCGAAGTCAGGCTCCCCGCAGACCCGCCACGCGACATCCTGCCCAGGCTGCTGCCGACGCTGCGGCCGCCGTCTGCGGGGAGGCGGGCGTCAGCGATGCGGCGCGGCGGTCGAGCGCTGGAGCCCGGCGGACCGCCATTGCGGAAGACGAGATCGAATTCCAGCTCCACGAGGTCTGAGGCCACGGAGGATGCCATTTAGAGAGCGAATAGCGGGGATGGAGCCGGGCCGGCCGTTGCAAGCTAGGAGGACGCACCGGCGTGGTCCCGAAGCTCAATCGTGGAGATCGGCGCCGTAAGGAGTGCGCCTAGAACATCTCCCCGCTCATTGGACGTGTTCTGAGCTCCCTTCGAAGTCCTGCGAGAAGATTCCTCGGTCGGACGTTCGGCCGGCGGAGCTTGCGAGTTCGCCCCGGGGCCCGGGCGCACCTTCCCGACGTGTATGTAGTCTGACCACTCGAAGTTGTCGTTGTTGACGTTGAGATTGCGTAGTTCTCCGGGAGAGAGGAGCTGCCGAAGGAGAGGAGCTGGCGGCTGAGCCCACCAGGGCCCGCCCGAACACGCCTGCTGTCATTCTGCATTGTGTCTACGATGAATGAGCTGTTACTGAGCTCAACTGATGCGCCGACGCTGCGCCGACGCCGGAACGCTGATCAACGTCGGTCGCTCACGGGCCTTCCGAGCGGGCCTCCCCGAGCGTTGCCGAGGCCTCCCGCACGTCGCACGGTGGCCCTGCTGCCCGCTGCTCTCGGCGGCGGCGGATGGGCGGCGCTTGACAAAAGTTCGGCCCCTAACTTCTCCCGCGCATCTAGCTCGGCCACTTCGTATAAAAGCCCCTGGTTCCCCTTGATTTGTACCCCCCTGGCACACGCTTCTCCCCCCCTCCACGCGTTTGCGACCTTCAAGCTTCGCGGCGCGGCGAGCGATGGGGGACGCGGTCAGCAAGCCCTCGGAAGCGGACGAGGACTCGAAGCTCGCGCAGCAGCTCCAGGACGAGGCGCGATCAATTCTCGAGGTCCGACGCAGCCGGCTGAACGCGAACGCAGGAGCTAGCGAGGAGCCTCCAGGCCGAGGAGAGCGCGGCGGCTTTCCAGGAGTTCGCCGCCGTCCGCGGGCCGCCGCGCCCGCCCGCTGGAAGTTCGGAGAAGCTTCCACACGAGTGTGAGCACGCCCCGGCGGCCCGGCGACCCTGCGGCCTCGCGTCGCGCCGCTGAGCGTTCACAGCCGATGAGGAGTACGCGGCGCGCCTGCAGGCGCTCGAGGTCGCGGCCGCCGGTGCGGCCGCCGCCCCGCTCGAGCTCCGCTCCGCGCTCCGCGCCCGCCGCCAACGACGGGCCGGGCGCGGCGGCCGCAGAGCTGGAGGCGGACATGATGGCGGCGCAAGAGCAGCAGGGCTACGGCTACGTCGGGCAGCCGTACGGCGGGGCGCACGTCGGCGCCGGCGGGTACGAGCCGGCCGCGCCGGCCGCGGCCTACGCGCGGGGCCCGGCGCCGGCGCGGCGGGTGCCCGTCGCGGAGCGGGCGGCGCTGGTGGAGGGGGAAGGCGACCTCCCGGCCGAGTGGGGCGGGGCGGAGCAGCCGCCGGCGGCGCTGCTCGTGCTCGACTGCGAGCCGGAGGAGGCTCGCGACGCGTTCCTGCGGCGGGCCCGCACCGTCCGCTCCGGCGGCGGGCGCGGCGGCGGGCCCTTCACCTCGTTCCTGCTCAGCCAGGTCCTGCGCCAGGCGGGGCCCGAGCCCCTCGCCTGCGCCGACCTGCACCCCGGCCTCGAGCTCGGCCGCTGGCTCCTCCCCGCCGCCCGCGCGTACCCCTCCTCCGCCTTCTACGCCGTCGATCCCCTGTACGCCCCGCCGCCCTCCACGTCTACAAGAAGGTGCCGGACCCTCTCCATCCCTCCTCCCTTCCCGTACCCCCCTGAGCTCCGCCCCCCCCCCCCCCCCCCCCCCCTCCTCCTCCAGACCGAGCGGACGGGAATCTTCTCTTCGCGAACGCACGCGCTGCTGCTGACGGCGGCAGGGGCCGGGGCGGCCCCACCGGGTCCCGAGGAGCTGGCCGCGCTCGAGCTCGAGCCGGGGCGCGCCCCCGAGGGCCTACAGCTCCGCGATTTCGAGCTCGCGTCCAGTACCCCCTCCCCGAGGCGCGCCTTCAATCCCCCCCCCCCAACGGTTCTCGGCTGACGGCGTACCCCCTCCTCCCTCCCCCCCTCCCCCTCCCCCCCGCAGGGCGTGCTTTTCCCGTACGGGGAGGAGCGCCCCCCCAACGTGCGCCTCGTGCCCGAGGACTTCCGGCGTACCCCCCGCTCCCTTCCCCCGGGCCTCCACGTCGTCGCCGCCACCGAGCGGGCCGTACCCCCCGGGGCGCGGGCTGTACCCCCCGCGGCCTCGTGGCGGGGCCTGGCGTCGCTGCTGCGGGCGGGCGGGGCGGCGGTGCGGACGCACGCGCCGGGGGCCGGGGACGACCCGCTCGGCGTCTTCGCGCAGACGGCGCGCGTGCCGGACTCGCCCTGCCTCGTCGCCTGGCTGCCCCGCTGAGCCATTGGGGTCCGGGCCCAGACACCGTGCATCGGGCCCAGACTGAACCTCGCGCGGAAATCCATAAGCTAGCACTCGCTGAAACTAGAACACGCTGAATGAGTCCCTGGCGAGTTTCAGACACCATGCAGTTGACTCGAGATTAGTGGGTGGGCAAATAGACGCAGAGGCACGCGGAACGATGGGACTTCCCAGAGTCCACTACTGTACGGGCGAGGCCTGAGCGGGCGGGGTAGCGGCGGCCGCGGACGGAGAGGCCGCGGGATAGGAGGCCGCGGGCGGGGATGCCACGGGATAGGAGGCCGCGGGCGGAGAGGCCGCGGGATAGGAGGCCGCGGGCGGGGATGCCACGGGATAGGAGGCCGCGGGCGGAGAGGCCGCGGGATAGGAGGCCGCGGGCGGGGATGCCACGGGATAGGAGGCCGCGGGCGGAGAGGCCGCGGGATAGGAGGCCGCGGGCGGGGATGCCACGGGATAGGAGGCCGCGGGCGGAGAGGCCGCGGATAGGAGGCCGCGGGCGGGGATGCCACGGGATAGGAGGCCGCGGGCGGAGAGGCCGCGGGATAGGAGGCCGCGGGCGGGGATGCCACGGGATAGGAGGCCGCGGGCGGAGAGGCCGCGGGATAGGAGGCCGCGGGCGGGGATGCCACGGGATAGGAGGCCGCGGGCGGAGAGGCCGCGGGATAGGAGGCCGCGGGCGGGGATGCCACGGGATAGGAGGCCGCGGGCGGAGAGGCCGCGGGATAGGAGGCCGCGGGCGGGGATGCCACGGGATAGGAGGCCGCGGGCGGAGAGGCCGCGGGATAGGAGGCCGCGGGCGGGGATGCCACGGGATAGGAGGCCGCGGGCGGAGAGGCCGCGGGATAGGAGGCCGCGGGCGGGGATGCCGCGGGATAGGAGGCCGCGGGCGGGGAGGCCGCGGCCGCGGGCGGGGCCGTGCTGGGGCCAGGGGGCGAAGCGTTCCCTGATGGAATTGTGGTTCAGGTACACACAGCATGCATTCGAGATACAAACACGAATCGCACCGTTGCGTGACAGGATGGTGCTCAGCAGCCTGTACGTGGCATTAGGAACTCAAACGGTGAAGATCGGAAAGCGGAATACGCTCACAATCCGACCAGAGTGATGATGATTGCCTGGCCGCAGGGTAAGAGACTCTTCTCGGCAACCAGACACAGAACCCTTACCCAAAGTTTCTTGTCCAGATCGCTCTGACCGTTCTTCAGCTCTTTTACAGCCTCCAGCACTTGACTCTGACCGAACTCGCCTGCTTGCGCGATGGCCTGTATGCCCACTTAAAGCGACGAACAATTATGCGAGGCGCAAGCCACACCACGGAGAGCTTCTCAGCCTGTTGACGCCTATCAGGATCCGACATGGCTTGCTCGATGAAGCGCGCATAGGTCATCGCTGCGCATGTGTAAAGCGATATCGAGACCCCAGAAGCAACGGCTGACCTTCAGATTGTGTGTGATTGACGACTCTAGATCTGCTTGCGTGCGTAGAGCGACGCGGGACGAGCGGGCGGCCATTCGATGGCCGTCCAGACAGTCGAAGGCTGGCTGGAGTGATGCCTGAGCCAAGGAAAAAGACACCGGCTGCCGGGAGCGGTTTAAAAAGCCAAGAGGTTCGCACGCGAGGATCACTGAGTCGGAAAAGCGAGATCACCTGCGCCCAAGAACGCTGAGGGGGCCGAAGACAGAAGCGATGTCGCTGGCGCGAAAGCACGAAGGCCGCCGGCGCCCCGCGCGAGAACTGCGACGACAACTGCTTCAACCGCGGCGACAACTGCGATCCCGCAACCGCGCGCGCGCACCGCAAGCTGAAAACATGCTTACGATCTCCTCTGGCGATTCCCGCGCTCAGCCTTAGCTTGGAAGCGCCTTAAGCCTTAAGCCTTAAGCCACTTCGAGGCGCTGGCCTCCGCGGCCCGGCGGCGCAAAATGCTGAATGAGCGTAGACCCACCGAGCGACGTACGCGGCGGGCGCCGGCGCCGCCGGGGCCGCGCCGAAGTGGAAGTGAATCGAAGTTGAAAAAAGAGTTTCTAGTTTGGAAGCAAAGCGCTAGCTGGCGACGTCGACAGCGTTTCGCCCCTAGTACTAGTTCCCTCGGCGGACGCTCGGCGGTCTCTCGGCGCTAAGACTCTCGCACTAAGTCGGGTACAGTATCGTCGAAGTCTTGTTGGGCGCGCTTCGAGCTGCAGCCCAAGCTTAAGCCCGCCGCCGGCGCCGTCATCGATCAATCGAGAGGAAAAAGCAGCGCTACTTTCAACGGGCCGGCGACCACACCCGACCGAACTCCATCGAACGAACTGAGCGCGCCTCCACTCTGGCAGCTTGCGCAGTATGGCCTCCACAACGGACGCCGGCGAGCAGCACTTCTGCGGCCGCTGCAACGTACCGACTGAGAAGCTCTGCGGCGGTCGCCAGGCACGCCACTACTGTTCGCGGGATTGCCAACGTACCGATTGGAGCGCGCACAAGCCGGTTTGTACGCGCGCGCTCGCCCCTGCGGGCCGACCGCGCCGGCTAACGCGAAATTGCAACCGCGCTGCCTCTGTGCAGAACTGCAAGCGGGTGGGCGAAAAGGCATCGACAGAGGCGCCGGCGAGCAATCCTAAGCCGACGTGGGTGCGCTTTTCTTCACCGCGCATGCGCGCGGCCGCCCACTGCTGACATTTACAGCGGTCGCGCTCCACGCAGAGCTCCGAGCGAGCGAGCGAGCCAACTGCGGCAGAGATCGAGCAACGAGCCAGGGAGCTGCTCTCGCTGTTCACAGTCGTGCATCTGGACGAGAAGCCTGACAGTCCAGCGCAAGTGAGCGCATCCCACCGTGGGCATTCTCCCCTAGGTTATAATTACGCGCACGAGTGCAGAAGTCGGCGTCGCAGAGATCGGTCGGGACACCACCGGCCGAGCCCCATGCAGCGCAGGTGCTTTCGCGCCCTTCTACGCAGCTCAGCACGGTTCTTGCCTGAGGAGCGCGCGACGCGCAGAGCGCCCATGCGGCCGCCGCCTCGACGTCGGCCGGTCCCGGGCCAGCAGCAGAGGTGCGTCCGCCTCGCCCCCCAGACCGCCGGGCGCGCGCGCTGACCAGCGCCGGATCACCAGGGACCCGCCGGCGTCGCGGCAGAGGAGTACCTGCAGGCGGTTCGCATCGTGGCGGGCCAGTTCGGGAGCCAGGGCGAGCCGAGGAACGTACGGCTCAGGCGGAACGGGCCGACATTCCAGCGGGGCGAGCCGTCGCCCGTCCTGAACGTGCTGGGCATCCCCGTCCGCGTCGCTAGGGAGGCCGACCACTCGCACCTGCCGCGGACCAAGAGGCTCGATAACCAGGTCAGATCAGATGCTCAGATGAGATCAAATCTAGAGCGGAATCCGAACGGGGAGCAGATAACGACGTACCTCATGGTCGAGCTGGACTCTGGCCTGGCGCCGGACCGGTGGCAGAGCAACATCGGCGACAGCTTCGTTTACAGGTCGCTGCCGATGCTCTTTAGACTTTACCTTTTGCATTCTGATGCCTTCTCAGGACCGACGGGGTGCCGCTCACTGCCGACCACGTCTGGTGCTTGTGGGAATACTTCAACGCGGTACCCCTCCCAAATCTTCAACGCTGTACCCCCCGCCCCCGCTGAACGTTCCGCAGCTGCTCGACGAGTACGGGTACCCGGACGCGGGATCGGCGGGTCCGCAAGTGGTTCCGGCGCGCACGCTTCGACAAGTTCGTGGAGGGCTACAACGACAACCACGACCTCTCCCTCCGATTCTAGCTACTTCGACTTGACCCCGCCCTCTGCTCGTCTCGAAGCTTTGCGTGTGCAAGATCCTTTACTGTCGTGTGAAGGTATACGTGCCGCCGCCGACAACCCGCCGCGCCTTCGCCCTGCCCGCTGCCTGCCCCCGCCCCGGCCCCTGCCTCATGGTGCCGGCCATCAAGCGAGCCGCGCCGGCGCCGGCGCCGCCACTCGCCGCGCCCCCGATCCGGGATCCGGTCCCGCGGCCGGACCGGAGTCCGCCGGCACCCCCACGTGAGCCGCCGCGGCGCGCCGGCCGCGGCCGCTGGCGCGGAGCTCCAGGCTCGAGCCGGCCTGGCCATGCATATGGCCATGGGCCGGGGTCGCCCGGGCCCCGCCCGCCCGTCGAACCGCGCAGCTGTAGCAGCCTGATGCGCGCCGCGGCGCGCAGCTGCGCGCGCATGCATATGCATGCATGCGCAGATCTAGAATTCGATCGATCTCGGAGTTCGAATTCGAATTCGAAGCATCTCAAGGTTCGGCAGGACGGACGCGTACCCCCCTAAGAACGTCCAACCGCGCGTCCGGGCGATGTCCGAGGAGCAGCCGGCGCCCAAGCGGCCGGGAAGGTATGCGCGGCCAAGTAGCGGCCAAGCAGCGCCTCGCAGCGCGCTCTGATTGATTCATGCGCAGCCTCGGGCGCATTAACCTCTTCGGGCGGCAATTCGAGCTCGGGTGAGCGCTGGCGCGCGACCAGCTTCGCATCCTCAGGCGCGCCCTGGCTCGGATCGCCGCCTGACTGTCTCTCAGCGTGGGCGCGGGTCTCGGCATCGGCGGCGGCATCGATGGCCCCGGGGGCACTGGCCTGAAATGTGCGTCGTGCTTAGACCGCTCGCTTGCTTAGCGGCGGCGTTCGCTCGCTGACACCCGACCGCTCCGTAGGCGGCATCGGCATGGATCCGTTCCAAAGATGCGTCGGCTTCGGCTGCGGCGTCCGGCTCGGCGTGTGAGCGTGCATGCATTGCGGGCGTCTCCTCCTTTTCCCGCGCCTCACCGCCCGCCTCGCGCCGCGCGCAGGGTCCTCGGCATAGATCTGGGCGTGGGCGTCGGCATCCCGCTCTTCTCGTGGTCCCCAGAGCAGGACCCTGACTGGCGGGCCCTGGGCGGCGCCGCCGCTGACTTTGTGGTCTCCGTGCGCCCTGCGCGCTCCCGATGGGCCCGCCGCGCCTCCGCTCACGGCGCGGCCGCAGAAGCTGACGGGCGGCGAGCGAATCTTCACAGTAGGCGACGCGAGCTACAGGATCGTGCGCGAGACGCAGCCGCAGCCGCAGCCGCACGCGCAGCCGTCGACGAGGTTCACGGCGGGCGCCGGGGACGGGCGGGACCCGCTCGCCTCCGTCCCCTCCGTCGTCGCCGCCGTCGCGCGGGCGGCAGCCGCGGGGGCTGCGAAGGTCGACACGGACGGGCCGGTTGGCTCTGGCTCCGCGAGCCTTCAGTGATCGGGCCTCCTACTCCCCGCCCCCTGCTCCTACCCTCTCTAATCCGCCCTTCCTCCCTTCGACCCGATCCGATCCGATTCGCGCCCCGGCCCCGCTGTAAATGCTGTCCTGAGTTCTGGCTTGCATGCATGCTTCGATGTCGATTCGCCTGTAGTTTGAATGATAATAGGCTCTACTCGAACGCTGCTCTAGCTAGATAGCTACTTATAGATGCTAGGAGACGTGCTGGGCGGTGCGGAGGGACCGCGAGGCGAGGAGCGCGAAGAGGAGGCGCAGGCGGTGCACGTCGCTCTCCACCGCCGCCGTCAGGCCCTCCAGTCCCAGGCCCAGCGAATTCGAATTTCGATTCGAATTTGATCCCGGGCCTTCGCGCATCGCGGCGGCGACGAGGAGATCGCCCGCCCGCCACGCGACGAGCCGCGTGCTCCCCGCGCCCACGCCCGCCGCCGACGGCCGCGGGCTGGGCGCCACGGTCCCGCCGCTGCCCGGCGGGCGGGATCCGCCGCCGGCGAGGGCGGGGCCGGCGGAGAGCGAGCGGGGCATAGGCCGGCCCCGAAGGAAGCCGAAGAGGCCCCGGGGCTGGAGGCCCGCCCCGTCCGGCGGCCGCTGCTGCGAGGGCGGCCGCGGGGGCAGGCCGGCGGGGGCGGGGGCGGGGCGGCTCGCCGCGGGGCCCGACAGGCGAGGCGCCCCGCACGGTCGAGGAGCCGTCGCCGTGGGCGCGGGGGGCGGCTGAGGCGCCTCGGAGGCCCCGGGGATGCTGGGGAACCGGGAACGCCCGCGCTCCGCAGTCGGGGGGCGCGCGGCCGGCGCCCCCGCTTCAGGCTGCGGGACGGGGGCGGGAGCGGGTCCCGGCCCGGGGCCCGGGGAGGGCGGGCCGCCCCCGTACGCGTCGGCCCGCGAGCCGGCCACGCCGGGCGCGAGGGCGCCCCTGCGCGCAGAGTCAGAGCCCAAAGAGCTGAAGGGAAGCTTAGCGGCGCGGAGCCGAACGCACCGATAGACGACGGAGAAGCAGCGCAGGCGCTGCGGGGGCCGCGGGCCCCACTCGTCCCCCCCTGGCCCCACCGGGCCGTAGGAGGGTGCGGAGGAGAGGCGCCCGGCGGCGTGCACGAGCGTCACGAGGGCCTCCAGACCGCGCTCGTCGGGGGCGGGCAAGGGGCCGGCCTCGGGGACGTAGAGGAACTGGAGGGGTCCCAGCATCGCGAAGTACGGGGCCCGCTTCTCCTTCGGGCTCCACCAGCGGCGCTTGGGCGGGAGGAAGGGTACGGCGCCGCCGCGGGCCTGGACGGACAGGCGGCGCTTGAAGGGGGACTGGGAGAGGGAGCGGGCGGGGGGGCCGGGCGGGGGGGTGGGGCCGGCGGGGGCGGATGGGGAGGGACCCGCGCCGTCCAATTCGGAGGCGAAGGCGGGGGAGTGGACGACGAAGAGCCAGCCGAGGGAGCGGCCGGCGGGGAGGGCGGCGGAGAGCGAGTGGGCGAGGGCTTTCGGGAGCTCGGTCAGGATGGAGCCCATGACGGGCGTGAACCCCTTCAGCCGCACGGGCCGCGTCAGCTGCGAATCGAACTTGGCAACGAATCTGCGGCGCGGCGCGGCGCGGTTAGCTCGCCGGTGGCGCGGAGCGGGGCGGGGCGGGAGGCGGGGCCGGGCGGGCGGCGGCGCGCCGGTCGAGGATGGTGCGCGCGAGCTCCGCGCCGCGCTCCTGCCCGAAGCAGTTGTTGACGAAGGTCACGCAGATCGCCGGCTGCGTCCTGTGCATAGCGAAGTGCACGTCCATATCCCCCACGCAGAGCAGCGTGATCCCCGCCCCGGCGTCCTGCCGGCCGCCGGCGGGTCAGCTACATGCGGGGCGCGCGCTGCGGGCGCGATTCCGGCGCGCGCGCCTCGTGCTGCTTCGAGCTGCCGGGCTGGTCCTCATCCACCAGGCTCCTCGCGTTCATTACGATGGCGTAGAGCAGGCTGCCGACGTTCATCTCGTCCGCGTTGCCGACCGCTGCAACGGGCGTCAGCTGCGGTCGGCGGCGGGGCAGCGGGCGCTCTGACCTTCCTCGCCACCGTCCTGCTTCGAGCCGGGGAGTCCGAAGCCCGGCGCGTACATCTGCGACTGCAGGACGAGGCCCGTCCGGGAGGACAGCACCAGGAAGCCGCCCAGCATGGCTCCGATGCCGTGTCTCGGTACTTAAAACCTGTCTCTGGGCGCCGCACCGTCCCGCACGCCGCCAGGCGGGCGCTAGCTGCGCTGCATGCTTTTTTTCGGAACACTAACCGCTGCGGCGAAAGCACTTGGACTGCAGGAGCTACAGTCGCCTGGCGGGCAGGCTTGTGGTGTCCACGTTAGCTACAGACCTCTGAGATCCCACAAAACGCGCTGCGGCGCTTAGCTCGCCCCAAGCGAGGCGCGCGGCAGCCGGCAAGATGGACTCGGGGACGCTCTCGCTGATGGTGACGACACCGGGCAAGCCGGTGTTCTTCAGGTGATTCCCGACGGCCTGTCTGGTCGAACTGCGCCCCCCGCAGCTCCTTGCCGCACGGCACGACCCGCTGAAACGGTCTGCGCAGCTACGTGCCCGAGGACGAGATATTCGTGCAGCAGCTCGTCGCAGACCTTCGCATGCAGCTCGGCGACGTGATATGGGGTGCGCTTCGCCTGCAGCGTGCGCTCCCCGCCGCTGACGCTCCGCGCCTCGCCCGCCCTTCGCGCCAGACCGGCGCAAGCACACGAGGAAGACAAAAACAGACGCGGCGGCGAAGACCGTCATCGTGTACGCCACCCCGCCACCGCTCCCGGCGCTCGCCGCGGCCGCGGCCCACGCCCAGCCCCGCGGGGCTCGGTGGCGCGCAGGGCGGCGATCTCGAAGTGCAAGGTGGCGGTGTGCGTGATGAGCCGCGAGTACTGCAACTCGCGCGCCGCCGCCGACGAGGTCCAGCTCCTCTCCGACCAGGGCCCGCCCCGCCCCGCTTCCCCCCCCCCCCTTCCCTTCTCACCGGTACCCCGGCGCAGTTGAGCGGCCGCACGACCCCTCCAAGCGCATCGTCGTCATGACCGTGAACCCCTCCCGTCCCGTCCCCGCGCTCGTACCCCCCTCCTCCCCATCTCACGCTGTACCCCCCGGCGCTCAGGTGAAGCTCACGACGCTGGACTTCCCCGACTCGATGAAGTGGCTCCGCCTCGAGAAGGTGCCCGCATCCCCGTACCCCCCTCCCCCAACCACCCCCGCCCGACCCGCCGCCCCCCAGCGCTTCGACTGCCTGCTGCCGCCGCGGCCGCCGGAGGAGGCGCCGGAGGGCCCCGAGTACGACGGCCTGCGCGCCGCCATGGCCGCTGAGCTCAAGCGCGTCCTCAGTGCGCGATATTTCTACGGGGGATTCTCTAAAGGATGAAAGGATGGATTCTAAGCTAGACACTTGTTCATGGTCCCCGCCCCCCGCCGCGCCCCGCGCGCCTCTGAGCGCCTCGCGGGGGCGCAGAGACGCCGGAGCCCGGGAAGGGGGCGCAGCACGCGGAGAACGTGGCCTACGCGCGCGCCCTCGTGCCCCGCCTCGCCTCCCCGCGGCCCCTCGACGTCGAGCAGGCCCGTACCCCCCCGCCCGGGCGCCCCTCACCTCTCACCCTCCCCGCAGGCGATCCAGGATCTCGCGGCGCTCGCCATCTCCCGCCCCGGTACCCCCCGCCCCGCCCGCACCGGTACCCCCCCTGAGCGCCGCCGGTGCAGCCGGGGCGCAGCTGGCGCTGGTGGAGGCCAAGGCCACCGAGGCCGTCCTGCAGGTCCGTGGCCGGAGCCGGGGCCGGGGCCGGAGCCGGAGCCGGGGCCGCTGAGGCCGCCGGGCGCCATGGGGGGCAGGCCCTCGGGGGTACGACGTCCGAGGCTTGCCGGGCCGGCTCGCTCGCCCTCCTCGCCGTCCTCGCCAACGACGGTCCGCTTCGTACCCCCCCCCCTCCAGCGCGGCCCGTACCCCCCTCCAGGGCGACCCGTACCCCCCCCCTTTTGTAGATTCGCAGCGGGCGGAGGTGCTCTCGTGCCTGCCGGCGCTCCCCGCCGCCATCGCCTCCCCGAACGAGCACCTCGCCCAGGCCCGGCCCCTCGCCCCCCGCCCCCTCCTCGTCCTCCCAGCGAGGCGCGCTGACTGACTGGCGGAGCAGCACGCGGCGAACGTCGTCGCGCACCTCGCCAAGTCCCGTGCGCCCAAATCTATCTTCGGAGGCCCCGCCCTCGTACGCGGCCGACCCCGCGGGCAGCGGAGATGCGGCGGAAGGTGGGCGAGGAGGTGGCGGGCCCGCTGGTGGCCGTCGTCGACTCGCCGCGGGCCCGCGGCGCCCTCCTCCGCACCAAGTGCCTCGCAGCGCTCCAGGCCCTCGCCGGCGGGCCCACCGAGTGCGCCCCGCCGAGCCGCCTGAGACTCCGAGACACTTCCAAGTAGCTTAGGATTTAAATGCTCGAGACACTCGCTCGAGATGCCGTGTCTTTCTTTCCTTCCGCTTCCGCTCTTCCCCCTCCGCTGAGGCGCTCCTCCTCTCAGGGCGCACGAGCCGCTGCTGCGGGCGGGGGCCGTCGAGGCGGTCCGCGACGTCCTCGCCAACCCCCGCGACGTCGCCGTGCGCCCGTACCCCCCCCTCCCGCCACGTATCCCCCCCCCTCCTTAGCGGGGCGGGCGCAGCTGGCGACGCCGGCGTCGGCCACTGCCCTCCTCCTCTCCCCGACCCGTGCGCCCGCCCCGCCCCGCCCCGCCCCGCCCCGCCCTTCGAGCGAGCCCGGGGCGCAGCGGACTGCCGCGCCGTCATGCGCGACGCCGGCCTCATACCGGTCCTCGTCGCCGCCGCCGAGCACGCGCGCCCGTACCCCTCCCGCGCTTCGTCCCCTTCCCTCCTCTGAGCCGTACGTACCCCGCCCGCAGACGCGCGCGGGCCCCGTGGCCGCGGCCGCCCTCTCGACCCTCATCGAGATCGCCGCCGACCGTGCGCCCCATTCGCGCCCGTACCCCCCACCCCACCCCGCCCTCCTCTAACTTTCTATGCAGCGGAGTGCCGGGCGCACCTGTGCGAGGGGGACCTGCTGCCGCGGGTCGTTGCGCTGGCGGGCGTGCGGGCGGCCGCCGACGTGCAGGCCCTCGCCCTCCGCGTCCTCGAGCGCCTCACCCGCCGTGCGCGCGCCCCTTCAACTCGAACCTAAGAGAAGACTCCACTCCACTTTGAACCTAAGAGAAACGCCGTACATCTAATCTTAAACTTTACCCCGCTCTCTGCTCTGCATCGCTCTGCTCGCTCCGCTGCGCTGCGCTCTGACGGCCCCCCACTCGCCCGCTCTCCGCCCCGCAGAGGACGAGGAGATGACGTTCATCGCGCCGCTCTTCGCCGAAGAGATCCTGGAGGGCGGCGGCTCCGAGGCCGACGCGGCCGCCGCCGCCCGCGTCCTCGCCGGCTCCCGCCTCTCCCGCTCCTCCCGGGGCCGCCCCATCCCCGAGAGCGACAGCGAGGGCAGCCTCCACAGCGCCCGCGCCCTCCGCCTCCCCGACCGCGAGGCACGTACCCGTACCCCCCGCGTTCTCTCCCCCCCCTTCTCACCCCGCGCGAGCAGCCGTACGACGAGGCGCTCCTGGCGGAGGGGGCGGCGGCGGTGGGGGCGGTGGTGGAGGTGCTGCGGGCCGAGCCGCCGCGCACGGAGGCCGTGCGGGCGACGGCCCTCTCGCTGCTCATGAACCTCGCGAGGCGGCCGGTGTTCCGGGAGCCCATCGCCGCCAAGGACGCCGTGCCCGCCGTCTGCGGCCTCCTCTCCGCCGCCTCGGCGGCCGTCGCGGGGGGAACGATCCCCTTCGCCTCGCTCGCGACGCCGGCGTCGGCCTCGCCGCACCAGCAGCAGCAGCAGCACCAGCGCTCGCCGTCGCCGGCCTCGGGCCAGGCGCTGGCGCGGCAGCGGGCGGCGGCGCAGGCGGCGGCGGCGGCGACGACGGCGCGCATCGCTGCGCAGGCGGCCGACCTCCTCGCCCACCTCGCCATCCCCAGTGCGCCGCGGCCCGCCCCCAGCTTTGCTACGCTCAGCTTGGCTTGTCCTAGCCTAGTTAGCTCAGCCTGGCTTTAGCTCAGCCTGGCTTGGCTTGGCTTGACTTGGCCCGCCGTGCAGCGCGGACGCGGGAGGCGATGTGCCGGCGGCTGGCGCACAAGGCGGTGGCGGACGCGCTGCGGCACGCGGCGCCGCGCTCGCCCCTGCAGGCCGCCCTCCTCGCCACCCTCCGCCTCCTCTCCGCCCACCGTGCGCCCCGGCCCCGCCCCGCCCCGCCCCTCGCCGTCGCGTCCGGCGTCCGGCGGGAGCTGGATCCGGCCCGCCCGGCTTCTTTCCCGGCTCCGGCCCGGCCCTCACCCGCCCCGCCCCGCCCCGCGCGCCCCCCGCAGCGGCCTCGCGGCGGTACCTGGAGGACATCCCGGGTATCGACGCCCTCGTCGCCGACCCGGAGTCCGACGACGACTAGGCGGGGCGCGCGGCGCCGGCGGGGGACCGCGGGCGGCGCGAGCTCGAGGCGACCCGGGCGAGGCCACGGGGGTTCCCAGGCCTCAGGGGCCTGCTGATGGCCATGGGCGGCTTATCTTGTTCGTATTCATGCAAGTCGGCGGCAACATGCACGATCTCTTGCAGATTCTTTTTTCTCCATTGCGGTGAATCGTTCGATCGATGGGCCGATTCACGGGTAAGTGTTTGCAAAACAACGGCTGTGTGGCGTCGACGCCGGCTGCGCATGCGAAACGACGTGGGGTCCGGTCCATCCGGATCCGGATTATCGATCGTGGCTATAGGCTATAGCTAGCGCTTGCGCAGCCTCGGACGCCGCTCGCGCGGGAAGGAAAGCACGCACGCGCAGATCCAGAGGAGGGATACCGCATCTTGCGCCGGGAGCTCGGCGACGAGCAGCTGCAGCGACCAGCCGCATCAGCGTGGTCGCGCGGCGCCAGCAACACTGTGACAGCCCTCCGATCCGCGTCGGCTTCCGACGCGACTCGGCAGTCGCGCTCCGCCGGCGGCGCGATGGCCATGGCGCCGTACGCGTCGGCAGTCGTGTCGGACCTGTCCGTCGTCGAGCCGCGCGGCGGGGCCGTTCCCGCCGCCTCCCCGCGCGACGCGGCGGGAAAGGACGCCAACGGCGAGCTCGAGCGTGCCGAATCGAAGGACGCGGCAGCCGCCAGGTACAAGCTGGACGCGCCCGCGGCCGCGGCAGACGGCGACGAGGGAAAGAAGCGCGGCCCGCTGCCCTCCCGTCGCCGCCTGAAGCTCTCACGGTCGGCTGTCCCGATCCCGGCCTGCGCATGCCGGCGCCCGTACGCGTTCGGCCCCCGACACGAGTGCCCCCGCAGGAAAGTCAGCATCCGCGTCGTCGTCTGCATCCTCGTCGCGCTCTCCGGTGCGCCGAGCCGCCGCTGCAGCCGCCTTCGAATTCTCGCTTGCGATTGATCATGACCGGATCCTACCGCCGCAGTGGCCGGCGCTGTCGCTTTCGTGCGTCCGTCACAGTGCCTAGCCTAGGCCTACCTCCGTTCTCCAGCCCTTCGCCGCGTCCCGTTGACCGCTTCGCAGTCGTGGAGCATCACGTACCATTTCGCGATTAAGAACGTCGACGCTATGGCCGGTCCGCCTCGCGCGGCCGGCTGGGCGCCCTACCAGGTCTAAGCTGCAGCTTGCCGGGGCGGCATGCGCAGGGACGACGATCGGGCAAGTGAGGGACGGCGCGGTGGGCGCTGTCTCGGTGCGGCCGCTCCTGATCCCCGCTGGCCTCACTTAAGCTTAAGCTTCGCTTAAGACTTCGACTTCGCCCGCAGCGGTTCGTGGACTCGGCCGTGCGCGCCGCCGAGCGCACGAAGAGCGACATGGAGTCGGTTCGTGCGCGCGGCCTCGTCCCCGGCGCCCGGCCCCGCCTTGGCCCCGGCCGCTCAAGACCGAGATTCCGGCCTCGAACCCGCCCACCCCAACTCACCGGCCGGACCGCTCGCTCGCTGCGCGATCTCCGGGACGGCTAGAGGGGACACCGCCCGCCTCCGCGGGCACGCCTAGTGCTCTCCACTGCCCTTTCACCTAAAATCTCGACCGCTCGCTCGCTCGCAGGGAATTCTGGACCGGGGCCGGTGGCGGGCTGTGCTGGAGGCGCTGGCCATCACTATGGCCGTGCACCCCGAGGGTAGGCGGGCGCGCGGGGCCGGCCCGCTAGACCTTCTAGTTAAGCTTCTTAAGCTTAAGCTTAAGCTTAAGCTTTTCCCGAGGGTAGGCGGGCGGGACCGGCCCGCTAGACCCCTGGCTTAAGCTTGAGCTTCTTGCTGGGTTTCTGACTTGAGATTCATCTTCTTCGCTGTACAGTCTTCGCTCACTACGTCCGCTTCTCCTACGACGGTGCCCGCGCTCGCCCGATTCCGATCTCGGTCTCGAGTTTTCAAGCTCAAGTTCCGCGCAGAGGGCGCGCCGGTGCGGGCGGACACGCGGCTGGGGACGCTGGGCGCGTACGGCTGCAACCGGAGCGCCGAGGCGGGCGCTCCGCCCTGCGGCTCGCCCGTCGTCTTCGTGGGCAACGGGACCTGGACCGAGAACTTCTACGGGACGGCCCGGGGCCAGCCCGCCGCGCTCATGTCCGAGCGTCCCGACTCGTCCCTTGGCGTCGCCTGGGGAGTCGTCAAGGTCCTTTACCCCCCCCCCCCCTTCCGAAATTTGAATTCTCGGCTCTGAATCAAGGCTATTCTTGTCACAGGACGCCCTGGAGTCCGGGGCCGGGGCGGCCTGGCAGCTGACCGCCACCGGCTTCCGCACCCTCGACCCCTTGGAGCGCCTCGTCCTCCAGGCGCGCGCGTACCCCCCTCCGCCTTCTTCCCCCCCCTGAGCCCCCGCCCGCAGTACGCGACGACGTACCGGCTGCGGGGCCCGCCGCGAGCGGCGGGCCTACCCATCCCCGCCACCATGCCGGCCATGCCTGAGCCGCCGGCCCCGGCGGGCCCTCCGTCGTACCCCGGGCCCGTGACGGGGGCCTCGGCGGTCTCCGTACCCCTCGCCGCCCTCTCGAAGTACCTCCAGCGGGTGCGGCGCCGGCCGCCCTATAAATAGCTCCTCCCACTCTCCGGGCTCTCCGGGGTACAACAAATATTGGGCTCAGCCAGCGCTAGCGTGGATCCTGCCCGGGCCTCCGAAATTCGAACTCGTGATCACGCTCCCCGGGCGCAGGTGTGGGTGGAATCCCTGGCGGGGTACCGCGATCTGGAGGGCCTCACCGTCGTCGTCGACGGCGCCACCGGCACCGTCCGTACCCCCCTTTCCTCCCCCCCCCCCACCCCCCAACCCCACTCCCACCCCACCTCAACACACGTGCACGCCGCTTCACCCACGTCCTAAAAGCTTAAGTACAAGTAGCTGGGATCTAGCACGCTCTAGACCTAACGCAACCCGCCCCTCCTCTCCCCCCCCACGCCCTTCCCCTTCACCCTCCCCCACCCCCCGTCCCCCCGCGATCCAATCCTAGATCTCCCGCCGTAGCTGGGATGTAGCACCCTCTAGCGCAGCCCGCCCCGCACCGCCCTTCCCCATCCCCTCCCCCTCGAGCTCCCCCTCCCCTCCCCCCTTCCCCCGCGATCTAATTCCCCGCCGCGATCAGATGATCGGGGCGTCGACGGGGCGGCCAGAACACGTTATGGACTCCAAGGAGAGCCCGCTGCGTGCGGCAGAGAACCCCTCCCAGGTGCGCAGGACGACGCCGAACCGAACCGAACCGAAGCGACCGAGCCGAACCGATGCTTCGGTGCCTTCAACTGATGGAATATAATGTTACCGTCCGCCCGCCCGCCCGCCGCAGCTCATCCGCGACCTCGTTCGCTTCGCCGAGGCCCGCGCCGCTGCTGGCTCCAGGTGCCCCCCGTTCTCCCTCAAGCTTTTCCTTCCCTCCCCTTGCCTCACTCATCCTCTCCCATACATCCCATCCGTTCCCTTAAGCTTTTCCTTTCTTTTCCTCACACATCTTTTCCCATACAGCGGGGAGGGCGAGACCTTTTCGTCGGGGGGCCGTTCCTACTACTTCGCGCGGGCGACCTTCGCCGCCCCGCCCAACCTCTCCTGGCGCATCTACGTCGCCGCCGCGCAGGTGCCTAACTTATAAGGCGAAGGACCCGGCTCTAGATCTAGATCGAGCCCTCTCGAGAAGGCCCTGGACCTGGATCTAGATCTAGATCGAGATCTAGATCGTCGCCGCTGTGCAGGTAGCCCCGGCCCCCATTAGATCAGACGCCCCGATGGATCTAGGATAGGATATATATAGGATTAGATCTAGCGGGCGGGCGCCTAGCAAGTACGTACGTCGCCGCCGCCGCGCCGGTGGCCCACGCGGCCCCGGCCCGCCCCGCCTTCTTTCTTTAGTATATAGGGATCTAATCTAGTCCCGGCCCCCGGCCCCCGAGCGCACCCTCTGCGCCCCCGTTCCGGGCGGATCATGGGGCCCACTGCGACATCCATCGAGACCAAGGCCGGCGCGCGAAGGACGGCACATCATAGAGATCTAGGAATGCATAGCGGAGAGGGGGCTGCCGAGTTATATCCCCTCTTAGACGCTGGCTCCGGCGCTTAGAAGGCCTAGGTGGTCCCCCTGACGCCGGGGCGGGCCGGGGCGGGCCGGGGGCTGCTGATATATATATATATATATATATATATATATATATATATATATATATATATATATATATATATATATATATATATATATATCTAGATCTAGGTCCGGATCTAGGTCCGGATCTAGGCCTATGGCTAGGTAGCACCCCTGACGCCGGGGCCCGAGGCGCTAAATCTAGCTACATCTAGGTCCAGATCCAGGTCTCGCACCGGCCGTCTCGATCTGACGCCGGGGCGGTCCGGGGGCGCAGGACAGCGTGCTGGCGGACGTGTACCGCTCCTTCGTGATCGTCTCGATCGCCAACTCACTCTGGCTCGTCTTCTGCCTCGCCGCCGCCGTGTGCGTCCTCCTGCTTGACTCCAACTTCAATTCGGGCTTGACTCAAGCTTATAATTGAGCTCAAGCTTAAGCTGTGATCGTTTAAGCTTGAGCTTAAGCTTAAGCTTTGATTTGGCTTAAGCTTAAGCTTGAAATAAAGCTTGAGCTTCAACTTTGAACTTTAAGAGCTTGTCCAACGTTAACACGCTACCCCTTGCGCTGTGCCCCTCTAACCCCCCCACCGCAGGCTGGTGGGGCTGCGGATCACGCGGCCGCTGGCGCAGCTGTACAGCGGGCTGGAGGTCATCGTCCAGACCCTCTCCCACATGACCCTCGCCCTCGCCCAGGTAATCATGAGACAGCGAGCTTCATGTAACTTACCAGCTTCTATGATCTCTCTATCTATCTCTTATCAACTATCAACCTTGAATCTTCTCTCTTTCTCTTGCATGACCCTCGCCCTCGGCCAGCACGCGCGGATCGAGCCGGCGGCCCCCGCCTCGCCTCCCGCCTCCCGCAAGGCTTCCCTCGCCGCCCCGGCCCCGGCCCCGGCCCCGGCTTCGCCCCTGAACGAGGGGGCGCCCGAGGAGCCCGCCCGCTCCGCCTCCCGCGGCCTCGCAGTGCGCCCCCCAAACGAATGCTTGAGATCAAGCGTGAGAAGCTAGATACAGAGATAAGAAGCCAGAGCCAGAGCTAAAGCTTAAGAAGCCAAGAATTAAGCTAAGGTTGAGGCCCCCGAGGAGCCGGCCCGCTCCGCCTCGCGCGGCCTCGCAGTGCGCCCGCGACCCCCAAATTAACCATAGCTTGCTGTCCCATAAGCTTGAGCTCAGTGTTGAGCTCGCTAGTCCTTCATCTAGCGCCTCGGATCGGAGCTGAACGCGCTTTCTAAGCTGACGCACCCGGCAGGCGGTGCGGCGCATCTCGTCCCGCAAGCTGAGCGCCGCGGCCGCCTCCGCCGCCGCCGCCGCCATCGCCCCCCCTTCCACTGCCTCCGCCTCGCCCCCCGCCGCCTCCCCTCCTCCGCCCTGGGCGCGGGGCTCGGGCCTCTCGGAGCTGGCGCGCCTCGAGCCGCTCCTCTCCGACGTCCGCGCCCGCTTCGCCACGTGCGCTTTATAATTAATTCATCCAAAATCCACATCCTAGATCCAGATCCTCCCCTATCTTAAGCTGAATCTTTCAAGCCTTTACTAGATCTAGATCCAAGTCTTTTTAAGCCTATTTAAGCCGCTCCTGTCCGACGTCCGCGCCCGCTTCGCCGCGTGCGCCCTCGCGCGTAGCTATGGCTATAGCCCTCCGGTCTCCGCCCAGGGCCCCCCTCCCGCCCCTGACACCCCCCTCCTCCTTCCCCCCGGCAGGTTCCAGGAGCTGGTGAGCGTGGACACGGAGGCCCGCATCGAGATGAAGATCCGCGTGCGCCCGCCCCGTCCTCCGCCCCCGCCCCGCCCCGCACCGCCGCGGCCTCCGCCTCCCCCCTCCCCTCCCCCCCCCCCCCCACCCCCACCCACCCACCCAGGCCAAGGCCATCTAAACGATGATCTAGATCTCCAGATTTCCTAGCTCGAATGAAGATCCGCTGCCGGCCCGCTGCCGTCCCCCGAGGCGCCGGCCCCACCCCACGCGTACCCCGATCCAACCGACGCCGCCGTCCCCCGAGGCGCCGGCCCCACCCCACGCGTACCCCGATCCAACCGACGCCGCGGCACGTTCGTTTCGCACTGCAGGCGGAGAGCACGAAGAAATTCCTCGCCTCCATGTCCCACGAGAGTGCGCCCCGCCCCGCCCCGCCCTTAAGATAGAGTTTAGATCTCGACTCTAGTAGTAGAGTCGGGCCGCGGTGCCTCAAGTACGAGAGCGGGGCCCGCCCCGCCCCGCCCCGCCCCGTCCCGTCCCGTCCCCCTCCTCCCTTTTAAACCATTACGCTTGAGACCTTAAGCTTGAATCCTCAAGAGTCCCGCCCCACCGCGCCTCAAAGTCCGAGCGTCCCAAAGTCTTAGCGTTCGATCCGCCCCGCCCCGCGCCCGCCCCGCCTCGCCCCCACGCTATAGCTAGAGTCGGGCCACGGCGGCCGGCGCCGCAGCCGCCACCTCTTCTCGCTCTTCACGTCCCCGCAATTTCCAATATTTATCGCCCGGCAGTGCGGACGCCGCTGAACGGGGTGCTCGGCATGCTCGAGCTCGCCGCCGACTGCGCCCTACCCCCCGACGCCGCCGGGTGCGCCTGTAGCCCCCTTCTCGACCCGAACCCGACTCTGACTCTGTACCCCCGCAGGTACGTCGAGGCGGCGGCGCAGTCGGGCAACCACCTCCGCTTCCTTATCGACGCGGTGCTCTCCCACTATCCCCACCCCCTACCCCCTACCCCCCCTTAACTTCCTCCTCCCCTACCCCCCCAGGTGCTCGAGTTCCAGCGTATGGAGGTGGGTGCGATGCAGCTGCGGCGCGTGCCCCTCTCCCTCCGCGCCGTCCTCCGCACCGCCATGCGCATCGTGCGCGCGCGCGTACCCCCGGCCCTCCTTTCCGACCCTAGATCCTAGATCCTCCCGCCCCCCCCCCCCCCCCCCCCCTCCCCGACCCTAGATCCTAGATGGCACGCGCCTAGGACCGCCATGCGCATCGTGCGCGCGTACCCCCGGCCCTCCCCCTATCTCTCCCTCCTTTCTACCTCGACTCTGTAGGACTCTCCTCCCCCCTTTTGTAGGACTCTGGACCTAGACCTTCTAGATCCTAGGCCCGAGACCCTAGGACCGCCATGCGCATCGTGCGCGCGCGCGTACCCCCTATCTCTCGCCTCCTTTCTCCCTCAACCTCCCCCCCCCCCTCCCCTTCACCTCCCCCCACCCCCACCCTCCTCCTCGCCTGCGCCGCCATGCGCATCGTGCGCGCGTACCCCCGGGCCCTCTTCCCCTCTCCGACTTCGATCGATGCCTCTAGACTCGGGACCTTTGAACCTAGGCCATGCGCATCACGCGCGCCCGCCTCCCCACCTCCTCCCCGCGAGCCAGAGAGATCGTATCGAACGAATCACTTCCACGAGACATCTAGACCCTAGATCCTCCAGGCGACCCGTCCTCGCCCTCGGTGAATCCCAACCTCCTCCGCCCCCGCAGGTGCAGCTGCAGGCGGAGGCGAAGGGCCTGGACGTGGCCCTCGCGGTCGAGGAGACGGTCCCGGACGCCCTCCTCGGCGACCCCGACCGCCTCTGCCAGGGTGCGATCGCAATTATAGATCTAGATAGACAAGCTAAATTCAGATCGATAAGCTATAGACGGAATACGAACCGCCTCTGCCAGGGTGCGATAGAGACAAGGCAGACAAATCGAATTCGAAATCTAAATTCGCCAGAACGAGTGGCCTGCAGCTACGTATACACAAAGCGAACGAGCGTTCTAAAAATTCTGACCCGAACCCGCCCCGGCCCGTCCCGCCCCGCCCCGCCGCGCCGCGCAGTGGTGCTGAACCTGCTCTCGAACGCCGTCAAGTACAGCAACAGCGGCGCCATCCGCGTGCGCCCCGCACCCCACGCCCCGCCCCCCCCCCCCCCCCCCCCCCCCCGCACCCTCCCCCCCTCCCGCCCCGCCCCGCTGAGACTGTTCTCTTGAGATCGACATATCCTCCTTCCCTCGCTTCTCCTAGAAGTTTCTCTAGAACAATGCCCCCCTCCCCTCCCCCCCTCCCCCCCTCCTCCTCACCTCCTCCCCTCCAGGTGCGGGCGGGGCTCGTGCCCCTCTCGCCCGAGGCGGTGGAGGCGCTGGGGGAGGGCGGCGAGGGCCCCGGCGGCTCCGGAGGGGACGCCCTCTGCGTCCGCTTCGAGGTCGAGGACTCCGGTGCGTTAGATGAAGCTTGCGTTAGATGAAGCTTAGATCCTTAGAGATTAGATCAGGGTGCCGCGGCGCTGAGGCAGCTGGGGCGCGGCGCGCGCGCGCGCGCGCGCGCACCCGATACCGGATCTCGATTAAGCCCTATGGGGCCAAGCGCCCGGGTGCCACGATATCGATGCTGAGCCGGCTGCGCCTGCAGTGCTGAGCCGCTTAGCTGAGAGCTTAAGCCGGCTGAGCTTAGAGCCGCCCAAAATAGCCTTAGAGCTTAGATTGGGTGCGCGGTGCTGAGCCGGCTGCGGCGGGGCCTGCAGGCCCCGGGATCGCGCCGGCGTCGGTGGCGCGCCTCTTCTCGCCCTTCTTCCGCGCCCACTCCGACATGGCCACCGACCCGGGCGGCAACGGCCTCGGTCCGCGCTCCGCTTCAAGGCTTAAAAGGCTTGAAGGCTTAGAAGATCAGAAGCTTAGAAGAAGCTTTGCCCCGCCCCTCTGCCCCGCCCCCGCCCCGGCCCCTCTGCCCCGGCTCCCCGGCTCCGGCTCCACCTCTATGAGCTTCCCTTCTTAGCTCCGGCCCCGGCCCCGCCCCCGCCCCGGCAGGAATCCTCATACCCGCTCCCTTCCTCTACCCGGCAGGACTCGCGATTTCGAAGGAGATCGTCAACGCGGCCGGCGGCGAGATCGGCTGCGAGTCCGAGGTCCGATCCCCGCCCCCGCCCTCCCCAGCACCCTCTCCAGCTGCACGCAGCCCCGAGCAGGCCGGGCTTCCTTAGTTAATATAGTTACATATAGTTATAGTTATAAAGTTACATAGTTTCAGCGTTTAGAGCACTATAGTTGCATAGTTACACGGGCGTTGAGCTTCACGCATCCATCGAGCCTTCGAGCTAGCGCTTACACGCGATCGACATCGCAGGTGGGGCGCGGCTCGACCTTCTTCTTCTCGTGGCCCTTCCGCGCCGCCCCGCCCGGCTCCCCGGGCCCGGGCCCCCCCGCCTTCTCCTCCTCCTCCTCCTTCCCGCCCTCGCCCCCCGCCTCGGCCCTCTCCCTCTCGGCCGTGGGCGTCGGCGCCCGCGCCGACTCGTGGGGCGTCCAGCCCACCTCGCCCCCCGCCTCGGCCGCGGCCGGGGGGTCCGAGGAGGCTGGCGGGCCACGCGTCCTCATCGCTGAGGACGACGAGGTGCGTGCGCCGGGACGGGACGGGACGGGACGGGACGGGACGGGGCCGGGGGGGCGTACGTAGTCTTAATTCTTAGCATTCCTTTTACGATCTAAATCTAAATCGAGATTAGGATATTAAGGTTGGGTTTGTTTGGACGGGGCGAGGGCGAGGGGGTGCGCCGAGTCCGGAGGGCGTCGGCTCCCTTAGCTTTGTATTCGCTTGAGATCCGAGTCGGATCGAATCGAAGTCTCCGCCCCTCCCTCCCTCCCTCCCTCGCGTCTGCCTCACTCGCTCACTTCTCCTCCCCCGCCCACCCCCTCAGGTGAACCGGCGGATCCTGTCGGCGATGCTGCGCGGCGCCGGGTACCCCTGCGACGTCGCCACCGACGGCGCCAAGGCCCGCCCCGCCCCGCCCCGTCCCGCCCCGCACCCTACCCCCCCCCCCCCCCCCCCCTCTCCCCACCCACCCCTGTCCCTGTCCCTCCCTCGATCTCGGCTAGGCTACCAAAATCTCTCCGCTCGCCCTGCCCCGGCCGCCGGGCCTCGCCCCGCCCTCCCTGCGCCCCCACCCCCCCCGTCTCACGTACCCTCCCCCCTCCCCCCGCAGGCGGTGGCGCTGTTCGCGGGGCGGGCGGGGGCGACGCCGGCGGGGCGGGCCGCCTACTCGGCCGCCTTCATGGACTGCTCCATGTGCGCCTCAGAGGGCCAAAGAAAGACCTTGGACCCGAGCTTAGACTAAGCTTAGTCTAAGCTTAACTTGCTTAGTCTAAGCTTAACCTAATTAAGTTAGACTTTAGAAACAGGCGCCTCTGCCCCTTCATGGACTGCTCCATGGCCATGTGCAGCCGAGCGATAAAATTTATCTAGATCTAGAACTGCCTCGTTTGGATATATATCCGATAAGACTGGGTTCGATTTGCAGCGACCTAGGCCCCCTTCTTTCCTCTAGATTTAGCTATACATCTCGCTGACGGCTAGATGATCCCGCGGCCGGCCGGCAGGCCGGTGCTGAGCGGGTGCGAGGCGACGGAGCGGATCCGGGCGCTGGAGGCGGCGCGGGGCCTCGCCCCCTGCCGCATCGTCGCCCTCACGGGCCACGCTGGCTCAGAGGAGCTCGAGGCCTGCCTCCGCTCCGGCATGGACAAGGTCCTTTTCTTTTACATTTCCTTTCCTTTCCTTTCCTTTCCTTTCCTTTCCTTTCCTTTCCTTTACTTTCCTTTCCTTTCCTTTACTTTCCTTTCCTTTCCTTCGCTCCGGCATGGATCGGACAAGGTCCATGTGGCCCACGTGGCCTATGGCCACGCGGCCCACGTGGCTCCTCCCCTTTCTCCTTTCCTTTCCTCTCCTTTCCGTTCCTTTCTGAGCGTCGTTCGCAGGTCCTGACGAAGCCGATCCGCAAGGCGGCGCTGCTTGCGGAGCTCGCGCCCGAGGGGGGTACAGGCACCGAGCTGGAAACCCTCCCCGCGGGCGGGCCCGGGGCCGGGGCCCGCATGCGCAGCGCCTCGGTCCGGCCCCCCTCGCCCCCGGCCGCCGGCGCCTGCGGACCCTCCCCGTCCTTTTCCAACCTCTGCCCCCTGGCCCCCCGTGCCCCCTCCTCGTCGACCAGCTCCCCCCGCTCGGGACGGAGCGCCGGCGTCGGCGCCGGCGCCGCCCGGCGGAGGAACGTCCTACCCCCCCTCGCCATCGCCGCCCCGGCCTCCCTCGATTCCCTCGACGGCGCTACCCCCTCCGGAACCGCCCGCGGCTGTACACCCCTCCGCATCCTTGTCGTCGACGACGTCGAGGTTCGCCCGTACCCCCCTTTCCCCTTCCCCTACCCCTAATCCGCTTCTCCCCCCCCTCTTCGAACTCAGATGAACCGGCGGGTGCTGACGGCGCTGCTGCGGCGGATGGGCCACGCGACGGCAGAGGCAAAAGACGGCGAGGAGGCGCTGGAGATGCTGCGCCCCGGACCCGGTACCCCCGGCCCCGGCGCCCGTACCCCCTTCGACCTCGTCCTCTCCGACATCGCCATGGTGACTTGTACCCCCCCCCCCCCCCCCGCGGTCTCCCACCCCCCACCCCTGCTTCCTGACCCCGCACCCCTCCCCGCCAGCCACGGTGCGACGGCCTGGCGATGGCGCAGCGCCTGCGGCAGATGGAGGACGAGCTCGGGATGCCCCGCACCCCCCTCGGTGCGCCCCGTACCCCCCTCCTCCCCCGGTCCCTTAGCCCGGCCCGCCAGTGGCGTGCACGGCGTTCGGGAGCCCATCGGACCGGGAGGCCTCCCTCGCCGCCGGGCTCGACGAGCACGTCGTGAAGCCCATCACGCGCGCCGCCCTCCTCCCCGTCCTCCGCCGCTTCGGCGGCCTCGACGCCGGGCCGGCGCCGGCGCCCGCCCCGGCTGCAGGCCTATGCCCAGGCCAGTAGGCCGCCCTCCCTCCTCCCGTCCTCCGCCGCTTCGGCGGCGCTTCGGCCGCCCTTCGGCTGCCCCCATCGCGATCGCGACCCCCCGCGCCCTTTCGAGCCTGTCCTCCCTAGGGCCGCCGCCCTCCCCTTCCTCGCCCCCCCCCTCCCGGCCGGCGGCAGCTGGCCGGCACCTCCCCCCCCCCCCCCCCCCCCCCCCGCCCCCGCTCCTCTGAGGGCCGTCTGCGTGTACGTAGCCGGCCGCGGTACCCGCCACGCTCGCGCTCTGCGGCTGGCCACGGCGATCCATCCATCCGTCGTCCCTTTCGCCAGCTCCGGACTCCGGAATCCTTTAGTTTGGTTTGATTTACCATGCATGGTTTTTATAGCGCACGGCTGCCTTCCAGATTGAATGCGCCAGTTGGCTTTATATATCTCGACTCTTTCAACTTTCTTTTCAATTCATCATGACCCGTGTCGGAATCGTTTGCAGACTTGAGATTTATATAATTAATTTCATATTCACCGTGGCACTCTAGATCTAGGTTTTCGATTTCTATTTTATCATTGCGCGTTGGCGTATCATCGTATGCATAGTATATACGTATGCGAAGTTTTATGTGCGTCTATGTATACGTATACGTAGTGTCCAGTCACTTAGCCATCCGTGTATCGGGCTTTCAAATTTCTCAGAGTCTAGAGCCATGCTAATGCATTTACATGTAAAGCCATCACTAGATCTAGAGTCATGTGATTAGTTTTCAAGGCTTCGAATTCGAGTATAACGCCGTGACGCCGTGACGTGGTGCGCGCCGGGACGTGCACGTACGCGTGGGCCGGGACGTGCATATGCCATGATGCATCGATCATCGATGTACGCCATATGTCACAGTGTGCATGCACGTAGTAAGCAAGCACGAAGAGAGTAAAGTCTGTAAATTCGATGAGAAAGCCTAAGAGAACAGCAGTCAATCAAAATCGGCCACTGGGCCAGCCGCCGAGCGCTCTAGATCTCCGAGGCTCGGGCGCACAATTGTAAGATATACCACGACACACAGGAATACTAGAACTAGAACTAGAAATAGAACTAAAACACAGATCAGGATCATCGCGGCCGGGGCCTGGATCTAGATCTAGAGCATGTGGCCGGCGTGTGCCTCGCCGCCGCCGACGGCGCAGGCGCCCCGGCCCCGCCCCCGCCCCGGCAGGAATCCTCATACCCGCTCCCTTCCTCTACCCGGCAGGACTCGCGATTTCGAAGGAGATCGTCAACGCGGCCGGCGGCGAGATCGGCTGCGAGTCCGAGGTCCGATCCCCGCCCCCGCCCTCCCCAGCACCCTCTCCAGCTGCACGCAGCCCCGAGCAGGCCGGGCTTCCTTAGTTAATATAGTTACATATAGTTATAGTTATAAAGTTACATAGTTTCAGCGTTTAGAGCACTATAGTTGCATAGTTACACGGGCGTTGAGCTTCACGCATCCATCGAGCCTTCGAGCTAGCGCTTACACGCGATCGACATCGCAGGTGGGGCGCGGCTCGACCTTCTTCTTCTCGTGGCCCTTCCGCGCCGCCCCGCCCGGCTCCCCGGGCCCGGGCCCCCCCGCCTTCTCCTCCTCCTCCTCCTTCCCGCCCTCGCCCCCCGCCTCGGCCCTCTCCCTCTCGGCCGTGGGCGTCGGCGCCCGCGCCGACTCGTGGGGCGTCCAGCCCACCTCGCCCCCCGCCTCGGCCGCGGCCGGGGGGTCCGAGGAGGCTGGCGGGCCACGCGTCCTCATCGCTGAGGACGACGAGGTGCGTGCGCCGGGACGGGACGGGACGGGACGGGACGGGACAGGGCCGGGGGGGCGTACGTAGTCTTAATTCTTAGCATTCCTTTTACGATCTAAATCTAAATCGAGATTAGGATATTAAGGTTGGGTTTGTTTGGACGGGGCGAGGGCGAGGGGGTGCGCCGAGTCCGGAGGGCGTCAGCTCCCTTAGCTTTGTATTCGCTTGAGATCCGAGTCGGATCGAATCGAAGTCTCCGCCCCTCCCTCCCTCCCTCCCTCGCGTCTGCCTCACTCGCTCACTTCTCCTCCCCCGCCCACCCCCTCAGGTGAACCGGCGGATCCTGTCGGCGATGCTGCGCGGCGCCGGGTACCCCTGCGACGTCGCCACCGACGGCGCCAAGGCCCGCCCCGCCCCGCCCCGTCCCGCCCCGCACCCTACCCCCCCCCCCCCCCCCTCCCCTCTCCCCCACCCACCCCCTGTCCCTGTCCCTCCCTCGATCTCGGCTAGGCTACCAAAATCTCTCCGCTCGCCCTGCCCCGGCCGCCGGGCCTCGCCCCGCCCTCCCTGCGCCCCCACCCCCCCCGTCTCACGTACCCTCCCCCCTCCCCCCGCAGGCGGTGGCGCTGTTCGCGGGGCGGGCGGGGGCGACGCCGGCGGGGCGGGCCGCCTACTCGGCCGCCTTCATGGACTGCTCCATGTGCGCCTCAGAGGGCCAAAGAAAGACCTTGGACCCGAGCTTAGACTAAGCTTAGTCTAAGCTTAACTTGCTTAGTCTAAGCTTAACCTAATTAAGTTAGACTTTAGAAACAGGCGCCTCTGCCCCTTCATGGACTGCTCCATGGCCATGTGCAGCCGAGCGATAAAATTTATCTAGATCTAGAACTGCCTCGTTTGGATATATATCCGATAAGACTGGGTTCGATTTGCAGCGACCTAGGCCCCCTTCTTTCCTCTAGATTTAGCTATACATCTCGCTGACGGCTAGATGATCCCGCGGCCGGCCGGCAGGCCGGTGCTGAGCGGGTGCGAGGCGACGGAGCGGATCCGGGCGCTGGAGGCGGCGCGGGGCCTCGCCCCCTGCCGCATCGTCGCCCTCACGGGCCACGCTGGCTCAGAGGAGCTCGAGGCCTGCCTCCGCTCCGGCATGGACAAGGTCCTTTTCTTTTACATTTCCTTTCCTTTCCTTTCCTTTCCTTTCCTTTCCTTTCCTTTCCTTTACTTTCCTTTCCTTTCCTTTACTTTCCTTTCCTTTCCTTCGCTCCGGCATGGATCGGACAAGGTCCATGTGGCCCACGTGGCCTATGGCCACGCGGCCCACGTGGCTCCTCCCCTTTCTCCTTTCCTTTCCTCTCCTTTCCGTTCCTTTCTGAGCGTCGTTCGCAGGTCCTGACGAAGCCGATCCGCAAGGCGGCGCTGCTTGCGGAGCTCGCGCCCGAGGGGGGTACAGGCACCGAGCTGGAAACCCTCCCCGCGGGCGGGCCCGGGGCCGGGGCCCGCATGCGCAGCGCCTCGGTCCGGCCCCCCTCGCCCCCGGCCGCCGGCGCCTGCGGACCCTCCCCGTCCTTTTCCAACCTCTGCCCCCTGGCCCCCCGTGCCCCCTCCTCGTCGACCAGCTCCCCCCGCTCGGGACGGAGCGCCGGCGTCGGCGCCGGCGCCGCCCGGCGGAGGAACGTCCTACCCCCCTCGCCATCGCCGCCCCGGCCTCCCTCGATTCCCTCGACGGCGCTACCCCTCCGGAACCGCCCGCGGCTGTACACCCCTCCGCATCCTTGTCGTCGACGACGTCGAGGTTCGCCCGTACCCCCCTTTCCCCTTCCCTACCCCTAATCCGCTTCTCCCCCCCTCTTCGAACTCAGATGAACCGGCGGGTGCTGACGGCGCTGCTGCGGCGGATGGGCCACGCGACGGCAGAGGCAAAAGACGGCGAGGAGGCGCTGGAGATGCTGCGCCCCGGACCCGGTACCCCGGCCCCGGCGCCCGTACCCCCTTCGACCTCGTCCTCTCCGACATCGCCATGGTGACTTGTACCCCCCCCCCCCCCCCCCGCGGTCTCCCACCCCCACCCTGCTTCCTGACCCCGCACCCCTCCCCGCCAGCCACGGTGCGACGGCCTGGCGATGGCGCAGCGCCTGCGGCAGATGGAGGACGAGCTCGGGATGCCCCGCACCCCCCTCGGTGCGCCCCGTACCCCCCTCCTCCCCCGGTCCCTTAGCCCGGCCCGCCAGTGGCGTGCACGGCGTTCGGGAGCCCATCGGACCGGGAGGCCTCCCTCGCCGCCGGGCTCGACGAGCACGTCGTGAAGCCCATCACGCGCGCCGCCCTCCTCCCCGTCCTCCGCCGCTTCGGCGGCCTCGACGCCGGGCCGGCGCCGGCGCCCGCCCCGGCTGCAGGCCTATGCCCAGGCCAGTAGGCCGCCCTCCCTCCTCCCCGTCCTCCGCCGCTTCGGCGGCGCTTCGGCCGCCCCTTCGGCTGCCCCCATCGCGATCGCGACCCCCCGCGCCCTTTCGAGCCTGTCCCTCCCCTAGGGCCGCCGCCCTCCCCCTTCCTCGCCCCCCCCCTCCCGGGCCGGCGGCAGCTGGCCGGCACCTCCCCCCCCCCCCCCCCCCCCCCCGCCCCCGCTCCTCTGAGGGCCGTCTGCGTGTACGTAGCCGGCCGCGGTACCCGCCACGCTCGCGCTCTGCGGCTGGCCACGGCGATCCATCCATCCGTCGTCCCTTTCGCCAGCTCCGGACTCCGGAATCCTTTAGTTTGGTTTGATTTACCATGCATGGTTTTTATAGCGCACGGCTGCCTTCCAGATTGAATGCGCCAGTTGGCTTTATATATCTCGACTCTTTCAACTTTCTTTTCAATTCATCATGACCCGTGTCGGAATCGTTTGCAGACTTGAGATTTATATAATTAATTTCATATTCACCGTGGCACTCTAGATCTAGGTTTTCGATTTCTATTTTATCATTGCGCGTTGGCGTATCATCGTATGCATAGTATATACGTATGCGAAGTTTTATGTGCGTCTATGTATACGTATACGTAGTGTCCAGTCACTTAGCCATCCGTGTATCGGGCTTTCAAATTTCTCAGAGTCTAGAGCCATGCTAATGCATTTACATGTAAAGCCATCACTAGATCTAGAGTCATGTGATTAGTTTTCAAGGCTTCGAATTCGAGTATAACGCCGTGACGCCGTGACGTGGTGCGCGCCGGGACGTGCACGTACGCGTGGGCCGGGACGTGCATATGCCATGATGCATCGATCATCGATGTACGCCATATGTCACAGTGTGCATGCACGTAGTAAGCAAGCACGAAGAGAGTAAAGTCTGTAAATTCGATGAGAAAGCCTAAGAGAACAGCAGTCAATCAAAATCGGCCACTGGGCCAGCCGCCGAGCGCTCTAGATCTCCGAGGCTCGGGCGCACAATTGTAAGATATACCACGACACACAGGAATACTAGAACTAGAACTAGAAATAGAACTAAAACACAGATCAGGATCATCGCGGCCGGGGCCTGGATCTAGATCTAGAGCATGTGGCCGGCGTGTGCCTCGCCGCCGCCGACGGCGCAGGCGCCGGCGGCGGCCCCGCAGCAGGGGCAGGCCTCGAACGCCGCCGCGTCCTCGGCGGCGCCGGCGGCGGCGCCCTCGATCAAATCGCCCGCGGCGCCGCCCTCGTCCCCTCCGAAGGCATCCGCGAGGTCCGCCGCCTGCGCGAGCGCTGTCAGCAGAGCAGAGCCGAGCCGAGCCGAGCCGATCTCGGCCCTCGAATAAAGAAAAAGTCGTATAAGACACTATGAGATTTTAATATTAAAATCACATAGGAGATCTTATAATTAGCCACAGCGGGGCGCACGTCGACCTCGGCCGGGTCCGCCGAGTAGGGCACCACGACGCTGGCCGCGTCGTCGTCCAGCTGGGTGCGGACTTGGGGCGGGGGCGGGGGCGGGGGCGGGGCCCAGGGGGCCCACCCGCTGGCGGCCATCCTGGCGAGCAGGGCCACGTCGTTGCAGCCGTCGGGCTTCGGCACCGACTTGCCTGCGGCGAAAATGTGAAGTGAGCAGAGGCAGCGGCCTTTTCTACACGTTTCTCGGTAGTAGTATCTAGTCGGAGATACTAGTTAAAACTCATTGCAGTTGTGTTGTTTATCAGATCGGCCGCGATCAGACCGGAATTAACAAACGATACTAAAATTTGAATTGAAACCAACAGCGTTACAATTAACCGCACCGTGGAAGTGGCGCTCGGGGAGGCCGACGTCGGCGCGGAGGTGACGCTCGGAGACGTCCATGTTCGCGGCGAAGGGCCCCCGGCCCAGCACCATGCACTCCTTCACGAAGCTCGAGTCGCCCTCGGCCTTCGGGGGGTACATGCCTGCGCCTCGGGTCGGGGCGGGGGGGGGGGGGGGGGGGGGGGGGGGAGGCGCGCTGCGCGCACCATAGGCCCAGTGCCACGCGTGCATGAGCTGCGGAGAGGGCGAGCGGGGGTAGAGGATCAAGAGCGAGCGGGACCGGGCTGGCCTTATACATATATACGCATGGCCGTGGACCGCGCGCCCCGCGGTAATTAGGATCGAACTAGTATTCTATGCGTGCAAAGCATATATGCGTGATCGAACCGGGCTGGCCATAATACGCATGGCCGCGGACCGCGCGCGCGCGGGACGTATACGTACGCACCTCGTGGGCGAGGGAGATGAAGGGCGGGCGCTCGCCGTCGGTCGGCGTCGTCATCGAGGTCGGGTTGAACTTGACCGTGATCGCGTCCGTCGGGTACTGCGGCAGTGCGGCCGGAAGGAAGCTTTAAGTCTTGCAAGACGCCACGAGATTTTAATGTTAAAACCACACAGTAGATCTTATAGGAAGCTTTAAGTCTTTAAGAAGCTTTAAGTCTTGCAAGACGCCACGAGATCTACGAGTAGATCTTATAGGACCTGCAGGTTCTGGCGGCTGAAGGCGTCGTAGAAGGTGCCGGCGGTGTTGCCCACGCTCCGTGCCGGGATCGCCTCGTTCGTCTCGGAGTCGTTGAGAACGATAGTCTGTGGGGCGCGCATGCGCAGGTCGCGGGAGACATGGCGTCAGAGGCACTCGCCGCGTCAGAAGCGTGTCAGAGGCTTAGCCCGCGGCGCACGATGTTCTTAGGCTGCGCCTCCAGTCGCTGGCTGCCGCGCCGCAAGAATTCGAAGTCGAAAATCAGCCTCTAGCTCTTCGCTGAGAAAATGAAGGCCGATCGCGATCGGCTCACATCAGAGTCCGGCCGTGGTTGTTGGGCGCCTCGTAGATCGTCTTCAGGTCGCTGCAGATCTGCGCGCGCGCGCCCGCGTCGCGGGCTGAAGTTAAATGCCAGCCGCGGAGGGCGCGAGCTCGAGCGGCCCGCGGCACAGCAAACTGGCCGCGGCCGAGACGTACCATGCGCTGGAACGACTGCGGTGATCACCAAAGAAGGAAATCAGCTCGCGCAAGCGGGGCGAGCTCGTGAATACCGGCGGCGTACCGCGCAATACGACTCGTCCATTCCGGCCCTGCACAGAACTCCGATCTTCTGCAGATTTCCTGGCGCGGCGGCGCGGATTACTTCGGAGTCTCTTCGATTTCGGAAGGGGCTACGAGCAGCGCGGATCCGAACGCGCACCAACGCCGTAGCCGGTGCAGTGGCTGGTCCGGTCCGCGGTCAGGGTCGTCCCGGGGGGCTTCCCCGCAATCGCGTCCTTAAGGACGTTCCAGTCCTCGATGAACTCGGGGGACATGTAGAGCGCCCGCATGTCGGCGAGCTTGGCGGCGTCGCTGCACCCGTTCGGGGCCGATTGCGCTGCAAGTCAAAGCGGCGTCGTCAGCCGCGTAGGACGGCAGGGGCGGAGAAAGGGCGGACGGTAGGTGGTGCGGGGAGCCTGGTTGAACTCGGCGCGGATGAGCCGGTCCGAGATCGGCATGTTGACGCCGTAGGGCCCTTGGCCCAGCACCATGCACGTCTTGATGAAATCCGTACCCGCCTTCTCGGGGTACATGCCTGCGCGTGCGTCTGCGGGTCGGCGCCGGCGGAGGCGTAGGCCTTGAGGGGGGGGGGGGGGGGGGGGGGAGCGGAGCGTACCTCTGGCGAGATGCCACGCGCGCACGAGCTGCGGGGAGGGGTACCGGTGGATCGAGATCAAAACAAGCGAGAAAGGGCTGGACCGGGGACCGCGGAACCGCGGAGCGTACGTACGCACCTCTTGCCCGAGCCCGACGTATGGGTCGCGGTCCCCATCGACCGCGTTCTGCGTGGCGGCAGGGTTGTAGCTGCGGACCGGAAGCGACCCCTTAGTCAGCGCCGCAGCTGGACGTCGACGCCGGCCCCGGCCCAGGGCAGGAGAGGCATGCGCAGGCACTCACAGGACCGGGATCGTGTTTGGGGGGTACTGGACCATCGCCTTCAGTTTGGGATCATAGTACGACGCCTCTCCCCTGGGGTACGTGACGTTCTTGTCGTTCGGGGTGTACTCGATTCTCTGCCATCGGCGGCGGGGTACAGCGTCAGAGCCTCGGAGGGGTTCGCAGCAAGCGGCGGGGCGGGGTGCACAATTCTAGCTTGGTTCTGGGCCTCAAGCCGGGTGCTGCGGCGCCGCGAGTAGTCGGCAAGCGCACGGCACCGCCAGAAAGCGCGAACGGGCTCACATCAAATCGCGCGCAACGCCGGCCGGTCCGTTGTAGAGCGTGGCGAGATCGGTGCACGTCTGCTCCACGAAGAGCTGACCGAAGCGTCAGCAAGCACGAAGCTAGCACATGCGGCCGCGGGGCGCGTTTGAGCGCGGAACGGCGGACCTTGCACTGCTTCTCGGGGGTCCCAGCGCGGCAGGCCACTTCGATCTTGTTGAGAGGCTGTGGGCCGTTGGCGCCGTAGCCATCGCATTGGCTGATAACCTCCTTGGGGACTGCGATGTGTATGTGTTCAGCCCGGCCGCTGCGCTGCGGCCGCGGCCGGCGCGACGGCAGTTCGAGAATTTGAAGCACTGGCGCACGTTTGTTACCCATGATGCCGAACTTGCGCGAAGACGATCCCCGAGAACTGCGAGAGCCACGTCGTGAGCCGAGCTTTGCGATTGCCATCATGATCAGCGTCGGTTCCGGAGGTCCGGAGGTGTGTCCGCAGGGTTCTCCGGGACAAATGCCGCGACTAGAAGAAACACGTTCACCGCCCAGCCACGTCGGCGAGCCGCGCACCGTGGCTGTCGGGCCCGACGACGATGTCGGAGAGAGCGTCGACGTCAACCCGAGCCGCCCGCCGGAGACGGGCCGAACGAGCTCTGCTATCAAGCCGGCGTGTTAGCTTTCGCGGAATTGGAGCGGATCCCGGTCTCGGACCTTAAGCTTGGTGAAGTGGTTCCGCCTGGTCCAGGCGTTGTTGCGGGGGTACGCTGAGCAATCAGACCTGCGGGTACGCAAACAGATTAATTGGGGCCGGCCGCGAGACGCGTTTCCTCCCGCAGAAGCTGGACGTCACATCGAGAACCGGCGCGCAGCTGTAGACTGCCACAAGCGTTTAAGACGCACCAAGGGCTGCGGCGGCATCTGCAGCCAGGCGGAGCGAGCCAGCGCGATGTCAGCGCCAGGCAGTGTGCCCAAGCACCAGCTGTTCGGCACCAATGACTACTCGATTAGCTGGAGTTTCGGCAGCGGCCCAAGGCAACCACAGAAACAGTACCTCTCGAAAGAGACCACCAAAGAGCACCTAGGCCGCACCGGGCCAGGGCCCATCTACAGTGTAACCACCAGCATTGGTGAGCGGAGGAGCGTCCCCCGCGTCCCCGCGTGCCGCGGCTCAAGCCCACGCAGGCGATGCGCCCAAGTTCTCGATCGGCGGGGCGGGCCGCGCAAAGTCTGGACTGGAGAATGCTAGCCCCGGCCCCGCCTACAACGTGACCGCTGCTGCCGAGAAGGAGACAGTGCGTTGACTCTGCGCGCCCGCCGCCGCCGCCGGGCCGCTGAACGGCGGGCGCCTCGCAGGGCCCCCGGTACGGCTTCGGCACCGCGCCCAGGAAAGGAATGGGCATCGCGAACGACGAGCCGGGGCCCGGGTGCGCGCCCGGCTCGACCCCGCCCCGCCCCGCCCCGCTCTTCTTTGCTCGCGGGGCGCCGACGGGGACGGCGGGGCGGGCGGCAGGGCGCACGCGCGGCCGAACGACAAGGGGGAAGTAGAGGGGCCCAGGTGGACATTCGGATCCACGGGACGCGGGCGCATGGGCGGCGGCGGGCGGGACGCCACCCCGGGCCCCGGGGCGGTGCGGCATACCCCCCCCCCTCCCCCCCCCCCCCCCCCCCGGGTCCTGAGCCGGGCGTGCGCTGCGCAGTACCCCGTGGACAACGACCCGTCCGCTCAAAAGGCGCCGGCCGCGACCTTCGGGAAGAGCAACCGCGACGGCGAACGAAGTGCGCGGGGCCAATAGCGAACGAAGCGGCCGGGGCCGCCGCTGAGCCCGGGTACCCCCCCGCGCTGCGCAGAGCGATTCCTCTCCAAGGAGATGGAGAAGGACCAGAAGGGGTGGGGCACCCCCGGGCCCGGGAAGTACGAGCTGGACAACGCCGTCCAGCCGGTCGGGCGGCAGTCCAAGACCGGGAAGCAGGCGAACGCTCCCCAGCACGTCTTCGGTTCGCGGGATCGATTCCCGCCGGACAAGCGCGAGGCGGTGCCCGGGCCCGGCGCCTACGAGCGGCGCGAGGTGGACACGGGCGTGATGAGCCCCACCAAGACCGTGGACGCGCGCCCCGTCTTCTCCAAATCGACAAGGGACCTCGGCAGCCGATGTGCTTGCTTGCCCCCCTACCCCCCTTCCCCTTCCCCCGCCCTCTCTCACTCCGGGCGAGCAGCGAGCTCGGCGCCGGGGCCGGGGCAGTACCCCCTGAAGGGCACGGTGGGCGAGCACCTCCCGCGCTGGGGCTTCGGCACGTCGGAGCAGCGCACGAACCTGCACCCCACTGTCTCCCCCGGGTGCGTGCGCTCTGCGGGGCCGGGCCTTGCCGGGCCGGGCCGGGCCGATGGCTCGAATGTATATCTTATGAAGCTGCCTACTTTAAGGTTCTAACTGATAAAGGCTAACCATGGCCAGTTAGCTGAGCTAACTTCTCTATCCCGTTTCTGACTGTTTCGCGCTCGCGCGCGCGCGCAGGCCGATCTACAACACGGACGCGAACCAGGGCAAGGTGGACGGGGCGCCGCAGTTCTCCTTCGGCACGGCGACGCGCGACCAGCAGAAGAAGGTCTTCATGGGATCCAAGCTCTCGGCGGACGAGTGGGGCAAGGGGAGCCCCGGGCCCGTGTACCACCCCCCCTCCAAGATGGGCGAGACGACCTCGTACGGGTTCGCAAAGGCGTCCCGCGGCGTTGGCGTGGGCGCGGACGGCGCCAAGGGAAAGAAGAAGACGAGGAGCGGGGAGATTCCGGGGCCCGGGGCCTACAACCTGCGCCCGACGGTCGGGACGCTGGTCGACCCGACGGTCGAGAAGAGCCCGGCGGTCCGCATCGGCACCTCCCAGCGCGACAACGAGCGCCGTGCGTCCTTCTCGTTTTTGTTCGAGAACTCTCTAGCTCTAAGCCTTTATTAGCTCCCTAGCTCCGCCTTCGCCTAGTCTAACGAGAAGGGATACATTGCCGTCTAAGATCTATTGTTACTCCCGCCTCGTCCCGTCCCAAGTCTGACGTGCGCTTCGCCTTCGTTCGTCCTCAGAGCACCGCTTCATCGCGAAGGGGATGGACAAGGACATGGTCGGCAAGGACACGCCGGGCCCGGGGGCCTACGAGGCGCGCTCCGCCATCGCCGAGGGTACGCACAGCACCTTGAGGAAGTCGCCCGTACCCGGGTTCGGCACGTCGGACCGGGACCGCGAGAAGAAGCGGTACATGTCCGCGGAGCTCTCGGCCAAGAACCCGGAGGGCAGCTCGAGCCAGGCGAATCCCGGGCCGGGGCTCTACAAGCCCCTCATCATGACCATGCCCTGGCGGAGCACATAGTAGTAGCAGTAGGAGAGGTTGGAGCCGTAGCTATAGATAGCTGTAGCCGCCCCCTTCCCTTTCCACCCTTCGCCCCGCCGCGTGCATGCGCAGCGCTGCGCGGGGCCCACCCGCCCCTCCCGTCCCCTTCCCTCCCAGCTTTCCGGATCCCCTCTTGGCCCCTCGCCCCTCGACCCGTCCTCAAGAAGCATCGAATTCGAAAGAGATCGAAAGAGAAGCAGCTCGCTTTTCGCTGCGTGCCGTAGGTTTGCAGCTGCAGGCGGCCCAGGCGCGCGTCGGCCGGGCGCCGCGCCGGCGCCGGCCTATCTGTCTGACACGGCCGCGGGGTTCGGGCTGTTCAAGGCGCATGCATGTGCACGTATGCGTTTACAATTGCGGGCCGGGAGGCCGGCGCGCGCCCTGCCGCCGGCCGCGGGCCGCACGCACATTGAAGCCATGGGCCCGTACCCCCCGCACTCGCTCAGTCTCGGCTCAGACCTGGCAATGCGGCGCGTCGGAACCCTCTCGGAATGCATGCGGCGTTGCAGCAAGATTCGCTGGCGCGCAGCTTCGCGTCCCAGCTCCAGCCGACAGCGTCGGTTGCAATTGAACTTCGGACTATCATCGCATGACGGTGACATGAACTTCGGACGATAACGGCGACATGCAGAGTCAGTTGACACCGTCGTTTGACTTGGTAACTTGACATATGGCCGCCAAGGTCATTTGTCCAAGGTCAGCTAACAAATCAGCTGCAGCCAAAACGCTCCCCTTCGTTCTAGGGCCGCGCACAGTCGCACGCAAAAGCTTCCGCGCTTGGAGGGTCAGCTCTCCTCTCTCTCCTCTCTCCAGGCCCCAACGTGCTGACGACGCTCGCATCCTCTCCCCAGATCCCGCGCGTCCCGGCAAGCTACTGCCGCTGAACTCCAACGCGTGTTTGAAGGTCGGACTTGCCTTGAGCTTCTCTTCTCGCCGCCGCGATCCGGTAGGGCGTTTACGTTCCTCCTGCATGCGCAGCGATGAGCAAGTCCGGATCCACGCGCACGTATACGCTGGCTACCTACCAGCAGCAACCACGTGCACCTCCGCTGCAGCGCCCGCAGCAGCAGCAGCAGCCGCCGCAGCAGGTCGCGTCGCGCGCGCAGGCCGTCTGGCAGGGCGCCAAGGGCTGCGTGAGCGAGGCGGCCGACCTGCGCGGCCTCGCGGGCGCCGCCGCCGGCGGCTGCGCGAAGGGCCTTCTCTTCAAAGGGGACTGCGTGGGCGGCGCGGTGGAAGGCGTCGTCGCCAAGACCGTCGGCTCGTGCGTCGTGGGCGGCGTCAAGGCCTACAACGAGGCTCGCAGCCCGCAGCCGGCGCCCGCCCCTCAGAAGCAGCAGCAGCAGCAGTACCCGCAGCACGCGTACCAGCCGCAGCCGCAGCAGTTCCAAGGCCTCCAGGGCCTGCCCATCACGCGCCAAGAGTGCTGGGCCTTGCCCACGAGCCAGCCCGGCTACTGCCGTGGCTACGAGAACGACCGCTACGACGACTGAGGCCCATATAGGCCATAGATATGCATCGAGATCTAGAGGATGTGTTATAATTAGTGACAGGCCCTAGCCTCAGTCGCTCTCAGCCCTGTAGATTTAATTTTTGTGCGCGTTTGCATCTTTCGAGTTCTTTACTCGTGATCATGTTCATGATCATATGCTCCTTGACTCCTTGTTGACGATTTAGTGATTCGAATTCAGTGACTCATATGATGGACATCAGCTGCAGTGACAAGGCTCGCCGAGTCGTTTTCCGAGTTCCGATGATCGATCGCAATATCACAACGTTCAGGCCCCCTTAGTACATATACCTAGGCCCCCGGCGCGGGCCCGGGCTCTACTATCGCGCGCGGGTTACTAAGTTACCTAGCTATTATACTATATATAGACCCTGAATTCGAAGCCCCGGGTCCCGGGCTAAACTATTGCGCACGGGCCGGGGGCTACTCTATCTAGGCGAGAGCTCGAGCTCGAGGCCCCTGCAGCTGATCATAATTAGGCTCGAGCTCGCTCGGCCGCGGGGGGCCCTGCGGCTGCGCATGCGGTTCCGGCGAAGCAGCCGTCGCCTCTGCACGTGCACAACGGGCCGCGGGACCCTATAGCTAGGCCTAGGCCTCTGCCGCGCCGACGGCGCCCCGGCCGGCGGCTGCGGCTGCGGCTGCGGCGCGCGGCGCCCCAGCCGGCGGCTGCGGCTGCGGCTGCGGCTGCGGCTGCGGCTGCGCCTTGACGGTGCGCGAGGCCGAGGCTCCTCGGAGGGCCAGGAAGCCTCAGCAGCAGCTGCGCATGCGGTGCCGGCGGCCGGCGCTGCAGCTCTTGCCTGCGCGTGCATGCACGTGCACGGCGGCTGCGGGTACGGTGCACGTGGTGTACACGCCCGTCGACACGCCCGTCGAGGTGCTCGCGCTCAGCGGACCTCGAAGACGTCCTAAGATAGGAGGCCGCCGCTCCGCCCAGGAGCCCGCCTCGCGCTACGCCTCGCGTCCTCAGTGACCGCCACCCCCCTAAGGGCCTCAACCCTTATATCTGTGCACGTGGTGGAATCCGAAGCTGAAGGGGTTCCGCGAGGCCGAGGCCGCCGGGCGCGGATCCGGAGGGCTTGAGCTTGAAAACCTCCGCCGGCCGCGGCGGGCGGGCCGTGCGAGGCACGCCACGAGAGCGGGTGCGCGTGCTGCGGCTGCAGCTACGCGTCGTCAACTTCGGAGTGCTGTTGCGCTGCGGCTCGAGGGGGCGGGTCGACGGATCCAGCTCGGGGTTCGACACGGCCCGGCAGCCCCGGGCGCGGTGCGCGGGGCCGGCGAGCCCTGGGCCCAGGGCCGGCTCCCCGGAGGCGACGGCCGCGGCTTGCGATCCGGGGTCCGGGGCGTCATCCCGAGGCGCGCGCCAGCTGCAGCGCTAGCCTGGGCCGGCAGCTCCTCGAACTCCGCCCGCCGCAGCTGCCGCTTCATCGTGGACACCTGCGCGCGGGCGCGAGCGCGGGAGGGGGCGCGGGCGGGCGCATCAGCCCGCGCATGGGGAGGGGAGGGGGGAGTGGGGAGGGGGGGAAGGGGGGAGGGGGGGAGGGGTACAATCACCTGTTCGCTCGGGAGGACGGCGTCGTTCAGCGTCTCAGGCCTGCCGCGCGCGCGCCGGTGATATCTGGAGGCCACGGACCGGGGCAGTGACGGGCCGGCGCTGGGTAAATCAAAGCCCAAAATACGCGCCACTCGGAGGTTCAGGCGAGGACGCCGTATAGGTGATCATGATCGTGAGCATGTGAGCTGCGAGGACTGCTTGCATATGAGATCGACATCGTCGGATCGAATTTCAGTTCGAGAGAAAAGCACTGGCGCGAAGCGAGCGCCAGCGCACCAGCGCACCGGACATGAGTAGCCCGGCGCGGCGCCGACTTCTGCTCGAGCTCCCGCTGCTGCGGAGTCCAGCTACTAGCTATGTATGTGCTAGCTATAGCTATAGTCCGCGGCCGGCGAACCTGGCTGTCGCGTCGACTTCGAGTACTAGTCAAGATCCCGCTCCTGCATATGCATGCGCAGCTGCGCATGCAGCTGCTACGTATACGTCCACGCGTACGTTCCCAACCGCGCGCGGCCGGCCGCCGAAAGCCCTAAACCTGCCGCCCAGCTGGTCGCGCGCGGCCGCCGCAATCGATGCATATGCGAGCAGCGCGCGCGCGGCGCGATAGCTGCAGGCTGCAGCACGACGGCTGATCGCGCCGCTGCAGCAGGCAACCCAACACATCTAACCGATCGCCGCAAGCCGAGGCGAGGCGACAAGCTTAAGCCCGAGACGATGCGATCACAGCAAATGCGGCCGAAAAAAAAGGCTAGGTGATAAGCTGGGTACACCGGCGACCGACAGGGTACATGCGAGATTTGCCTTGGCCTCAGCAAACACGCAGCTCCAGCGCCTCTGTCGCCGGCTATCCGCCTCGTTAGAAGGGGCGGTACACAGATCAACGCGCACATGGTGCGCCCCAGAGAAGTGCGGCCCGAACCGGCAGAGGTGGATGTGGAGAAGGGCGGGCTGCCAGACATCCCTCTTTACAGCGGCAGCAGCCTCGTTACGAGCAGCAGCAGTTCGACCGGCGTTACGGAGCCTGGCGATGAAGCCGTCGCTGGAAAGCTGACGATACGAGGGGCATCACCCGCAGCATCTGGGGCAGATGAAGAGAATCAGAAGGGATTCGAGGCCTATGACCTGGTCCCTCCGGGCGCGTCGGCGGTGGTGACTCAGACACGCACCACCACGACCTTACATATCTTCCGGCCGGGCGATCGACCTGGCGGAGCTGTAGTAGATTCCACAGCTACTCCGGAGACCTATAGTGCATTCGTCCGCGCCGCAGCCGTTAGTGTCCGCCTCGGTGCGCAATCATGCCTCAATCCGAGCCAACCGGCCGCTGCCTGACCTGCGTCCCCAGGTTTTCTGAGGAAGGTCTATGGCATACTATCCTTGCAGCTCCTTATCACGACCGCCACCATCGTCCTTTTCATGTTTGTCGCGGACATCCGCAACTGGGTCCAGGCGTCGCCAACCGTGTTCTGGATTGCCGTGTTTCTCCCCTTGGCGTTGTTTGTTCCCATGTGGTTCAAGCGTCACTCATATCCTACCAACATGGTCCGCCGCCTGCTCGCCCGTGAGTGTTCACTGGCAGGAGCTCACTGTCCTCCGCCCTGCAGGTCCTTTTGCTCCTCTGGGTGAGCTCGCCATTCATATTGCACTAGTTTTGACGGCCCCCACGCTCTGTGCCAGGGGCCAGCGAGGCGCGGGAAGCCAGTTCGTTGACTTCCCCGTCCCGCAGACAATCGTGGAGGCGTACACGATAGCTGTCATCTGCACATACTACTCAGCGATGGTGGTGCGCCCTGCTTCATGCGCAGCGTGCGCGGCGCGGCCCGTTCCGCCCAACCGACCGGCGCGCTTCCAGGTTCTGGAGGCTGCGGGGCTGACAGCGGGCATCACAATATGCCTCACGCTTTACACGCTCCAGACATCCCGTGACTTCAGTTTCATGGGGGCAGGGTCCGCCGCCGCCGCCCCGCTCGCGCCTCCGCCGACGCAGCCCGCCGACTCGGCGCCGCGCCTCGCACGCGCAGGCTCTTCGTCGTGCTCGGCATCTTCGCGGGCTGGGGCTTGATACAGCTCTTCGTGCCTCTGGGCCCCGTCACGCACTTCGTCTTCTCGCTGGTGGGCGCCGTCCTCTTCGGGCTCTACATCGTGTACGACACGTCGGTGCTCGTGAAGCACCTGAAGCCCGACGAGTACATCTGGGCCACCATCTCCCTCTACCTTGACGTCACGCGCCTCTTCGTGTTCATCATCTCCCTCATCGGCGGCTCGGGCCGACGTATGGAGTAGCCCTGCCGGCCGCCCGGCCGGCCGGCCGGCCCCGCCGCCCGCTCTGTCTGAGTGGACCAGCGGCACAGCGGCCGCCTTGCCGGCCCCTTATTCGGCCAGCTTTTCTCGGCGACCCTGAATACTCGTGCCCTGTTCTCGATTTGCTTATCCAAGATCATCAGTAGTAGCTGTACAATGAGTCAGTCTGTATCGCCCGCCGATAGGTTAACTCCGCGTGGAGACAGCTCTTGTAGACTTTGTTTATGCAGTTCCTTGCTTTTCTTTCAATACGGCCCGCTTCATTCCTGTTGGCTTTTTGAAGCCCATAATTGTAATTTTCCAGCAATATTTAATCCCTTCCCTTCGAATTCGCCGCGCTGTGTGTCGACAGGGCGTGATAATGAGATAACCCTCGCAGTTGACTTTCATTCAATTAAGCGAGTTGACTTCTTCGTGCACAATCGCGCGCGAGGGGTGCAGGAGGGGAATCCGGGAGAGGGTTGCGGGGGGCGGGCCGGCGGGCCGCCCGGCCCCGATGCATATGCATGCGCATGCGCAGGCTCTGCAAATCTCGAGCCGAGGCCTAGCTATAGGGGGCAGCTACTACTGCTACTCGGCCGCGCCCGGCTCCGTGGGGGGTACCTCCACAAAGGACTCGTCCGCACCGGTAGCCCCCGCGGGCTCCCCGACGGCGCCGGCCCCCTCGCCGGCGGCGCCGGCCTCGGCGCCGCTGCCGCCGCCGGCGCCCCCGCCGTCCTCGTCGGCTGATATGGGGCTCCCGACCTCCCCCATCTCCGCGTCCGCCGAGGGCCGCGCCTTCTTCGCCTTGCGCTTCTCCATCTGCCGCGCGCGCTTCGCCCGCTTCTTCTCGCGCCGCTGCTGCTCGGCTGCGACGAAAATTCAGCCGAGAACGGCGGAGCAAGCAGAGAGGAAGCGAACGAAGCGCCCACCTTCGTAGGCGGCGGGGTTGTAGCTGGGGTCCTCGGCGGCCATGCGGAGCGCGGGGACGCGGCTCCAGAGCGAGGGCTTGCGCTCCCGGACCGGGGGCTTGACGTCGTGCTTGGTCGCGAACCTAAGTAGCAGCTTGTTCCCTGCGCACCCGCCCGCCCGCCCTTGTTCAACCGCACGCCGGGGTACGCTTCAGAGGTACGCGGGGCGCGTGGTGACGTACCCTTGGCGCCGTCGAAGCCCTGTCGCCAGCAGCAGAGCTCGACGGTGTTCTCCGCCGCCGCCGCCGCCGTCGCCGCTGCATCCGCATCCGCATTCGTTGCCGACGTAGTCGTAGGCTCTGGCCGGGGCTCAGGCGACGGGGAGAGAAGGATGGCGCAGCGAGGGGGAAAGCCGACCTACGGCCATGTCCGAGTCGTCGGAGGGGGCCGGAGCCGGAGCCGGGGCGCCGTCGGCGGGCGCAGGGGCGGGGGACTTCCCCTTGGGGGGAGGGGGCGGCGTGTCCAGGGGTATAGGGAGAGCGACCGTGCTCAGCTCGAACAGCGCCCGCTTGGCGCTGAATCTGTCCTCGAAGACAACGTTACCTGAAGGCGGCGCGCGGCGCATGTCAGCCGGGGGTACGGGAGCGCCGGGGGGGTACGGGAGCGGCGGGCGCACAGGAGGAATCGTTGATCCATGTGACCCACGAGGGACCGAACTCCTTGAAGTAAGCTAACACGTCCGCCGTGCTCATGTCGTCGGTGCCGTACACCTGCGCCGCCTGAGCCGAGCCGGCGGAAGTGCGCGGAGGGGCGATCTAATCGCGGCGGGGCAGGGCGGGGCGGAAGGGCGCACGTGCACGCTCTCCCAGATGCGGGGTACGGTGAGATCCCAATCCTTGCGCTGCTCCGCGAGGGCCTCGACGTCCATGAACTCCTCGACGCGCATCGGGCCGAACTTGGAGGCGCGCTGCCGCCGCTTCTCCAGCTCCGGATCCGTCGTGATCGCCTTGATCTCGACGAGCTCGATGTTGAACTGCGCGTGGCGTCGGCAGCGGCGCGCGGGCAAGCCCCCCGCGAGCCCCGCACCTTCTTTGCCCTCGCCTCCCGCTTGGCCTTCTCCTCCTCGCTCATGAGGTCGATGCCTGCGGCGGCGAGGACTGAGCTACGAGCGCGGCGATGATGCTGGCGGGACGTTTGCGCGGTCGCGCTCACCCGTAGCGAAGCCATGCCGCCGGACGACGACCTTCTTCCGCTCTTTCGGCGGCACGAAGAGATCCGCTTTGGGCTCCTTGAATTCGACGCCGAACTTCTCTGCCCGCTTCTTGTGCTTCTCTGCCATCGCGGCCAGCTCCTCCGCCGTCTTGTCCGGCGCTTTCTCGGGCCCCTTCCACTGGATCTGCGCCCGCGCTGCCGTCAGGGCGCGAACGCGTGGGCTCATAGCTCGCGTCGAACGCGTAATGCCCGCGATGCGCGTGCTTCGCGCCGGGCCGCAGGGTTTCCGCAGCGGCGCGTTCCCGCGCTCGCGCCCCAGCGCTCCGATCGACCCGATTCTAGAGGGAGGATACGCGCTCACCGGAGCAATCCTGACGTTGACGTCTCCATCGGCAGCTGCGGGCGCTTGTTGCTCGGCCTCCATCGAAACACGTATCCCCGACCAGCTGATCCCCCCGGCAATTTGATCGCGCGCTCGCGTTCGACTTCGGATTCGATTCCGAGTTCCCGTCGCTCGCTTTTCCCTTTTCCCTTATCTGCTGCAGCTAGCGCTGCTGCAGATCTAGACGGTTGCGCAGCTAGCTGCCAGGCCCTGGCCCGGCCGCGGCGGGGGGCGGGCGCGCGCGCGGCGCGCCGCGGCGCGCGCTGCCAGGCTGCCGCAGTACTCAGTGACTAGCTATAGTGCACTGCGGCAGCAGCAGTGCTAGCGCTAGCCGGCATGCGCGCGGTGCCGGGCGCCGGCTGCAGCTGGGCCGCGGCCGGGGTCCCGGGCCGGGGTTCGATTCTGTATACATGTCAGGCCTAGGCCCGGCGCCGGCCTAGGCCTAGGCTGATCATGATCATGAAGTTCGAGATTCGTGTTTCAGCGGATTGCAATTGACTCGTTACGTATATACGTGTACTGGTAATTATAAATTTCATGCAACAAAAGTTGACTCAGTGACGTCGAAGCAGATCTATAATGCTACACGCGTTTATATGAATTACAGCTATAGTTATAGCTATAGCAAGCTGCAGTATATATGCTCGGCTAAATAAACTTAATTATAAAGAGACTCTGAGTCTGAGATACTATAGCTAGTACTATGATAGATCTAGATCTATAGATAGAGATTAATATTATAACCCATCTATTGCCAAGCATCTACGTATACGTATACGCATATATACGAGGACGGATACAGAATGCAATGGGCGGCCGATCGCGACCATTATAACCTAGAACGCGGCGAAGCTTAAACTGCTGCTTAATTATGTAAGTCTCGGAGAGTACGTACACAGATGATCGGAACACTTGAGAATGCAGAGGACACAGTATACAGCATACAGGTTAACTGGGAACATAAACAGTTCAAAGGATACGAGCTGATACGAACATACGCAAAGTACGTATGAGTAGGCGAAAATAAGACAAGTCACGTCTGAAAAAAGTGAAAAAGCCGAGCCGGATCCGGACTCTGGTGGGAGGCTCGAGGCGCACGGCGGCGCGGCCGGCGCTGGGACCGGGGGCCGGGGCGGGGGCCGGGCTCGCCATCGCGCCCCACGCCTCATGATCACATGCCCTCGTCGTCGGCGTAGTCGGCCACGCTGCCCCGCCGGCGGCCGTGGGCGCTCGCGGAGCGGGCCCGCCCCGCCGGCGCCGTGCTCCCCGCCGGGAGCTGGGCCGCGCCACCCGCCGCGCCGCCGAGGCCGGCCGCGCGGTCGACGCGCCGGCCGCGGTCGCCGACGGCCGCGGCGCCGCGGCCTCAGGCGTCGCCGCCGGCTCCGAGGGCGCTCCACAGGACTCCGGATCCGCGGCCAAGTCCAAAGGGTCCGAATCCATCGCGGGCGACGGGCGCGCCGCGAACGTCGCCGAGCGAACGAAGCTGCCCCGCCTCGCGGAGGGCGCGGGCGCCGAGGGCGCCTCCGAATTGAAATTCAAGCTGAAGGCTGGCGCCAGCGATAGCGACGAACCCGAAGCAGGGGCCCGCGTCGAGCTCGACGAGGGGACCTTGCAATTGCCGAGGAGCAGGCTCGCGATCTTGCTGAGCGAGGGGCACTGCGCCCGCTGCTGCTGCTGCCCCGCCGCGGCCGGATTCGAACCCGAATCCCCTTCGCCATATCCAGATCCGGAGCTCGGGGCGGCGGGCCCGGGCCCGGGCCCGGGCCCGAGAGCCTCCGAAGAGGTCCCCGACATCGTCTGGCAGCGGCGAAGGGACCGGTTCCGCGAGACCGACCCGCAGAGGACCTCCTCGGACGTGAGCGCGGCCCGCGGTCGGGGCGACAGCGACGGCGAGAGGCTCCGCGCGTTCAAGGCTGCCGGTCGGGATCAGATCAAATCAGATCAAATCACGGAAGGGCGTCGGGATCTAGGTCTAGACCTCATATTCAAATTTGTTTTCAGGGGGCTCACGCACGCGAAAGAGTGACGTTGAGGGCCCGGAGTCCGCTAAAGAGGGCGGTCGAGAGGGAGGAAGGAGGGGGCGCCTGGTCGTCGGTCTCCGGCGACAGGGGGCTCAGACACATCAGCGCCCCGGGCCCGATCTCTTCGCCGGAGTCTGCGCGGTGGAGCGAAAGGCGCGCGGGATTAGAACCGCGCGAGCAAGTGCATGCGCGCTCGGTTGTAGCGCGAGAATGAAGGGCCGCCTGGCGCACCGGAGGGGTCAAATTCGCCCGCGCAGCGCCGGGACGTCCGGACGGTCCTCAGCTCGTGCTCCAGGGCATCCATATCGATCTCCGCGTGCATATCGCCGAGCGCCGAGTGGGAAAGCGACGCGAGCTCCAGAACGTCGCTGCGGGCGCCGCCCGCGGAGGCCGCGGGCGGCGTTTGACAGCTCTTCGCTGTAGGAATATAGTTAATCGGGAGAGGCTTCACAGGCCCCGCTGCTGAATTCGAAGCGTACTGCACGCGCGCCGCCGGGACGTGCGCCGGAAGGGCAAGCGAGACCGACGTGCACATGCTGCGCCCCGATCCGGGCTGGAGCTCGAGCTCAAGGAACTTCAGCCCGGGAGAGCTGCAGCTGGGAGAGGCGACGTCCACAGACATTCCGCGAGGTCCAGTCCGGCCGCAGCTGGACCGATCGATATCGGATCGACGAAGCTCCCGGCCGCGCGCGGGGCGCTGGTGAACGTGGGAGTCCGACGACTTCGGAAGTTCGGAAACAGCACGTACACGCGTACGCGTCGCACAAAGCGCTTCTCAGTCACCTAAGGCTCGTCAGCCTCAGGGCCTGGCAGCGGGCGGGGGTGGCAGCTGCTATAGCTAGAGCTTCACTTCCTGGGCCGGGGTTCGAACTAACTAGCGTTAGCAGCGCTCATGATCAGCGTCTCTAGGCCTGCTTCTGCTCAGCGTCCCCGGCTGCAGCTGCTTCTTCTGCTGCTGCTGCTGCTGCTTGCAAGTTGCAATTGTAACTGCAGCTCAGCTGCAGGACGGCGTCGCCGGATCGGATACTGGTACTGTATCGATTATCGATATGAGGCGGCCGGCGGCTTGCCCGGGTACAGTCATTTCGAGATCCTCTTTACCTTTTTGAAGTCAATTGCAATTGCTCGCGCGCGCGAATTTTAATTCGAATCAATTTCGAATGTTTTTTTTGAGAGACTACGGTGGGGCGGATCCCGGAAGTTCCCGGCGAACCCCCCGTCGAATTGAATCGAAGGGTTAATTCGTGTAAACCGTGTAAACTATAGCTAACTTGTTTGATTTATGTAATCGGCCGGATCAGCGCTAGCTCGAGCTCAGATTCAGCTGTGACGTGCAAATCCTGTTCATGTCCGACGGTCACATTCCCAATTGCAAGATCTTGAATTCGAGGCGGCTATTTCGAGCCCGAAGTTGTCCCTAACCCACGTACCGGGGACAATCCGACGCATACTCGGTATCACGTTGGACATATATTAATATATAGCTCAGCGGCTAGTAGGCTAGTACTACCGTAGTAGTAGCTACATCGAGAGCTCCTGGGCGGCGGAACTTCAGCCGCAGCCCGCGGGGCCGCGGGCCGGCGGCGCGGCGCCGGCGGATCCGGATTCCGCCTGAGCGGGCGGCTGCTGGCAGCCGGTGGCAGGCCGCGGCCCGCGGGCGCCCGGCTGCTGCGGGCCGCGCCGCGGCGCCCGCGCCGCGCGCGCGGCGCCGGCGCCGGGCCCGGGGGCGGCGCCGGCCGGCGGCGCCGGCCCGCCGCCGCGCCCCCGCAGTCGCCGCCGGCACTGCGGCAGTGGCCCGGCACTGGTGCTTTCAAGTTTGGACGCAACGCTCCTCGCTGTACCCAGGGCGCACGGGGTACGCTCGCTCAGCCGTTTTGGCCGCGTGTCCCGGCCGGCCCGCCCGCGTGGCGCCCGAGGAAGGCTGCCCACTCCTCAGGCCGGCGCCGCGCCTCCTCCCCCGCGAACCGCCCGTCCCTGTACCCCCCCGGGTCCGGGGGTACACGTGAGAAAACGATGGGGGGGAAAGGGGAAGGGGTACGGCGCACCGGAGGGTGAGGGCGCGGCAAAGGGGCGCGGCCTGCCATAGGGGCGCCCGCAGGCCGCGCCCCGCGAGGAACAGCAGCCGCGGGCGGATGCGTCTCTCTGCGAAAGAAGGGAGGGCGGGTGGGCGGGCGGGAGCGGTGGCGGCGGGCGGGGTACGGGGCACCGAAGGAGCACTTGAGGGCCGTGGGGTACGAGATGACGTCGCGGGCGGAGTAGTGCTGGGCGTACATGAATTCGAACTTGGGCCTGCGGGGGGTTCGGGTTCGGGGCGGAGGGGGGAGGGCGGGCGTGGGGGTACGCGCCTGAGGCTCTCGATGAAGTGGCCTGCGCGCGGGCGGCCCGTCAGCGTCGGCCGAATCGGAGCGAGGGCAGCAGAGGGAGCGATGGCTCATGGCTTATAAGATCTAGAGAGATAGAGATCGTAAGAGATCTAGCTCTAGATCATAAGAGAAGTAGTGAGCCCGCCCGGCTAGACCTGTTCAACGGTTACTTCGGATTTGATAGCCCGGCGGACCGAGGAGCTCGGGGGCGAGGCGGAGGAGGCGGACGAGGGCGGGGCCGTGGATCCCCTGCCGCGACAGGAACATCACCTGAGCCGGGGCGGGGGGTACGGGTCAGAGACGAGGGGGAGGGGCGGCGGACAGAGGGCGCGGGAGGTGGACCAGGGGGGAGTAGTACTTGGTGACGGAGAAGCGGTGGAGCGTGGGCCGCCGGCGGATCAGCAGCGCCGCGTCCGACGGCGAGAAGCCCGTCGAGAGCAGGAAAGAGACCTGGGGTACCGCTTTTAGAGGGGGGGTGGCAGCGCAGGGCGCGGGGGCGCACGGCGGGGCTGTAGCAGGCGTCGATGTCGGAGACGAGGAGGCGCGGCACGGCCCGTAGCACGGCGGCCGCCTGCGGATGGTACAGCGCGGCGCGCGTCAGGGCCGCGCGTCGGGCCTTGGCAGGAGGGCGGGGGGTCTAGCCCAGGCTCTAGGTGGGACTAGGATCTAGGCTAGGCTAAGACCAGGCGTGGCGGCTGAGTTCGCCGGCGCTCATCTCGGCGCGGGAGAGGCCGAGGCTCCCCAGGTACTCGAACGAGACCCCGGCGCGCGCCGGCACGTCCGCCTGCGGGGGGGAAGGAGTCGGATCGGATCAGATTAGATCAGATCAGATCGGATCGGATCTGAGCGGCGCGCACCTCGAGGAGGCCCGGCATGCGCGCCGCCAGCGCCGGCAGCTCCCGCCGCGGCGCCCCCAGCGCCCCCTGCACCTGCCCCCGAGTAAGGTCAGATCAGATCTGATCTGAGCGACCTGAGCGATCTGATCTGAGCGCACCTCGTCGAGCTTGCCGAGGAGGTTCTCGACGGAGAGGGTCGGCGCGATCGTCTCCTCGAAGACGCGCCTGCGCGCCCGCCGCTTAGATTGAGAGGGGCCGGGAAGATGGGCCGGGGGAGGGGGGGGGGGCCGCGCCTGGCGCCGTCCGCGCCGTCCGAGCGGATGGCGCCGCAGCGCTCGCCCGTCCGCGCCCTCCTCCGCCTCCAGGCGGGCCCCCGCGGATCCGGAGGCGGGGGGCCGGTACGGGCGGCGTCAGGCGGCGGCGGGCGGCGCGGGGGCGGCGCGGCTGAAGAACGCGTATTGCGACGGCGGCGTCTCAGAGTCTAGAGCGCGGCGGCGGCCTGATCCGAAGGTGAGAAAGGCGGGGGAAGGGGGCGGGGAAGGAGGGGTGGAAGGGGGGATGGAAGGGGGGGGGGAGAGGGGAAGGAAGGGGATCGGCTGCTAGCCCACAAGGGTAGGCGTCGGCAGCATGAAAGCCCACAGGGGCGCGTCAGGGCCGTTCGTTGGGCCGCGGCGGGCGGGGGTCTAGCCCAGGCTCTAGCTCTAGGCGGGACTACGAACAGGCGTGGCGGCTGAGTTCGCCGGCGCTCATCTCGGCGCGGGAGAGGCCGAGGCTCCCCAGGTACTCGAACGAGACCCCGGCGCGCGCCGGCACGTCCGCCTGCGGGGGGGAAGGAGTCGGATCGGATCAGATTAGATCAGATCAGATCGGATCGGATCTGAGCGGCGCGCACCTCGAGGAGGCCCGGCATGCGCGCCGCCAGCGCCGGCAGCTCCCGCCGCGGCGCCCCCAGCGCCCCCTGCACCTGCCCCCGAGAGATGTCAGATCAGATCTGATCTGATCTGAGCGGTCCGATCCGATCTGAGCGCACCTCGTCGAGCTTGCCGAGGAGGTTCTCGACGGAGAGTGTCGGCGCAATCGTCTCCTCGAAGACGCGACTGCACACCCGCCGCTTAGATTGAGAGGGGCAGGGGGGGAAGCGGGGGAGAGCCGCGGGGCCGCGCCTGGCGCCGTCCGCGCCGATCTCGCGGGAGAGGGCCGCCCACTTGCGCTCGAGGTTCTCCTCGCTCAGCGTCAGCGTCTGCGGGCACTGCCGCCACAGCTGCGCCCCCGCTCGGCTCAGCTGGGCCGCAGGGCGGGGCGGAACGGGGCGGGCGCGGATCGAACTCGAACCTTGGCGCGGAGAAAAGTCGAGAGAGTCGTACCCGAACTCGTGGGCGCCGAAGGACTCCTCCGTGAAGACGCGCGGCGCCGGCAGCGGGCTGGAGGGCAGCACGCTGCGCCCCGCACCGCTTCACCGGAGCCGAAGCGCTTCGCACGCGCGCACGACCCGCTGGCTCACCTCACGCGGGGCTTCGGAGCCTCAGCGACGGTGCCGCAGCGCTCGCTCAGCCGCGCTCTCCTCCGCCTCCAGGCGCGAGCGCCTGCCTCGTAGGTCGTAGCTAAGGGTTTCCCGTGCCATGAAGTCTGCATGCGCCCCTGCGATGGCGGGACGCGTGACCGAGGCACAGGAGCTTGAGCCGCGGCCCTCGCAAACGACCGAGACGAAGAGTAAGATGCAGATCTCAATCGGATCGCGAAGGCAGATCGAGGCAGATGGCAAAAGGAAGGAGGTTGCGGTTCAAACTTACGTGTACCCTGCCAGCCTGAGCGGGTCTGAGCGCTAGCCGCAACCCCAGCTCAGCCCCTTTGTCCGTCGCCCAAAGCTCAGCCGGGCGCCCCCTGTCCTCCGGAATATAGCCCTTGACTCGGTGCGTGTCTTTCGCAAACGCGAGTTTTCCGTGCAGGTAATCATGAATCTACTGCTGGCAGTGATGGCTGCCGCGGCGGTCGCCCAGCGAGAGAATCTTGTCGCCGCGCCGTTCGCTAACGCGGTGCACTGCATTTCGGATATCCAGTTGCAGCGGTTCTCCCACTCAGACGCCGTGCAGGCTGACCCTGCAAGCCTAATGGCGGCCTTCGGGGTTCTGGCCGCTGTATTCGTCCACTACATCCTCCAGCGGGCGGCTCTCGCGGAGCAGCGGGCGGCTCTCGCAGAGCAGCAGGCGGCTCTAGCGAAGCAGCAGGCGGATCACGCGCAGAAGGAAAAGGAGGAGATGAAGCAGCGCGCGGTGAAGGCAGAGCAGCAGGCGGATCACGCCCAGAAGGAGAAGGAGGAGATGAAGCAGCGCGCGGTGAGGGCGGAGCAGCAGGCGGCTCTAGCGAAGCAGCAGGCGGATCACGCCCGGAAGGAAAAGGAGGAGATGAAGCAGCGCGCGGTGAGGGCGGAGCAGCAGGCGGCTCTCGCGGAGCAGCGGGCGGATCACGCCCAGAAGGAAAAGGAGGAGATGAAGCAGCGCGCGGTGAGGGCGGAGCAGCAGGCGGCTCTCGCGGAGCAGCGGGCGGATCACGCCCAGAAGGAAAAGGAGGAGATGAAGCAGCGCGCGGTGAAGGCGGAGCAGCAGGTAGACCGGACATTGCATCTCTCGCGGTATCTTGCGGGTGCCATCGAATTCCTTCGAATTCATATAACCGCGTACCTGTTTCTTACCGGTACCAGATCAAGCCGTCGCAGGACCGTCCGGAGTGAAGTCCGGCTCGGTGCGCTTTGCGTTTCGGTTGGCCGTTTTACCGCGAAATTAAAACCATTTTCAGCCCAAACTGCTAGCAATTCCGAAGCGAGTGGCGGAACTCCGAGCAACGTCACCTCGCCACGGGGGGCGCGCACCGGTACTTCAGCAGATACGGTCATGATGTTCCCTCCCACACTGAGCCTCAATGCCGGCGCCCCGGCGCCCTCCGCCGCCGGCCCTTCGAACCTCGGCGCCACCCCCCGCCCTCCGCCGCCGCCCCCCCGCCCTCCGCCGCTACCCCCCCGCCCTCCGCCGCCGCCCCCCCGACATCGGCCGCCGACAATCCGCCCCCCGCCGCCGGCGACAATGCGCGGTCGGCCTCCGACAACGCGCGGTCGGCCTCCGACAACGGGAGCCGCTCCCGCAGCTGAAGGCGACAATGCGCGGTCGGCTTCTGGCAACGGAAGCCGCCCCTGTAGCTGCAGCTCAGCTGCAGCTTGTGGTCCAGTGTCAGCGGTGATGGACGGCCTCCAGCATCGTTCTTTTTCGTTCACCTCGTTTCTCTGCTTCAGTCTGCGCCGTTTTACTTGGATGCTTTACTCTTCAGAGCTTCGCGCTCTGTGTACTAAAACACTTGAGCCAAGCTAACAACACAGACTTTCAATAGCGCATTTGACTTTCTATAGACTTACTATGACTTTCAATAGCTTCCTCAATACAGCTTGCCAGATCCCCTCTGCTCTGTTGTCACTTTTCTCGGCCACATTCAACCGACAGAAGGGCGTGCGCAGGCCGCGCCCCGCGAGGAACAGCAGCCGCGGGCGGATGCGCCGCTCTGCGAACAAAGGGAGGGCGGGTGGGCGGGCGGGGGCGGGGGCGGGGGCGGGGGCGGCGAGCGGGGTACAGGGCACCATGGCCAAGGGATCACTTGAGGCCGGAGGGGTACGAGATAACGTCGCGGGCGGACTAGTGCTGGGCGTACAGGAACTCGAACTTGGGCCTGCGTGGGGTACGGGTTCGGGGCGGAGAGGGGGAGAAGCGGGGGCGGGCGGGAGGACGCGGGGTATGCGCCTGAGGCTCTCGATGGAGTGGCCTGCGCGCGGGCGGCGCGTCAGCATCGGCAGAGCGGGAGCGAGAGCAGCAGAGGGAGCGATGGCTCGTGGTTTGTGAGATCTATAGAGATAGAGATCGTAAGAGAAATTCTAGATCGAGAGGGCCGCTCGGTTAGACTTAATAATGACTTTCGGTTCGGAAGGCACAGCGCGGACCGAGGAGCTCGGGGGCGAGGCGGAGGACGCGGACGAGGGCGGGGCCGTGGATCCCCTGCCGCGACAGGAACATCACCTGAGCCGGGGCGGGGGGGGTACGGGTCAGATGGAGGGGGGTACGGCTCTGAGGCGAGGGGGGCGGTGGGGGGTAAAGAGCGGGGGCGGGGCGGGGGCGGGGCGGACCAGGGGGGAGTAGTACTTTGCGACGGAGAAGCGGTGGAGCGTGGGCCGCCGGCGGATCAGCAGCGCCGCGTCCGACGACGAGAAGCCCTTCGAGAGCAGAGACGAGACCCGGGGTACCGCTTTACAAGGAGGCGCAGCGCGGGGGACAGAGGGGCGCGGGGGCGCACGGCGGGGCTGTAGCAAGCATCGATGTCGGAGACGAGGAGCCGCGGCACGGCCCGCAGCACGGCGGCCGCCTGCGGGGAGGACGGCACGGCGCGCGTCAGGGCCGCACGTCACGGCGTCGGGCCTCGGCAGGAGGTCTAGATCTCAGAGCTCTAGAGCACCGAGGCAGGGGGAGAGGGGGGAGGGGAGGGGGGAGGGGAGGTGTAGAGAGAGGTAGGGGGTGGGGCGACCGGTCGGCCGCTAGCCCACACGAGGGGCGGAACCGGGGCGAAGCCACGCGCTACGGGGAAGAGGGGGGTGGGGGGGGGAGGGGGGCGGGGGGGGCTCCGGGGAGACCGAGGGGGGCATATTCGGGGGGCAAGTCCTCCCTAAGGCCCATCTAGGTCCGTTCTAAGTTTGCGTGGCGCACACCTCGGGCCGTGTGAGGCGCTAGGCTAGGACCAGGCGTGGGGGCGGGGGCGATTAAGATCGACGCTATAAGAGGGGGGGGCGATTTAGATCGACGCCCCTCGCAGAGGCGCAGAGGCGCTGACTTCGGCGCGGGTGAGGCCCAGGCTCTAGGGATCTACGGGTGAGGCCCCGGGGGAGGTAATTGGATGGGATCCAGGCGTAATAGAGGCACTTAGCCCGCTCCTCTAGCCCCTCTAGCCCCTCTAGCCCGCTCGCGACCTAAGGGCGGGGGGTCTAGCCCAGGCTCCAGGTAAGGCTAGGATCTAGGCTAGGCTAGGACCAGGCGTGGCGGCTAAGTTCGCCGGGGGCTCACCTCGGCGCGGGTACTCGAACGAGGCCCCGGCGCGCGCCGGCACGTTCGCCTGCGGGGGGGACGGAGTCGGGTCGGATCGGGTCGGATCGGATCGGATCAGATTAGATCCGATCTGAGCGGCGCTCACCTCGAGGAGGCCCGGCATGCGCGCCGCCAGCGCCGCCAGCTCCCGCCGCGGTACCCCCAGCGCCCCCTGCACCTGCCCCCGAGAGCGGTCAGATCAGATCAGATCATATCTGAGCGATCTGAGCGATCTGATCTGAGCGCACCTCGTCGAGCTTGGCGAGCAGGTTCTCGACGGAGAGGGTCGGCGCGATCGTCTCCTCGAAGACGCGCCTGCGCGCCCGCCGCTTAGAGTGAGCGGGGCCGGGAAGAGAGGGGGGGGGGGCGGGGGGGGGGGGGGGGGGGGGGGGGCCGCGCCTGGCGCCGTCCGCGCCGATCTCGCGGGAGAGGGCCGCCCACTTGCGCTCGAGCCTCTCCTCGCTCAGCGTCAGCGTCTGCGGGCACTGCCGCCACAGCTGCGCGCCCGCTCGGCTCAGCTGGGCCATGGGGCGGGGCGGGGCGGGGCGGGCGGGGCGGCGGGCGGGCCTTGGGCAGGTCGACGCCGCGGGACCGGAGCCACGCGATGCGCGAGGCGATCGTAGCAGCGTCGCAGAAGAGGACACGCGGGAAGCTGCGGGGCGCGGGCCGTGAGGCGGCGCGGCGCGTGGGGGCGAGGGGGGTCGAGGGGGAGGAAACGCGCACTGCCGGAAGCCGGAGCGGATGGAGGGGAGGGTTAAGTCGTTGGCAAGCAGGAGGACGATGGGCGGCTCGATGCGGGCGGAGGCGTTGAGGCTCAGGACGGCGCGGGGCGCCCGGCGCTCCGATGCGCGCCCGCGGGCCCCTCGTGCGCGCGCGGGGGCGGCGCGGCCGCACCCAAAGCCCTCCGAAGCTGAAGGACACGTACGGCGACCCACGAGACCACGGCCGGGCGCGCGAGGATCCTGCGAGGGCGCGGCGAGGTTCTGATCGTGAACGGCGTCGAGGCATCGCGGCGCAGAGCCCGCCGCGACTCGTCGTTGGGACGCGGTTCGATGATCATGAGCGTGGCACGACGAGCTCGACGCCGATCGGTGCCGATCGGTGCGAGCTCACGGCCGACTCTCGGTGCCGATCTGCGCGCGTACGAGATGCACAAAGCACTAGAGAGATCGCTGCTGCACGCTCCGCTCGCCCGCGGGCGCCACAAGGCAGAGGCGGGCTGCGTGGGCTACCCCAGCCAAAACTCGTACCCCAGCGGGAAGACCTCCGACCTCGCTTTTAGCTAGATGTATGCAAGACAAGCGGCGAGCGCAGCTATGAACTAGGGACATTAGCTATGAAGAGCGGAGAGCGCCGCCAGAGTCGCCGCAGATGAGCCAGATGAGTGCGGCATCGCAGCAGGCCACTTGCGCTTAGCAGCATACTGAGAGCTGCGCGGGATGCTTGGTCCGCTGGATCGGTCCCCGCGAGCTTCCGTTGCCGCTCTCCAGCTGCGCCGACCTCGGGCGGCGCAGCTCCCCGCTCTACATCACAGAGGTCTAGATCTTGCGTCGATGTAAGAATCCACTTGCATGCTTTCAGCCCGACCCGACGCGATTCCGTGCAGGCCTGCTGGCGTCGTGCGGATTGCTTGCACCGTCGAAAGCGCACGTCGCACCGCGAGCGCGCAACGCTCCGCAACATCTCTCCGTTCGATCTTGTTGTAGGCGAGCCGCCCCCGTGGCCGCGCTGCGCCCGAGTGCCGACCCCCGCCGCAGTTTGATGGTCGCGCGGCCGCACCCGTGCGTCCCCGCCCCAATCGCTGCGCACAGCCGTGATCCTCGTCTCAGATGCTCGCGAAACGGCCGCGCGGGAGCGGGTCCTCCGCCGCTCCTCCCCCCCTGGGAGGCGCCCTCGCCGAGCTCGCCCAGGTTCGAGGGGTCCTTGGGGGGGGGGGGGGGGGAGACCCGATTTTCGGCTGACCACGGAGGCTTATCAAGGACTTCAATACGAGTTAAATGATAATAGTCTGCGCCCCGGGAGCCCTGGCCGGGAACCGGAGCCGGCCGGCGCCTGCGCAGGCCCCGGCCCCGGCGGTCGGCCGGGCCGAGCGGAAGCGGAGGAGGCCTAGGCTATATGCGGCAGACGGCGGGGGGAGACGCGGGGGCCGGCCGGGGCCCCGCCGCCGCGTCGGCAGACGGCGCGGGCGACGCGGCCCTGTGCGCCGCCGCCGCAGAGGCGCTCGCGGCCAGCCCGGCGGCGGCGGCGCGGCGCGCCGAGGCCGAGAGGGAGCGCTAGGGGAGACGCGCGGCGGGGCTGGCGGTCGGCGGGCAGAGGCGCGCGTCCAGCGCGCTCCCGGGCCCGGCATGCCCCCTCCGCACAAAGAGTCCGCTCGCCCCTCCCCGCCCCGCGCGCGCAGCGCCGCCGCAGCGCCGCCGTCCTCCCGACGCCCTGCCGCAGATCCGTTCGTCAAGGCCACGCTCAGCGGCTCCTGGCGCGGCACACCTGCGGGTACCCGTCCTTCAAGGCTTCGGGGCCCAGCGCTGGGACGGCAAGACGATCCGCGCGGGGGACGCCCTCCCCCACCGCGGCTGCCTCGCGGGATCGTACCCCCGGCCAGGCCGAGCTCTACGGCTCCAAGCTGCAGCTGCGGTCGGGCCGGAGGCTCGAGCCGCGCCCCGTCGCCGAGTGGGCGCTGCGCGCCCTGCAGGAGGCCTTCCTCGACGACCCCCACGGGCCCCTGCACGCCGCAGACACCCGTGCTCGGCTGCAGCCCCCCCCAGCGGCGGCGAGGTGGACGCGCGCTGCATCCAGGAGGTCCTGCGGGCCCAGGTCCGCCCCGCCCGCCCCCGCCCTCCCGCGCGCCCCCGCCGAGTTCCCGGCGCGCAGGGCGCCCTCGGCCGCGGCCTGGAGCCCCTCCCGCCCGGCGGAAGCGCCCCCGCCCGCCCGGCCTCTTCCGGCGCGGCTCGGGCTCGGCGGCGGTGCCCTCTGCTTCCCGGGGGCGCCCCACGGCAGCGCCTCCCCCGCCCCCCGCGCCCTCCTCCCCGCCCCGGCCCCCCGCTGTCCCTGCAGCCGCGCGGCGGGGCGGACGTCCAAGGGCTTCATCCAGGAGGCCCCGCGCGCCCCGCCCCCGCCCCCCCCCCCCCCCCCCCCCCCCCCCCCCCCCCCCCCCCCCCCCCGCCCCCGCCCCCGCCCCCGCCCGGCCCCCCGGCGCGGAGGGCGCCCTCGGCGCGGCCCTCCCAAAGCTCGAGCGGATCTCGATCTCCGCCAGCTGCAGGCGGTACCCCAGCTTCGTCCCCCCCGTCCCAGTCCTCCCCCCCATGGCCATCGTCGCCGATCGCGAATTCGACTTCGAATTCAACTTCGAATTCGGACGTTGAAGTTGACAATGACTGGGCCGCTGCGCGCCGGCGGCAGCTGAAAGAAGACTGGGCGTCCTTCTTTAGAGAGCTCAAGACATGGCAGAACCGAACGCGGCACGATCTGCAGAGGATCCGCCGGGCGTTGCAGGCAGGCGAAATAGAGAAGGCCCTCAAAAACAGGCTAGACAACTTCATGGATGGGCGCCGACTAGGCTCCTATATCGCCTCGGTCCTAGAGAAGCCCAGAAACCGACCGATCATGCATATCACTCGGGTTTCAGGAGACGGAAAAACGTACGAGATCTACAACGAGCCTGCCGAAGTGAAGCGGCTGCTGAAAGAGCACTGGCGATCCTGGTGCAAGCGCCGGCAACCCAGAGTGGGGGGCACGGTGGAAACACTGCCTCAAAGCGTGCTGAAGGACAGCGCGGGGAGGGTGCTGCTCGATTTCTGGAGGCTCGAATACGAGCCGAAAGACTACGTTGACCCCGCCAAATACGAGAGGGACATGGCCGAGCCGAGCGAACAGGAGCTTGGAGAGTACATTAAGACGCTGGGGAACACGGCGGCAGGGCCGTCTAACTTCTCGTACGCTATGGTGAAGTTCCTGTGGGCGGAAGTGCCCAAGAAAAAGGAGGAAGGCGAGGGCAAAGGGGCAGGGGGCGCGGCCCCCGCCCGCCCCGAACAGGAGGATGGGGACCCCGACGAGGCTGCCGAGGGCGAGCCGGTCCACTGGGGCCGGAAGCTGCTGCTCTCGCTGGTGGCGGAGGCGATCCGCCTGCGGGACCTGCCGGACGCCATGTGTCAGGGCAACATCCTTGGCATCACGAAGCAAGGGGAATGGGACGGAGACATCGATAACAACCTGCGGCCGATTACCCTCCAGGAGGTCGCCCTGAAGCTCACCACGGGCCTCCTGAACGCGCGCCTGTCCCGGACCATACATGAGAACGGGTTCCTGAGGGGCGCCAACTACGGCTTCAGACCTGGTTGCTCGACGGATGACGCCCTCCACGTCTTTAATGCAGTCCTCGAGGACGCGAAGCAGTACAAGAAGCCCGTCTACGTCCTGCTGCAGGATATCAGGCGCGCGTATGATTCCGTCTCGTGGGAGAGCATGGAGCTCTCGATGCGGAGGCTGCTCGTACCGGAGGGTTACATCGAGCTCCACAGGAACATATTCCGACGCCGTCGGGCCAGGGCGATCTCGGGGCACGGCCTCTCGGACGAATTCGAGCTCGAGTGCGGGTTGCCGCAGGGCGGCGTCGAGTCGCCGCTGCACTGGCTGATCTTCTACGATGCGCTCCTCTGCGCGCAAGTGCGGATGGATCAGCACGAGCGAGAGTGCGGCAAGAAGGTGGCGAAAACGATAGAGCAATATGCTCACCCTGAGACGGCGGAGGAGCCGGGTACAGCGTACGTAATGGGGAACCCGAGAGAGACAGACGCCGCGGAACGCGCGGCCCGGGCCCGTGTCAGCGGCGTGGCGTACGCCGACGACACGAAGTGGATGAGCGGCAGCCTGCGGGGGCTGCAGGCCCAGGCCGACGAAGCCGGCGAGTTCTTCCGCCTGCACGATATCGAGGTCAACGCGAAGAAGACGATCTTCACGTGGAACAACGCACGCCGCGAGACTGAGAGCAAACCGGGGACCCACCCTGCCGCGAAGAAGAAGGAGAAGCGGCCCTCCCCGCCGAAGATTAACGGTACCCCCGTCGGGCTCGTCCGCCAGCCCCACGAGCACTTCAAGCTCCTCGGGGTGCACATGAGCGCGAACCTGAACTGGGATCGTCAGTGGCAGTACATCTGCGATCAGGCGCGAGGAGCCGTGGCGCTGATAGAGCGTAAAAAGCTCACCGCGAACGAGGCCTGCTACCTTGTCGAGGCTGTAGTCCAGGCCCGAATCGCGTACGGCTTGAAGCTCATGACCCTGAGCGAGAGTCAGTGCCAGGAGCTAGATCGCATCTGGCTCAGGGTGGTCAAGCACCACGCGAACCTCGCCGCCTCGACGACGAATTACGTGATCTGGAGCCACGGGGGGTACAGCCTCAAAAGGACCGAGCACCTGCAGGCCGAGGCTCAGATCGCGGAGGCACAGATCCGCCTCTGCGCACCCGAGGGCTCGCTGCTCGCCCAGGCGGTCCGGCACCGAGTGCGCGCGCTGCAGGAGGACCTCGGCGTGCCGCTGCTCCCGACCGAGTTCCTGAATGCGCCCGTCTCCAGCGGACTGGCCCGCGGGAACTCCCTGGCTGCGATCATGCCGCAGATGCAGCGGCGTAAGTACAGGCTGGTGTCGAACCACGCGCGCTACGCGGCGTTCCGCACCATGCCCGGGACGACGCCTTGGCCTGATCCGGAGCGGCCCGACCGACGTTACGTCGTCGCGACGCACATACCTAGCTCGATCTTTGGAGTAGCGGCCCCCGCGCTGTACAAGGCGGGCGCAGTGACGATGGATGCGGTGACCGCTGCGGACGGCGAGACCGTGCGCACCTGGCGAGACTTGCAGACGCAGGCCCCGAAGGATACGCTGCAGCAGAGCGAGCCTGCGTGGTGGCGAGAGTTGGTGGGCGCGCTCACGGTAGACGGAAAGAAGCTGCGGCACCCGATGCGAAGGGCGGGCACGCGCGCGTCGGCCATGGCCTCGCTCCCCGGCGGGGCCCGCAAGGTCAAGTGGACGCCGGGGACTTTCGTAGCCGTCTTCGAGGCGGAGGCGCTCCACGATGAAGCTGCATTGCCCTACGTGGGCCGGGTAGTCAGAGGGAGGGCGCCGGAGGGCAGCATCGTTGCGTTCGAATACCTGCTTGAGCACTGGGTGCCGATACCGAGCGGCGCGGACCCCGAAGCCGACGGGAGCGAGCCCGGACTCTACTGCCGGTGCGACGGTCACTGCAGACACGAGAAGGTGAAGGGGCGCCCGGAAACGTACACGGCAGTCCCCGGCTCCGGAAAGATGTACTGGCACCACGACGAGCGGTGTAAGCACCCGATCCCGGCGCGCTGCCCGGAAATGAGTCAGTGCGATGGCCCTTGGACAAACGGTGAGGGTTGGTGGGAGGAAGAGGACACCCTCCTGAGCTTGGGCGGCGAACCCGAGACGCATCTAGTCGCCGGAGAGAGCCGGGAGACGAAGTCGCGACGAGGGCGCAAGGGGGCCGCTGGGCGGATGACGCTCGAGTACTACGATCCCGGACTGAATGAAGACGAGAGACGCCAGCAGCTCCTCCGCCAGGCCCGCGTGAAGGCGGTCCAGGACGAGGACCCACGTTTCCTCCGCGAGGAGCTGAGCCCCGAGGCCGAGGAGGACCTGCGCGTAGCCTTGGACGCGGCGGCGGCGGCGCCGCCGAGCACGGAGCCGAGGGACGAGGCCCGCCCCGTGTCGAAATCTGCGGAACGGCGCGACCTTTACTACACGGGCGGGGGGCCCAAGACATGGACACGCGATCTGCAGCACGGCGGGACCGAAAACTTTTACTGGCAGCACCTGCTGGAAGTGTGGCCCAAGGCAGAGACGGAACAACTCGCTCGGTACGCCGAGACGGAAGGAAAGCTGAACATCTGGATGGACGGGAGCCTGGGGGCCGGTCAGACAGCGGATGCCCGAGCGGGGTTTGGAATAGTGATTCCGGCCCGCGCACCGGATGTTGCGCCCCTCAATCCGGAAGGAGAGGAGTCCACGCTGTACGGCCGGCTCCGCGGCCTCCAGGAGATCAACAAGGCAGAGCTCCAGGCGGCGATCGTCGCCGACGTGCTCGCGCCTACAGGTCTGCGGCTGCACACGGACAGTCAGAACGTCTGCACGTGGTACAAACAGTTCGTTCAGAATGCGCACCACAAGCACGCGCGCGACTACGTCCGCCACCCGTGCAGCGCCGAGCTCTACGCTTGGTCCAGATTCCGGGCCATCCTGGCGAAGCGTGAGCACAGCCGGGAAATCGAGCTAGTCAAGGTCAAAGCGCACGGCACTGATGAGATGAACAACCGTGCCGACGCCGCCGCGAAGCTCGCCAGGGAGCTCGACCAGCCGGAGATCGATGAGGGCATCTTCCTGCCGCCGGAGTTCAGCATGCCGGCGGTCCTGACGATCGAGGGGTCGGACGGAACCGCGAGACGGGTCGAAGGCGATCCCCGGAGGCACGCCGCAGTGCTGCATGCGCATCATACGCACTTCGCCTGGTCGAATCAGGCGCAGGCAGGCCAGTGGCTGCGGGAGCCGGTCGATCACGGCGCTGTGTACGATCAGATGGCGATGGGACCCCGCCGCGTCGGGGTGAGCCGGGAAAGCAACTGCTACCGGGGTACGCATGTGAAACTGGTGCTGGGTACCGTGGCGACGGCCCTGGTCCGCAAGCGGGACGCGCCAGAGCTGTACAGCGAGGTGAACCCAAACGGGCTGTGCGTGCTCTGCGGCACACGGCAGCAAGACATTGCCGGCCGCCCCAGGCTAGTCGCTGGTACGGAGGAGACGCTCGAGCACATGCTCACGTGCCTCAGCGCGGTAGCGGTGGAAGCGCGCGCTGCGGCAGAAGCAAGCATATCAGCTGTTGTAAGCGGTGCGCTCGCGAAGCCGCTCCAGCGGTCGCTCCCGCAAGCGCTCTGCAACTCGCTCAAGGTGACGCGCGTGAACGAGCCGACGCTCACGCCGCTAGAACGACGAACACAGATCTGTGTGCTCCGTGGATTGCCGCCTGCGGGCCTCACCGACATGGTCCGGGAGACGATCCCGGACGAGAAGCTGGCGGCCAAGGTCACGTGGAAGCTGACGACGGCGATAGGCGAGCAGGCCCACAAGACGTGGGCCGCCCGCTGCAAGGCCTACGCTGAGTGGGAGAAAGAGTGCGGGATCACGAAGGCGATGAAAGAGCGCCGCGCGAAGCGAAGACGCACCGAGGCGCGCGTCCGCGAGGCGGCAGGCGAGTCTGATCAATCCGCGGCAGGGCCATCCCGGCAGCGCCGAGGCCAGCCGACCAAGGAGCGGTGCACAGAACGGTGCGCCGCGTGCCACGCGCTAATGTCCAGGCACCGCGGCGGTGGGGAAAACCTGGAGTACGCATCGCTGAACTGTCCCCCGGAGGACTACGGCTGGGCAGCGGCTGCTGAAGCGATGCAGCTGTACGACCACACCAACAGGTATGATTGGGGCGTGGGCACGGCGCGGACTAGGCCGCGCTGAAGGGCTAAAATGGGCGCTATCTGGGGGGGGGGGTCTCAAAAGGGGCACGGGGGAGGCAACACCAAGACAGCGGAGGCGGAGGCGAGCCAGTAGCCCACCCGGCTGGGGCTGGCGAGGAGCAGCGAAAATCGATCGGGGTGGATACACCAGCAGACGGGAGCCGGGATCCCTAGCTACTTTCCTTTCCTTTTCACTTTCAGGGACCCTAGTATACAAATCAAAATAGCTGCAGATCAGACTTAGCGCTAGCGACAGATAAATAGCTACCTATATATATAGCTAAAGCTAGCTACAAACCTATTTCAGACCTCCAGTGTAGCTAGATATACAGATAGTCCATCACCAAACCTACCATTTAGACAGAGCACAGCACTCGACGGTCCTCAGTGTTATCTAGTCGGAGAGATAAATTGGGCGATGTGAAACTCCTAGTAGTTGTTGTTGTGTGCTAATGCAAATCGTCACCAGTGGAGGGCAGCGAGGATCCAGTGGCCCGGGGTGTGGATAGGGAAGAGTAATAGGTCATAGTCAAAGACGTTAATTCCGCGCCCAGCGGTGCGACGGCGCAGGCGGGCGCTACTCGCCGGCGTTATTGTCTGGGGAACTTCGGAATAACGTCATATATAGAAAGTATGCACAGCTGCAGCGGGCCGGGAAAAGTAATTATAAGGCGCGGCGGCGGGGGTTAATTTCTCCGTTCGCAAGAAGGTTTAGTCGGGCAAGGTAGTAGTTGATGACGTCGGCGTTCACCCAGGACGAGCCGTTCAGCGTGCACCGTGGCACGTGGCTAGCGCTAGCTATATAGGTTTTTTTTTTTTCAGTAATCCCTAGTGTATTAGGGGACTGGTGCCCCAAGTTGACAAACAGCTAATGCTATCTGCCTACCCTAGGCCTAGGCCTACAAACACACGACAAGTCTAGCTTACCTCCCCCCTATTGGGTCTCCAGCTAGACTAACCCCGAGGGAATCTCCCTACTGCGAGCCCTACCCCCTAAGGCCACTCTTGCGGCCCTCGGTGGGGCCTCCCCCAGCGGCCGCGCGAGCGCGGCCATTGGGGGGGTGGGGTTGGGGGTGGGGAGCTGGGGCCGGAGAGTTTATTGGGCAGGGCCCCGGAGGATTTATTGCGCACCGCCTCTGCGGTGCGAGCGCCGCCGGGCGCGGGCCCCCGGGGAGGGGTTGGGGCCCCCATCCGGCGGCGGGTCCCGCCCTGCAGGCTGCCAGCGGCGTGGCAGCCTGCACCTGCGCGGGCGGGACCGGACCTGGCGCGGGCAGGCAGGCCACGCCCGAGGGGCCTGCTCTCCTCCAGGAGTGGGCCTCTCAAGCGCGAGCGTGGCGTCAGCCCGGCGCGCGCGGGCAGGGAGTGCACACTTTGGGCTCAGGGTCTGTAGCCCAGCGGGGAGAGGCCGAAGATGAGGAGGGACTGGATGAGGTCGCCGCGGTGGAGCAGGGGGTGGTACCTTGGGGGCAGAGAAGGGGGTACGGGGCTCGGTGGAGGCGGCGGTGACGGCCCAGGGGTGTAGGCAGAGGGGACATCGGTCTGGGGGCGGGAGTGCCTCGGGGTGGAGCTGGCGCGCGCGGGCGGAAAACTCGAATGGGGGCGGTGGTGCGGGGACCGAGGGCGGTGCCGGCGGTGGTGGGGGGCCCGGCGGCGGGGGCGCGGGCTGGCGGGGCGGGGGCCGGTCTTGCGGTTCGACGGGTGACGGCGGTGTGGGGGGGTCAGAGAGGTTCACCGAGGCGGGGGGTCCGGGGGGGGGCGGTCCTGTGGATCAGGGGCTGGGACAGCCGGACCTGCACGTCGGGCTCCGCGGTCTCCACGTGCAAGAAGATTGTTGCGGGCGGAGGTGAAGCCGGCCGAGTCACGGAGGGCGGCCAGCTCACGCTCGCGGCGCGTGAGGCGGCGGGGTAGCGGGGCTGGGCTGCGGGGAGGGGGAGGAGGCTGGGGGGTGTGGGGGGGAGGGGGCTGGGGGGGAAGGGGGGGGGAGACGGGGCCGGGGGACGGGGGAGGGCCGGTCGGGCGGGCGAGGGGAGGGGGCCGGGGTGGCGGAGGGTCCGCTGGGGGCGGGGGCGGCGGGGAGTCCGGAGGGGGAGGGGGCAGTTGCGAGTCGTATACGTATACGTATACGGAGGCGCTGCCAAACAGTGCGGCGGGGCCGCTGCGGGCTGCCTGGAGCTCTCGGAGGCTATGGTGTGTATACGTATGAGGCGCGGCAGGCGCGGCGCCGGCATGCGCAGATGTACGGCAAAAGGGTACGCATGCACATGCAGGACTTTCGACGGGTACGCTTCCTCGTTCCTGGGAACTGCCTACCCCCTGGTGCAGAGCGCTAGCCGCAACCCCAGCTCATGACCATCCTCTTTGTCCGTCGCCCAAAGCTCAGCCCCTTTGTTCGTTGCCCAAAGCTCAGTCCCCTGTACATGTCCTCCGGAATATGGCCCTTCACTCGGTGCGTGTCTTTCGCAAACGCGAGTTTTCCGAAATGCCATTCGATTATCCGTGCAGGTAATCATGAATCTACTGCTGGCAGTGATGGTTGCCGTGGCGGTCGCGGTGGCGCTGATCGGACTCGCCCAGCGAGAGAATCTTGTCGCCGCGCCGTTCGCTAACACGGTGCACTGCATTTCAGATATCCAGTTGCAGCGGTTTTCCCTCTCAGACGCCGCGCAGGCTGACCCTGCAAGCCTAATGGCGGCCTTCGGGGTTCTGGCCGCTGTATTCGTCCACTACATCCTCCAGCGGGCGGCTCTCGCGGAGCAGCGGGCGGCTCTCGCAGAGCAGCAGGCGGCTCTAGCGAAGCAGCACGCGGATCACGCGCAGAAGGAGAAGGAGGAGATGAAGCAGCGCGCGGTGAAGGCAGAGCAGCAGGCGGATCACTCCCAGAAGGAAAAGGAGGAGATGAAGGAGCGCGCGGTGAAGGCGGAGCAGCAGGCGGATCACGCCCAGAAGGAAAAGGAGGAGATGAAGGAGCGTGCGGTGAAGGCGGAGCAGCAGGCGGCTCTCGCAGAGCAGCGGGCGGATCACGCCCTGAAGGAGAAGGCGAACATGAAGGAACGCGCGGTCAAGGCGGAGCAGCAGGTAGACCGGACATTGCATCTCTCGCGGTATCTTGCGGGTGCCATCGAATTCCTTCATATAACCGCGTACTTGTTTCTTACCGGTACCAGATCAAGCCGTCGCAGGACCGTCCGGAGTGAAGTCCGGCTCGGTGCGCTTTGCGTTTCGGTTGGCCGTTATACCGCGAAAACCATTTTCAGCCCAGACTGCTAGCAATTCCGAAGCGAGTGGCGGAACTTCGAGCAACGTCACCACGCCACGGGGGGCGCGCACCGGTACTTCAGCAGATACGGTCATCATGTTCCCGCCCACACTGAGCCTCAATGCCGGCGCCCCGGCGCCCTCCGCCGCCGGCCCTTCGAACCTCGGCGCCACCCCCGCGCCCTCGGCCGCTGCCCCCCCGCCCTCTGCCGCTGCCCCCGCGCCCTCCGCCGACGCCCCCCCGACATCGGCCGCCGACAATCCGCCCCCCGCCGCCGGCGACAATGCGTGGTCGGCCTCCGACAACGCGCGGTCGGCCTCCGACAACGGGAGCCGCTCCCGCAGCTGAAGGCGACAATGCGCAGTTGGCTAGCGCTTCTGGCAACGGAAGCCGCCCCTGTAGCTGCAGCTCAGCTGCAGCTTGTGGTCCAGTGTCAGCAGTGATGGACGGCCTCCAGCATCGTGCTTTTTCGTTCACCTCGTTTCTCTGCTTCAGTCTGCGCCGTTTTAAATTTACTCGGATGCTTTACTCTTCAGAGCTTCGCGCTCTGTGTACTTTTTTCACATAAAAAACTTGAGCCAAGCTAACAACACAGACTTTCAATATATTTGACTTTCTATAGACTTACTAGTATACGTACTATGACTTTCAATAGCTTCCTCAATACAGCTTGCCAGATCCCCTCTGCTCTGTTGTCGCTTTTCTCGGCCACATTCAACCGACAGAGGGGCGCGCGCAGGCCACGCCCCGCGAGGAACAGCAGCCGCGGGCGGATGCGCCGCTCTGCGAACAAAGCGAGGGCGGGTGGGCGGGCGGGGGCGGGGGGCGGCAGGCGGGGTACAGGGCACCGAGGGAGCACTTGAGGGCGGTGGGGTACGAGATGACGTCGCGGGCGGAGTAGTGCTGGGCGTACAGGAACTCAAACTTGGGCCTGCGCGGGTAAGGGTTCAGGGCGGGGGGGGGGGGGGGGGCGGGCGGGGGGGGGGGGGGGGGAGGAGGGGGGGGGGGGCAGCGTTTGCGCTTTCGATGGAGTGGCCTGCGCGCAGGCGAAGCGTCAGCGTCGGCCGAGCGAGAGCGAGGGCAGCAGAGAGAGAGAGAGAGAGAGAGCGACGGCTCTTGGCTAGGGGCGGGCGTTTAGATAGCTATTTATAGATGGGGCTTGAGATGGGCGCGGTGTCGTAAGATAGATTGGCCAAATCCGCTTGAATCTGGATGGGATCCGTCCGGGCCTTCATAGCGTAGCCGTACGAGGGCGGTTTTTATAGGCCTATTTATAGCCGGAGCTCGAGGGCGGTTTTTTCGATCGGGTCGGGGGCGCGCTGGGCGGACCTCGGGAGCTCGGGGGCGAGGCGAGGACGCGGACGAGGGCGGGGCCGTGGATCCCCTGCCGCCACAGGAACATCACCTGAGCCGGGGCGGGGGGGGAGGGGGGGAAGGGTAGAAGCAAGGGGGTCAGCGGGGGGAGAGCGCGGCGGTGTCCGGTCTTGCCCCCTCCTTCAGGCGGCGGGCGGGGGCGGGGGCGGGGCGGACCAGGGGGGAGTAGTTCTTGGTGACGGAGAAGCGGTGGAGCGTGGGCCGTCGGCGGATTAGCAGCGCCACGTCCGACGGCGAGAAGCCCGTCGAGAGCAGGAACGAGACCCGGGGGGTACCGCTTTTAGGGGGTTGGGGGGGAGAGGGGAGAGGCGGGGAGAGGGGAGAGGCGGAACTCTTATACATTACAACGTAGCGCACGGCGAGTGCAGGGGCGCGGGGGCGCCGGGGCGCACGGCGGGGCTGTAGCAGGCGTCGGTGTCGGAGACGAGGAGGCGGGGCACGGCCCGGAGCACGGCGGCCGCCTGCGGGAGGGACGGCGGGGCGCGCGTCAGGCGTCTAGAGGGGCGCCTGGTCCGACGGTAAGAGGGGCGGGGGGGGGGAGGGGGAAGGGTGGCCCGGGGGGCGTGCGCGGTAGGCGGGGGCTCTGGTAGGGCCGGGTAGGCGGGGCCGGGCGATCGCTAGGTCGCTAGTTTGCTAGGTCGCATGCTCACCTCGGCGCGGGAGAGGCCGAGGCTCCCCAGGTACTCGAACGAGGCCCCGGCGCGCGCCGGCACGTCTGCCTGCGGGGTGGAAGTTGTTAGATCGGATCAGGTCAGATAAGATCGGGTTGGATCTGATCTGAGCAGCGCGCACCTCGAGGAGGCCCGGCATGCGCGCCGCCAGCGCCGCCAGCTCCCGCCGCGGTACCCCCAGCGCCCCCTGCACCTGCCCCCGAGAGAGGTCAGATCAGATCTGCGCCGTCCGATCGGATCTGAGCGCACCTCGTCGAGCTTGCCGAGGAGGTTCTCGACGGAGAGGGTCGGCGCGATCGTCTCCTCGAAGACGCGCCTGCGCGCCCGCCGCTTAGATTGAGAGGGGCCGGGAAGAGGGGTTAGGGCGGGAGGGCTGCGCCTGGCGCCATCCACGCCGATCTCGCGGGAGAGGGCCGCCCACTTGCGCTCGAGGTTCTCCTCGCTCAGCGTCAGCGTCTGCGGGCACTGCCGCCACAGCTGCGCGCCCGTTCGGCTGAGCTGGGCCGCGGGGCGGGAGGGCCGGGCCGGCCCGGCGAGCCTTGGGCGGGTCGACGCCGCGGGAGCGGAGCCACGCGATGCGCGAGGCGATCGTAGCGGCGTCGCAGAAGAGGACACGCGGGAAGCTGCGGGGCGCGGGCCGTGAGGCGGCGCGGCGCGGGGGAGGGGGGTCGAGGGGGGAGGGAGCTCGCACCGCCGGAAGCCGGAGCGGATGGAGGCAAGGGGTACGTCGTTGCGAGCAGGAGGACGATGAGCGGCTCGATGCGGGCGGATGCGTTGAGGCTCAGGACGGCCGCACGCGCCGCACGATCGCGTACAGCTCGTGCGACGTCAGGCCGACCTGCACGCGCTCGCTAGCTCGCTCGGGCTCGGGAGAGGGAGCTCCAGGGGAGGCCGGGGCGCGGATCGAATTCGAACCTTGGCGCGGGGAAGTCGAGCGAGTCGTACCCGGACTCGCGGGCGCCGGAGGGCTCCTCCGCGAAGACGCGCGGCGCCGGCGGCGGGCCGGAGGGCGGCGCGCTGCGCCCCGCACCGCCTCAAAGGAGCCGAAGCGCGCCGCACGCGCTCGCGGGCCGCCGGCTCGCCTCGCGCGGGGCTCCGGGGCCTCGGCGGGGGCGCCGCGGCGCTCGCCCGGCCGCGCCGCCCTCCTTTGCCTCCAGGCGCCGGCGCCCGCCTCGAGGGCCGCCGCTGAGGGCTTCCCGTGTCGGGGGGGAGGGGGGGGGGGGGGGGAGAAGGGGGGGGGTTCAGGACGCCTGGGCGCACCCCGCGGCGTGCAGCACACCGTTGGAAAGGGGACGGAACGGAGAGGCCGGATGCGCGGGTGGCGGGTCCCCGCGGCGGAAGGGTACAGCCGATTACTTGGAAACTGGTCGGGCAGGACGTAAGTGGCTGCGGCCCGGCGGGGGCGGTCGGGGGCGGGCGGGGCGGACTGCAAACGCACCGGCGGCCGGTGCGGAGGCTCAGAGGGCGGCGCCGCAGTGTACGGGCGACGGTGCGGGGATCGAATCTGGCGGCCGGGCGTCAGGCGGCGGCGGGCGGCGCGGGGGCGGCGCGGCGGGCGCCCGGCGCACCGATGCGCGCCCGCGGGCCCTTCCTGCGCGCGCGGGGGCGGCGCGACCGCATCCAAAGCCCTCCGAAGCTGGAGGACGCGGGCGGCGACCCACGAGACCACGGCCGGGCGCGCAAAGACCCTGCGAGGGCGCGGCGAGGTTCTGATCATGGACGGCGTCGAGGCAGCGCCGAGGCAGCGCGGCGTGGCGCCCGCAGCGGCGCGGCGCTGGGGCGCGGCTCGAGGACGGCGCGGCGCTGGGGCGCGGCTCGAGGAACGGCTCGATGATCATGATGCGCGGCACGGCGAGCGCGCGGCGCTGGCCACGGGCGCGGGAGCTCGTACAGAGAGTACAGAGGACGGCGGAAAGAGGGCTGCGGTAGTGAATGGCAGTAAGCGGGGGCTCCGACACGGACGGTCCTGGAGCAAGGGCTCACCAGAGTTCAGCTTTGACGACTAGTTCGGTGAACGTTGCCAGCTTGCAATGAGCTGCTCTTGGGACCTCCTAAGTGGCTCCCAAGTGGCTCATTGGTCACGGGCCGGGGGTACGTATATGGGGGTACCGCACGCTGGGGTCCAGCTCAGCTCCCCGAGCCCGCCCCCGTTCCTGTCTCTAGCGTGCGCCCCCGCGCCTCTGAGATCGCTTCGATCGATCGCTGCCGATCGTTCCAGTAACCGCTGCCTGGCAGATTTAAACTGACATGCGCGGCCTGGCGCGGCGGCCGGGCCCCGGCGGCCCGCCTTCGGTCGCCGATTCCGTCTCTGATCGCTGGCACCCGACCACTGACGAGAGCGGTGCGCTCTCCGCTTGTAGCGGCCCGCCCGCGGCCTGCGGTCAAGTTCGCGGTCGACGAACACATGCCCGGCGCGCAGCTCGGAGGTCCCTCAGGGGCGCCGTGACCTTCGTGCCGCTCTCCGCTGTCGACGGTGAGCCGATCCGCCGCGCGCGGCCGTCCCGCGAGCGTCGGATGACCAGTCGCATTCAAATCGTCGCGCGCGCCCCCAGGCGCCGGTGCGGGCCCAGTGGACCTCGAGGACGCGGCCGGCCTCGAGCCCGACGCCTCTGTCAACTCCGGCCTCCGCGCGCCGCTTCTGCCGCGCGGCGGCCCCGACCGCGACAGCTCCGCCGCTGCAGCCGCGGCCGGCGCGGGCGCCGCCTCGCCCGCGGCCAGCGCCGCGCCGGCGGCCGCAGCCGCCGCGGCTCCGGCCTCGGGGGCGGCGGTCGCCCCGCGGGGCGGCAGCCGAGTCGGGCGCGGGCGCCGCGGGCCCCGCGTCCGGCCTCGGGCCCGAGCCCGAGCCCGGCATGGAGCTCTTCTGGGCGGTCTACGCGGGCAACCTGGCTGCGGTCCGGTGCGGCCGCTGTCCCGCTACGTCCAGACGCGCTCGAGGGCGCCCGCAGGAGGGAGCTGGACGCCGGTGCCCCCGTCGATGCCGTGGACCACGACAGTGATTCTGGGAGAGAGCTCACCGCCCTTATGCTCGCCTGTCAGAGGGGGCACGAGGACATCGCCAGGTGAGCACGGGGCGAAGGATCGTGCGGGAGGCATTGCTATGCGCCCCCCGTCCCCGCCGGCCCTCCTTCCTCCCCCCCCCTCCCCCCCCCCTTCCGTCGCCCCCCGGACCCCCCCCCCCCCCCCCCCCAAGAAGTTATTTGATCGAGAAGCGATGCTGCTCCTCAGATAGAAACTGACCTCGCGCCCGCAGGCTGCTGCTGGAGCGCGGCGCCTACGTCAACGCTCGGGACGAGAGGGGATTTACCGCGCTGCTCCAGGCCGCCTTTGGAGGGCGCGAGGGGACCACCCGGTGCGCGGGGCTGGGTCGCTGGGGGCGCCTAGAATCCTCAAAGCAAGCTGCGACGGCTTTAAGAGGGGAGCGTCTCTATAAAGAAACGCTGCCCGGAACAGAGGGGCACGATGGGGGCGCTCTGAGGCTCACGAAAAGAGGCTCCGCTTCCCGCGCTGTCCTTCCCCTCCCCCCCAATCCCCTCCAGCCCACCCCTTCACCCCCCAAAAGCCCCGGACCTTCTGCTCCCTTGTCACCTCTCCCTTTACCCCCCCCCTTCCCCGCACGCGTCATTTGCCCCCCCCCCCCCCCCGCGCCTCCCCCTCCCCCACTCCTTCCCTCCGCACTGTCGCCCGAGCGCGCGCTGGCGCTGCCCCTCCGATGGAGATTGACCGTGCGCCCGCAGGCTGCTGCTGGAGCGCGGCGCCGACGTCAACGCTCGGGACGACAGGGGATGGACCGCGCTGCAATGGGCCGCCTATCGTGGACACGAGGGGACCACCCAGTGCGCGGGGATGGGCCGCTTGGGGCGCCTAGAGTCCTAAAAGCTGCAACGGCTTCGAGAGGGGAGCCGCTGAGCGTTTAAAAATTTTCTATAGCCGAAATTCTGTCCGGAACAGACTCTGAGAGGGCCACGATTGGGGCGCTCTGAGGCTCAGGAGAAGAGGCTCCGCCTCCCGCGCCGTCCTTCCCCTCCCCCACACCCCCGGCCCCTCGACCCCACCCCTGCACCTCCAAAAGCCCCGCACCGTATGCTCCCCTTGGCCCCTCTCGTCTCCCCTCCCCCGCGCCCGTCCCTCCCTTCCCCTCCCTCTTTCGAGCCAAGCTAAAGCCATCGCTTTCTTGTTTCCTGAATAGAAGCTCATCGCCCCTCCTTCCTCTCTTCCCCACTGTCGTAACCGAGCCCGAGCGCGTGATGGCGCTGCCCCTCCGATGGAGATCGATCTTGCGACCGCAGGCTGCTGCTGGAGCGCGGCGCCGACGTCAACGCCCAAAACAAGGAGGGATGGACCGCGCTGCACCTCGCCGCCAATAACGGGCGCGAGGGGATCGCCCGGTGCGCGGGGCCGGGCCGCTTGGGGCGCCTAGAGTCCTGAAAGCGAGCTGCAACGGCTTAACGAGGGGAGCGCCTCTATAGACGAAGTGCTGTCTGATACAGATGGCCACGATGGGGGCGCTCTGAGACTCACGAAATGAGGCTTCGCCTTCCGCGCCATCCTTCCCCTTCCCCCCCTCTCGCCTCCCCTTCCCCGCGCCCGCCCCTCGCTCCCCCTCCCTCTTTCGAGCTAAGCTAAAGCCATCTCCTCCCCCCCTCCCCGCTGCCGTGAACGGGCCCGAGCGCGCGCTGGCGCTGCCCCTCCGACAGAGAGCGACCGCGCGCCCGCAGGCTGCTGCTGGAGCGCGGCGCCGACGTCAACGCTCGGGACGAGGACGGGCGGACTGCGCTGCGTTACGCGGCCGAATGGGGGCACGAGGGTACCGCCCGGTGCGTGGGGCCGGGCCGCTTGAGGCGCCTCGAGTCCTACAAGCGAGCTGCAACGGCTTCAAGAGGGGAGCGCCACTGTAGACGAAACGCTGCCCGGAGCAGCCTGGCAGAGGGCCACGATGGAGAGCGCTCTGAGTCCCAAGAGAGGGTCCACCTCCCTCTACTCCTCCCACCTTCAATCCCCTTCAACCCGCCCCTGCCCCGCCCCCCCCCCCCCCCCCCCCCCAAAGCTCCGGACCTTATGCTCCCCTTCGCCCCTCTCCTGTCCCTCCCCTTCCGATCCTTGCACCCGCCTCTCCCCCCCCCCCACCTCCACCTCAACCCGTACCCCCCCGTCCCTGTCCCCGTCCTCCCCCGTCCTCCCCCCGGGGTGCCTTGAAAGCGAGCTGCAACGGCTGCAAGAGGGGGGCTCCTTTATATATAAGAAACGCTGTACGAAACAGAATCTGACAGAGCCACAATGGGGGCGCTCTGAGGCTCCAGAGAAAAGGCTCCGCGTCCCACGCCGTCCTTCCTGTCCCCCCCACCCCCCTCCAGCCCAGCCTAGCACCCTCCAAAAGCCCTGGACCTTCTGCTCCCCTTGGCCCCTCTCCTCTCTCCCCCCTTCCCCGCGCCCCACGCCCATCCCTCCCATCCCCTCCCTCCCGCGTTTCTCAAAGCCATCGTTAAAGCTAAAGCCATAGTTTTCTTCTTGTTAAAGCTCACCTCCCCTCCCCCCCACTCCCCTCCCCGCTGTCGTAAACGGGCCCGAGCGCATGATGGCGCTGCCCCTCCGATAGAGAGTGACCGCGCGCCCGCAGGCTGCTGCTGGAGCGCGGCGCCGACGTCAGCGCTCGAAACAAGGACGGATCTACCGCGCTGCACCATGCCGCTTGGAGAGGGCACGAGGGGACCGCCCGGTGCGCGGGGCCGGGCCGCTTGGGGCGCCTAGAGTCCTAAGAGCGAGCTGCGACAGCTTCGAGAGGGGAGTGGCTCTTTAGACGAAACGCTGTCGGGCGCAGAGGGTCATGATCGAGGCGCTCTGAGTGCTCAAGAAAAGAGGCTCCTCCTCCCCCGCCGTCCTCCCCTCCCCCCTTCTCCCCCCCTCTCCCCCCCCACCACCCTCGACCCCACCCCTGCACCCCCCAAAAGCCCCGGACCTTCAGCTCCAGTCGCCTCCCCTTCCCCGCGCCCGTCCCTCGCTCCCCCTCCCTCTTTCGAGCTAAGCTAAAGCCATCGTTTCTTTCTTTCTAAAGCCCATCTCCCCATCTCCCCCTCCCCGCTGCCGTGAACGGGCCCGAGCGCGCGCTGGCGCTGCCCCTCCGACAGAGATCGACCGTGCGCCCGCAGGCTGCTGCTGGAGCGCGGCGCCGACGTCAACGCTCGGGACAAGGACGGGCGGACTGCGCTGCAATACGCGGCCGAATGGGGGCACGAGGGGACCGCCCGGTGCGCGGGGCCGGGCTGCTTGGGACAAGGAGCGTCCCAGTAGCCAGCTGCAACGGCTTCAAGAGGGGAGCGCCACTATAGACGAAACGCTGCCCGGAGCAGCCTGGCAGAGGGCCACGATGGAGAGCGCTCTGAGTCCCAAGAGAGGGTCCACCTCCCTCTACTCATCCCACCTTCAATCCCCTTCAACCCGCCCCTGCCCCGCCCCCCCCCCCCCCCCCTCCCCCCCCCCCCCAAAGCTCCGGACCTTATGCTCCCCTTCGCCCCTCTCCTGTCCCCTCCCCTTCCGATCCTTGCACCCGCCTCTCTCTCCCCCCCCCCCCCCCACCTCCCACCTCAACCCGTACCTGTCCCCCGTCCTCCTCCTCTTCTCCCCCCTCTCCCATCCTGAAGCCGTTGTAAACGAATCCGAGCGCGTGATGGCCCTGCCCCTCCGATGGAGATTGACCGCTTGCCCGCAGGCTGCTGCTGGAGCGCGGCGCCGACGTCAACGCTCGGGACGAGAAAGGATGGACCGCGCTGCATTGGGCCGCCTATGGCGGACACGAGGGGACCGCCCGGTGCGTGGGGCGGGGCCGCTTGGGGCACCTACAGTCGTAAAAGCGAGCTGCGACGGCTTCAAGAGGGGAGCGCCTGTATAGACGAAACGCTGCCCGGAGCAGAGGGCCACAATGCGGGCGCTCTGACGCTCAAGACGAGAGGCCCCGCCTCCCGATCCGTCCTCCCCTCCCCCCTTCTCCCCCCCCCTCCCCCCCTGCACCCCCGTCCAGCCCACCCCTGCACCCCCCAAAAGCCCCGGACCTTCAGCTCCAGTCGCCTCCCCTTCCCCGCGCCCGTCCCTCGCTCCCCCTCCCTCTTTCGAGCTAAGCTAAAGCCATCGTTTCTTTCTTTCTAAAGCCCATCTCCCCATCTCCCCCTCCCCGCTGCCGTGAACGGGCCCGAGCGCGTGATGGCCCTGCCCCTCCGACAGAGATCGACCGTGCGCCCGCAGGCTGCTGCTCGAGCGCGGCGCCGACGTCAACGCTCGGGACGAGAAAGGATGGACTGCGCTGCTCTCCGCCGCCAGTGGAGGGCACCAGGGGACCGCCCGGTGCGCGGGGCCGGGCCGCTTGAGGCGCCTAGAGTCGTAAAAGCGAGCTGCGACGGCTTCAAGAGGGGAGCGCCTGTATAGACGAAACGCTGCCCGGAGCAGAGGGCCACAATGCGGGCGCTCTGACGCTCAAGACGAGAGGCCCCGCCTCCCGCGCCGTCCTCCCCTCCCCCCTTCTCCCCCCCCCTCCCCCCCTGCACCACCCTCGACCCCACCCCTGCGCCCCCCAAAAGCCCCGGACCTTCAGCTCCAGTCGCCTCCCCTCCCCCGCGCCCGCCCCTCGCTCCCCCTCCCTCTTTCGAGCTAAGCTAAAGCCATCTCCTCCCCCCCTCCCCGCTGCCGTGAACGGGCCCGAGCGCGCGCTGGCGCTGCCCCTCCGACAGAGAGCGACCGCGCGCCCGCAGGCTGCTGCTCGAGCGCGGCGCCGACGTCATGATCAACGCTCGGAACAAGGAGGGATGGACCGCGCTGCACTACGCTGCCACATTAGGGCAGGAGGGGACCGCTCGGTGCGCGGGGCCGGGCCGCTTGGGGCGTCTAGAGTCCTCAAAGCGAGCTGCGACGGCTTCAAGAGGGGAGCGCCTGTATAGACGAAACGCTGCCCGGAGCAGAGGGCCACAATGCGGGCGCTCTGACGCTCAAGACGAGAGGCCCCGCCTCCCGCGCCGTCCTCCCCTCCCCCCTTCTCCCCCCCTCTCCCCCCCCACCCCCCTCGACCCCACCCCTGCGCCCCCCAAAAGCCCCGGACCTTCAGCTCCAGTCGCCTCCCCTCCCCCGCGCCCGCCCCTCGCTCCCCCTCCCTCTTTCGAGCTAAGCTAAAGCCATCTCCTCCCCCCCTCCCCGCTGCCGTGAACGGGCCCGAGCGCGCGCTGGCGCTGCCCCTCCGACAGAGAGCGACCGCGCGCCCGCAGGCTGCTGCTGGAGCGCGGCGCCGACGTCAACGCTCGGGACGAGGAGGGATGGACCCCGCTGCATCGCGCAGCCTTTGAAGGGCACGAGGGGACCGCCCGGTGCGCGGGGCCGGGCCGCTTGAGGCGCCTAGAGTCGTAAAAGCGAGCTGCGACGGCTTCAAGAGGGGAGCGCCTGTATAGACGAAACGCTGCCCGGAGCAGAGGGCCACAATGCGGGCGATCTGAGGCTCAAGACGAGAGGCTCCTCCTCCCGCGCCGTCCTCCCCTCCCCCCTTCTCCCCCCCCCTCCCCCCCTGCACCCCCCTCGACCCCACCCCTGCACCCCCCAAAAGCCCCGGACCTTCAGCTCCAGTCGCCTCCCCTCCCCCGCGCCCGTCCCTCGCTCCCCCTCCCTCTTTCGAGCTAAGCTAAAGCCATCTCCTCCCCCCCTCCCCGCTGCCGTGAACGGGCCCGAGCGCGCGCTGGCGCTGCCCCTCCGACAGAGAGCGACCGCGCGCCCGCAGGCTGCTGCTCGAGCGCGGCGCCGACGTCAACGCTCGGGACGAGAAAGGATGGACTGCGCTGCAATACGCGGCCGAATGGGGGCACGAGGGGACCGCCCGGTGCGCGGGGCCGGGCTGCTTGGGACAAGGAGCGTCCCAGTAGCCAGCTGCACGGCTTCAAGAGGGGAGCGCCACTATAGACGAAACGCTGCCCGGAGCAGCCTGGCAGAGGGCCACGATGGAGAGCGCTCTGAGTCCCAAGAGAGGGTCCATCTCCCTCTACTCCTCCCACCTTCAATCCCTTCAACCCGCCCCTGCCCCCCCCCCCCCCCCCCTCCCTCCCAAACTTGAAAGCTCCGGACCTTATGCTCCCCTTCGCCCCTCTCCTGTCCCCTCCCCTTCCGATCCTTGCACCCGCCTCTCCCCCCCCCCCACCTCCCACCTCAACCCGTACCCCCCCGTCCCCTGTCCCCCGTCCTCCTCCCGTTCTCCCCCCTCTCCCATCCTGAAGCCGCTGTAAACGAATCCGAGCGCGGGATGGCGCTGTCCCTCCGATAGGGAGTGACCGCCTGCCCGCAGGCTGCTGCTGGAGCGCGGCGCCGACGTCAAGGCCCAAGACAATGGTGGATCGACCCCGCTGCATCGCGCTGCGGATGAAGGACAAGAGGGGACCGCCCGGTGCGTGGGGCGGGGCCGCTTGGGGCACCTAGAGTCGCAAAAGCGAGCTGCGACGGCTTCAAGAGGGGAGCGCCTGTATAGACGAAACGCTGCCCGGAGCAGAGGGCCACAATGCGGGCGCTCTGACGCTCAAGACGAGAGGCTCCGCCTCCCGCGCCGTCCTCCCCTCCCCCCTTCTCCCCCCCTCTCCCCCCCCACCCCCCTCGACCCCACCCCTGCGCCCCCCAAAAGCCCCGGACCTTCAGCTCCAGTCGCCTCCCCTCCCCCGCGCCCGCCCCTCGCTCCCCCTCCCTCTTTCGAGCTAAGCTAAAGCCATCTCCTCCCCCCCTCCCCGCTGCCGTGAACGGGCCCGAGCGCGCGCTGGCGCTGCCCCTCCGACAGAGAGCGACCGCGCGCCCGCAGGCTGCTGCTCGAGCGCGGCGCCGACGTCAACGCTCGGGACAAGGACGGGCGGACTGCGCTGCATCGTGCAGCCAATGAAGGGCACGAGGGGACCGCCCGGTGCGTGTGGCTGGGACCGTGCTGCACTGCGTGGTCGATTTGGGGCATGAGGGGGTCGCCCGGTGCGGGGCCGAGCCGCTGGGGGCGCTTTAATGAGTGAGAGTCCGCTTTAAAAGAGACGTCTGCTTATGTTTGATATTTTATGCTTTGAGGTGCTTATAAGAGACGAGAGGAGATATTTAGAAGCGAGGCCCTAGGCGATGGCGAGGACTGTTTTGGACGTATTCAAAAGTGACCACGCATGAGCAGATTGCTGCTGGAACATGGAGCCGACGTCAACGTCCAAGACACGACAGGGCGCACTGCGTTGCATATTGTTATTGAAATGGGGGAGGAGTCGTTTGCCCGGTGCGAGGAGACTCTTTGGGGTTCTGAAATCCGCAGCCTCGGGAGCCTTTCTCAACTTCTTGCAGAATCCTTCTCAACTGCAAGTCAGCTGGCGCCAGTTTGTGGGCAGTTTGCGACAAGGATGGCCTCTCGCCTCTCGACCAAGCATTGAGATCGAAGAGCAAACCACTCCTGAAGCTATTCATGGACTGTGAGGCCGTCAAGTTCTCGAAAGACAGCATGTCGCGGGTTTGCACGGAATTCGTTGCTGCAATGGGCCTCGAGCTCGACGTTAGAACCTTGGTGAACCGCTTCCCTGCTGGAAAGCTCAACGTTGTCCTCCGCATAGCACAGCTTTTCCAGGTGCATACCATCATCCAAGTTCCTTCTGCTGGAGGATGACGTCGCATGCAGGCAAGCGCAAGCGCGGACCAGCAGGCGCTCCTTGCCGACCGCATGAAGGACTTACGGGGCATCGCTGTCGAGCTCCTCGACAGGATGGAGATGGCGTTGGGCGACCGCATCCAGCGCAGGCGCCCTGAAGGGCACTACGAGGGTAGCGACTTTTATTGGCGGTAACTATCCTGAGGAGTTTCACAATGATGCTCACGCTATCTCCCGTTCTCAGCATCATGGATTGCAGCAGTGAAAAGTTTGCCGTGGGCTAGAAGCGTACGTGATGGAGGCAAGAACGATGATCAGTTGAAGGCATTTCTGGGACGAACGCCGTTTGATGCGCTGGACTCGTGGCTTGTACATGAACTGGTGCGGAATGTCTAATGAGTTTATTACCTTTTGGGTCGCTCGATAGAATTTTTTGGACATGCAAGCAGATCAGAGCTTGGGCACGCAAGCGGTCAAATAGCATGATCGTTGCAGTAACTAACTCGGGAGAACCAGTCATCGCTGCAGTGAATGTGAGCTTTCTCGTGTATCCATGTATCGATGTACATGTACGATTGCTTAGTGCTCGCTTATCCATGTGCTGCATTTGCTGAAAGTTTCGTCACCAGGCTCTCGAGGGCCGCGCGGGCATTGTGCCGTCCGCCGTCGACATGGCCCTCGACCTCGGCTTTCACGACGTCGTGGTGCGCATTGCTTTGCTTTGCGTCGCTTCTGGTGGCAGCTTCTGCCTGTGCTCACACCTCCACAGGCACACCACTTTGTGCAGCGCTACGTGAACCGCATATGGGAAAGCGGGGCAGCGCTCTCGCTGTCGTCGGTCGCTCCGGCGTCGATGGCTTCTGCCCTCTTGTCACTCGATGCCGATCGCGAGCCTGCGGTCTGGACGGGAGTGGAATGCTACGGATGTAGAGCGGTCCGCAGACTCCTGTCAATCCCCAGCCTCCGATGCTGATCGACCCCCGCAGGAGCCGATCGTCGGCCCACGGTTCAAGTGCAAGCAATGCGAGGATCGCAACTATTGCTCCAACTATTGCTCGGCGTGTGTGAAGGATGGCTTGCCTGCCTGGAATGCGTGCAAGGATCACCAAATGACGAGGATGGAGAGGCCCGAACAGGAGCCAAAGCCTGCAGCGTTGACTGAGCAGCTGTGGTTCGATTCACCTGCAAGCGTGCTCGGGGGGTGGCGGGGACGATTTGCGATAGACCTCGGCGCCTACGTGTTGTTTCTCATCCTGCTTGGGACCGGTGAGTGGTTGAAAGTGGTCATTTGCTTGCTGCGAAAGCGACCTCGGTTTTTCCGAGCAGCGGTTTGCCGAGGCGGTGGGTGGCTCTTGGTGCCCCTTGCGCTGCAGGCCCTCGGCCTCCTGATCCACGAGTTCTCACAGGTGCTCTCCTGCACTCTGAGGCTGCTTTGAATGAAATTTAATTTAGAGCGCCTACAGTTCTTGGACGAGCGTCGATCCGGGGGCACCTCTTCGTACTTTTCCGATGTCTTCAATTGGATCGACTGGTTCATCCTGGCCATATCCTTCTGCCCGCTTTCCAGCACTTTGGCTGTGAGCTACACCATTTTCGCACTTACACCTGACCTGGTTGCCTGCACGGAACGCTCGCGGCCTCGGCGTGTGCGATATGTGCCGAAACGTTTCATCTCCAGGGCATCTTCTGGTCTCTTCCCATCCCGGTCCTTGCAGTCGGTTTGTTGCTGTGAGCTGAAACCTGTCGCTATCGAATTTTGTTCACCCTCATCTTGCAGTGTTCATTTTGGCTGGGCTTCGCATCCTCGAATTCGGCTACATTAGCGAGATCTTTGGTCCAATGCTCACTGTGCTCGGGCAGGTGATAGGCGACTGCCGTCCTGGATCGATATCCGTGCCCCAAACGCGTCTCAATTTGTTTACGTCGCAGATGGCAAAGGACGTCTTCACGGTGCTGCTCGTTCTTGCAGTCATCTTTGGCAGCTTCTGCGTGGGCCTCTGGGCCTGGTCGCTTAACATCCGTGCGGCTTCAAGTGCGGACGGCGCTGAGAATCCTTTGAGCCTTCATGAGATGGCGTGAGTCTCGACCCTCTGATGAATTTATTGGTGCCCCTTCAACTCGGGCTTTGCAGTGGCATTCTGTATTTTGCTGTGCTGGGCGAGAGCGACTCGAATGAGTTCAGCACCCGCGTCCCCTTCATCGGTTCGCGTTGAGGTCGTTAATTCCGTCGATCTTCGTAGTGGCTCATTTTCATTCTCGCCAGGCGCCGCGCTCCTCTCCATTTACCAGATCCTGACTGTTGTCCTCCTGCTCAACGTCCTCACCGGTCTTTTCAGGCACGCCTGGCCAGGCGCCGGCCTAGACTTCTCGGTCTACGTCTGGTAATCTCATGCATTCCTCTTTTGCAGCTCTACCATCACTGCGACTTTCGACAAAGCACAAGTTGTGTACGCGTATGGCCGCACGAAGGTGCTGCCTGCTTCCGTGTCCACCCGATCACGAGTTCATTTGCATAGGACTCATCGGACGCTCAGATGGTTCTGCGGTACCACCGCCGAGAGCAGCAGGTGGTGGCGCCCTTCAACATCCTATGGTTTCTTCTCTCTTTCTCCCCGCGCCTCGCGACGGCTGCAGTCAACCTCGCGTCGGGCGTCCTGTTCCTGCCCCTACTGCTGCTCCTTGCTACGGCCGCGGACCTGGGGCGGCTCGTTGCGCGCATTGGGTCCCGCCCGGCGGCTGGGGCGATTGGAGGATCCGTCCCGGAGGCAGAGCTGAGTGCGGACGAGTTGAGGGCCAAGCACAACTCGTATCGCTTCGAGCACGGCATCCGCAAGGCCTGGGGGGACGCCATCGAGGAGCACCGCCTCCAGCCCAAGGGCGGGGATGCCGCCGCCAATTGCGAGGCGGGAGGCAAGGGAACCGATGGCAAACAGCCCAGCGGCGAGGAGGCAGCAGCTGCAGGGGCGAGGGCGAACCAAGAAGCGGCTCGCCCTCGGAGTGAGGCGACCGAGGAGGATCCGGAGTCGGAAGGGACCGAGGCGAGCGGGAAGCCCAAGCTCAGCGCCCTGCGGTACGACGAGGAGCGGGAGGCGCCGGACCCGATCTACACGGGGCCCCTCGAGCTCCGCGATGACTCGCCGCCCCGCGCCCACATCGAGCAACTGAAGAAGGAGGTCCGCCGCCTCTCTGCGGGGCCTGGGCGCCGGCTCTGCTCTGACGCCGCCGCCGCAGCTCACATTGAAGCATAAGGAGCAGCAGGCCAAGCTAGAGGCACTGCAGGCCGAGATGAAGGGGCAGCATGCCGAAATGAAGGCGCAGCATGCCAAGCTGGAGGCGCAGCTGGAAGCCATCCTCACGGCCGTCAGGCCCGACGCCGGTTCGGCCCCGCCCCGCCCCGAGCTCGAGTCGCCCCCGCCGGGCCGGGCGCCCTTCACTCACGGGCGGCGGGCGCAGCTGGGGGCGGCGCCGGGGCCGGAGGACTCTTCGGCCTCTTCGGCCGCTCCGCGTGAGGGCACCGGGGCGGCCGCTTCGGCCGCTCCTCTTCGGGGCACCGGCGGCTGCGTGCTCCGCTTGAGCGGGGTGGGCGGGCGGGCGGGCGCGGCTCGGGGCAGCACGGCGTCCGCAGAGAGGGGCGTTCTCGAGGGCGAGGCGCCGGCACGGGCGCTGGCATCTACCCGCCGTACTGTTGGCTTTTGCTGCCCTTTCATGCTTGAGTGTCCATCGTGAGAGGCACGGGCCTGGTGCGGGCACTCCTACGGGCTCCGTTAACGTTAGCGGTTTAACATGTGGCGATTACTCCTCCGTCCTTCAGTCTTGGATTTAGGATTCGGAAGTCTTGCCTTGATTATCGATGTCACGTGCAGTGTCCTCGTTTTACTTTTCCTTATTAATATTGCAATTGGCACCGAGCTTTACATTTATATCACAACGTTTACGTTTTGGCATCGAGCTTTACATTTCGAATTCTTATCTTTTATCGATTGCGAGCTCGAGACTGCTAGCTAAATGTAGGCTATACTACGACATACACTGCAGCCGCACTTATAATTATGTACACTGTGGCACGCCCAAGATCATGAATGCGATTGCGCACTGCAGCTGCGGCATGCGCATGCACGTGCGTCGTCGCCAGTACTCGATCGCGAGGCTCGCCAGGGCCAGCGGCCCGGCCTGAGACTCCAAGAAAACTCGGATCCCGGCCCGAAATTAACCCACTTCCTTATCGATTTGCATGAAGAATTCATGTTGCTCCCTGCGGCCGCTGCCGGCGCAGTGGCCGGCGCCGGCGCTTTGCAATTGTACTTGGGGCAACTGGCAAATTACGTAGGCATGCATGGGAAAGCGATGGCGCTAGCTATAGCCCAGCATCGGGCCCCGCCGGTAATTATAAGCGCGGCGCGGGCCGCACGTGGTCACGGCCTCGCTGTACCCAGGGCGCCCGGGGTACGCTCGCTCAGCCGTCCTGGCCGCGGGTCCCGTCCGGCCCGCCCGCATGGCGCCCGAGGAAGGCGGCCCACTCCTTGGGCCGGCACCGCGCCACCTCCCCCGCGAACCGCTCGTCGCTGTACCCCCCCGGGCCCGGGGGTACACGTGAGGAAACGAGGGGGAGGAAGAGGAAGGGGTTGGGGCACCGGAGGGTGAGGGCGCGGCAGAGGGGCGCCCGCAGGCCGCGCCCCGCGAGGAACAGCAGCCGCGGGCGGATGCGCCGCTCTGCAAACGAAGGACGGGGGGGTGGGGGGGAGCCGGGGCGGCGGGCGGGGTACAGGGCACCGAGGGAGCACTTGAGGGCGGTGGGGTACGAGATGACGACGCGGGCGGAGTAGTGCTGGGCGTACAGGAACTCGAACTTGGGCCTGCGGGGGGTACGGGTTCAGGACGGGGGGCGGAGGGGGTGGGCAGGGGGGGGGGGGGCGGGGGGGGGAGGGGGAGGGGCAGGCTGCGTTCGCGCCTGAGGCTCTCGATGGAGTGGCCTGCGCGCGGGCGGCGCGTCAACGTCGGCCGAGCGGGAGCGAGAACAGCAGAGGGAGTGATGGCTCGTGGCTCGTAAGATCTAGATAGAGATAGCCAGACGGACCGAGGAGCTCGGGGGCGAGGCGGAGGACGCGGACGAGGGCCGGGCCGTGGATCCCCTGCTGCGACAGGAACATCGCCTAAGCCGGGGCGGGGGGGTACAGGTCAGAGGCGAGGGGGAGGGGCGGGGGGAGAGCGCGGGGGGCCGCCGGGCGGACCAGGGGGGAGTAGTACTTGGTGACGGAGAAGCGGTGGAGCGTAGGCCGTCGGCGGATCAGCAGTGCCACGTCCTAAGGCGAGAAGCCCGTCGAGAGCAGAAACGAGACCTGGGGGTACCGCTTTACGAGGAGGCGCAGCGCGGGGGGGCGGAGCCGCACGGCGGGGCTGTAACAGGCGTCGATGTCGGAGACGAGGAAGCGGGGCACGGCCCGGAGCACGGCGGCCGCCTGCGGGGAGGACGGCGCGGCGCGCGTCAGGGCAGGGAGTCGATAGGGCGGCGGAGGGCGGGGTGTCTAGATCTCGGGTACCTCGGCGCGGGAGAGGCCAAGGCTCCCCCGGTACTCAAACGAGGCCCCAGCGCGCGCCGGCACGTCCGCCTGTGGGGGAGGAAGGAGTCAGATCAGATCAGATCGGATCGGATCAGATCGGATCTCATCTGAGCGGTGCGCACCTCGAGGAGGCCCGGCATGCGCGCCGCCAGCGCCGCCAGCTCCCGCCGCGGTACCCCCAGTGCCCCCTGCACCTGCCCCCGAGTAAGGTCAGATCAGATCTGATCTGAGCGATCTGAGCGATCTGAGCGACCTGATCTGAGCGCACCTCGTCGAGCTTGCCGAGGAGGTTCTCGACGGAGAGGGTCGGCGCAATCGTCTCCTCGAAGACGCGCCTGCACGCCCGCCGCTTAGATTGAGAGGGGCAGGGGGGGAAGCGGGGGAGAGCCGCGGGGCCGCGCCTGGCGCCGTCCGCGCCGATCTCGCGGGAGAGGGCCGCCCACTTGCGCTCGAGGTTCTCCTCGCTCAGCGTCAGCGTCTGCGTGCACTGCCGCCACAGCTGCGCCCGTTCGGCTCAGCTGGGCCGCAGGGCGGGGCGGGGCGGGCGGGCTGGGCCGGGCGAGCCTTGGGCAGGTCGACGCCGCGGGACCGGAGCCACGCGATGCGCGAGGCGATCGTAGCGGCGTCGCAGAACAGGACACGCGGGAAGCTGCGGGGCGCGGGCCGTGAGGCGGCGCGGCGCGGGGGAGGAAAGGGGAAGGGGGAGGGAACGCGCACCACCGGAAGCCGGAGCGGATGGAGGCGAGGGGTACGTCGTTGGCGAGCAGGAGGACGATGAGCGGCTCGATGCGGGCGGAGGCGTCGAGGCTCAGGACGGCCGCACGCGCCGCACGATCGCGCACAGCTCGCGCGACGTCAGGCCGACCTGCGCGCGCGCTTGCTCGCTCGCTCGGGAGAGGGAGCTCCAGGGGGAGGCCGGGGCGCGGATCGAATTCGAACCTTTGGCGCGGAGAAAGTCGAGCGAGTCGTACCCGGACCCGCGGGCGCCGAAGGACTCCTCCGCTAAGACCGGCGGCGCCGGCGGCGGGCCGGAGGGCGGCGCGCCCCGCGGCGTGCCGGACACCGTTGGAAAGGGGATGGCGCGGAGAGCCCGAATGCGCGGGCGGCGGGCCCCCGCGGCAGCCGATCACTTGGAAACTGGTCGGGCAGGACGTTAGTGGCGGCGAGGGCGGTCGGGGGGCGGGCGGGGCGGACTGCAGACGCACCGCCGGCCGGTGCGGAGGTTCGGAGGGCGGCGCCGCAGTGTACGGGCGACGGGGCGGGGATCGAATCTGGCGGCCGGGCGTCAGGCGGCGGCGCCACGCGGCGCGGGCGCGGCGCGGCGGGCGCCCGGCGCACCGACGCGCGCCCGCGGGCCCCTCGTGCGCGTGCAGGGCGGCGCGGCCGCATCCAAAGCCCTCCGAAGCTGAAGGACGCGGGCGGCGACTTACGAGACCACGGCCGGGCGCGCGAGGAGCCCGCGAGGGCGCGGCGAGGTTCCGATCGTGGACGGCGTCGAGGCAGCGCGGCGTGGCGCCCGCCGCGACGCGGCGTTGGGGCGCGGCTCGAGGACCATGAGCGCGGCACGGCGAGCGCGCGGCGTTGGCCGCGTGCGCGGGAGCTCGAACAGAGAGTACAGAGGACGGCGCACAGAGGGCTGCGGTAGTGAATGGCAGTCAGTTGGGTCTCCGACACGCACGGTCCTGGAGCTAGGGCTCACCAGAGTTCAGCTTTGGCGACAAGTTCGGTGAACGTTGCCGGCTCGCAATGAGCTGCTCTTGGGACCTCCCAAGCGGCTCCCAAAGCCGCTCCTAAGCGGCTCCTTGGTCACGGAACGCGCTCGGAACGCGTACGCGCGCCCGCGCGCCGCGGCGCTCGCGCACGGCGCAGGCCGCGGCGCAAAGCTAAAGTCGCGGCGGTCGATGGCCGCGATTCGATGGGTCGATGGACTCGATGCCGGGAGATCTAGACGGGTACGGTCACTCCCCGCCTCGGCGAGTTCAGCGGCAACGCAACATGCCCTGGCCCCAAGCCTCATCGGAGATAGGTCGCCAGCCGCGGGGCACCAGCGCCGCAGCGCAGCGGCAATGGCTGGGAGCGGCGGTTGAGGGGTCGAAGTCCGACGGCTGGCTCAGTCGCCCAGCGGGTGCGAACGGCCTTGGATTCGCTCTCTATCATGCTGAAGCCCCGCAGATTGGTCCTGACTCTGGGATGCCCGCGCGGCTTCTCGGAGTCTTGAATGGACTGCTGGAGGCCATGGGCGACGTTGACGCGGGAGCTTCGAAAGCGGGGGACGCCTGCCGCAGCTTGAAGGGCTCGACGGCTCGCCGGGCAAGGCGCGGAGAGTGCCCGACGGAGCGAAGCTGGCGGCGCGAGCGGAGTCTTCGGGGCCGATTGAAGGTACCGCTCCCGGGTCCCTGGCGCCAGGATCGGCAGGATCACATGCAGGTGCGCGTTCCTGCTCCAGAGCATGCCAGCGCCTCGCTGCGGTCGAGGCGGCTCCCTGACCCCGTGCCCTGCCCCAGCCTCTCATTGCGTGAGATGTCGCGAGAGGGCCGCGGCGGATCGAGTCTCCGACGCGTGCGCCGCTGCGCCTTCCGTCCGCTGCCTCGGCTCGCCGACCGCATCCCGGCTCCCGTGCTCCCGTGCGCCCCCGCGGCCCCGGCCTGACCCCGGGCCGGGCGCGGCAGTCGCTCCTCCGCAGCTCACACGAAAGCGCAGCGGCTGTGCAAGCGGAGGCGATCGAACCGTGCGAGCGGAGCGCCGGAACCGGGAAGCGCGCTCTGGTGGCGGCTGGCGGTCGATGTGAGCCGCCCGCTACATTGGATCACGGCGGCAGTTGCGGCAGTTGCGGCAGTTACGAGCAGTTAGACTCACTGCGGTACGACGAGGAGCGGGAGGCGCCGGACCCGATCTACACGGGGCCCCTCGAGCTCCGCGACGACTCGCCGCCCCGCGCCCACATCGAGCGCCTCGAGGAGAAACTGAAGGAAGTGGTCTGGCACTTCTTTGCGGGGCCCTTTTCGCTGGCTCCGCTCTGCTCTGACGCCGCCGCAGCTCACATCAAAGCTCAAGGAGCTGGATGCCGAAAACAAGGCGCAGCAGGCCAAGCTGGAGGGACAGCAGACTGAAATGAAGGCACAGCTTACCAAGATGGAGGGGCAGCTGGATGCCATCCTCGCTGCCGTCAAGCCCGACGCCGGTGCGGCCCCGCCCCGAGCTCGAGCCGCCCCCGCCGGCGCGGGGCCGGGCGCCCCTCACTCACTCGGGGGCCGCGGGGGCAGGCGGGGCCGGGGCCGGCGCCGTGGGCCTCTTCGGCCTCTTCGGCCGCTCCGCGTGAGGGCACCAGCGGCCGCGGGCTCCGCTCGAGCGGAGCGGGGCGGGCGGGCGGGCGGGCGCGGCTCGGCCCCCCGGCACGGCGGCCGAGGCGAGGGGCGATCTCTAGGGCCTTGCCGTACGGTTGGCTTTTGCTGCCCTTTCATGCTTCGGTGTCCGACTTCCGGGCCCCGGGCTGGCGGGCGTGCGCTGCTCGCTGCCATCTACCTGCCGTACTATCGGCCTCTGCTGCCATCTACCTCAGGGCCTGCCGTACTGTTGGCCTTTGCTGCCCTTTCATGCTTCTTAGGCACCGTGCACAGGCACCGTTAGCGATCTTAGCGTTTTCAAGTGTGACGATTCCTCCTCCGTACTACAGTTGACGTCTTGAAATCGGGATTCCGATGATTCGGAATTCTTGCCTCGAGCTCGCGATCGTTTATCGATGTCACAGTGTCCTCGTTTAATTTTCCCTTATTGCAATTGGCATCGAGCTTCACACTTATGTCGCAACGTTTCGGCATCGAGCTTTACACTTTCTATCGATTGTCGGTTGCGAGCTCGAGGCTGCTAGCTAAATGTAGGCTATACCACGAAATACACTGCAGCTGCACTTATGTACACGCCCAAGATATGAATGCGATTTCGCACCGCAGCTGCGGCATGCACGTGCGTCGTGCCGCCAGTGCGGGCTCCAAAGATTATAATAACCTTCGATCGCGAGGCTCGTTGGAGCCGGGGCCAGCGGCCCGGCCCGAGAGTCCAAGAAAACTCGAGCTCCGGAGCTCGAGGCAAAACTTCACATTCACAAAAAACATTTGCAATTGCCATCCCGGCCCCGACCGGAGTCCCACTCGCGATCCCTAACCCACTTACTTATCGGCCACTGCCGGCGCAGTGGCCGGTGCCAGCTGCAGCGCTTTGCAATTGTACTCATTGCAACTGGCAAATTACGTAGGCATGGGAAAGCGCTAGCGCTAGCCCAGCATCGGGCCCCGCCAGTAATTATAAGCGCGGCGCGGGCCGCACGTGGTCACGGCCTCGCTGTACCCAGGGCGCCCGGGGTACGCTCGCTCAGCCGTCCTGGCCGCGGGTCCCGGCCGGCCCGCCCGCGTGCCGCCCGAGGAAGGCTGCCCACTCCTCGGGCCGGCACCGCGCCACCTCCGCCGCGAACCGCTCGTCCCTGTACCCCCCCGGGCCCGGGGGTACACGTGAGGAAACGAGGGGGAGGAAGAGGAAGGGGTACGGCGCACCGGAGGGTGAGGGCGCGGCAGAGGGGCGCGCGCAGGCCGCGCCCCGCGAGGAACAGCAGCCGCGGGCGGATGCGCCGCTCTGTCAACGCAGGGCGGGGGGGGGGGGGGGGGGGGGGGGGGGGCGGCGGGTGGGGTACGGCGCACCGAGGGAGCACTTGAGGGCGGTGGGGTACGAGATGATGTCGCGGGCGGAGTAGTGCTGGGCGTACAGAAACTCGAACTTGGGCCTGCGGGAGGTACGGGTTCGGGGCAAAGGGGGGTCGGGAGGGCGCGGGGGTACACGCCTGAGGCTCTCGATGGAGTGGCCTGCACGCGGGCGGCGCGTCAGCGTCGGCAGAGTCGGAGCGAGAGCAGCAGAGGGAGCAATGGCTCGTGGCCCGGGGTGGGCGTTCAGGTAGCTATTTATAGCTGGAGCTCGAGGGCGTGTTTTGCGATCGGGTCGGGGGCGCGCTGGGCGGACCGAGGAGCTCGGGGGCGAGGCGGAGGACGCGGACGAGGGCGGGGCCGTGGATCCCCTGCCGCGACAGGAACATCACCTGAGCCGGCCCCGGGGGGGTACGGGTCAGAAGCGAGGGGGTCAGCGGGGGGAGAGCGCGGCGGTGTCCAGTCTTGCCCCCTCCTTCAGGCGGCGGGCGGGGGCGGGGGCGGGGCGGACCAGGGGGGAGTAGTACTTGGTGACGGAGAAGCGGTGGAGCGTGGGCCGCCGGCGGATCAGCAGCGCCACGTCAGATGGCGAGAAGCCCGTCGAGAGCAGGAAAGAGACCTGGGGTACCGCTTTTAGAGGGGGGGTGGCAGCGCAGGGCGCGAGGGCGCACGGCGGGGCTGTAGCAGGCGTCGATGTCGGAGACGAGGAGGCGCGGCACGGCCCGGAGCACGGCGGCCGCCTGCGGGAGGGACGGCGCGGCGCGCGTCAGGCGTCTAGAGGGGCGCCTGGTCCGACGGTGAGAGGGGCGGGAGGGTAGGGGGAAGGGTGGTCCCGGGGGCGTGCGCGGGGTAGGCGGGGCCGGTCGCTAGTTTGCTGGGCGTGGCGGCTAGGTTCGCGGGGCGCTCACCTCGGCGCGGGAGAGGCCGAGGCTCCCCAGGTACTCGAACGAGGCCCCGGCGCGGGCTGGCACGTCCGCCTGCGGGGGGGAAGGAGTCGGACCGGATCAGATTCGATCGGATCAAATCAGATCTGATCTGAGCGGCGCACACCTCGAGGAGGCCCGGCATGCGCGCCGCCAGCGCCGCCAGCTCCCGGCGCGGTACCCCCAGCGCCCCTTGCACCTGTCCCCAAGAGAGGTCAGATCAGATCTGATCTGAGCGATCTGAGCGATCTGATCTGAGCGCACCTCGTCGAGCTTGCCGAGGAGGTTCTCGACGGAGAGGGTCGGCGCAATCGTCTCCTCAAAGACGCGCCTGCGCGCCCCCCGCTTAGGCTTAAGAGGGACGGGGGAGGCGTGGGAGGGCCGCGGGCCCGCGCCTGGCGCCGTCTGCGCCGATCTCACGGGAGAGGGCCGCCCACTTGCGCTCGAGGTTCTCCTCGCTCAGCGTCAGCGTCTGCGGGCACTGCCGCCACAGCTGCGCGCCCGTTCGGCTTAGCTGGGCCTCCGGGGGGGGCGGGCGGGGCGGGCCGGCGAGCCTTGGGCAGGTCGACGCCGCGGGAGCGGAGCCACGCAATGCGCGAGGCGATCGTAGCGGCATCGCAGAACAGGACACGCGGGAAGCTGCGGGGCGCGTGCCGTGAGGCGGCGCGGCGCGGGGGAAGGAAGGGGGAAGGGGCGGAACGGGGACCAGCGCACCGCCGGAAGCCGGAGCGGATGGAGGCAAGGGGTACGTCGTTGGCGAGCAGGAGGACGATGAGCGGCTCGATGCAGGCGGAGGCGTTGAGGCTCAGGACGGCCGGCACGCGCCGCACGATCGCGTACAGCTCGTGCGACGTCAGGCCGACCTGCACGCGCTCGCTCGCTCGCTCGGACTCGGGAGAATTTGAACTCGAATTCGAACCTTGGCGCGGAGAAAGTCAAGCGAGTCGTACCCGAACTCGTGGGCGCCGAAGGACTCCTCCGTGAAGACGCGCGGCGCCGGCAGCGGGCTGGAGGGCAGCACGCTGCGCCCCGCACCGTCTCAACGGAGCTAAAGCTCGTCTCACGCAAACACGCGCTGCTCGCTCACCTCAAGCGGGGCTTCGGGGCCTCAGCGACGGTGCAGCAGCGCTCGCCCAGCCGCGCTCTCCTCCGCCTCCAGGCGCGAACGCCTGCCTCGAAGGTCGTCGCTAAGGGTTTCCCGTGCCATGAAGCCTGCAGGCGCCCCTGCGACAGCGAGCACGGCGACCGAGGCGAAAGAGCCGCCGCGCTCCAGATCGCCGCTCGCGCGGGGCTCTGGGAGTCGTGTAGCCGGTCGTATTCGAGTCTATGCCTTAGGCACGGTACTTGGGCCGCGCTTGCGACGAACGACAGCATCGGGCCGCGAGCGCGGCCTGTGCCCTTCGTTCCGCGGCCACGGTTGGTATGCAAGCGCTGAAGTGCACGAATACTCGGCTTGATCTTCGTTTTGAGGGCTGCGGGGGCTGCAAAAGCTTTGAAGTTGGGCGGCTTGGGCGGGGAAGTTGGGCCGCTTGTCTGGGTACAGGCGATTCAGGAGCGGATGGCTTTCGTGCTCACCGCGGGCCCGCTCGCAGCGGCCAGCAGGAGACCGCAGACGCACAGCTCGACAGCATGCAGCACGCAGCTGCCACCGAGCCCTGGCCGTCGTTTCACTGCGGGGTCCGCCCCGGCGTCGCAGCGGCCGCGGCCGTCGCGGCGACTGGAGTGGTACGCGGCGCCGCGATGCGAGCAGGTTCAGCCGTCGACGCCGATACCCGATGCGAGCGTGCCGGCACCGGCGCCCGCCCCATCGACTTCGACTTCAGCCGGGACGCCCGCGCCGGCGCCCGCCCCCGCGGCCTTCCACCACATGAGGTTCGCGCTGCCCCTTCAGCGATCGCTCGGCTTCTGCTCAACGCACGCGCCCACCGCCCGCAGCATCACGACGGCGAACGTGCTCCGCTCGGCGCTCTTCTACCGCGCCCTGGGCTTCGAGTTCGAGGAGCGCTTCCGCGTCGACACCGCGCGCGCCTGCTGGATGACGGTCCGCCCCGCCGGCCGCCCGCCCGACCCGCCCTACAGCTAACTTGCTTCTGACCGGTACCGCGCGGCGCCGCGCGCCCGTACTTGCAGAGCCCCGCGGGAGGTCGCATCGAGCTCATACAGATCCTCCGTGCGCCGCCCAGCGCCCCTATCCCGCAGGCTGCGCCTGAACCCCGCGCAGAGCCGCGGCAGGCGTCCGGCGACGCGTGCGGAGACTTCCGCTTTCCCTCCTACTACCACATGGCCCTCGAGCGCGCCCCGTTTGAAACCCTGATTAGGCGAGCCGCTGACGCGGCCGTCGCGCGCCGCAGCGTGACGGAGTGCGCGCCCTCGCTGCCGGCGTTCATCGAGGGCCTCGAGGCGCGCCTCGCGGAGGCCGCCGCGGCGCCCAACGCGCTCTGGGCGGAGCCCATCGCCGTCCGCGTCATCGTGCCCCCCGGGCAGCAGATGGTACTGATTTGATTTGATCTGATCCGATCGGATCTGATTTGATCCGATCTGATCTGAGCCTCCTTCATTCCCCCCCCCCCCCCCCACCTCAGATCAACGCGTCGGTGTACGAGACGTGCTTCGTGGCGGACCCCGACGGCCTCCCCGTCGAGCTCCTCCGCCTCCAGACCCGCCTCGACTTCGGCGGGGCCAAGTCCTAAATTCGAAGCCCATGGCCATGCACAGCTGTAGCTGCCTCCGGCCGGGGGCTGCGGCTAGCTACAGTACTCCTTCTCTACTAGCTATATATATAGGCTAGATCTAGTATTTGAAGACTGTTCTTGTAGTTCCTGTTGAGTGTTATTTCTCCCGCCTCGCAATCGACTTCTGCAAGCCCCGGGCCCAAGCTTAAGCCTCCTGCTTGCAATTGAAGGGGGCCGCCGGGCCTGGGCCCTCGAGGTCCTCGATCGAGCCGCCGCCCGACGGCACCCAGATCGAGCCGTTATTTATATATATAATTATTTCGCCGAGTCGACGTCGAATTCTCAATTGCAACCACCGTACGCGTGACCTCCGATCCATGGCCAGCCCCGGCCCCTTATAATTAATATTAAGCTTCGAATCCCCACACGAAGTTTGAATTGTGCCGCAGTGCTTGCCGTCTCCGTCCCCTTTCTCCCCCCAGCCGGTATACGTATACGTATACGTAGCCGCTGAGCCCTCCCTCTCCAAACAAATGCAAAGCCAATTGCAAGCTTGAAGCTACATAAGCTACTTCATGATCAATACGAATACTTCAAGATGAAGAAGCCGTTGAACAAAACCGACTGCGAATCGATTGGTATCGATAATAGATAAATATCGATAATCGGATTTCGATAGATAATCTCGGGACCGAACCCTGCATGCACAGCTGCAGGTAACGTAACTAACTAACAACGAACAAATGTAAATTAAAATGAAGAGAAATCTCGCAATCGGAATAATTGAAAGCTTCCTATATATGGGGCTGCTATGGCTTGCGAATTTCGATGGGGTAGGGGGAGAACGAGACTTGGGTGGGCTTGGCTGGTGCCGGTACTTCTTTGTTGAAGGCGCCTGCGGGGCACGTGTAAGTTGGCGCGGCAATTGCAATTGCAGGCTAGGATTTCGGTTCGGAGGGCGAAAGCTTTAAGGCACATGTGATGTGGACGAAGTAGGTCCGGAGTGTCTCGCCAGGTGCGATGCTGCGTGCGCGTGTGAGGTGGCGCGTGTGAGGTGGCGGGCCAGGTGCGGGTGAGGACACACTTCGGGTTGGCGACATAGTGGTCGGGAACCTCTCTGCTGAAGGTTCCCACAAAGCCAGGCGTAGCCATCCCATACCGGAGGGACCAGGCCGGCTTTCCTGGCGCAAAGGTGAAGTTTCCAGCGGCGTCCACGTCGGGGGCCGCAAGGCCCAGCTTCGCGTTCATCTCCACACGAACGCGCATCTGACACTGAGACATCAGGATGTAGCTGCAGCTGGCGAGCTCAGTCCTCTGGACTCTGTGGCGGGCATCAACGTGTGCGCAAACTAGGGGCAGCAGACCACCCAGAAAATGTGCGCACATGCCATGGAAGAGGCAAGAGGAAGCGGAGTCGCCCAGCTGCATTGCAGCAACGACCGACGAGTTGACGGCCTCGGCAATGCCCATCGGCGTACTCTCGAATGGGACCGACGAAGAGCGCGTGAACGTCGGGTGCCACGATATATTCGGCTGCAGGTAGTGAGACTGCGATCTGAAGTGAGTGCGCGGACCAAATAAAAACCTGAAGCGACGCCGACCGCACCACGACACGGACACGGCACGCTGGGCCCTGCAGGAAGTCCCTGTGGCGGATCCGGACGTCTCTGACGGGGATGGTCCACGGCTGCGCCGGCGCGCCCGGCTGCAAAAACGCGTCGTCCGAGCCATCCGCACTCTCCTGCACGTAGTCGCTGAAAGAGACGGGGACCGGCGGGATGCACTCCGGATCGGGACGTCCCAGCGTCAGGTTCCGCCTCAGGTCTGGAAAGGAAATCGGGTTCTGGTTCCAGCAGGTCTCCGGGTCGACAGGCAAAACCAGCACAGGCGGTGGGCAGGCCCCCGGGCAGAGCGGCGGGGCCGCCTCCCGCACGGAAAGAGCGAACGAGCAGCTGCCCTCGGGGCCCTGTCGGCAAGGCGGTCAGAGGGGAGGCGCGGCATCGGAGCGCACAGGGATCGGAATCTCACCGCTTCGGTGGGGTTGTCGATGCTGATGCTGACGGGAATTCCGTCGGCGGGGGTCGGAGCGTCGAAGCCTGCGGCGAGCCACTCGGGGCTCGTCGGGGCCGTGTTGGTGTGCATGGGCAGGAAGCTGCCCTCCTTCGGGTGCTGCGTGATGTTCACCCGCGCGTCCGACCAGTTCCCTGCGGTCAACGTCGACGTCGACGTCGATGTCTCTGTCATTGATGAAACATTAGCGATTCGGACGGACCGGCGATGAGGAAGCGCAGGTCGGGCATCTGAGCGCCGCAGAGGCGCTTCACAACGCCGCTGACGTTCACGTCGACGGGCCCGACCCGCGAGATCGTGATGTTCGGGGGGCACGTGATCTGTTTTCAAGGAGTTAGCGGCGGGCGCCGGAGACGGGGCCGGGGCGGGCCGGGCCGGCGCGGGGCGGGAATGTCTGATGTTGCTCACCCGGTACTTCGTGGTGAGGGCGGCGTCCTTGGGGGCCGGGTAGCACTTCGGCTCGGAGTCGCTCGGGCCGCCGGTGCCGGCACTGCCGCCGGGAGCGGCGGCGAAGCACTGGCCGCACTGGCAGCCGGCCGCGCCCGCAGCGGGAACGCCGCCATGGAAGGCGCTGCAGAAGGCGTGGTCCGACTGGACCCAGTAGACGGGTGCGGGCGTATATACAACTTCGCCGGTGGCTGGATCGGTCGTGTGACTGCCAGTCCCGATTTGAACGGACACGGGCGTGCAGTCGGCGTCGTTGACGACGGACGTCGACGGCGTGAGAAGTGTCCCCGGGGATCCGAAATCAAGAGGGACTGCGATTGAGCGCGGGCGCGGCGCGCGTCAGTCCCTCGAGCTCGCGAGAACTTGCAAGATAGACCGGCGCACGGTTGATCTTCAGTTCGGGAAAGTCTCTGGCGTAGTCGTCCGCGGCGGCGCGTATGCGGCGGTAGCGGAGGGAGGCGATCTCGCCCTGGTCCAGCGCCCGGCCCCAGACACGGAACTAAATAAAAGAGAGGTCAGAGAGCGAGTTCAGGTCTTGGTGTGCCGAGAGGTAGAGGGCTTACGTTGTTGAGAATGACACTGGCGTAATTAACAGTGGAGCTCCAGGGCCGACCCAGTAGAGTTTTGAAACCCCAATACAGGTTTCGATCCGGAATAGCGATGGGAGGGGCGAACCAGACGCTCGGCGGCGCGTTGAGAGTCCAGCGCTGCGCGGCGAGCGTGCCGTTCACGAAGAAGGAGACACGCGTCGTAGTGGTGTTCGCGGGGTCGACGTCGAAGACGAACGCGTAGTGCGTCCAGAAGCCGAACGACCTGGGGGGGCCCGCGAGCGGCAGTCTCATGCTCTCCCCGTAGAAAGTGAGCCCCAATTCCAGCTCGCCGGCGATAGTTTCCGACGGGGCGAACACTGTTTGCTATGAGATGAGGGGATGCAATCAAAATTAAAGCGGGCCAGCGGCTTACCGGCGACGTCGATGTGCCTGGGAGACGAGGAGGAGGGAACGTAGTTTGCGTAGAAGAGCTCTGCAAGTGCGGGAGCATAGGGCATTGACGGCTCAACAAGCTGAAGGTTCTCCAACTTTGCCCAGAGCTCCACAGTCATGTTCTTGCTCGAGGTCAAGAAGAACGAGCTCGTAAAGTTTTTATCGGTTACGAGCATAAACTCCACCTACGAGGTGTTCGATCCGAACGAACGGCAGAGACGAAACGGGAAGCTTGCAAATGAACGCACGGGAACTGACGACTGTCCGTCTGCAGGCGCGATCTCGCTGCACGGGACCTCGGCCGCCGCGAGGGCCAGCATGCCGAGGAAGCCTGAGACCAGAGCGAGGCCTAGGCCGTACGCGTGAAGAAGGCGAGCCATCGCCCTGCTGGCGACCCTGCGCGCTACAACTGCAGCCAGCGAGCACCTTGACAGCACACCTTGCTGCAAGCTGCGCGGTCGTTTCGCGTGCCGGCCGAGTCGTTCCCCAGGGCGGGCGAAGGCTGCAATAGCATGCGCAAGTCGTTTCTCAAGCCAGGCCAGACGAAGGCTGCGGCTGGAAAGCCAGGCCCGACGAAGCCTTGTTGCAATTGGCGCTGGGTTGGATTGTGTGCGGGGTACACACGAGTTTTCCCAACATATCGCGTACCCAAGCTGCAAGTGTACGCTGACGTACGTACGTACTGCGCATGCATGCAGGCGCCGGCTGACTACATACGTGCATATATATGCATGCATCGATATCGGATTTATAGCTAGCTATAGCTAGGCGTGACCCCAACTGACTTTCAGCTGAAGAAGGAAAGCCTTGAAGCTTAAGGGGAGCGCTGTACGTACGCGTAGCTAGCGCTGGCTGCGGCCGCGGCTAGCTGCGGCCAAATCCGGCCGCGGCTACCAAGACAGCCGCTGGACAGTCCCGAGATGGGATGCAGAAGTTGGCTGAAATAATACGGCTAGCTGCCGAGAGCTGCCGAGAGCTAGGCCCCTATAGCTACTTCTTGCCGAGGAGCTTGGCCATGACGCGGGCCTTGTACTGCTCGAAGTCGCCGGGGAAGGGCTTGCACCGGTTGTGCTCGCACGCCCACATCTCGTCGCACAGCGCCATGATGAGGCGCTGCCGGGCAGGTCGGGGTTAGATTAGGTAAGGCCGAACCTAGGAAGAGCTTCTTTCTATTATAATTATTACTATCATGCTTGCCATGCTCTCAAGCTCCTCGGCCCTTATATGATCAATCAGTGGACCTGGTCGTGGGAGACGAGGAGGACGCCGCCCTCGAAGTCGTTGAGGGCCTCGATCAGCGCGTCGATCGTGTCGATGTCCAGGTGGTTCGTCGGCTGCGGGTGGGGGGGGGGGGGGGAGGGGGCGTCAGGCGCTCGGCGTCCGTGTGGGGACGGAGGGCGTGGAGCCCCCGGCCCGGAGCCCGCTACGCCTCTACGCCGCTACGCCCGGAGCCTCTGGCGGGCGCGGCATCCCCTCTAGGCCCGGGCCTCCTAGGCCTCCTAGGCCCCGTAGGCATCCCTTCGCCTTCGCCCCCGCTACGCCTCCGCATCCGCCCCGCTACGCCTCCGCCCCCCGCCCGCCCCGCCCCCAGCGGACCTCGTCGAGGAGGAGGATGTGGGGCTTGGTCCACGTGAGCACCGCGAAGGCCACCCGCGATTTCTGAGGGCGCGCCGTGAGGCGAGGCCCGCGCGAGAGCAGCTCTATATAGAGCGTCCATCAGGACAGAAGCGATTTATAGCGCCAGGACAGAAATTACTGCGCCCTTGCGGGCGCGCCGTGAGGCGAGGCCCGCGCGAGAGCGACTCTGGAGCGCCCCTAATCCTGCGCTCTGAACCTCCGCCAGGGCCTTCTGATTCTAGAGCGCGCTCTAGATTCTAGGACCTAGATTCTAGGCAAGGCCCGCGCAAGGGCAACGCTGCAGCGCCCTGGCCCTCCGCCCAGGACCTTCTAATCCCGCCCGAGAGCAGGACAGATTTATAGCGCCAGGACAGAAGTCCCGCGTTCTGAACCTCCGCCAGAATTCTAGATTCTAGAGCGCGCGGGCGGGCGGAGGGACGGACCTGCCCCCCCGAGAGGGTAGACATGGGGCGCATGGCGAGCTCGCCGGACATGCCCATCGAGCCCAGGTGGTTCCGCAGCAGCTGCGCGGGAGACGGGCCGGTGAGCGGGCGACGGTGAGAGCTAGGCTCGTGGGCGGGCGGAGCGACCGCCCGCCTCCTCCCCCGAAGGGCCCCCACAAGAGCCTAGGCAGGCCTCGAGAAGAGAGAGAGGAGAGGCTCGCCTCGATCCCATTCCTATCCTATCCTGTACCCCCCTCCTACTCCCCCCCCCCTCCCTCTCACCTGGGGGCTGGCGCCGGGGAAGAGGGCCATGAGCTGCTCCAGCGGCGTCAGCTTCACGTCCAGGCTGTCCGTCGAGTGCTGCGAGCGGAGCGGGCGGGTCAGAGGGGGAGAGGGAGGAGGGGGGGAGGCGTCTCTAAGCGTTAGGGCGGGGCGGGGGGTACGGGGGCACCTGGGTGAAGTGGGCGAAGCGGAGCTTGCCGGAGATCTCGACGCGCCCCTCCAGCGGCTTCAGCTTCCCCGCGATGATGTTCAGCAGCGTACTCTGCGGTGGACATCAGAGACGAGATGAGGGGCGATGAGATGGATCAGGCGGAGCGCGAGGCGATAAGACTTGGGGCGAAATCTCTCTTCATCTCTTTTCTTCTATCTTTGGCTTCAGGCGGCGCGGGGGTCGAACCTTGCCGGCGCCGTTGGGCCCGACGAGGGCGATGCGCGAGTCCATCGACACGTTGAAGTTGAGGCCCTTGAACAGCAGCTGCGAAAGGAGGGTAAGGGGGGTACAGGGGTGAAGGGTGGGGGAAGGGCCGGAAAGACCTTGTCGGGGGAGTACCCGAAGGACATGTCGATGACCTGCACACCGCCAAGGGTCAAGAAGGGGGGGGGGGGGAAGAAGGAAGGGGGGGTACCTGGACGGAGGAGTGCGAGGAGGGGAGCTGCTCCGGCTGCGGGAACCCGAAGCGGAACTCCCTGCGGGGGGTACAGGCCTCGGCTCGGGGGGTACAGGGGTAGGGGGGGTACGCGAGCGGGCGTACGCCTCGTCCTCGGGTACGGAGATGTCCTGCATCTTCTGGAGGAGCTTGATACGCGATTGGGCCATCGACGCCCGCTTCGCGTTGTACCGGAACCTGAAGGGGGGGGGGGGGGGGGGGTCAGAATCAGGGGCAGAGGGGGCCGGCCTTTGCCGCGGAATCTAGCGCCATCGGAGAAAGAGTGCGAGGGCAGGGGAGGCGGGGTAGGTCTAGGCCTAGGTCTAAGCGGGGGAGGCGGGGGCGCGGCGAGTCTCGGCAGGGGCGGGGGCGGGTGAGGGGCGAAAGCAAAGGGATGAGGAAGCGGCGGACCTGTCGATGAACTTCTGGATGTGCTTGCGGCGCATGTCCTGCGCGTCCGCCTGCCGCTGAAGCATCCTGCAGGGAGGAAGGTGAGGAACGTGCGTAAAGCATGAAATCCCTAGTTGTTTTCTAGGTCTTGTGTTCCCTCCTGGTACGCTAGCTTCTAGGTCTTGTGTTCCTACTGCCCTTCCTATATCTAGTTTCTGGGGCGCCATGGTCGCTTTACGCACAGGAGTCGCTCGGAGCGTGTCTTCTCGAACTGGTCGTAGTTGCCGTTGTACGAGGTGAGCTTCTTGTCGAAGACGTGCACGATGTCCGTCGTAATCGCGTTGAGGAAGTCGCGCGCTGGAGGAGGAAGAGGGGGAGGCGGAAGTCAGTCAGTGGCGGGCGAGAAGAGGGGGGGGCGAGCCTCTATGAGCGGGCGGGCGGAGGGGGTGGAGGGGCGCGCTAGGGGGCCGGGGGAGGGGGCGGATGGGAGGAGCTGCACGGGGCACCGTGGGAGCCACGCTAAGTAAAGCAAGCCAGGCTGTGCGGGGCGGGGGCACCGCTCTATGATCTATCGCTTTCTACCGCTTTATGGGGGAGGGGCCGGGAGGGGCGGGGCGGGGCACCGTGGGAGCCACGCTAATTATATAAGTAAAGAAAGCCAAGCCAAAGGGCGAGGAGACGGGGGAGCCCTTTATTCCCCTAAGCGCTCTATGATCTATCTATCTCTCTTAGACGACGATGAGGTTACTAAGAGATCTACGATATGAGATCTATCGCCCCGACGATCTATGTATGGGATCTCTATGCTATCTCTAGGGGTACAAGGAGGGCGGGGAGGGAGGGGCGGGGCGGGGCACCGTGGGAGACGACGATGAGGGTGTTCTTCCAGCGGGAGAGGTAGTTCTCCAGCCACAGCACCGCGTGCAGGTCCAGGTGGTTCGTCTGCGGGGAGAGGGGAGGAGGGTCAGAGAGGAGGGGGAGGGGGGAAGGAGGAGGAGGGGGGGTACCGGCTCGTCGAGGAGGAGGACGTCGGGCTCGCAGAAGAGCGCCCGCGCCAGCGCGATGCTGCACCGGGGCCAGATCAGATAGGATCGGATCGGGTCGGATCGAATCAGATCAGATCGGAATCGAGGCGGGTTCGCGTGGCGAAAGGTGGGGCGACGGGAGAAAGGGCTGACAGGGCGGGACAGCCTCCGGGGGGAGAGTCTAGCCCTGCCTAGCCGCCCTTCCGGCCTGGCCGCCCCTCTGCCCAGCCTAGCCAGCCAGCGCACCGCATGCGCCAGCCTCCGGAGAAGTCCTTCGACTTCTTGGCCTGCATCTCCGCCGTGAACTGCAGGCCCGCCAGGATCGACGACGCCTGCCGGGGAAAGGGGAAGGTCAGGCGAGGCGGGCATGGCGAGGGCTGCTGGGCGGTGGCCCCCTAGCTAGAAAGCATGGGGGCCTGTCCCCTCCCGGCTAGGGCGGGGCGCAGAGCTAGCTAGCTAGGCGTGTCCGCGGGGACGGGCGGGCGTGTCTAGATTTGGGACAGACAGCCTGGGCGGGGGCGCGCGGGCCGGGGGGCGGTCCGCGGCGGAGGGCGGCGCGGCGCTGCTGGGGCGGTGGCCCCCCCCTAGCTAGCTAGCATGGGGGCCTGTCCCCCCCAGCCCGAGGGCGAGGGGTCGCCGCGCAGGGGCGGGCGGGCGGTGCCTCGTCCCCTCTAGCTTGAGCTCGGGTGGGGGCGGGAGAGCCTGGGCGGACCCGGGACTCGGCGGTGTCGGCGGAGATCTCCTGCAGCCGCTCGTAGATCTCGTGCAGCCGCGCCGTGAGCTGCGCGCGCCCCGGGGCGACGCGGGTCAGCAATAGAGTGGAGAGCCAAGGTTTTAAATTTAGCTAAGTTCTGTTTGAGCTCGCGGGGAGTATCGGGAGGAGGGTCTCTCGCCTTGTCTTCCTCAGAGGGCCCCTTCTTGACTGTCGATCCCGTCCCCGCGCTCGACTCGCTCGCTCCCGCCGTCGACGCCGGCCCGCCCTTCGCCGCCGCCGCCGCCGCCGGGGGCGCCTGCGCGCCAGTCAGCCCCTCCTCTTCTTTTCCTTCCTTCCTTCCTTCTCACCTGCTCGAGCAGCTTCTTCTCCTCCGCGAGAAGCGCGGCGCGCTCCGTGTCGCAGGAGAGAACGCATTCCAACGCGCTGGAGGGAGCGGGAGGGGTCAACTAGGGAGAAAGAGAGAGGGGGAGCGCAACGTCTTATTCCGACATCTATCCATCCCAGCCAGGGGCGCCGGCGGCCGCAGGCACCTCATGTCGTTGCCGGCGACCTCCTGCTCGATGTATAGGACTTGGAGGTGCTTCGGCACCGCAACCTGCGGGCGGGAGGGCGGGCGCGGTGGTTAGATCCGAGATGGAGGGGATTGGAAGGGGGGTGCGGCGCGCTCGCCTCGCGGTTGGCGACGGCGCGCATGAGAGTCGACTTGCCGACTCCGTTGCGCCCCACGATACCATACCTGTCGGAACGGTTAAGGAAGGGCGAACGGTCAAGGAAGGAGGAGCGGGGCGGGGCGCACCGGCGGCCGAACGTGATGTTCAGGGAGCAGTCCTGCAGGAGGACGTTGCCGCCGAACGCGACCGTCAAATTGTCGATGCGGATGTTCTTGGACGCTGCCTGGTTCCCTGCGAGCGAGCGAAGGAGGCGGATCAAATTGCGATCAAATCTTCCTTCCGCGGCGACCGGCGGCGCGGATCGAATTCGAAGCGCACCCTTCGCGTGGACCTTGACTGGCTGCGCTTCGACGTTCATCGCACGCGCCTCGATCACCGTGCCCGCCCCGCCCGTCTGCGTCCCCGCCGCTCAGGCGCCGCCCGCCCGCGCCGGGCCCGCCGCTCCTTCCCCTCCTTCCCGCACCTGATTCGCCTGTCTCCTCGCAAGTCGTTCCTCACGCGTGCGCGCCCTGCCCTCCTGCGCTCCCGCGCTCAGAAAGGAACGACGCGCCTGCCGACGCGGAGCGGAGCGGGGCGGCGGGTGCGCGCCTTCTTATCGCCGCCGTCGCCCTCGTCGTCGCTGCGGAGTTCCTCCTCTCCCACACGCCGCATGAGCTCCAGGCCCGTCGTCTGCGCTCCCGTCAGCGCTCCAGGTTCGACGCGTCCTGTCGAGCGAGCGGCACCTTCGCGCCGCCCATCGCCGCAATGCGAACTGGAGCCGCGAGCTGCTTCACGGTGTCCGCGACAGGTTCCTGCGCGCGCGGATCGAGCGGCCCCGCGTGAGCGGCTGGAGATGGAGGCCGCCAGGGCAAGCGGACCTTGTTGAACCCGTGCTCCGTCAGCTGCGGGCGCACGCGAGCGTACGCGGCTCGTTAACAGCGAAGAATGGAGCCCCCGCACGCGCCGGGAAGCGCGGGGCGCCCGCCGGGCAGGGCGAACCTGAGAGACCAGCTTCTTACAGACCCGCATCGCGTCATCCTCCGTAGCTGTGACGCCCGTGTCGAGCAGGAATGGAGCCACAACATCGTACATGTCGCCGCCATCGGTCCTGCGCGGTGCCGGCGCGCTCAGCTTGGGCGGCGCGATCAGCGGGGTGCCCCGCGGAGCGCGGCCTCACCCGTAGTGCGAGTCCGGGTCTTCGAGCACCGCAACGATGTAGTCGAGCACGACGCTGTCGAGCAGTTCGACGCCCTTCTTGCCGAGGGCGTCCTGCGCGGGGAAGCTGTCAGCCGCAGCGCTGTAGCGGATGCGCATGCACGCTTGAAGCTGACCTTGACGATCTCCGCTACGGTGAGGGCCGGCATCGCTAGGTTTGCAGGCGACCGGGGGGGATACTGCGCAAAGATGGAAGCCGGCGCGGAGCGGGAGCAGGCGACGCCGGCGGAGCGCATCGGCGCGCGGTCGCTTGCCGGCTGTGAGCTTCCCATGCCGCCTCGCGCTGCGCTCTCGCTGACCGCGGCGCAGTGGGGGTCGGCAGCGCGGCTGGCGTCGTGCTGGCTATCGCGCGGGGCCAGAGCATCCCGCAGTACGCGGTGATAACGGGAGCCAACACGGGCATCATAGCTGCGACCTACTTCAGTGCGCGGGGCGCGCCGTGCGCTTCTCTCGCGGGCCGACGCCGACGCCGCTCGCGCGCCCCGCATGCGCAGCGTGCTACGAGGGCCTGGCGTTCGCGACGGGGCGGCGGGACATCACGACGACGATGGGCTCCGGGGCGATCGCCGGCGGCTTGTTCGGCGGACTCCTCGGTGCGCCTGCCGGTTCGGGGCGCGGGGCGCGCGGGCGCGCGCGCGGCCTCATCCACTCCGCGCTCGCGCAGGCGGGATCCCGCGGATGCCGAGCATGGCCGCTTCGTTCGCGCTGGCGGCGGGCGGGGCGCAGAAGGCGTTCGAGTGGGCGGCGGAGGACGCGGAGGCGCCGGGGCGCCCGCCCCGCTTCGGGCACGACCACTGGATCTGGGAGTACCTCCCCGCGCGGCCGCTCTCGGAGGAGGAGCAGGTGGCGCGCGAGGAGGCGGCGCGCGCGCGGCTGGAGCGGATCAAAAAGGAGGTCTTCAACCAGGACTGCAAGGGCGACTGCGAGCTCTGCATGGAGAAGAAGCGACTCTGGGGCCCCAACGGGTGCGCAAGTTCAGCTCTCTTTTGATGTAGCTGATATCGACCGGTACCCCGCCCCGCGCCGCTCCGCGCAGGCCCCCGGACACGAGTCTCGGGGCGCACGGCGCGGTGCACGGGGCGCACGTGCACCCTCCACCGCAGGCGCCTGCGGCGGCGGCGGCGCCTGAGGCGCCCGCGGCGGGCCCGGGCGAGCAGCAGACTTCCAGGGCCTGGTACAAGCGCTGGCTCTGGCCGTGGGGCAGGTAGCGCGATCCAAATCGTTCAGTTCATTTCAGGCGCACTATTGTAGCTAGCTAGCACTAGATTACGGGACCAACCTAGTTTAACATCGAGGAGACGGACATCTTGCTGCGGGGGACCTCGCCCGAGCCCGAGCCCGCCGGGGCGAGGGCCGGGGGCAGGGGCAGGGCGGCCGGGAGAGGCGGGGCGGGGGGCAGGGGCGGGGCGGCGGGGAGGGGCGGGGCGGGCGAGGTGGGGTACCACGAGGAAGAGGAGGAGGGGAAGGCGCCCGAGGAGTGGGCGGTGGCGTCCGCGCGCCGCTTCGCAGCCTCCGCCACGCGCCGCGCCTGCGCATGCCCGGCCCGTCGGAGTCAGATCGAATTCGGGGGAACGGTCGTCCGAGGCGAATTTAAGAGAGGAACTGTCACCTGGCGGGAGCCGCCCTCCTCGATGACGTGCTTGACGTCCTCGACGCCCAGGGAGAGAAGCTCGCGGTTCGGGTTGCCCCGGAACTGAGATTTGATCTCAGGTGAGAACGAAGGAAGAAGAAGAAGAAGAAGCGTAGGAGGGACCTTGGGCTTCTGGCGGCGGGCCTCGGCGGCCTTCACCCGCTGCTTCAGCTTCTCCCGCATCTTGATCCGGTAGTAGCACTGCACGCAGTCCTGTGCCGCCGGCGAAGCCTAAGCCAGGCCCAACGCGTTCTAGGACCGTTCTAGCTCTATCTAGAGTCTTCTGAGCCTCAGCACCGCAAGCCATTAAAACGTTCTAGCTCGCTCGCTCTCGAGTCCTCTCTCTGGAGCCTCTCTGGGCGGACCTGGACGGAGCGGGGGTGGCCCGAGCCCTGCAGGAGGCTCGAGATCTTCACAAACTGCGCCGCGGGGCGGGGAGACTCTTGTATTAGCCGCAAAGCGAAGGGGCGCGGGGCGCGGGGTGGCGGAAGCCGGCGGGGCGGGGCGGGGCGGGGGTGGGGGCGGGGAAGGAAGGACGGGGCGCTGAGGCTGGGAAGACGGGCGGGGGGGAGGGAAGGGAGTGGGAAGCGACGGCGAAGGTGGGGCGGGCGGGCCGAGGCGGGGCGAAGCGCTAATGGCAGGGCTGGGGGCGGCGCACGCGTCCTTGGGGCAGCTAGCACTTGATGGGCACTAGATTGGGACTAGATGAGCTAGCGGGGGCGCGGAAGATGGGAAGGAGCGGGGGCGGGGGCGGGGCGCACGTCCTTGGGGAAGTTGAGGAAGTGCTCCACGAAGAGCTGCTCCTCCTCCGCGCTCCTGGCGCGGGGGGTCGGCAGGGGCAAGGGAGAGGGGGGGGGGAGAGGGCGGTGGTAGAAAAAAAGGGGGGGGGGGAAAGAGCACCAGGGGAGGACGAGCTTGCGGGCCTCCGCCTCCGCAACGGGGTCCGCCACCTGCGAACGAAAGGGGGGGGGGGGGGGGGGGGGGGGGGGCGGAGTCGGCCTTTGGCGGGCTCCGGACCCGGCTCTCGTGATCGGGCCGGGCAGGGGCAGGGGCATGGCAAAGCAGAGGTCCAGGTGCGTCCAGGTGCTGGGTACATCTAGGAGCGGGCCGGGGATGGCGCAGGGGGGGGGAAGGCCCGGGGGAAGCGGGGGCGCAGGCGGCGGCGGGATACGTCGAATGCTAGCTTTAAGCGTAGGGCTCTTTAAGCGAATGCTAGCGGGATACGTCGGGATACGGGCTCTAGGGCCGGGCGGGGCCGGGGCGGGGGCCGGGTTCGGGCGCACGAGGCCGTCGTCTCGGACGAAGAAGGGGGCCCGGACGCCGCTCGGGCCCGGCCGCTCGATCCTTGGGATCGTCGCAAGGTTCCGCGCCCACCGCTCCTGCAAAGGAGAGAAGAAGAGCCGTGAGACTTTAAAGGGCTGAGCGCGGCTGAGCGGACCCGGTCGTCGTCGGGGGGTCCCCAGAGGAGGGCCAGCTCCTCCCGCAGCAGCTGCGCCTGTACCCCGCCCCCGCCGGCCGAGAATCAGCCGAGGAAAGGAAGGGAGGACTCGAGGGGCGAGCAGAATTAGGGCCCCGGGTCGCTACATCTCTTCACAGAGGCTTCGCTAGGATCTCTTGAGAGGCTCTGAAGTTCTCTACAGCTTAGGCTGCAAAGTTTCTATTAGACTCCAAATCGAAGAGGAGGCTAATGGGGCTTCTTAGACTTGAAAGAGGCTAAGAGTGAGCCGAAGAGCTTCGCCCGCGCCGCACCTGCTCGCGCTGCTGCTGGCGCTCCTCGAGGGCCACCTCCTTGCCCCGCCCCCGCTTCTTGAACGCCGCCGCGCTGCTCTCCTGCGGGCGCGGCGGAGCGGACGGCGAAGACGGTCAGTCAAGTCCAAATTCGATCCGCGGGGAGAGTTGATTTGATCCGGGTGGCTAGCCATCGGATCCGATTTGATCGGCGGGCCGGCGGGCCGGGGCGAGGCGAGAGCGGTGAGAACGCAAGTCAAATTCGATCCGGCTAGCTAGTGATCGGATTTGATCTGGGGATGGCGTCGCACCTGCTCGCGCTCGAGGTTCCGCAGCTCGAACTCCTTCCTCTTCCTGTCCTCCACTCGCTGCTCCGCCTCGTAGCGCCGTATCCTCGCCCCGAAGTCCACGTACGCGTTCACGCAGCTCCTCAGGAGCCGCAGGTCCGCGTCGTACGCCTCCCCGGCGCGGGCCGAGAGCACCGCCATAAAGCGGCGCCTCCGCTCTGGGTCCTCGGGCCCGATCGCGGCGATCCGCGCCGCGGTCGCCTCCGGGTCGGCGAGGCGCGGGTCGGGGAGCGCGGAGAGCGAAGCGTGCGCGGCGGCCGCCAGCGACCGGTTCTGCTCCACGATCTCCGCCGCGATCTCCTGCGGGTCCCGCCGCGGCCGCCGCGGCGGCGGGGGCGGGAGCGGCGGGGGCGGCGCCGCCGGCTCGGGCCCCGCGGCCTCCGCAGGCTCGTCGGCTCCCCCTTCCAGCTTCTGCGCGGCGGCGGCCCGGCCCGGCTCAGTCGGACCCGGCTCGCTCCGATTTGATTCGATCTCGAAGAAGCGACAGCCGCAGACGCACGATGGGAACGGGCGCCCCGTCGGCGCTCTCGATGCGGCGAACGATCCCCTCGATCCGGTCGATGTCGGCGTCGAGGCGACCGATCGCCTGAACGACCTCGTCCTTCGTCGGCAGTCCCGCCTCCGCCACTGCGCTCGGATCGAAGTGCTCAGATCGCTCAGAGAGGTCAGACGGATGGCTCGGGTCGGGTCGCTCGAGGGCGGGGCCGCGCACCGCCGCGCGAGAGGCAGCGCCGCACGCTCTCCGACAGGAGCGTCTCCGCCGCGCGGCGGAACCGCTCCGTCAGGGCGTACATCGGGTCCTGCGGCTGCTTGGAATCCTCCTCCGCCGGCGCCGGCGCCGGCGAGGGGGAAGACTGCGCTGGGGTAGCCTCCCCGTCGCCCGCCGCCGCCTCCGCCGCCGCCGCCGCTGCGGACGCCGGCTCTGTCGCCGCGTCCGCCCCGTCGCCGCCTCTGGGAGAGACCTCCATGCGATCGAACTCCGCCGCCGCCGCCGCCGCCGCGCCCTCTGCCTCCTTCGGCGGCGGATCGCCCTGCCCCGCCTCGTCCATCGGCTCAACTTTGACCTCCAGTGGCTTCGGCTCATCGTTCGCGGCCGGCCGCGCAGCCTCATCTGCCAGGAGCGGAGGCGGGCTCGCGGCCGCCTCGGAAGGCGGGGCGCTGAGCGCCGCCGCCGCCGCCTCGCCGCCCGACAGGCTTGCGCCGGGCTCGTCCGCGGCCGCTTCGCCGCGCGGGGTCTCGGCGGGCGCCGCCTCGCCCCCCTGGAGCGCTAGCTCGCCCCCCTGCGCGTCGCTCGGCCCGAGCTCATTCGTGCTTGGCGCCTTCCTCCGCAGCCCCTGACCCCAGCCGAGGCGCGAGCGCTTTGCCGCGGAGAGCAGATCCTGCGCGGGTGATCGGCACGCGAGGAGGACGCCGGCGCTCCGCACGCACCGAGTCGCTCTGGCCGAAGGGATCGTCCATCGCGCCGGCGTTGTCCCTCCGGAGCGCAAAAGATGGGCAGCTCCGGATCGACGCTCGATTACGCGACTACGCCAAGCTGCGAAGTGGAAAAGCGATGCGTGTGACCGAAGGCGCGACAGGCGGCGAGGCGGGACCGTCCGGGACGAACATGGCCCGCCGTCCAGTGCGAATCCTCTTGCGGCGCGTATGCGCTTCGCTCGGGATCTCCGTGCAGCTGTCTCGCCACTCGCCGCAGGCCGCCGCTCGATAGCTGCGCTAGTTCCCGAGGTCTGCAGCAACCTCTGGTCTAATAAACACACTGCGAAGTGCTTGCGCTGGAGCCGGCGGGCTGGTTGGGGCGTGGGGGGGATGGGCCGGAGGGGGTACGTGAATCTGGAGTACGTTGTCAGCTGGGAAGCTTCAGCCGGTGCGAACGGGAATCACAAGATGGCGGCCGGCATGCCAAGGCGCATCACGAAGGTGCTTCGATCCCTGCGAACGTTCTGCGCTGCGTTCTGACCGTGGCGCAGGAGGTGGAGCGGCTCATGAAGGAGCCCGTTCCCGGCATCAGCGCCTCTCCGGCTGAGGATAACATGCGCTACTTCAACGTTATCATCGCTGGCCCGTCGCAGTCGCCGTACGAGGGTGCGTCATTCCCAAAACGCACGCGACGCCTGCGCGGATCGCTGCAATAGACGCAATCACCTGCGCTCTTAGGCACCCGTCGTGTGCGCCGCACTGCGCTCACGCAGCTCCTCACCGTGCTTGGAATGGTGCGCAGGGGGAGTGTTCAAGCTGGAGTTGTTCCTGCCCGAGGAGTACCCGATGGCGCCCCCCAAAGTTCGTTTCCTAACCAGAATCTACCATCCGAACATCGACAAGCTCGGCCGCATTTGCCTTGACATCTTGAAAGACAAGTGGAGCCCGGCGCTGCAGATCCGCACAGTCCTGCTCAGCATCCAGGTAACTACGAGCAGTTGATCGTCTTAGCTCCCTTTTCCTCGCTCGGCTTGCCCCTCCGCTGATCCTTCGTCGCAGGCGCTGCTGAGCGCGCCGAACCCTGACGACCCTCTCGCGAACGAGGTCGCCGAGCACTGGAAGACCGACGAGAGGGGAGCTCTCGATGTCGGTCAGCAATCACGCTACCGGCTGCGCCGCGCCGCAAGACTAACGTAGCGATTGTCCGCAGCCCGCCAGTGGACTCGGCAGTACGCTTCGGAATAGAGGAACGGGATCTGGCGCCAAGAGACGTGGACCGTCTCAGAAACATTCTGTCGCGGAAACCATCCCCTAAATCGCGCGAACTTTCCCTCTGCTTGTCTCCTCCTTCCGCCCGGCGATGTCGGGTGCCCTTCACCTCCTCCTCTTTGTTCTCTTCTTCTTCCGTCTGTTAGGCAGCCAATTTAGCAATTTGAAGACGCGAGGTTCCATTCGCATGCAAGAGCCTTTCCTATGAGCCTTGCCCCATCGTCACGGCACACACATTTTAGCCTGGATTAGCTGAGGAGCTTGGGCTCGACAGAAAGAGTGATTCATTGACAGAATGCTTAAACTTAAGCTTCACATCGGTTCGATTCGCATGCAAGAGCCTTTCCTATGAGCCTTGCCCCATCGCCACGGCACACACATTTTAGCCTGGATTAGCTGAGGAGCTTGGGCTCGACAGAAAGAGTGATTCATTGACAAAATGCTTAAACTTATGCTTGGGCTCGACAGAAAAAGTAAGGCGTTCGATTCATTGACAAAATGACTGAATTCGAAGCTTCACATGCATATGGCTTCTTTCCTCCAAGGCTAATTTGGATCCGGGTCCAACGCCTATCAGCCTGACCATCATCTGTTCAACGGTTGCAAACTACAGCCCAACCTAACTTGAAATTTAAACCTGCGCATGCGAGCGCGAAGGACGTGACACGGCTCTACTAGTATCTGCCGCAGCTGTGCTAAAGAGCCTCGATCGAGGGGGAAACGCTCGATCGATTCACGAAGTGTTCAAAAAAGAAAAATCGCGGGTCCAAAAAGATTTGTACATTGTCTGCAGCTGTGGCAGCCGTGCTGTGGCGAGCCGCTGCTGGAAGGAATGCTCGTAGCAGCTACGTATCGTAGTCTTCTATAAAATAGATAATAATATGTAACGATGACGTGCGCTCAGCGGTTCATCGGGGAGTCAATCCGGGATCCTGGCCTCACGCCGCCTTGGACGTCGTGTGATGCGCAGCGGCGGCCTCAGCGGCTTCCTCCGCGGCTAGCTTCTTCAGCTGCGCGAGATTTGCAGGTCAGATCGATATCCGAACAGAGGCTCGAAATAGATGAAGAAGCGCGACGCACGAACGAGCCGCTCGGGACAGCGAACGACGGACCCGAAAACTTCTTCAGGTCGGCGGCATAGCCTGTCATTGTGGATGCGAGATGAGCGGGGCGCAGGGCTAGCAAGGACGCGGGCAGGGAGAGAGCGCACATCCGCAGCACTTGTTCAGGCTCTCGGACTCAACGATGTAGTACGGGACGCCAGCCGAGCCGTCGTCCACGTGCTTCTCGAGGCATACCTTCGAATTCTGAGGCACGCAGTGGTGTGCGACCCGCACGATCTTGCCTCCCAGCATCTGGCCCGTTCCTGGGGCACGGAACACGACCTGCGCGCAAAGGGGCGGATGAGCCGGAGGATGCGGGCGCCGTCGGTCCGCTTGGCAGCTAGCGCTGGACGAAGCGATTCGGGCGCGCACTTTGTCTCCGGCATGGAAGACGAGATCCGGCTCGTCGGAGAAGTCATCGCGCGGGTGAGGAACAAACTCGTGGTGCGTGGCGTGAGCGACTGCCGCTGCAGCTGCCATCTGCGCATGCGGATCGGAACGCGGTGAGCATGATTCCCGTGCGAGACAAGAGCGCGCGTACACTGAATATCAAGCGGTTTGCAGGCTGCTCTGAAATACTGGCGGTCTCTGGTGGGCTGTGGCGAGAGATCTGGGGTGATCCGGCGCCGCGACTGAGCTCGAGGACTGGGCTGTTTGTGGGCTGGTTGCTCTGCGCAACTTGCTTTTAAGCTACGACCAGCACGCACGGGCTCGAGCTGGCGCTGACGTACCTAGGCCTAGCTTGCAAGCAAGATGGCAAGGATGAGCTGGACTTGGTAAAGTTGGGGAAGGACTGAAGGGGGAACAAGCGCCGGGGGGGGCGAGCTTGGGGTACAGAGCTACGGCAAACGCGGTCGCGTCTCGTCGAGTCCCCGCGCGCGCTGATCGACGAGCTCGATCGCTGCCACTAAGCCATGCGCGCGCCCTGAGCGGCACTGGTCCCGACGCGGCCTCCGGACCGCAAGCCTGAACAGCGGCGACATGTCGCTCCCCGGCGCGCCGGACCCAGCCACGGAGCTCGAGGATCAAGCGGCATTGAAGCATGCTCTTCTGGACGAGCCTCACAGTGCGCGGCCCGTTGTGGTCGCGCCCCGGCCGGACGAGTCTCCGCGACGCTCGCCGCACTGGCAGCCTCAGCCGAGCACGGCCGCCGTGAACACGTGGCGCTTCGCACCTGTAGATCGCGGATCCAGGCCACCCTCCGCGGGGCCTTCAGGACCCGGGAGGCCTCAATCTGCGGCCGCAAGGCCCGGATCGACCACAGCGAGGCCCGGGTCGGCCACAGCTAGATCTCTTACAAGACCCGGGTCGGCGGATGATCCAGATGCGTGCTGGATCTGCCTCTCTGGCACTGAGGAGGGACCGCTCTCGAGGCCGTGCCGCTGCCCGCGCAAAGTCCATGTCGGCTCGTGCTTACGTGAGCTCTCTTTACTCCAAGCAGGGTGTAGCAGTCGGATTCGTTTGCTCTCGCTGATCGCGCGCACCGCAGAGACGTGGCAGCGGGCGAACATCGGCACGAGAAAGGAGGTGCCGCGGCTTTCCCTCCCTCGCCCCAGGTCGCCCATCGACCCGGGGACCGTCTTCAGATGTATTGCGAGTTCTGCGGCGACCTCCTTCCCGACTGGCGGCGCTCGATCCCGCGGTCGCAGCTGTTCAAGGCCCGCCCTCGCGCCCAAATCCGTCCCAGATGCGCTTGCGCAGCGCTCACCCGCGCGCCGCGCAGATCCGCTTTCGGCAGTGCTGGCGCACGTCTTTCTACGCTCTGCTCGTATGGACGATGGTGCGGGCCGCTGATCGACTGCTGATCGGGCCGCTAGCTAGGGCTCTTCGCTCCCATCGCGCGCACAACTCGAGCGGCCGCGCGCAGATCTTTATCCTGGCCATGATGTTTCTGTTCCTATATTTCCTGGGGCGCGAGGTGAGGGAACAGGAATTCCCCCGGATGGATTCGAGCCCCTCGAACCTGCCTCTTTCGCGCATGCGCAGGCGTTCGGGCAGCGCATGTCGACGGTCTGCGCGGACGCCAAGGGGAACGAGTGCGCTTCCCTCCGCATCTTCCTTTACTTTACCTTTGGCGTCGTCCTCGGGATGGTGCGCCTTCGAAGGAAGAGTCTTCCTGTAAGCTTATGTTCTGAGTTGCTGGGCTGGGCCCGCTCCTCTGGACAGGTCGTGGGCACCCTCTCGATGATCATAGTCGTCTTCGTGCGCCTGTACCGCCGCTGGCGTTTCTTCCGCGCCGTCGCCCGCGTCCAGCCGGCCCCGCCGCCCCCCGCCAACCCTCCCCCGCCGCCCCCGCCCCGCCCCGGCCCCGCCGCCCCGGCCGGCGACGTCGAGGCCGGGGGCGGCGGAGGCGGAGGCGAAGGCCCGGCGGTCGCTGCGGCCCCCGCGGCGCTCCTCCTCGCCCCCGCTTGAGTCATGGGGCCCCTTGTTTGCCTCCTTTCCGCCCGCGGCTGGGCCCCTCTCCCTCGGGGCGCGCCGCAGCGTCTTCGCGGACAGCTGCAGCTGCCAGGCTGTGGAGCCAGAGGCCCCCGCGGCCCCGGCCCACTTCATTGCTTGATACTTGCATTCTTCGACTTTCCATTTCCCTCCTCTTGCGCGCTTTGCATGTAAATGTCCCAGGACCCTTGTAATTGTATGTAGGTTAAGCCTTCTAGTACTAGTGCTCCTCTAGTAATATTCATTGATTATTGCAGGATCCAGCTCCTCTTAACCTTGGGGATAAGAATCTAGGGAGGCCCAAGCGGGGCGGGGGCCCCGCCGCCGTGAGCTCGCCACACGTGCGATATCGGCGCATCACGTTGACGCTCCAGTCTCACAGCGAGGGGGCCGGGATGGGCGGGGGGCCGGGGCGCGAATTTACACGGGGGCGGGGCTGCCGGGAGGAAGGGCCGGTCGCCGACTGCCGCGGCTGCAGCTGAGCGGACGTGGGGGGAACAGGGGGGAAGGATGACTTCGGGGATGGGCGGGGGCAGGTGGGGCGGAAGAAGGGCCGGGGGCACGGGGACGCGACGCGGCGCGTCGCGGGGTGGCGCGGGGGTACGGTCACTTCGCGAACCCGACGAGGCCCGTCGGCTTCACTTTCCTCTTCCTGCGAATGAAATGAGCGAACGAGTCGGGCGCCGGCCGAGCGGGGCCAAGGGGAGCGGGGCGGGGCGGGGCGGGGCGGGCGTACCCCCGGCCGGTGCGCTGCGTAAGGGTTACCTCCATCTCGAAGTCTTCAGCCATCGAGTGCGGGTTGGGCGAGGCGGCCCCCTTCTTCTTCGGCGCCGGCTTCTTCGGCGTCACCTAAAAGAGAGCAGATTAGATCAAATCCTTCCTTTTATAATTATTCTTCTTTTCCACCTTCTTTGGGGGCGCCTTCTTGCTGCCCTTCTCGATGGTCTTCTTGGCCTTCGGGACATCCGCCTCGCTCTCGCCCGTCGTGTCCTCGTCCGCGTACTGACGTAACAGGGCGCGTCAGATCCTTTCGTTCTTATCCAATCATTTGATTGCTTGCTCTTACCTTCCGGTTCTTGACCGGCTCGCGCTTCTTGCGCGCCGGGGGCGCCGCGGGGTTCTTGGGCGCCTCCTTCTCCTTGCGGCCGCCGCGCTTCGCAGGCTCCGCCTTCTTCGGGGCCGCCTTCTGCGGGTCGGGTCGGTTCGGCTCGGCTCGGACCGGCACGGCCCGAAAGGGCGCGGGGGTACGGATCCCCCGGCACCTTCTTGTCGTCCTTCTTGGGGGCCGCGGCCGCCTTCTTGGGCGCGGGAGCGGCCTTCTTTCCGCCCTTCCTGGCGGCCTTGCCCTCATCCTTGGACTCCTCGCCGCTCTCGTCCTCCGACGCCGGCTCCTCCTGCGCGCGGCCGCCAGTCAGCTCGGGCGGGGCGGGCGGGAGGCTGGCCGGCCGGCCGCCCAGCTCGCCTTCTTGGCCTTCTTGGCGGGCTTCTCGTCCTGGCTCTCGCCGGCGTCACCCTCCGCCGCCTTGGCTGAGGCCGGCGTCAGCGTCGGCCGCGCGCGGTCGGCGGCGGCGGCTGCTGCCGCGCACCGGTCGGCTTCCGGGCGCGCTTGCCCCGCCCGTTCTCCTCCTTCGCCTCGTCTTTGGCCTCCTCCTCCTGCTCGGATCGATCGGCGCACGCGGAATCAAGCGAGGTTCGGGCGCTGGGACCTTTTCCTCCTTCTCCTCGGCCTTCTCCTTCTTGGGGGCTGCCGCCTTCTTCGGGGCGGCCTTCTTCCCGCCCTTCTTCGCGCCCTTCTTGCCCTTCGAGCCCTCGTCCTCGCTCTTCTCCTCGGCCTTGTCCTTGGACTCCTCCGCGCTCTTCTCCTCCGCCCCCGACTCCTGCAGCGGGCGCGCCGGTCAAGACCCGGCGCTGATCGCAGGGCGCGCAGCACGATTACTACCCCCGGCGTCTGCCCGCGTTTTCGAGCTATCACTGTAAAGCTAAGCAATATGAAAGCGTCCGCGGGCTCGGATTGGACGGGTGAGCTCCACTCAAGGGCCTCGGCCGATGCTCGTAATGGGCTGCTGGGCCGCCCTCGCACGGGGCCGGGCTGTGCTAGCGTGCGCTCACCTTCTTATCCGAAGCCTCCTTCTTCTCTTCTGTGGCAGCCGCCTTCTCGTCCGCCTTCGTCTCCTCGGCCTTCACATCGGTTTCCTCGCTTTCGGTCTTCGCGGCGGCCTTCTTGCCTCTCTTGCTCACCGCCATCTTCTGAGCTGACGTACTGGTGAGCGCGCAGTCGCGCGTGGCCCGCGGGGCAGGGATTTCGGCGGGATCTCGCCAGGACGAGTCGTTGGCGCGGAAGCAGGGGTCCGGTCAAAACTGGCGAGGAGCCGAGGAGCAGGCCCTCGAGGGCCTGTATCTAAGCCTTATCGACGCGCTGATCGCGTCTAGGGCCCCGCGGCGCGGCGGCGTGTCCGCTCGGCTCAAACGAGCAACCCCGTTGGATCCGCGCGGCGGCGCCTCGGAATTCACTAGAGCGCTCTCACTAGAGCTCTTGAGAAGAATACGCACCGTATTCCGCTGCTGACGAGGCTGGAGCTTCGCTGGAGCTGGAACTTTTTCGACTGGCCCCGAGGTACGCTGCTGGGGTACGCGCGCCTACACTGGCCCCCTCACCTGTGGCGCGTACGACGGCGAAAAGCAATTTCTCAGGCAACCCTCTTCGCGGCTGGCGCATCGGTACGCGAGCGGCCCGGCACCAGGGCGGGCCCGGCCTGGCGTGAAACGGTCGGACTCTCGCGGACCACTTGGCCAGCTCCCGGCAGCCGCGTCGACGACGTGCGAGCAATTCGCGCGTTTAGTGAGCGTTTCGCACGTTCAGCTGCTGGAGCGGTGCGGGGAGGCGCGGTGCCGAGAGGGGCGACCGAGCGCCGCGCGGCGAGCGGAAGATCTAGACAGCGAGCAGCACGCGGCTGAACGGCACGAGCGCGATCAGCGTGTGATTGCGCATGCGCTGCCGATCATTTTGCGGGAAGATCTGAGGGGGGACGCGAGCCTGCTATCGCGAAGACGGAGCGAGCAGGCTGTCCAGCGGCCGGCAACGCTAGTCATCGCACTCGCAGTGGCTACCGTAGCGCGCTGCGCCAGGAGCGGTATCCGTAACTTGCGCACTTCGGGCGACAGCAGCGAGACCCGCCTCAGAGCGCTAGGTCGAGGCCGAGGCAGCCGCAGCGATGGACAAGGTGTACGGAGAGTACCTTGAGAAATCCGGGGTCGGGGCGTACGTGAAAGACGCCCTTACGGTCCTCATGGAATGGTGCGCACCGGCCCTGCCCCGCCCGAGTCCCGCGGCCCCCTCCGCCGGGCCCCCGCTTCAAAAGCTTCTCCGTCGCCGGGGCGGCACCTGACGCGCGCTCACGTACGGGGGACGCGCAGCCAGCCAGAGGACCCGATTGCCTTCCTCGCCGACTACTTCAAGCAGGCGTGTTCGCCACGCCCCCGCCCCCCCTCGCCCCCGGGCCCGCACCCGCGCGCCTCACCGCCTTGTTCCTCGAGTAGGCTGCGCAGCCGGGGCCGCCGAACCGCATATCGGCCGCCGTCCGCCTCATCCGCCTCGCGCGGCCCTCGGCCGAGTCGTTTGGTGAGACCCTGGCCAAAACGTACGGTGCGGCGTCCCGAACTTCCTTCTGGCCGCGGCGCGGCAGCTATTATTAGCACCCGGGCTAAGCTTAAGCCTCGGGCAGAAATGCTGGAGCGGCCCGGGCCGACGTTGACCGCCGCGTGGGCAGGGGAGCGGCCGGCGGGGAGCCCGACGGGGTCGGCCCCGGCGCCGCCGCCGCCGCCGCCGCCGGGGCCGTCCGCGGCGCCGACGGTCCTGGCTGGAGACGTTGCGAAGCTCGTGCGGGCCCTGGCGTCCGACCTTCCCGAGGAGACCGTCCAGCTGATCCTGGAGGCCGTGCGCTCGCCGGACCGCGGGGCCGCCTCCGCCGCCGCCGCCGCCGCCCGCGCCGCCGCCGGCGCCCGCCGGCGTGACGAGGGCGCCTCCGTGCCCTTCGCCAGCTATGCCCTGGCCATCCGCCTCTGCCTGCTCCACGAAGAGGCGGCCGAGCGGGCCGCGGCGCTGCTGCGCGCCTGCGCGGCGACCGCGCCCGCCTCGTCGTCGTCATCGGAGGGCGCGGGGGCCGGGGCCGTCGCGGGGCGGCAGGCCCTGCTCGACGCGCTGAAGAGGCCCGCCGCCGGTTCCTTCGGGGATGGAGAGGCCGCCCTGCTCCGGGATCTTGGATCGGTGCACTGCGATTGCGAAACTGACAAATATCTGTGCGCGTGCGGTCTGATGTGCGGCTGACTCGACTGGGCGGAGCAGACGCAGCAGGCGAACGTCGGCGTGCTCCAGCTCCTCGTCGCCGTGGGGCGCGCCATGCACCCGAGCCTCCTCGCCGCCGCCCAGGCCAGCTTCGGCCCGCACCGCCCAGGCCCCGTTCCCAGCCCCAGCAAGGGCCCCGCGGCCGCGAGGTGAGGCGTGCTCGGTCAAGCTTAAACCTCTGGTACGTGTTGAGTTCCCTACAAAAATAGCGAGTTCGATCTTCAAGCGATCCTACCGAAGAGATTCCTTAGTCTATCTTCAGCACGGAGTGGAGCGGGGTACGGGACCGGAGCTGGAGACAGAGCCCGGGGGGGCCTGCAGAGCAATCAGGAGAGTACGCAGAGCGGCACGGCGGCAGGGGAGACGGGAGTACACGCACACGGGACGGGGCGGGATATCTTTCGAGGCCGGGCGGCCTGCGCGACGCGAGTGAGGATGGGCCGGGGCCCGGCTCGGGGCGAGGCAGGGCGGGCGCACCGGGTCGGACGGAGGCGGTCCTACTCCGAACTCGCCTGCTTCTTGGCCGGAGGGACGTCGGCCATCTGCGGCTGAGTGGGGGCGATGAGTGGCGGACAGAGCGGCCCGAGCAGGGGAAGCCTGCGCCGCACCTTGTTCTTGCTGCCCGGCGGGCGGCCGCGCTTCTTCGGCGCGGGTGCGTCGCGGCTCGCGGCCTTCGGAGCGCCCGTCAGCGAAGGCTGCGGAGAGTGCGGAATCATGACAGAACGCACCTTGTTCTTGCTGCCCGGGGGGCGGCCGCGCTTCTTGGGGGTGTCGCCGCTCGCGGCCTTCTTGGCGGGAGCAGCCGCCGTCTGCCCGTGCGCGGTTGGAAACGCTTGCAGATGATCGAAGGCGTGGGGGCGTGCACCTTCTTCGGGCGGCCGGGCTTCTTCTTGATGGTGGGAATAACGCCGCCTGGTGTCTTCTTGGCAGCCGCGTCCTTCGCCGGCGAAAGTGATGTGAGGCGGGGCGGCGGAGCCGAGCTGGACAGCGCGTGCGCCGTACCTTGCTCTTGTTGCCCGGCGGGCGGCCGCGCTTCTTGGTCGCAGGGGCGTCGCCACTCGCGGCCTTGGGCTCGGCCTTGACAGCCTTCGGCTTCGAATCCTCGGTCTTCGCCTTGGGAGGGCGGCCGGGCCCACGCTTCACTGCGCCATCCTCCGTCTTCGGCTTCTTGGCCGGCTTGTCCTCCTGCCGCAGGTTAACGCTCGCCGCGCAGGCGGGCGGCGCGACGCGGCGCGCGAAGCCAGGGGCACCTTGCTCTTGCCGCTCGACGGCCTGCGCGGCGCATACCGTCAGATCGGAAGACCGGCGCAGCGAGGAGAGAGCACGCGCCGGCCGCGCTTCTTGCTTGTCTCGGACTTGGCGCTGTCGGACTTGCGGGGGCGGCCCGGCCCGCGCTTTGGTGCAGACGAGGCGACCTTCTCATAACGAGCGTCAGCACGGCGCAGAAGTACAGAGCGCGAGGGCCGGCACCGAAGCGGTAGACTTGCGAGCTTCGGATTCGCTCTTGGATGGCCTGCGAAACGATAAGGGGCGCGCATGCCAATCCTGTAGTAGTGCTCTTCAAAAAGACTCACCGGCCAGGCCTCTTCTTGATCGCGGAAGAGCTGCCAGAGGCCGAGCCAGCCGTGGACGGACGACTCGTATCAGTCTTCATGGAACACGATGATCATGAAGTGATGTCAGTGACGTCAGCGATCGCGGGCGAATGAAGTGGGCAGATGCTCTCACCTTGTTCTTGGAGCCCGGAGGCCGGCCGCGCTTCTTTGGCGCCGGTGCGCTGCCGTCGCCGCTCTTCGAAGGCGTGGGAGCGCCTTCCTTCGCCTGCCGAGACACGTGTTGGGAGAGCCGGAGAACCTAAGGCATTATAAGTGCTGTTACCTTGTTCTTGCTGCCCGGGGGACGGCCGCGCTTCTTGGGAGTGGGGGCGTCTGCAGAACCCGTCAGGCCTGCCCCAGCCTACGCCGACGGGCGGCTGACCAGGTTTCGAGGCCAACTTCTCGTCCTTCATCTCATCCTCTACAGGCTGGCCCTCCATCGACGCTGCGGGACGCTGTCAGCGTTCAAACATTTTTCAAAATTCACGATCAACCCCGCGCTGCCTGTTGTTTAGCTTGGCCAAATAAAGAACTTTACGTTAGCAAATCCGGCTATATCCACGAGGCGTGAAGCTCGTCCTCGCTGGCCCTAGATCGATGAATTTCTCGGGTCGCCAGGGGCGTTCGCTGAGCTGGCAGCAGACGAGAAGGCCGCTTACTCTATCACTCGCGCACGCCCGCGGCCGCTCCGACGCGCCGCTCCCAATTTCCGCACGAACCTCGACAATTTTTTCTTTCTGCAGGTGTACCCGACAAGGAGGGGAACAAGGCGCGGTCGGGTACAGTCACATAGGGGGTGAAAGTTCAAGGCACGTGAAAGACGCCCTTACGGTCCTCATGGAATGGTGCGCACCGGCCCTGCCCCGCCCGTGTCCTGCAGCCCCCTCCGCTGGGCCCCCGCTTAAAAATTAAAGCTTCTCCGTGGCCATGGCCGGCAACTGCAGCTGCAGCCGCTGAGCTGGCGCGCACTCACATACCGTAGTACGGGGGCGCGCAGCCAGCCAGAGGACCCGATTGCCTTCCTCGCCGACTACTTCAAGCAGGCGTGTTCGCCGCGCCCCTGCGCCCCTCGCCCCCGGCGCGCCGGCCCGCGCGCCTCACCGGTACCGCGGCCGTACGCGTCACGTACGCGTGCACCGTTCGGGTAGGCTGCGCAGCCGGGGCCCGGCCGCCGAACCGCATATCGGCCGCCGTTCGCCTGATCCGCCTCGTGCGACCCTCGGCCGAGTCCTTTGGTGAGACCCTCGCCAAGACGTACGGTGCGGCGTCCCGTCCTCCCTTCCTTCCGGTCGCGGCAGCTATTATTGGCGCCTGAGCTAAGATTAAGCCTCCGGCAGAGATGCTGGAGCGTCCGGGGCCGACGTTGACCGCCGCGTTGGCGGGGGAGCCCGGGGGGCCGACGTTGACCGTTGAGCCCGACGGGGCCCGGGGTCGGCGCCGGCGCCGGCGCCGGCGGCGACGCCGGGGCCGGGGCCGTCCGCGGCGCCGACGGTCCTGGCTGCAGCAGATGCATATGCAGCTCATGGAGATGCGACTGCGGCTTCTTCGAACACGTCAGCGCGCACCGGCATGCACAGCGGCATGCACGTCGTCAGCGCGCGCCGGACCGCGGGGCGGCAGCAGCCGCCGCCGCCGCCGCCCGCGCCGCCGCCGCCGGCCGCCGTCGCGACGAGGGCGCCTCCGTGCCCTTCGCCAGCTACGCCCTGGCCGTCCGCCTCTGCCTGCTCCATGAAGAGGCGGCCGAGCGGCCCGGCGGGCCGCGGCGCTGCTGCGCGCCTGCGCGGCGGCCACCCCCGCGTCGTCGTCGTCGTCGTCGTCGTCGTCGTCGTCGTCGTCGTCGTCGTCGTCGTCGTCGTCGTCGTCGGAGGGCGCGGCGGGGGCGGGGGCGGGGGCCGGGGCCCGGGCCGGGGCCGTCGTGGGGCGGCAGGCTCTGATCGACGCGCTGAAGGGGCCTGCCGCCGGCAACCTCGGGGATGGGGAGGCCGCCCTGCTCCGAGATCTCGGATCGGTGACCGGCCCTTCGAAACTGATATCTTTGCGGCCCGATGTGCGGCTGACTCGACTCGGCGGAGCAGACGCAGCAGGCGAACGTCGGCATGCTCCAGCTCCTCGTCGCCGTGGGGCGCGCCATGCACCCGAGCCTCCTCGCCGCCGCCCAGGCCAGCTTCGGCCCGGACCGCCCAGGTCCCGTTCCCAGCCCCAGCAAGGGCCCCGCGGCCGCGAGGTGAGGCGTGCTCGGTCAAGCTTAAACCTCTGGTACGTGTTGAGTTCCCTACAAAAATAGCGAGTTCGATCTTCAAGTGATCCTATCGAAGAGGTTCCCTAGTCTATCTTCAGCACGGAGTGGAGCGGGGTACGGGACCGGAGCTGGAGACAGAGCCCGGGGGGGCCTGCAGAGCAATCAGGAGAGTACGCAGAGCGGCACGGCGGCAGGGGAGACGGGAGTACACGCACACGGGACGGGGCGGGATATCTTTCGAGGCCGGGCGGCCTGCGCGACGCGAGTGAGGATGGGCCGGGGCCCGGCTCGGGGCGAGGCAGGGCGGGCGCACCGGGTCGGACGGAGGCGGTCCTACTCCGAACTCGCCTGCTTCTTGGCCGGAGGGACGTCGGCCATCTGCGGCTGAGTGGGGGCGATGAGTGGCGGACAGAGCGGCCCGAGCAGGGGAAGCCTGCGCCGCACCTTGTTCTTGCTGCCCGGCGGGCGGCCGCGCTTCTTCGGCGCGGGTGCGTCGCGGCTCGCGGCCTTCGGAGCGCCCGTCAGCGAAGGCTGCGGAGAGTGCGGAATCATGACAGAACGCACCTTGTTCTTGCTGCCCGGGGGGCGGCCGCGCTTCTTGGGGGTGTCGCCGCTCGCGGCCTTCTTGGCGGGAGAAGCCGCCGTCTGCCCGTGCGCGGTTGGAAACGCTTGCAGATGATCGAAGGCGTGGGGGCGTGCACCTTCTTCGGGCGGCCGGGCTTCTTCTTGATGGTGGGAATAACGCCGCCTGGTGTCTTCTTGGCAGCCGCGTCCTTCGCCGGCGAAAGTGATGTGAGGCGGGGCGGCGGAGCCGAGCTGGACAGCGCGTGCGCCGTACCTTGCTCTTGTTGCCCGGCGGGCGGCCGCGCTTCTTGGTCGCAGGGGCGTCGCCACTCGCGGCCTTGGGCTCGGCCTTGACAGCCTTCGGCTTCGAATCCTCGGTCTTCGCCTTGGGAGGGCGGCCGGGCCCACGCTTCACTGCGCCATCCTCCGTCTTCGGCTTCTTGGCCGGCTTGTCCTCCTGCCGCAGGTTAACGCTCGCCGCGCAGGCGGGCGGCGCGACGCGGCGCGCGAAGCCAGGGGCACCTTGCTCTTGCCGCTCGACGGCCTGCGCGGCGCATACCGTCAGATCGGAAGACCGGCGCAGCGAGGAGAGAGCACGCGCCGGCCGCGCTTCTTGCTTGTCTCGGACTTGGCGCTGTCGGACTTGCGGGGGCGGCCCGGCCCGCGCTTTGGTGCAGACGAGGCGACCTTCTCATAGCGAGCGTCAGCACGGCGCAGAAGTACAGAGCGCGAGGGCCGGCACCGAAGCGGTAGACTTGCGAGCTTCGGATTCGCTCTTGGATGGCCTGCGAAACGATAAGGGGCGCGCATGCCAATCCTGTAGTAGTGCTCTTCAAAAAGACTCACCGGCCAGGCCTCTTCTTGATCGCGGAAGAGCTGCCAGAGGCCGAGCCAGCCGTGGACGGACGACTCGTATCAGTCTTCATGGAACACGATGATCATGAAGTGATGTCAGTGACGTCAGCGATCGCGGGCGAATGAAGTGGGCAGATGCTCTCACCTTGTTCTTGGAGCCCGGAGGCCGGCCGCGCTTCTTTGGCGCCGGTGCGCTGCCGTCGCCGCTCTTCGAAGGCGTGGGAGCGCCTTCCTTCGCCTGCCGAGACGCGTGTTGGGAGAGCCGGAGAACCTAAGGCATTATAAGTGCTGTTACCTTGTTCTTGCTGCCCGGGGGACGGCCGCGCTTCTTGGGAGTGGGGGCGTCTGCAGAACCCGTCAGGCCTGCCCCAGCCTACGCCGACGGGCGGCTGACCAGGTTTCGAGGCCAACTTCTCGTCCTTCATCTCATCCTCTACAGGCTGGCCCTCCATCGACGCTGCGGGACGCTGTCAGCGTTCAAACATTTTTCAAAATTCACGATCAACCCCGCGCTGCCTGTTGTTTAGCTTGGCCAAATAAAGAACTTTACGTTAGCAAATCCGGCTATATCCACGAGGCGTGAAGCTCGTCCTCGCTGGCCCTAGATCGATGAATTTCTCGGGTCGCCAGGGGCGTTCGCTGAGCTGGCAGCAGACGAGAAGGCCGCTTACTCTATCACTCGCGCACGCCCGCGGCCGCTCCGACGCGCCGCTCCCAATTTCCGCACGAACCTCGACAATTTTTTCTTTCTGCAGGTGTACCCGACAAAGAGGGGAACAAGGCGCGGTCGGGTACAGTCACATAGGGGGTGAAAGTTCAAGGCACGTGAAAGACGCCCTTACGGTCCTCATGGAATGGTGCGCACCGGCCCTGCCCCGCCCGTGTCCTGCAGCCCCCTCCGCTGGGCCCCCGCTTAAAAATTAAAGCTTCTCCGTGGCCATGGCCGGCACCTGGCGCGCACTCACATACCGTAGTACGGGGGCGCGCAGCCAGCCAGAGGACCCGATTGCCTTCCTCGCCGACTACTTCAAGCAGGCGTGTTCGCCGCGCCCCCGCGCCCCTCGCCCCCGGCCCGCGCGCCTCACTGGTACCGTACGCGTCACGTGCACCGTTCGGGTAGGCTGCGCAGCCAGGGCCGCCGAACCGCATATCGGCCGCCGTTCGCCTGATCCGCCTCGTGCGACCCTCGGCCGTGTCCTTTGGTGAGACCCTCGCCAAGACGTACGGTGCGGCGTCCCGTCCTCCGGATCCCTTCCTTCCGGTCGCGGCAGCTATTATTGGCGCCCGGGGCCGACGTTGACCGCCGGCAGAGATGCTGGAGCGTCCGGGGCCGACGTTGACCGCCGCGTTGGCGGGGGAGCCCGGGGGGCCGACGTTGACCGTTGAGCCCGACGGGGCCCGGGGTCGGCGCCGGCGCCGGCGCCGGCGGCGACGCCGGGGCCGGGGCCGTCCGCGGCGCCGACGGTCCTGGCTGCAGCAGATGCATATGCAGCTCATGGAGATGCGACTGCGGCTTCTTCGAACACGTCAGCGCGCACCGGCATGCATATATGCACAGCGGCATGCACGTCAGCGCGCGCCGGATCCGGACCGCGGGGCGGCAGCAGCCGCCGCCGCCGCCGCCCGCGCCGCCGCCGCCGGCCGCCGTCGCGACGAGGGCGCCTCCGTGCCCTTCGCCAGCTACGCCCTGGCCGTCCGCCTCTGCCTGCTCCATGAAGAGGCGGCCGAGCGGCCCGGCGGGCCGCGGCGCTGCTGCGCGCCTGCGCGGCGGCCACCCCCGCGTCGTCGTCGTCGTCGTCGTCGTCGTCGTCGTCGTCGTCGTCGTCGTCGTCGTCGTCGTCGGAGGGCGCGGCGGGGGCGGGGGCGGGGGCCGGGGCCGGGGCCGGGGCCGTCGTGGGGCGGCAGGCCCTGATCGACGCGCTGAAGGGGCCTGCTGCCGGCAACCTCGGGGATGGGGAGGCCGCCCTGCTCCGAGATCTCGGATCGCGGGACTTGGAATTCGGAGCCGACCTGGCGCTCCCTCTCCCTCGCGCCGCCCGAGATCCAGGATCTCGTCGCGCGGGCCGACGGCGCCCTCTACGCCGTCCTCCGCAGCTGCCCGATCCTCACGCACCTCTCCCTCGTCCGCGCCCACGACTCCCTCTGGTGCCTGGACGCCCTGGCGGACCTCCCCGACGACTTCTCCCTCCTTCCCGCCACCTCGACCTCTCCGGCCTCATCGTACCCCTCCCCGCCCTCCGCCGCCTCCTCGCCGCCTGCTGCGGCACCCTCGATCTCCCCGGCCGATCGATCTCCCGGTTGCGAATCCCCCGGCCGATTTACGACTCGAATTTCCGATTGCGAAGAGCGCATGACACGCACAGAAGGCCGCGGGCGGGCGGCGGCCGCGTGTGGGCCGGGCGGGCGGGCTGGCGGGCGGGCCTGCGAGGGCCTACAAGCCTCCCTCGTCGTCCTCGGTTTCGTACTGGGCCATCTCCTGCCGGTTCCGCTCCACGAAGGTCCAGATCTCCGAGACGCGCGACCGGTTCCGCGCCACCTCGTCGTTCCGGTACCTGAGGGGAGGTGGGGTACGTCGAATCAGAGCAGGTGAGGGGGTGAAGAGGCGGAGGGGGGGTACGGCGCGCGCCTGGCGACGAGCTTCTCGTAGTTCTCCATCTCGCGGCGGATGATCTCCTCCTCGCGCTCGTCGATGCGGCTCGTGTGCAGCTCATGCGAGGCCGTCAGCGCGTTCGCGAGCGTCTCCTTGTCCTGCAGCAGCGCCCGCGCCTCGTCGTTGAACTCCTGCGCGGCCTCTTCCCCCTCCCCGGCCTCCTCCTCCTCCTCCCCGACCGCCCCGGAGGCCGCCGCCGCCGCCTCCGCCTCCACCGCCGCCACGAACTCGTCCAGCTGCGAATGGAAAGGCCGAAAGAGTTAGGGAGGCGCGCGATTCAATGTTAGAATCTCGTAGAAATGTGCGCCTTCTGGTAGGCGAGCTCCTGGATGCGCTCGTGGAACTCGTTCTCGAGGCCGCGGAGGCGGTTGAAGTGCGCCTGCGTCGCCTCGCGCACGAAGAGGGCGAGCTCCTGGTAGTTCTTGTCAAACTCCTTGATGAGCGCCTCCACCCGCTCCACCTGAGATGGACGTTCGTTAGAGAGAAGGCTTTCGAAGAGAGCGTGCGAGAGAGAGCGGATCCGATCCGATTCGATCCGACATGATCTGATCTGGGCGGACCTGGTCGATCTCGATCTCCATGAGGTCGTCCATGAGGCGCTCGTTGGCGGCCTTGAGTGCGTCCAGCGGCTCCTGCACGTCCACCGTCTCCTCCCGGTCCTTGATCTGCCGCGAGAAGGTGAGAAGGCGCGGAGGGCAGCAAGGCAGCAAGGTGAGGAGGCGAGGAGGGCAGCGGCGGAGGGGGATCCGGAGGGCGCCGGCTTCTCTCATCTAATCTAATGCCGCAGCGCAGCCGCAGCGCAGCGCAGCGCGGTTCGAAGGCGAGGGGGAAGGGCAGCGGCTTCGGGTTCGTCTAGATCTGGTCCCCTCCAATCCAATCCAACCCGATCGGACCTGCCGCAGGGCCCGCTTCTTGACGACGTTGAACTTGACGATGAGCTCCTTGGACTCGGCCTCGGCGCGCCCGCGGAGCTCGCCGAGGGCCCCGTCGAAGAGCCCGCGCTCGTCCGCCATCTTCTCGCGGTGCTTGAAGACCAGCTCGATGTACTCATCCGTGAGCACCTGAGGGGCGGGGAGGAGGTAAGAGGGGCCGGCGCCCTTTAGACTACTTCGATCACTCGTCCGTGAGCACCTGGGGGAAGGCGGGGCGGAGGTCAGATTAGATTAGATTAGATTAGATTAGAGACTGCTACTTGGATTACTGCTCGCCTTGAACTTGTCCTTGTACTCGTCGAGGGGCTCGTGGATGACGGGGAGGGAGCGGATCTTCGCCAGCTCGCCGTTGTCCTTCGTCATGTCCCCGAAGAGCGTGTCCACCCCCGCCAGGTTCGCCGTCCCAACCTGCCCGACAGAGAAGGAATGAGCGAGCGAGCGAGCGCGCAGGCTCTAACTAACTCTCCCAAGTAACTAACTGCAGTCTAACTTAGCGGGCGGCGGGCGCGGAAGGCGTTAGGAGAGGACTACTACTACGGCAACCACAGTCTAGCCTCGTCGGTTCGGGCGCTGGGGCGGGCGGTGGTGCGGGCGGGCGAGCGAGCGAGCGCCCCAGGCTCTAACTAACTCTCCTAGCTTCATATCTCTATCTTCTAGATGGGGCGAGCGGGCGGGCGGACCTGGACCCTTAACTACAGTCTAACTGTCCTAGAGTCATATCTCTAGGAGAAGCACCTTTCCTAACTTTATATATATTATATCCCTCTCTATGGGGCAGACCTGGACGGCGCGCTGGCGGCGGGCCTCTTCGACCTGCGTCTCCTTCTCGGCGTCCGCCTCCCGCTCCTCGAGCTCCTGCAGCTCCGACTGCAGCGCCTCCCGCGCCGCCTGCACCGCCGCCTCGTCCACCAGCCTGCTCGCTCAGATGTGAGCGGGGCGGGGCGGATCAGATCAGATCTGATCTGAGCGGGGCGCGCCGGAAGTCGAGGTAGGTCAGGCCCTTGACGTAGGCGAGGACCTGTAACCCCCCGTGCCCCGCGTGCCCCGCGTCGGCTCTCTCGGGCCGGGCCGGGATAGATTCAGTCTGGGAAGCCCCCTAACCTGGTTGCGGTACTCGGGGTCCTTGTGGATCGGGTTCCCCGCCAGGTTGAGGCACCGCAGGGACTTGAACTTGCGAAGGTACTTAACCGTGTTCTCCATCTCCTTGATCGCGTTGTTCCCCAGCGAGAGCACCTGAGCGGGGTTGGGAGGGCGCCGGGCGAGGCCGGGCGAGGCGCGGCGCTCGCCTGGAGGTTCGTGAGGGTGTCCAAGTTTTCCACGACCGAGATCTTGTTGCTGAAAAGCGAGAGGTCCGTGAGGTGCACGAGCGTCTCCAGGCCGTCGATCTGCTCGCGCCCCACCGTGAGCGGCGGACGGGCACGCGGGCGGGCGCGCGAGGGGGTGGGGGCGCGGCGCGCGGCGCGCCTTCTCGATGTTGTTGAAGGATAGGTCGAGCCACGTGAGGTTCGTGAGGGACGAGAGGTTCTCGATCTGCGCGCCGGGGCGCGTCAGCGGCGCCGCTCGGCGGGGCGGGACGGGATTGGGGCTCCGCCCGCCCGCCCGCCCGACCGCCGGCGCACCTTCTCGATGATGTTGTTGTCGAGCTGCAGCTTCCTCAGATGATCCAGGCCCGACAAGTTGTCCACCTGCGGCGCCCGGCCGCGGTCAGCGGGCCCAGACGGACCGCGTGGGGAGGGGGGCGGGAGCCCCGCCGAGCGTGCGGCGATCCCAGGGGCGGCCTCTAGCGCGCGCCGCGCCCCTGGGCAGAGCCGCAAGCACGGGAGGAGCGCACCCGCAGGATGTTCTTGAACGAGAAGATGAGGGCCTTGATCTCGTGGAACTCCAGGCTCTCCTTCTTCGAGTCCTTAGTCGACTCCGTCGCATCCTTCTTGAGCATCAAGCTGCCCTCCTCATCGGGGATGCTGATGCACTTCCTGATGAGCTCATCTGCCGCGGGCGTCAGCCGCGGCGTCGAGCGGGCGGTCCATGCGACATAGCTAGAGGTTCCAAGCGCCTCGGGTTCACGTGGGCCGCTCACCGTCGATTACTGTCGGCTCCGCCTGGTCGCGCCCTCGGACGACCATGGCTGGAGTCTAGGGCGCACGCTGTCACCGCCCCGCTCTACTGCTACAACCGCTGGTGCCTACGCGCCCTCCGGCACGCGCCCGCTCCTCCGGGCCGGGTGCTTTTCAAAACACCCTCCCAACGTCCCACCGCCCGCTCGCTCGAGTTGCCGGGCGCCGCAGACCGTGTCGCCGAGGTGCGGCCGCTGCCGCTGCCGCTGCTGCTGTGGGCCGGGTCCGGCCTATTTTGCTTGGGGGGGTCTGCTCGGGGCGGGGTACAACAGTTCGACAGCCGAAGAATGGGACGGCCGACGGGTGCCGCCGCCGTGCGCGTCTCCAAGCGGCAGATTCGGGTTCGTCTGCGCGCAGGCGGGGCCCTGTCCCCCACCGATCGCCGCCCGCCGCAGCGCCTCGTCCAGGAGTCGAATGCGTGCGCCGACGACATGCTCGCGGGTGCGCCGCGGCACTTTACGGCTAGCTGCGGTCCCTGAGCCGCTTCGCCGTTCCTGCCCGCCGCAGCGATGAACTGCTGGCGGAAGGCGAACTTTGATCCGACCGCGTGCGTCGAGGAAGAGCGGAGACTCTTGCAGTGCGTTGGCCGCGCCGCAAGCCCCTCCGCCACGCCGCTGACGCCGCTCGGCCGCCCTGCAGATGCGCCTCGAAGATGGTCCGTCCCGCGTCCCCGCGGCCCGGTCGACCCGCTCGCGCCTCTGACGCTCCCTTCCTCCGCGCAGGCGACGCACCAGAAGCGCCTGCCGCCGGTCAACTACCTTCTCCGCCGCGGCCCTGACTCGTAGAGGCTTCGGAGCGTGCAGGAGCAGTAGGACAGGCAGCGCAGCTTAGGTAGGTTGTGCCTCTCGTAATAATACTTTCAGGTTCCCTTCGGCCCGCGCTCCCGGCACCGGCACCGGCGAGCTGGGCCCCGCTGTCGGAATGGTGGGCGCCGGCGGCGCACCCTAGCAAGCGCACGCAGCTGCGCACGCCCGCTCTCCGCGCAGCCGCGCATGCAGAGCCTCTGAACCACTCAGCCCCGCAGCCCCGGCGCGGATCGAAACGCACGAGCACTGGAATTACATGCATATGCGAACAAGGCCTAGGCCAAATATCCAAGCTTGAGGAAGCTGCGGGGCCTACGGATGGCCTGGGCCTAAGGGGACCAGGAGCCTGCGGCGCGGCAGGTCTCGGCGGCCAGGGGCCGCAGGGCCGGCGGGAGCGGGGCGGAGAGGGCGGCGAGGCGGGCGGCCAGGCGCGGGCCGTACGCTCGGGCCGAGTCCGGCGTGGGGCACAGGGCGAGCGAGACCGGGAGCGGGGCCGCCAGGGCCCGCGGCTGGGGGCCCCAGGAGGATCGGAACACGTGCAGGCGCAGCCGAAGCTCCGCGAACGGCAGCGCCGAAAGCCAACGGTCGAGCCCCTCGTCGTGCGAGGCGCCGGGCGGGGGGGGAGGGGCCGTCTCGGGGTACCGGCCCTCCGCGGGGGCGCGGAGGGGCACCTCGAGCACGCAGGCGCGCGCCTCCTCCTCGTACACCAGCGCGGTCTCGGGGAGGGGTACCGGCGTGACGTCCTCGCCGAGGTACGCGACGACGCGCGTGACGTCACGCTGGCGGAAGAGGTCGCGGTCCTTGTCAGCGAGGAGGAGGCGGAGGGCGAGGGGCGCCCCGGCGGGTACGACGAATCGGTCGCCCCAGACGGGGGCCGGGCGGCCCGACTCTGGGTCCAGGATGGACCACTGGAGGTAGAGGGCGCCCTGCGCCAGGGCCCCGCAGACGACGGAGAGGTACTTCGGGACGGCCTGGATGCCCCCGCAGATGGCGGGCGAGAGCCTCAGCATCATGTGGAGGCGCGTCTCCCGCAGCGCGTTCATGTCCAGCGGCGCCGAGGGGACCCCGCTCCGGGCCTGCTGAGACTGCTGAGGCTGGGGCGGCTCTGCTGGGGCGGCCGGGGCGTCGAGGGCGCCCTGCAGGCGTGACACGGCGAGGTGGAGGAGGCCCTGGAGCTCCTGGTTCTCGTCGCGGAGCCGCCTCGCATCTGGGCCGGAGGAGGAGGGCGGGGCGGCCGGCCGCGCCGCCGAGGCGGGCGCCGAGGACGCGTAGGCTGAGGACGCATAGGCTGCGGGTGGGCGCTCGGGCGTGCCGGCGGCCGAGCGGGAGGCGGAGGAGGCGGCGGCTGCCGGGCCACCACGCCGGAGGGCCACCGCGGTCCGCTGCTGCTGCTGCTGAGGGGGCGACCCCGCCGCGGCCTTGCGCGCCGCCGCCGCCGCCGCCGCCGCCGGCGGCCCCGCGGGCGACGCCGGCGCCGTCCCGCGCCGCTGACGCAAACCGCGTCGGTCGGACAGAAGCGTAGCACCAAGCAAACAACAAAGCGGCGCACGGGGCTGGGCTTGGCGGCGGCCCCGGGGGACAAGACCGCCTCGCGCTGCTTGCTGGGCGTGCCTTTGGCCCTCTCCGGCGACTTGAGACCTGCGGGGGCGCGGCGCGGCCGTCGATAAGGCTCGAAGGCTTCAGGGCCTTGGCTCAAGGCTTAAGGTTTCGAGGCTAAGGCTTAAGGTACCAAGGTTTCACGCACCGGGCGGGGCCACCGCCTCGTACTTCGCGTACGGGTCGCCTCCTGCCCCGCGTCCGCCCTGCGTACCCCGGACCCCCGTCAATCTAACGGGACGGACGGAACGGAACGTAAAGGGCGGGGAGGGCGCACGGGGATCTGGGGCCCGGCGCCCTCCTCGTCTCCCTCCGCCCGGCCGCGCCCCCCATCCTCCTCCTCCTCCTCCTCCTCGCCGTACTCTTTTTTAAGCTCGCGCAGCGCCTCCCGTGCCGCCCGCTCGAGGTCCATCGGGGGCGGCGGCGCCGCCGCCGCCGCTTCGTGCGCCTCCTCCTCCTCCTCATCGTCATCGTAATCCTCCGCGGCCTGCGGGGGCGGGCGGGCGGCCGCCCGCCGGGCCGCCGCCGCGGACTTGGGGCGGGGGATGCCCGAGGGCTTAGCGGCGCGGGCCGTCTTGCGGACGGCGGGCGCCGGCGCCGAGGTAGGCCGCGGAGCCGCGGCCGGCCGCGAAGCGGAGGCGGCGGCGCGGCGGGCGGCGAACAGAGCGTCGGCGGCCGAGCCGACGCCCTCGCCGGCGCGCTGGACGAGGGAGAGCGAGGGCCGGGGCGGCCCGGCCGGGCCCGGGGCCGACCCCAGCTCGCCCACCACGCCGCCCTCGGCCGCCGCCGCCGAGACGATGGCGCCCTGGACGATCGCGCGGAGGTCGAAAGCATCCTGCGGGGAGTAGAACCGGAGCCCGAAGGAGTCGGCGCCCTCGTTCCACCACCAGAAGAGCGGGTCCTTGACGACGACGCGCATCGAGCCGTCCACGCCGTGGATCTTAAAGGCGCGGGGCAGGCCCGGCCGGAAGAGCCGCAGGGCCGCGGGGGCGCCGCGCTCCGGGTCGGCGGGGGCCACCTCCGCCTCACAGGCCCTGCCGGGCGGTCAGGGGGTGGGGGGGGGGAAGTCGAGGGGGGTACGCGAGGTAGGTCCACTGGGCGAGGTACTCATCGAACCAGCAGAGGTCGCAGCGGACGCGGGGTACCCCCGCGGGGCGGCCGGCGGGGTACGGCTCCTCGGGGAGGGCGGGGAGCGGGGCGGAGTCGGGCCCGGGCCCGAGGGCGGCCTCCAGCCCGGCGTTGGAGTGGCGGAGGCGGGCGAGCACGGCCTCCAGATCGGCGTCCATCCGCTGGAGGATATCGGCGCGCTCCCGCCCCTCTTCCGAGGGCCGCCCCCGCACGCCCAGCGGGTCGAAGGGAGGCGACGGGGCCGCCCCGTCGCGGCCCGGCGAGGAGGGCTGCGCAGGCGGCGGCGGCGGGGCCGGAAGGAAGAGCCGCTGGGGCGAGCCTGGGCCGCCCAGGCCGCCGACGGCGTCCATGGCGCGGAAGACGTCGCTGTCCCGCGGGGGCCGGAAGGAGGGCGAGGACGGGGACGGGGACGCCTCGTCGTGCACGGGCACGGGCGCCGCCGCGTCGTAGGGCACGCCGTCCAGCGTCCCCGGGTCGAGCGCCATCAGCGTGTCGTCGGGGCGCTGGTGGCCCCGCGGCACGCGCGCCGCGGAGCGCAGCGGGCGGTGGCGCGCCCCGCAGATGTCCCCGAAGAAGACCTGGAGGAGGAGGAGATGGCACGTGAGGCGGGGAAAGCAGAGCGCTGCTGTCTTCCAAGGCCATCTTAGGCTGCGTTGGGCTCTGAAGTCATCATGGGATCGTTGGGCTGCTGGCAGCCCTTGTCTAAAATGACTTGTCGAAGTCTAGCAGTCCTTGTCTAAAATGACTTGTCTAAGTCTAAGGCTTCATCTAGTCTAAGGGCGCGGCACGGACATCCATCTGGTCGATCTTATCCGCGTGGGAGGCATTCATCCCTCTATCTTCGAGTAATCGATCTTGAACGGACCTTGTCAGGATTGTCTAGTCGGTCTAGTCTAGTCTAAGTCTAAGGTCTAGTCGATCTTATCCGCGTTAGAGGCATCCATATATCTATCTATCTTGAACGGACCTTGTCAGGGTTGACAGACTCGCGCCCCGAGCGGCGCTCGTGCGGCTGCGAGACGCGCGCCGGGCGCGGCTGGTACTTGGCCGGCTTCCCGCTCCGCCGGCCCAGGCTCCTCCGGGACGCTGCGGGCGGGCGGGCGCAGGCGAGGCGAGGCTCAGCGCTGCTCGGCTCGGCTTAGTCTAGCTAAGTCTAATGAGTCAATAAGTCTTTAAGTCTAAATAAGTCTTTAAGTCTAAATAAGTCTTTAAGTCTAATGGGCCAGTTACAGAAGCAGAACGCCGTAGAACGAAAGCTTATAGCTTTTCCGCTTAGAGCTTAGCTTAGCAGATACATAAACTGTAAGGTAAAGCTTATATCTTTTGGCTAAGCGCAACCTAACCTAAGCTATATATATCTTATATCTTTTTGAAGCTAGGATCGGCTCAGCGTTGCTTTGCTCAGCTGAGCTTGGGGCGGCGCGCACTGTCGCTGCCGGGCGAGGTGGTGGTGACGCCCGGGGCCGTCCCAGTGGCGGGCGAGTTGCCTGCGGAGAGAGAAAGTTAAGGGCGGGCGGGGCGGGCGGAGCGGGGAGGGCAGCAGCGGCGAGGGGCCGCGCGCGCACCGCCTTCCTCCCAGGCGTCGGATTGGAGCGAGCGGGCAGACATGTCCCCGCGGGCGCCGGGGGCGGGGGCGGGCGCGGGGGGCGAGCGCCCGGCCGCCCCGGGGCCGGCCGCCTCGACGGCGCGGGGCGGCGACCGCTGAGGCTCCGGAAAGTGAAGCAGCTCTGGAGAAGGCGGGCGTCAGCGGGCGTGGAACAGAAAGCTGGAGAGCTAGATAGCTCGAGTCAACTAGTTGGGTAGTTCTTTCGTTCTAAGGACGGAGCGGTGCGGAGGATGCTGGGGAGCTTTGATAGCTCGACGAGATAGCTAGGATCGCTGGGAAGCTATGGCCCAATCGAGTTCGCTCGTTCTTCTAAGGGCGGGCGGACCGGTGCGGAGGATGCGGACGAAAGCTAGGCCTCCGTCGAGTCAGATAGTTAGGAAGCTAAGCCCCAGCTGGTTAGTTAGTCATTTCGTTCTAAGGGCGGACCGGTGCGGAGGATGCGGACGAGGTTGTTCTTCGAGTCGCACACGACCACGTCTCCCTCGGCCGAGGCCGAGAGGCCCCGGGGGCAGTTGAAGCGCGCCCGCCCGGGGGGGCCGTCCGCCGAGCCCCAGCCCTTCGCCCCCGCCAGCGTCAGCACGTGCCGCCGCCCTGCGGTTCGGTCGGTCAATCAACCTCGTATCGTCTCGAGCGTCGGGCTCGGGCTCGGGCTCGGTTTGGGCGCACGGGGCGAGAGAGCGCGGACGGCGTTGTTGTCCGAGTCTGCGAGGAGGCACCAGCCGCCCGGCCCGATCGCCAGGCCCTCCGGCCCGTCGAAGCGCGCCTCGCGGGCCGGCCCGTCGCTGTACCCCGCCCGCCCGGGCGAGCCCGCCACCGTCTCCACGCGCCGGAAGTCTGGAGGCGTTTGAGAAGGGGCGCGGGGGCGGCGGAGGAAGGCGGAGGAGGGGCGGCGGGGCGGGCGAGGGGGAGGGTACCGGGGGAGATCTTTCGGATGCAGTGGTTGCGGCTGTCACTCACGAGGACACCGCCGTCCGTCGGATCGAACGCCACCGACGTGGGGAACTGCGCTCGAATGTTCGAGTCCGAGTGTTCGAACGGGCGCGCGAGGGGGGTACGGCGCACGTTGAAGGCGGCCTCGAGGAGGGCGTCGCCGTCCGCGTACCCCGCGTGGCCCGTCCCCGCCACCGTGACAACGACGCGCTCGGCCGGGAAGATTTGCCGTACCCGGTGGTTTCCCGCGTCCGCGACGAGGAGCGTGCCGTCGGGTAGCAGGCAGATGCCCGACGGCTGGTCGAACTTGCACGTCTCCAGGGTACCCTCCTTGAAGCCGCGCGCCCCGCTGCCCGCGAAATCCACCACCATGATGCCGTCTGCGTGCCGGCGTCGGCGGCGGCGCTCTGTACCGCGGGGCGGGGCGGGGCGCTCGGCGCGGGGCGAAGGCGCACCGAGCAGGCTGATCTTGCGGATGCGGTTGTGGCCCGTGTCGCAGACGAGCAGCGAGCTGCCGAAGGGGCACATGCCGCGGGGATTCGAGAGCTGCGCGGGGTGCGTCAGGGGGCGGGCGCCGCGCACGGCGGAGCGGGGCGGCGGGACCTTGGGCAGGATGGGCATGTTCGAGCCGATGGCGCCGACGTGGTGGGCGTACGAGCTGACCCGCCGCAGGCAGCTGTTGCCGCTGTCGCTGACGAGCACGCTGCCGTCGTCCAGAATCATCGCCGAGTGGGGCGCGCGGAACTCCGCCACGGGGCCCGGGACGTTGTCCAGGAAGCCGCTGCGCCCGCTCCCGCAGAGCGTCTCCACGGATATGACCTTCACGGGTGTGCCACGTCGTCAAGCGAAGCTACGCAGGGAGAGAGCGCGCCTGGGCCCGGCCGACTGCGCCCGGAGACGGACCTTGATCGGACACGGCGTCGGGGGCAGAGAGGCGTTCGACTTGAGCGAACGGTTGCTGGGAGGGGCATGCCGGGTCGTCGCTGGCGCCAGGGTCGCCGCGGCCACTGAGCGAAGCGAGTGAGCAGCGCCGGTCAACATCGCACATCCACGGCATCGGCAGGCATTTGGCACCTCGCAGGTTCGCATCCTGCCAGCCCATGGCGGAGACGAGCTCCCGCCTTGGCCCTTTGAACGAACGCAGTAGGGTGTACCCAGATTGAGAAGAAAGAAGCGACGCATCCGCGTTTTTGGACGCACAGTGCATCCCTCCCTAAGCTCCTGCACGTCGGCAGCGCATTCAAGAAGCAGCATTCGGTCGGCTCGGAGGGCGGCATAGATCAAAGCGGCAGGAGCGCCGCAGCGAGCGCAGGGGACGCGCGGCGCGTCGGCAGAGCACGCAGCAGATCATGGGTGAAGGCACGGCTGCGCACGGCGGCAAAGGCGACAAAACGCCCGCTGTGCGAAAACTGAGCCCCGGTGCGCGTGCAGCCTGCGTTGTAGCGCTGCTCTAGACCGCTTCCGAGCGCGACGTCCCGCGTCGCCCCTCCGCACCTGGCGCCACGCGTGCGTGACGTGTCAGACGCGGCCCCGTGCAGGTCCCGGCGCGTATCCCATCCACGAGCGGGACCCGCTCGGCAGCAACTCGCCCAGATGGACGATGGCTTCGAGGTGCGCCCTTGAACGAGATCGGCCCGTCCCTTCACGCCCTTCTCCCGCGTTCCTGACGCGCTTCCCGCGTTCCTTCCAGGGGCGCGCCCGGCGCTCTGCTCGGCGAGACCGCGCGGAGTGCGCACGCGCCCCTCGCTCTCATTCGAGTTTCCATTTCCCCGGCCCGCTGCGGCCCTGACCGGCGCCGGCCAGGCACGGGGGGGGCGTCCGAGCCGGGACCGGGGGCGTACACAATCGACGTTGGGAAGCGGCCCAACACCGCTGCAAAGTTCGGGACCGGCCCGCAGCGCCTCGAAATCGGCGGTAGCCCACGCAAGAGTGCGCCGGGCCCCTCGTACCCCCGCCCGCCCGCCTCAAACCCGTACCCCGCTCCCTCCCTCCCGACCACAATTCGCCGCCCGCAGTCCCGTACATGGGCCGAGAGTTCGACGGGAGCCTGCCGGGGCAGCACAGCCCCGGGCCCGGAAAGTCCGCGCCGTACCCCCCCCCCCCCCCCCCCCCCCCCCGACTCAGCCGGCGGGTACAGGTACAACGTGCCGCTGGAGGCGGCGAAGAAGGCGGGGCCCGCGTTTGCCACGAGCAAGCGGGACGCGTCGCCCCGGTCGGCGAGCACTTCCCCGGGACCCGGCAGGTCGGTCGACGACGTACCCCTCTCCCAGCCCTGCCCACTTCCCGGCTCTTTAGCCTTCGCTTCTTTAGCTTGATCTACTAATAAGTTCGCTCTTTCTACTGAGCTCTTAAGCCGTCGCTTCTTGAAAGTGATCTACTATAGCTAGTAATTTTTACTCTTTCTGCTGAGCCCTTATCTTACGACCTCGAACAGCTACCCCAAGAGCGACCCGCTCGGGCTGGGCAAGACCGGCCCCGCCTTCAGCACGGGCAAGGCGCCCCAGCGCGCCTCCTTCTCACCCCCGCGCGCCCCGCCGCCCCTCTCCTCGTGCGTCCCCCCCCCCCTCCCCCCCCCCCCCCCCCCCCCCCCGCCGGCCGGGGTGCCGACGCGGCGGCGGCGCAGGGCGAGCCCGGAGCAGTTTGCGAAGCTGCAGCCGCGTACCCCCGTCTACTCGATGAGCAAGTCCACCCGCTTCGCCAAGCCCAGGGGTACGCGTCGCTCGCCCCCTTTTCTAAGCGCGCGGCTGAGGGGCGCCGGGGCGCCGTGGGCACAGAGGTGGGGCCGCCCGTCGGTAAGTACGAGCCTCGGCCGCCGGCCCCGGGCCCCTCCGCGCGCATCGGCTCCGAGCCGCACCGGCTCCGGCCCGACACCGAGCCCAAGAAGGCACGTATCCCCCCTCAAAAAAGCAGACTGAAAATCCCTTACCCCCCCTCAGGTGCCGTACTTTGGCGAGGAGTTCGCTTCGGTCAACCGCGGCCTGCACTCCCCCGGGCCTGGTCCGTACCCCCCCCTCTTCCCCCCCCTTCTTCACCTGAGCCGTGGAGGGGGGTACAGGGGCATACGCGGGGCCGAAGGGGGCGCCGGGGGACGGAGCCCCGCGCTTCAGCTTCGGGACGGCGCCGCAGCGCGTCTTCCCGCCACCGTCCTCACCGGACGGAGGTCTCCGTGCGCCGCGTACCCCCCCCCCCCCCCCCCCCCGCCAAGGCCCGGCCCGGCGTGGCTTGCGACCCTCCGCCCCACTGACGGGCCGTCCGCTGCATGCGCAGTGACGAGCCGCTCGGCCCCCGCCGGCCCCGGCCCCGGCTCCGTGCGCGCGTACCCCCCCCCCTTCCCGCCCCGCCCCGCCCCGTACCCCCCGCGAGCGACCCCTCCCCGCGCCTCAGTACGCGGTGCGGCCGACGATGGGGTTGGAGCGGGACAAGAGCCTGCCGGGCACGGGGGGGTACGGCTTCGGGACGAGCCCGCAGCGGGTGCGGCCGCAGGCGGAGCCGCGCAAGGCTGTGTACATGGGGCGCGAGTTCGAGTCGGAGAGCCTCGGGGCCTGGAGCCCGGGGCCGACCGCCTACCGCCCGCTCCCGCCCCCGACCCACTCCCCGCGCTTCTCCTTCGACCGCGCCCGCCGCTTCTCCTGAGGCGCCCCCCCCCCCCCCCCCCCCCCCTTTTTCTGGATCCGCGATTGGCCGGCAAAGCTGCGGCGCTCTCTCCTTTTTTCTCCCTGAGGCGGACGCCCGGCGCCCCTCCCCCCTTTTTCTGGATCCGCCGACAGCCTGCAGAGCTGCGGCGCTCTTTCCTTTTTTCAAGTTTCCCCAGCGCGCTGCGATGTCCAGCTCTTGCATTTGTTTTGTATGTCAAAGAGAAGAAGCTGCTTTTTGCGACGTTGGCCTGGCCTGGCAGACTACCGGTAGGCTCTATATAGCTACTAGTACTGGAGTCAGAAGGGCTGGGTTTCTGGTGCAGCTGGGCGTGCTAGTGCGTGCTGCGCAGCTCCGGCAGGCCGGCGGTGCGAGCGAGCATGCGCAGAGCTGGTGTACTGAGCGCAAGAGCAAGTGCCGGGTACAAGTGTGTCGCCCAGGGGAAGGACCCGGGACGGGGTACATGAAAAGTAATTGGGGTCTAATCAGGGCACTCTGCGCAAGCGCTGCAGCAGCTAGCAGTGCCGGCTCCTGACGGCGGAAAGCCGTGAGGCATTAGGAGAGCCTCCAAGCTCGCTACTTTGCGCGCGCTGGCTTGAGAAACCTCTAGCTTCGGAGCATGGCTGGAAAGTCGAGCGTGGGTGGGGCACACACGCGAAGACGAGGCCTAGGAGCATGCGCAGGCGTCGACGAGGGCGACCTCCGGCGTGGCGTCGAGGCCAATGACCGTGGATGGCGAAGGCGAGACGCCCAAAGAAGGCTCGTTCAAGGAAGGGGGGGGGGGCGCTCCGCGGGGGCGGCTGGCGCTCGAACACATGTTCCAGAACGCCGAGGCCAGCCTTGGCTCCAGCAGCCTTCCGAGAACGTGAGCAGCTAGCGCGATCGATTCAGGATGGAGCGGCCGCTCACTTCTGAATTCGCGGTGCTAAGCTTCAGCTGCAGACGGGCCTATCAGAGGAAAAATTGTACAACGCAGACACGCAGGCGCACTCTCAGGTCGCCATTCTCACGGACGAGCCCCTCCTTCTCACGGACGAGCTCGTTCTTCCCCTGACGCGCTTCGAGATCAACCGTAGCCACAAAGAAAAGACAAACACGGCGCACCCAGTTGCCAGCCCAGTAGCCCGCTCCCACCCCAGAGAGGAACGCGCCGCCCGCGAGGCCGAGCAGCGCCGAAATGGTACGCGTGTGCTCGGATCTCTGCAGGCGTCACATCAGCGCTTCGTGGTGCGCTTTGCGCTTTATTGAGCTCGCGCTCGAGCTCTGCGGCTTACGATCACTTTCTCGAGGAGCATGGTGATGTGCGCGCGCGTGTGATGACCGGGATCGCCGGATGTCCTCGGCTAGGCTGGGATGTCCAGGCGATGGATAGCGAGGCGCCGATGGGAAGCTTCGGGAAGATAGGCTGGTTGGCAACGAGCTGGGGGTAGCGTCGATAGAAAGTTTTTTATTTCCGTTGCAACTTGACCGACTAAGCCACCGCCGCAGCGCGACCTAGCAGCCCCGCGCGCGTGCCTGTGTCACCGCAGCGACCAGGTGCATAGTCCTAGTTCGCCGGCGCGCGATAAATATTCGGCGACTGGCGGGGACGCCAAGACACCTAGCCTCCGGGGCGCGTCTAGCTAGCTCTACGGCCTTGCTTATACATAGCCAGCTCCCTTGCGTAGTCTCAGCGCTCTCCCGGCCCGCCATCCGGTGCGCCGGAGGCATGCGCACTTAAAGCTTGCGCAGCGACGAGGACGCGTTCCTGTGGCACCGCAAGCGACCACAGCGGTCCAATAGGCATACAGCTAACGCTACAGGTGTGGGCGGCCCACCAGACGCACCGGAAGCGCCGCGCGGCGTCCGCAAGCCGACCCCCACGTCCGCTCCCGGCCCGGCGCTTCTGGCGCCCCGACGTGGTGCGCGCCCGGAATCATAGCTTTAAAAGCTACTCGGCGATTCTGTCTGCGCTGCGTTTGACGCCGTTTTCAGCAGGTCGGCCCCTGCCGCACTGCTGATGCATATGATCATGATGCGGCGCTCGACGCCCCGGTCCAGTGGAGCCGCAGTGAGAGGGCCACACTCCAGTCAGCGGTAGTGCTACTAAACGGTGCTTAGATAGTGCAGCTGTTTCCGCGCGCGGAATTCGAAGTACAGATCTAGAGCCCCCAGTGGAAGCCAACCCTACTATAGCGAGGGGCTGATCAGCCTCCTTGAGAGTCAAGATAGTATGTTATAATTACATGTTTTAGATCTCTCTAGATCTCTAGAAGCTGTTTAGATCGCCCCATATGCATCATGATCAGCTTCGAAAACAGCCTGCCGATCGGAGTTCGACTGACAACATACAAGTATACGTAGCAGTCCAAAAGGAGAAACTTAGAATGGTGGACTACGTACATACGTATACGGGCCGGGCAGCCGCGACGAATAATTATAAGAGCGACGGGCCGGGCAGCCGCGCCTGGCAGAGGAAAGGTAACTACAGGATGCAAGACCACAGCCGCTGAGCTGCACATGTACATTGCAATTGCAGGCGCACATGTAAACTACGTATACAGAATTCATGATCAACTTGAAATATCTAAACCAAAACAAAAGCGGATGCAAAGAAGATAATAGCATCCTGTACACGTGGGACACCCAAAACAGGAGAGGGTGTGCGAGAAATGACGACTGAACTCTTCTGAACAGCTGGAAGGCATCTAAATCGGCACAGAACTCAAACTATTAACAAGCCGGCCTGAAACCGCAGTGCTCGCTGACTCCGGGGCTGGATCGGAGCGGATAGCAACAGAAAGGCGCTACGCCAGGCGAGGCATTTTCGCGGGTCGAGGGAGGGACTCGAGGAGGCTCTCCGGGGGCACGCCCCGCCCCGCCGCCCACTGGAGCACGGCGGCCTCCAGGGCCCGGCCGTACCCCCCGCGCCCCCGGACGCTCTGGAGCAGCGTCTTCCCGTCGAAGTTCTGCGGCAAATCAAGGAAGGTCTGACTCGAGCTCGATGGGAGAGGGGCGGGCGAGCCGGACCGGAAGCTGCGGGCTGGCGCCCGCCCGCAGGAGCGCGGCGACGGCGGGGGCGCCGCACGACTCCGCTGCGGCGAAGTGCAGCAGGTACTCGTCGCCTCCTGTACCCCAGACCGGCTCCTCAAGGAAGGATCGCTGTACCCCCGCCTCGGCCAGCTGGGGGCCGCCGAGGCCGAGGACCTCTGCAGCGGGGAGGCCGATGTCAAGAGGGCGCGGGGCGGGGGCGGTTCAGGGGTACGGCGCGCGCGAACGAACGAACCGACGGCGCGGACGGCGATCAGCGATTGCCTGTGAAGGCGGACCCTCCGTCCAACCTCGCTCTCGCCCGCCTCGCTCCCGCGCTGGGCGAGCAGCTGGAGGGCGTTCTGCCCCTCGCTGTCCTTGGCGAGGAGGAGCTGGAGCCCCCCGCGGGCCATCAGCGCGCTCGCCTGCTCCACGTGGGCCAGCGTGCACGCCTGCGGCGCGCGCGCGATTCTCGGAACTCTGGCGGCGCGTTTTGTGTGCTGGAGGGGCGAGGGGCGCACCAAGTGAAGGGGCGTCTCCCCGTCCTCGTCCTGCGACGCTGAGACGGAGGGCTGCGGCGCGGCGCGACGCACGGGCGGAACGGCACTGACCTTGAGCACCGGGTCGGCCCCGAGCTGCAGTAGAGCCCGCATCGCCGGGAGACAGCGCTTGCGCATGGCGGAGAGGTGGAGGGGGGTGCAGCCGCTGCCGTCCTCCAGGCGAGAGTTCTTGAGAGTCTCCAGCCCCCATTCCTCAACGAGCTGCAAGCGGCGCGCGCGGTCAGCAGGTGCTGGCGTGGGGGCGATATATATCTATAGGATCGTTTGCCTGCAGCGCTTGCGGTTGGGTGAGACTGGTTTCGGCGAGGGCGTGGAGGACCGTCGCCCCCTCGGGCCCTTCCACGGATGAGCTGAAGAACGGAGGAATCTGCAGTTCGGTGAGCGAAGGCGAAGCTTCGGAGAACAAACACAAGGGGGAGGAGGGGCGGGCCCAGGGAGCGAGGGAGGAGTCGATCCTGCGGAGGCGGGACAGCGGGGGTACCCCCAAATTGTTCACAAGGCGCCGAGCGACGTCCAGCTTTCCGCCCGACACCTCTGCCGCGCGCGAGAGTCAACGTTAACGGCGTGCATTTACGCGAGAAGGGAGAGGGGGTGCAGCGGACCTTCAAAGACTGCGGCCAGCGCGAGGCGGGGTACGTCGACGCGGTTCTCCTCGGAGCGGGGGTACACCGAGGCGTCGAAGTGCTTGCGGAGGTCCCGCAGCCACTCGGCCACCGCGGAGTCCTGCGCGAAGCAGGAGGAGCAGGAGCGGCCGTGGGGGGTGAACAGAGAGGGAGGGTGGTGAAGCTTAAGGGCGGCGCACCAGGCTCTTGGTGATGACGAGACGGCCGGGGCGGCGGAAGTGGGGGGCGAACGCCGCGTACTCTTCGTACTCCTCGCGGACCTTGCCGTGGGGACCCCACAGACTCGATTCCACCCAGTTAACGTTCTGGCCATGGGCCGGGGCCCCGCGATCGCTTCTAATTAGCCCAGGACGATTTGAAACGCGGGGCGGGGCGGGGCGGGGCGGGGCGGACCAGGTACAGGTCGCGCAGGGCCGGGCAGCGGGGTACGAGGTCGCACAGGCCATCCATGCCGGCGAGCGACCCCGCGAGGTCCAGGCTGACCAGGCGGGGGAACCTGCGGGGAGAGTGAGGGGCGAACGGAGGCCTGGGCCCCAAGCTAAGGCTTCCAGGGGCTTCGGAGGCGCGGAAGCGTACGTCAAGCCTTCGAGGGCCCGCAGGAGGGGGTCCCGAAGATAAGCCCCGCGCGGTATCGAGAACATGGCCCGGACGCCGCGGAAGGTCTTGCGAAGGCGCAGGTCGTCTCTGAGTCCTTTCAGGCGCTGGACGATGACGAAAGTGCCTCTGCCGGCGACCTGTCACCGGGCGCATGGGCGCGGCGGCGGCGCGCGGCTCGCACCGGAGGTAGAGGCGCTCGAGGGTGCCGCAGCAGGCGGCGAGGATGCGGCGGAGGGCGGGGAGGGGTACGAGGAGGCCGGAGAGGTCGAGGTGGCGGAGGTGGGGGAGGGAGAAGTCGTCGGGGAGGTCCGCTAGTGCGTCCAGGCACCAGAGGGAGTCGTGGGCGCAGAAGAGGGAGAGGTGCGTCAGGTTCGGGCAGCTGCGGAGGACGGCGCAGAGGGCGCCGTCGGCCCGCGCGACGAGATCCTGGATCTCGGGCGGCGCGAGGGAGAGGTAGCGCCACGTCGGCTCCGAATTCAAAGTCCCGCGAGCGTCGGCCGCGGCCGCGGGCGCCGGCCCTGCAGCAGCTGCTGCCGCTGCGCATGCCGGCGCTGACGTGTTCGAAGAGCTAGAAGCTGCAGCCGCATCTCCCTGAGCTGCAGAACTGACGCTGACGCTTTCGCTTGTGTCTGCGGCTGCAGCTGGGAGCGCTCGCTTCGGGTCGAACGCAACGCTGCCGAGGTGAAGGCGGCGGAAGCGGCTGCCGTACTTCGCGGCAAACGCCGCGACCTGCAGGATCGTGCATTCTCCGCCGCGCGGGACGAACAAGGGCTCGTCGAAGAGCTTCGACGACTCGCCGCACACGAGCTTCCGAAAGCGAGAGCATGTGGCGGCCAGCTTGAGCAGGACGTGGAGAGTGCCGCTCGCCTGGGCCTCACCCTGGATCAGGGGCCGAAGCAGGTCATCTGGCGCGGGCTGTCAGATTGACGGGATGAGGTGACGCGGCCGCGGCCGCCCGAGCGCACCCGAAAGCCCCAGGATGTACGCGAGGTCCTCCTCCTCCTCCTCCATTATTGGCGCGAGCTGGAGGCGAGGAGAGCGAATCACGGCGGCGGCGAACGCGCTGCGGGCGGACCCGATTCACCCGAACCGCGGCCGGGTACAGCGAGCACGGAGTGGTCTGGCGGTCAGCTGGCCGAGTTTTAGCTATAGGGCGCGTTTGTCTGCGTCTCAATGACGGAGCCGGGACGACAGTGCTTCTATCGGTCATGAACAGGTGCGTTGAGCGCATCTTAAGCTTGCGCGCTCCCCGACGCATGCGCACTGCAGACGATCGCTTCGCTCACTGCGCTCGAGCTGTTCGAGGCGCCCGTGGCCATCTTTTAGGGCCCATCCTCGAGCGCTGCGCAGGACACGATCCTGGATGCCGCGCGGCTGAGCGCCCGGTTCGGGGATCGAACGCGATCCAATCTGTGCGTTGTGATCTTCGGCTAAATCCTTCCCGTTTCTGGAGGCGCTCGCAGGGTGCCGGGGGCGCGCAGCAGCAGCAGCAGCAGCAGCAGCAGCAGCAGCAGCAGCAGCAGCAGCAGATGGCGGAGGGACAGCCGCGGGTGCAGCTGGAGCCGCAGCCGCAGGCCGAGCTGCAGGCCGGCGCGACGGGGCGGCGCGGCGCGGCGGGTCCGGGGGCGCCGGCTGGGCCTCAGGCCTCAGGCCGCCGGCGGCGGAGGAGGCGACGTACGAGCGGCTGCGGGGCTCGCCGCGGGAGCTCGGCGCCTCGCCCTGTTGAGCTCGTGTCAGCGGGATTCGCCTCACGGGATTCGCCACCGGGTCTGAGGGCGATTCCGAGCCGCACCGCCTCCGGCCCGACACCGAGACCAAGAAGGCCCGTACCCCCCCCCCAAAAAAAAGCAGACTTGAAAGATCCCTTACTCTCCCCTCCTCAGGTGCCGTACTTCGGCGAGGAGTTCGCTTCGGGCCGCAGCGCATCTTCCCCCCCCCCCCCTCCTCCCCGGACGCAGGCCTCCGTGCGCCACGTACCCCCCCCCGGCCCGGCCCGGCCCGGCCCGGCCTGGCCTGCGACCCCCCGCCCCACTGACGGGCCGTCCGCCGCAGTGTCAAGCCGCTCGGCCCCCGCCGGCCCCGGCCCCAGCTCCGTGCGCGCGTATACGTACCCCCCCCTCCCCACCCCCTTCCCGCCCCGCCCCGCCCCGTACCCCCCTCGAGCGACCGTTGCCCGCTCCCCTCAGTACACGGTGCGGCCGACGATGGGGGCGGAGCGGGACAAGAGCCTGCCGGGCACGGGGGGGTACGGCTTCGGGACGAGCCCGCAGCGGCTGCGGCCGCAGGCGGAGCCGCGCAAGGCGGTGTACATGGGGCACGAGTTCGAATCCGAGAGCCTCCGGGCCTGGAGCCCCGGGCCCACCGCCTACCGCCCGCCCCCGCCCCCGACCCACTCCCCGCGCTTCTCCTTCGACCGCGCCCGCCGCTTCTCCTGAGGCGCCCGCCGCTGCGCTGCGCCCCCTTTTTCTGAATCCGCGCTGCGGTGTTCTCTCTCGCGGGGCTAGCGCTGCGGCCTCCCTGTGCTCTTGCAGCACTAGCTTCCCTTTTTTTGGAGCTTGAGCCGATGCAGTGATGTGTAATAGAGTGATTTCGCGGTAGATCCGCAGGCAGGGGGTTAACGTTGGGGCGGGTTGGCGCGAAATGGACATCCGAGGCCTAGGGCGGGCGGTACCGGTGCCTCCAATTATCTCTCTGCGGTCACTCTTTATAGGTAGCCTGGCGCTGCGGGCTCTCCCGGACGGACCCGAAGTGCTTTCTTCTTTAATAGAAAAACTGCTTCTTGATTTATTAAAGTATCAAAAGTGGAGATCTAGAGCTGATTGAGATCGCAGTTGCAGAAACCAGATGAATTCGAACGAGGACTACATATAATTGCTATATATACATGTACAGCTAGCTATAGTACTAGTACCATAGAACTCGGAAGCTCTACGTATATACAAAACAGAGATCACCCGGTCCGTGCCAAGGTGGGGCATTGTATGTATACATGTACGTATATATATACGTATCGTGCACGTGCCTCGCTGACTCAGTGATCTGATCACCGTGGCACTGATCATGAGTCATGACCTATGTCTTGATCTATTTAATATTAATCGCTTCAATATCCGGAATTTCGGGAGGACTAGCCGGCAGCTTAGCCACCGGAGCTTGCGAATTACTGTTGCGCGAATCAGACTCTGAGAAGCTGCTGTGATCCCTTGACTAAACTCGCGGTGCCGGGAGCGCCTCCGCCGGACGAGAACGAAGGCAATCGCCGCAATGGCAGCGCAGCCCGCAACTCCTCCGATCACTGTAAAGTGAAGGCCGCCGGCCCGGCGGGCGATTTCATTGCAAGCTAATTTCAAGGAATTGAGCAAGAATTCGAAAACAGCAAGCTGAAAAACGCCATACAAGTCCAGCCGAAATTAAAGCGGAGCAAAAAATGAGAGTACCCCCATCAGGGTGGGCCCGCCCTCTTTGCCACCCTCACCCCTCCAAAACCACCCCATCCCACCCACTCCAGCGCCTTCCCAGCCCTCATTCTTTCCCACTCTCTCGCTACGTCTACCGCCCTTCTCTCCCTCTGGTCTACCTCCCCTTCCATCCAGCAACCGCTAGGTAGTATCTAACGTCTACTCCAATCGATCTTGCAAAAGATATAGCAGTGAATTGAGGCGGGCCCCCCAAACGCGTCGGTCTGTGAATCAGCGATCTGACACCTATGAGTGAGGTTGCCTAGAAGCTTGGACTCTCCGGGAGATCTTGGACGTGAACTTTTGTCCAAAGTCACTTGGCGACCTTGGACGTGAACTTTTGTCCAAAGTCACGAACTCCAGAACGCCACCCAAGTCAACTATCAATTCGTGCAGGCGTCTCCAATAGTGCGAACGAGGCTATACTAGAGGTCGGATCGTGCAAAACATGCGTTGGGATGTGCCAGCAGGGTTGAGGATCTTGGACGTGAACTTTTGTCCAAAGTCACGAACTCCAGAACGACACCCAAGTCAGCTAGCAACTCGTGCAGACATCTCCAATAGTGCAAACGAGGCTATAGTGCCGCTATACTAGAGGTTGGATTGTGCAAAACATGCGTCGGGATGTGCCAGCAGGGTTGAGGATCTTGGACGTGAACTTTTGTCCAAAGTCGCTTAGCGACCTCTGGACGTGAACTTTTGTCCAAAGTACTTGTGGACACTGCCACGTGTACTAGGCTACTACTGGCCAACTAGTACTACTGGCCCGGCAGCTACCGTAGCTGGCTTGGCAATCACCGGCTTATTACTAGTAAAGAGAGAACTTGAGAGAGAATTGAATGAACTTGTTTTTACAGGAAGTTCTAAAAGAGGTCTACCCCCCTAGCGAGTAATTACCATTAGTAGAGGTCCGGGGGTACACTCCTTTAAGAACTTCCTGTAATCTGAGAACTTAATAACTGTAAGAATGCAATTTAATTATTAGCGCATTGCATATTGCGGCATCCATTGGCTATAAGGCTATGATACTACTAGTATATGATTAATATTATTATGATACTACTAGCCCGGCCTAGTAGGCTAGCGGCGCCTGCTGCGGCGGTGCGCCAATCGGTCACTCCCAGCGATGCCGGAGCCCTAGCTTAGTGAAGCCGCTCAGCATTGGCTTGTACTCGATCGCCGGCCCGACAGGATCAGCGCTACTAGAGGCAATGCGCAGGATCGATGCGTTAGCTACAGGCAGCTCGCTAGCATTCTCATCGACATCGGGGATCGCAACGATCGTCTTAGCAGGAACAGCAGCTGCAGGAGGGGCAACCTTCTTATCAATCTTGGTCTTCGTGATCGGTTCATTTAAAATCTTGTTTTCCATCTTAGTCTCAGCTGCGATGCCAGCTATAAGATCACTAGCTCGCTTCTTTGAAACTGTTTTAAGGCCGGTCACAGTTTTAATGAAATACCTGCTACGATTAGCCGTCTCTGAGATGTACAGCGGCCCATCGTCAGTATCCTTCAGCTTGCTAGTCTTGGTCTTCTTAGTGCGCGAATTCGGGATCTTATCAAGAATAGCGTTCTCGTCGGCGGTAAGAGCATAGTCGTTGGATGCACCCTCACCGCCACCAGCGCGACGGGCTAGCGGGTAAGCATCAGTATCACCACTCAGGAACTCAATGTGATTCTTCTTAGTATGGCTGGAAGCGACTTCAAGCAATTTCTTTCGCGGAGTGCGCAGCCGAGACTGCTTGTCTGTCGACATCTTTTAACTAGTAGTGGGAAAAAACTTATGCGAACGATCTGTCGAAGGGGACGTACTCGCTGGCTGCATTCTTGATTGCGGATTTAGCAGCAGCAGACGTGTAAGAGACATCCTCGATATCGAACTCTAGCACGAACGAGAACTCCGTGTTTGTGACAGCGTCTGTTCCATTATGATAGCGCAGCGATATGTCAAGTTCAGACAGCTCAGCGTTTCGATCGAAGCCTGTGACGGGAACACGATCCTCAGATGTGAACTTGATGAGCTCCCCGAATTTTGAGTCGATGTGAATCTTTGCGATCGAGCCCGTTGTATAGGGGTTAAGTGTCAAGATCGGTCCTTTGATCTGCTGAATGTACAGGAACAAATACGTGTGATAAAGTAGATCAACTGGCATATCGCTGAACAGCTCGTACGAATATTGTACGCCATCGATTGTCTCAGGTGTGTCAAGCTCACTTGAAAGGTCACTGAGAGTCTTCGCAAACCCGAGCAGGTTCGCTAGTTCGGCCGATGTGAAGCTCAAAATAAAGTCCGCTTCACACAGGAACCTAAGCCGCATTGAGATCTCTTCAAACTGAACGACGAACTTGCGCTGATAAGTAGTTCCGCCGTAACTATACTGCTGGGTTTTAAGAAGCGTGCTTAGATAGTTTGCAAGGGAGGTTGGCGTATAGACTCCGGGCTTGAAAGCATTAGCACGCGTTTTCTCAACGCCAGAGGGATCAAGAGTGCCGGTGATAATTGCGGCTTGTGTTGACAGGTTGAACATGTTATGAAACAGTTCTAGCGAATCAACTCGCACCGACTTTACATTAACGAGGGGCCTTGGGAGATTGATCTTGAAATTCGAGGACGTGCCTTCGAACCGGTCCCTAGAATCGACATTTACGCGGAGCTTCATCTTTACAACAATATGCATGAAAATTTTCTGGTCTATAATAGCAAATGGCGCAAGCAGGAACAACTCTAAAGGAGCTCCTCACTACCAAAGGTTCAAGCGAACTTTATCTATCCCCAGGTCTCACTGTCGGTGTCAGCCCCAAGTTCAAGCCTTTCCTTGAAACGATCCGTCCGCGAGGCAACTCGTACGGCTTTGCGCAGACTGCCGCTTTCGACCTTCCGCGCAAGCAGCTTCTAAACGGTGTCTCGCTATACTTTAAGGTCAGCGTCGCTGGCGACACATAGTAAAATGCGGAGTTTTAACCCTCGGCTTATCTTAATTGATTTTGTTGATATATCTCGTATATTCTATTTCAATCAATCGATAATCTGTGTATATCTTATCGAATATTCAATTATTTCGATTATTTTGTATTCTTTTCGATATTTTATCGTAAATTTCTCTTATTTTCCGATTAGTCTTACTGAGTCTATCGATAATCTCTATATATTTCCGAATAATATAACTGAATCTCAATTAGATCTTGCCTCTGGTTAAAACTCCGCATTTTACTATGTGTGATTGGTCTAAAAGTTAATTGATTTAATCTATATTATATTCATGTACTTTCTCGATTAAATTTAATTAAATTTAATTCATTTAATCGGAAACATATCGCTTAACTCGATTAATATCTATATGAGATTCATTTGTTTAATTAAACAAATAGATCTCTTATTGAATCCAATCGTAATTATACATGAAATTGATATGTTTTTATCATGTTTTATTGAGTCTAAGGGGGGACCCTTAGGAATTTAATGAATAATTGGGTGTCACAGGTGTCACAGGTCCATCCCAAACTTTTGGAAATTCACTCTTTATAGGAGAAACTTTGGGATAGACCTGTGACACCTGTGACACATACCATATTCAGTAAGGATCTTTTTATAATGAAAAACTCAGTAATAATCTTATCTATGTATTTCTAATTGAATAAACAAATTAAATAATCGAGTGTCACAGGTGTCACAGGTCCATCCCAAACTTTTGAAAATTTACTCTTTATAGGAGAAACTTTGGGATAGACCTGTGACACCTGTGACACATACCATATTCAGTAAGGACCTCATATATTGTTAAAATCTCAGTGTTAGTTGGTGTAGTTGATTCAAAAAATGCATTTTATACTCTGATTCATTGTTATTTCCTGTGAAATTTGAGTCAACTCAACCCACTTAGTCAACCCTTGCATTGAATTCGTAACAAAATCCATATACTATTACTACTTTTACGATTAATATGAGTCAACCTTGAGTCCACTTTAATATAAATATTATATAATAGGGGGAATCTTGGGGAGATGTTGAGTTTTACTGTAATGAAATCGAATAGTATTCGAAATACTTGACATTGCTTAATGTAGGGTGCATTCATATTTCGGCTACATCATACAGTAGAATTTCTATCGTAAAGAATGACCGGAATCCGGAAAATAATCATTGTAGAAAGCTATTGTAATAAAAAAGGTAAATCACCCTGATCATCATTATAGAAACTCATCAAAACGGGAATCTATCATGTTTATGTCTCTCAGTCTTCTCAAATGTGAGGAAATTCATTGTTTTATCGATCTCATCTGCTACTGCTTGTGTTTTATGCTGAGCTTCTTTACCACAACTGAATATATCAATTGCTAACATGCCTTCATTGGAATAACAATGAGCTGTACAATGGCTTTCATCTAATAGCAGAACCAATGCAAAACCAGGAGGTGATAGTTTGCCATCAAATATCTCACAGTGTTTATGAACAATCCTAATGCCTTGTCTTAATATTGCTTGTTCAAGGGTTCCCATAATCCAATTACCTAGGAAGCTCACATGTTCATAACCTGTTGCTATAGCTGTTTTAGCCTTGTAATCAAGCATTACATGAAAGCCTCTGTATTTAGTCTCCATTAAGAATACCTTAGAAAAATTAATTAATCCTAATCGAACCTAATGCAAATATCCCTGTACTCTACTTTGATTGATGAAGTAGCCCTTTTCCTATGTGCTTGACTTTTTCTTTTATTACAGTCCCTACACCCTGATCCCTTCACATGATTAAATGGATAGGTAAGGATCACCTTGTTACATTGCAAACATCTAACAGATACTTTCTCTTGGGCTTTGATGTAATGTGTCTCACTGTAATCGAATTTATCTTTACCATGGACTGTCATAGCAGCATCAATAAACTTTTTTGTTTTACTATCCATACTCTATATATAACCAATATTCTTATGGAGCAGTATCCTGCCCAAAAATGGGGAAATATCGATTTGTGCCATAATACTCAGCATAGGTATTCTGCCTTGCAATAAAATCGGTTCTCTCAGCATATAATACACACTTGTAGATACCAAACTTGGTGGCTCTAACCAGAAACTGATAGTCTTCCAAACCGAAATTGACTCCATGATAAGCAATACCAAAATTATCATATGGGGTGATCACAACTGCAAAATTAGGAGTTCCACCCTCTACTTGACAAAGAGCATAAACATCTGGTGGGATATCCACAACTACCTTGTAGTGGTCACCAATTTCAACAAGAGAGTCTACTACTGCTGTTTGTTCATTTACAACAATGGGGAATATTTTTATTATATAGGGGGCATTCATGCTGGGGACATAGGTTCGAATTCTTGTGTTGGGATCAATGGGATTGGGTTGATCATTCACAAATAAAGGCGCTCCAACAGCCCCACCAACCCTAAGACCATCCCCAATATATGCTCCCCCCGATTTGCAGTTAATAGCTCCCGACCTAGATTCAAAAGAATAAGTAGACAGAGGATCTCCATAGCTATCTGGGTCTCCATAATGAGCAGAAAAGTTTGCATTTGTGACAAGTAGCTTAGTTGTCTTAACTATTCCATTATTTTTATCACATCTGAGTTCCTGTAATCTCAGCTTGTGGGTGGAACCAAAGGTGTTCATTGTAGGTTGGACCTCTGTTGATTGGAGACCCTCTACATCATCAAAAGTAGCATGCTGTAAAACATGGTTTGCTGGGGCAGCTAATGATAGTTGAGGTGTAATAATTCGTTCAAGTGGGGGTTGCTCAGCCATTTTACATTAAAGGGATATATCTTTTATGGGGTTGGGTCATCAATTACATCTAATTCTTGGTAAAATCCTGTTGTGAATATATCAGCAACATTTACCCCACGAAGTGCTGATACAGCTGCTATATCTGTTCTCAGTCCCATAATCATAGTATTGTATACTCCAACCTCAGTGACAAACAGATCATAGGTAAATGTCAAATTGTTATAAACACAATATCCTCTGCCAAAATGGTTCGAAGCTTGAACAAAGAATAAGTAGTTGTGTCCTGGTTGATTATTATTGGCTCTACACATGGAAAGCATTGCAGTGGGAAGAGGAATATTTCTTCTTACTCGATCAGTTCCTGTAATGGAAACTAATTCCGAATTCTCAAGAGTTACAGAGGATGCAACATAGAAATGCAAAAAAGGTTGCTGTGCAACAGGTGTGTAGAAACGAATTCGTTGTGGGTTCTCCACATTTTGTTCGAGAGTATCTGGGACATCATTGTAGGAAACAGATGAAGATAGCTGACCTGAAACTCTGCAGCCACCACCAATAAATGCTCCTCCTGATCTCACAGTTACAGCTGCAGAATTCTTATCGAAATCAAGGGCTTTCAGATCAACACTGTAAGCATCTGGACCTCCATTAGTAGGTTGGAAGAAGTTTGCATTTGTGACAAGAAGTCGAGTTGTTTTCACCACACCTGAATTCTTATCAGCTCTCAGCTCTTTAACTCGAATAATCGAATTTTTATCAAAGGAGTTACCATTGGAGTTGGGTCTCTCTGTGGATTCTAAACCACGAACCTCATCATTTACTTCATGCTGGCGAAAATGCATTGCAGGGGATCCAAGGGAATATATAGGCAGTTGAACTCGATTATATTCACCCATGGCTTCTTTTACTAAGAAGGAAAGAAAAATAAACTACCATCAAGCCAAAGTGATTAAATTCGATCCAAGGGATTGGTAGGCAACTGAAAGTGTTTGAAGGTTGGATGTCATTGCTTTAATGTTGTTATCACACTCAGTGTATTTAGCAACAGGGTCACCAAATGCAGCTTGAGCAAGGACATTAACCAAGAGGTTTTTATATTCATGAACAACCGGTGACAGTTTGTTAGTTTGTTGTATTGTTTTTTCAACTGTTTGTAATGCGTTTACAAGGGTGATTGTATCAAAAGAAAGTGCAACAGGCTCAGTAGAATAGGTGGTTCCACCAAGAGGATAGGTCGCCATTTATAATACTGTGATATTTTTAATTTGGTCTATTTGACTTTGGAGATTCTCACAGGTTTGTGTTAAATCTTTGCATTTTTGGGATAACTCCTTCACTGCTTCAATGAGAACCGGAATTAAACCTGTGTATGCAAGGGTCAAATAATTTTCGTGATTTTTACCTACTACTTCTGGTATGACCTTTTCGACATCTTGCGCAATCAAACCTAAGTTAACTTTCTGTTTTTCATCACCAATCTTTTTGTAACTCACACCCTGTAATTGTTCGATTGCTGAAAGGGCGCCGGTTATATTTTTAATGTCGGTTTTGTATCTTCTATCACTTCCTTGTGTAAGCCATCCCCAAAAGTAAACGTCACCATTATTATAAAAAGCTTGCATTGTTATATCATTTCCTGCTCTAAAATGGATCATTTCGTAACCATAACCTTTAATGTATGTAGTTGATGATGAACCGAAATAAACTCTCCCATTACCTTCATCTGATGTTATCCAAGTTCCGGTTGCCCAAGTTGTGCGAGCATCTTTACTATATACATTATCCCAGCTGATCATACCATTTGCTGGTGAGGTTCTCCCTTTTTCTTTCGTCCATCCAACCATACCAATATAACATCTCCCTTTTCTTGCAACAAATCTAACATGTGAGAAATAATCACAAGCAAAAGAAGCCCACGCCAAACCATCGTGATAATCTGTGGTTCCATAATTTGAGACAGTCTGATAAGTATTAACTCGCATAATGTGGAACCATCTACCCGATCGATAACCTCCAATATCGAAATATCGACAATTCGACCAACACAAATATTGGACATGACATGTTTGCATATTTGCTGGGACTTCAATTTGCGCCCAATCACCACTTGTTGAATCATCTGAAATACTGCTATAAAATCCATCGACGGGATTAGAATAAGAAGCTGTCCAACCTGACACCCAAGATCCACTAAATGATAGACCACCACTACCTGTTCCACTCCAAGTATCAAAACCTGTAATATTTCCAACTAAATTCGTTGTTAGTAGATTTGGCTTACTATAAATGTTATCCCAAGAAACATAACCTGTGTGACCACCATAACTACTTCCTGTCCAAGTGCGAGTAAATCCAATGCCCATTATGTGAACTCTTCCTACCTTTGGAATAATACGAAGGCGAATAAAGCGATTTCCCAACATAATAGGGACATTTTGTAAACCATTGTGGTTTCCATCTGGTGCGCTTTCATATTGATGATAACTATTCACTCTTGCAATGAAAACCGCATTTCCTTGTCTATTAATTCCCCAAATCTCAAAGTAACGACAATTTACCCAAGGGAGATATGTTAAGTGGGCTGTTCCTGTATATAAATCAGTGGGTATTGTGTAATCAACCCATGAGCCGTTAACAACAGTGTCGCCACTCTCATTATTGTAAGCATACCCACCGTAATTATAGTAGGGTTCCCATGCTGTTCCACCTTCAAAACCCCAACCTCCTGCATAACCATGTGGCGAATTTCCTGCAACTGATGCATCATATTCTACACATCGAGGCATTGTTTTGTCGCCAAATTTATAGTTTGTAGTTGCATTTATCGAACCCCCATTAATAATTGTTCCACTTAGAGTCGGAGCTGACACAGTATTATTCACCCAAAGGTTGCCGTTTTCATAAGATTTTAATAATGCTGCATCCCCTGAGTTTCTGAATTCGATGCAAACGCTGTCACTATTGGGTCTACCTCGAATAAATGTAGTGCTGGCGTTTCCAAAATAAAACCGCTCATAGTTGTCAGTTGATTTTAGCCATGTCTGGACAGCCCATGTTGCTGTTTGTGGAAGGTCTGCGGCTGTAAATAACGCCGGACGACTGTAAATATTATCCCAACTTATCAAACCATTTGCTGGCGCTGTTCTTCCTACTTCTTTTGTCCATCCAAGCATTCCAATGTGAATTCGTCCTTTCTTTGCGAAAATTCCAATATATGAGAAACTCCCACAAAATACGGATGTCCATAATAAACTCGAATGCCAAGCTGTGTCGGCTGTGTTTTGAACATTTTGATACGTATTCACTCTCATAATATAATTCCATCGACCATTTCGGTATCCATAAATATCGAAATATCGCCCATTCGTCCAACATAAATATTGAATGTGACATGTTTTCATTCCTGCTGGAACTTGACACTGCATATATCCACTGCCGCTTTCATCGTCTGTTTGGTTGCAATAAAAACCCTCTACTGGGTTATCTGTTGTGGGTTTCCATCCTGTTGTCCAAGCTCCGGCTGGGAATGCTACACCTGTGCTATTCCAACCACTCACCACATCAAAATCGGAATATTTGCCGACAGGATTAAAAGCGATATTATCATAATGAATTAATCCCACATCATTATCGGTTGCTCTCTGACGACTCCAACCAAACACACCCGTAAAATAAATGCGACCTTTTACACCTTTTACAACAATCTTTTTATAGAAATCACAGTTAATAGAAGTATATATAATAGCGTTATAGGTTCCATCTTGAATTCCGCTATCTTGTATTGCTTGATAGTGATTAACACGTTTTAGGAAATGCTGATGTCCATTCACAGTTTCACCGTAAATGTCGAAATATCTACAATTATGCCAATTTAAAAGTTGAATATAAAACGATTTCATACCCTCTGGTATTGCCCAACGCATCCAACAACCCGTAACATCAGCATCATTCTCAGGTGTGGTGTAACATCCTGTTTGTCCTGTTCTATGTCCTGTCCAATTAACAGTCCAATTATTTGCGCTTCTGTCTGTCGAAACCACATCTAATTGGTCAAAATCGTAACCTTTTGGTATTGTGGTTCCACCAATTTGTAGAGTGGTAGCATTCACAGTTCCATTGACAGTCCCACCTGTAAGAGGTAGATAATTTGCAAGAGCTGATGTTAACTCTGCATCAGTTGTATAACTGCTTAAATCTGCAGAAGTAAGATACCCTTTATTGGTTAGGTAATCATCTGTGACCACACCTGAAAGGGTGGTATTGTGTAAGTTTTTTGCTGCCATCCTCTGATTGACTTCTAAGGCTCCACCTGATGTCGTTTTAATCCATGCCATCTCACATTTCCCATGATCATCTGTGGGTTGTCCCACAACAGGAAGGTAGTTTACAACTTTCTCCCTTGTGAACACAATCTTAGGTCTTGCTCCATCATATGGGCTTTGATCTGTAACGTTTATTTGAATAGCTGCTGAAAAATCGGCTACTTGTCCTGTTTCACCTGGGTGATAATTCGTAACATAGATACTGGGAAAGTATCATTTACTCCTACATTGAAATCACCATCATAAACTCCATTTACAATTGGATCCCTGGGTAATCTTACTGCAAGAGTTCCCTCCATTGGAGTGCCTGTTTGACCTGTAAAAGTCCCATTGAGACTAACATAATGATCATTCAAATACAATCTTTCAGGTGTATTACTCGATTGGTAAAGTGTGACTCCATTGAAAACATTTCCGATTGCATTCAATTGTGCAAACACTGGTTGTTGATCGATTTCATTCCAAGGGTGTCTGTGATTGCAGTTGGTGATCTGGGAGTAATCATGACTGTGTGGATCAGGTGGAAAGGTTAATGGTGGATTTGTTATATGCTCCATAAATGCTCATGAGAACTGGGTGGGAAGGTTAATGGTGGATCTGTTATATGCTCCCATAAATGCTCATGTGCAAAATCTGTTATTTCATCTTTTGTGTGGGTGTGGGTATCGATCCAACCTAAAACTACATTGGATGTAGGATGATTTGGTAGATTTGCTTCAATATTCACAGTCAAATAGTCGACTTCAAGATTACTTCCATAAATATTACTTGCCCATAGGTTACTTGTGAAAATGTTACTTGTATAAAGGTTGCTGGTGTAAATGTTACTTGTGACTGTAAGGTTTGTGTCATTTTTGATCACAAAAAGAGAGAGAGTATTTGTGAGTTCACCTTCATCAATATATCCTTGATCTTCTAGATAATCCTCTGTGACCACTCTTGAAATGTTCTCATTGTGTATGTTTTTTGCAGCCATCCTCTGATTAGCTTCCAGAACCCCACCATAATCTGTTTTAATCCATGCAAGCTCTGCCCTCCCATAGTTATCATTTGCAGTTCCCACTATGGGAATGTAGGAGTATTTATCTCGACTGAATACTATCATTGGTCTTGAGCCATCTAAGCTGCTTACATCTGCTACATGAACCTGTATAGCAGAGTTGTAATTTTGGTAGGTTGCTGGGTCTGTTGGGACTCTGAATGTATCTGTGGGAATGTCAGCCTCCATGTAGCTTGACACAAAGATATTTGGTATGGTTGCTCCTGGTGGTGGTGGGGTTTCAAAAGAGCCTGGTAGTGTCCTAATATGAAGTGGTCCTCTCATAGCTGAATTCGCAAGTGTCCCATTCACATGAACATAGTGTTCATTCAAAAAGATTCTTTCAGGGACATTGCAAGTCTGGTAAAGAGAAACCCCCAAGTTATCAAGAGGCTCTACCTTTGCAAATTCTGGTTGGTCATTGATCTCATCCCAAATATGTTCATGTTTGCTTGGTGGGAACTCAGTAGGTATCCCATCAATTTCACCCCAATCATGCCTGTGATCCTCTGGTGGATACTTTTGAGGTTTGCCTAAGATCTCATCCCAATCATGATTGTGATCCTCTGGGGGATACTTTGCAGGTTTATTATTTATTTGTTCATAATCAGGAAAGAACTCCCAGATCTCAGGTCGAAATCCATCTGGTAACAATTCCTCATGGGGTTCATAAGGTTGCTCATAATCAACAGCTGGTGGATCATGCCCATCTGGCAAATACTCCTCATCAGGTTCATAGTTCTGCTCATACTCAAACTCTTGTGGATCTAAGCCATCTGGTAATATTTCCTCCTCATTGGGGTCATATTGATCATACTCATACTCTTGTGGGTCAAAACCATCTGGTAAATACTCCTCCTCATCTGGAACGAATTGATATTCATCAAGCTCTAATATATCGATTTCAGGAGGTAAATACTGCTCATCTATTTGCTTTTTTGGTTCAATTATAGGTTTATTGCGAACTTGCTCCCAACTAACAATGTGCTGCCCAAAGGCTACATCCTCAGTGGCTGTGTATTCTCTTCCAGGCTGCTTCTTTGGTGTTAAATCGGGTGGTCCATTGGGAAATGGAATAGGGAATGGGACAGTAGGTCCATTGGGACCATAATGCTCAATGATTTCTCTTAGGGTTTTCTCACTAACAAGTTTCTCCCCATTTGCATACACATTGCTGCCATGGATATTTCGCCATTGCCTGGTTCGAATTCCAAGGTCTTTCACATTGCTATACAAAGGCAAAAGGTGCCTATCCATTTCGACTAAATCAGGATGTAAATGGATTGCTACTGGCTGACTGGGGCTACTGTTGATTGTAATTGATGGCTTTTTTTGATGGACATCTTTTGGAGTAAAGAACCCAAAAGGCTCATTCCTCGCAAAATCATATGTAATATCCTTGGGGTAGACATCATTTGTGTAGGAAACCTGATTTGTATTGGCAATGGGACCCACTTGCAATACTTGGGGGACCTCAGCTTTTGCAGTGCTGCCCTCATTGTAAATTCGCAAAGCTGTGTTCTGTTTGCCCTGCTCATCTTGAACATTGAAAATCAATCGACCACTATCAAACCTGGAAGGTATATCTGGGTGAGTGCCACTGGTTTTTAGTTTCCTAGGTCTCCTTCTTGTTGCTTTGATCTCTGCCACTTGGTTTGCTTTCACATTACCCAAGCTAAAAGCAACACTAACTTCCTCCTTATCTGGATCGGTTTGATTCACAGATAAAGCATGCTCCCTTGATTGAGTCTTGGATGAATTATCGGAACTGTGGTCAATCGAAACTGAACCCTTTACTTTAATATTATCAAAGTTCACATGCTTGGTGCTGCTTGCATTATCATCTTGAATGGTTTCTAGATTGGGTGGGTAATTGAAGCTCATGGCTTTTACTATATGGATTTATAAAATTCCTGATAAGTAAAAGATGCCTCTCAGGGTTTGTTTAAGTCTTTCTGGCGGGGGTGCAAGGGGCATTATCATAACCAGGCTGCTAAAAGAAATCGAAAATCGAACTGGCAGGAGAATAATCGATCTTGTGGATCTTGTGAGTGGAACTTCCACTGGTGGGATCATTGCAATAGGTTTGAATATAAGGCATCCTGATAAACCAGGTGAACCTAAACTCACAGCAAACGATTTACACAACATTTACCTAGCCCAACTGCCCTTGATTTTCGCAAATCCTCGAAATATAATCGAAAATGCCCTATTTAATACAAAGTATGATGTGGGACCCTTGGAGACTGCAATCAATTCAGTTACTGGTGAATCACTAATACAGGATTCCCTAAAGGACATTGTGATTACATCCTTTGATACTCAGAATATGAAACCAATATTTATCACAAATGACAACAATTACAACTTTATGCCTTGTAAGATTGCTGCTAGGGCTACTTCTGCTGCTCCTACATATTTCTCTCCTGTAAGCATTGTTGATTTCAATAGGGGAGTATATGTCTGTCTCATTGATGGTGCCATTTCGGGAAACAATAATCCCAGTGTGTGTGGTTACAGCCATGCAAAGAAGATTTACAGTGATGATGATGACATTATAGTAATAAGCATCTCTTGTGGAGAGGTGGACCCACATTTAGAGTCTGATTATGTGGGTTATGCTTATGAGACTGTAAACAGCTGGGGCATTCTCTCATGGATTGCCTCAACAGATGGAAGCCCATTGATTAACATGCTCATGGCTGCAAGTGAGCTATCTGCCCTTGATAAGATGGAGGAGTTGTTACCCTACAACTATGATCAGGATTATGGGAGATACTATAGGTTATCAGTCCCTCTTCCAAATCATATAGTAAGCTCCCTGGATGACACATCTAAGATCCCAGACATGCTTGCATTCACTGAAACATACATTGCAGCAAACAATGATATGATTAATAAGCTTTGCAGCCTACTAGTAGCAAACTATGAACTAAAGAACCCTACAAAGGCTTACATTTCATCCACTCTCACTACATCACCTCCTTTGGATGCCAATTGGTATCAGCTTGCAGATGATGCCTTTACTGCCTCATCCTCTGTGACAGGTAAAGAGCCTTTCATGGCTAGACCTTCAGCATTTGGCTGGGAAGCTGGAGCCTATGCTCCTGAACAGATATGGGAAACCCCCACTGAATACCTTCAAGTTGCTTTTCCATATACTTTTGAACTCTCCTCTGTGATTGCCTATGGATCAGGGGACACCAATGCTTTTATTAAGACTTTCAATGTGGCAACATCCACTGATGGGATCAACTGGTCTTTTATTCGATCAGATGGGCAAAACAAAATATATGTCTGTGAGAACATTAACAATGCTCACAACTCTGGTGATGTGGCTCTATTGAGTGGGTTCCCTCTCAGCATCAAGGATGCTTTTTACATAGGTTATTCTCTGAGAATAAGATATATTCGCATTTATCCCCTTGTGTATGTGAATGCTCCCACAATGAGAGTTGACTTTACAGGTGCCTTTATTCGATAAACTCCAACTGAAAAGAATTATCGATTCCATTCATATCAATCAGTTCACCAAAGTAATCTTTAAACTCCACAGTGAGTTCCCTTATCACCAGGTTTCTGTCATTGATTTGAATAAATTCTGCATGTTCACCACTATGGTAAACATAGCCCCCTATATCTTTACTCAATTGCAATCTAAGGATAGCTCCCTGGTTTTGTGGTTGCGATTTTGGAATTATATTGTGTCTGCTGGCAAAGGGGGACAGCTCTTTAATATGCATGTACAGATACTGCTCAGCATTCATATCAGACATCTTCCTGCTGTCAAAATAATATTGCAAGGGCTTAGAGGAGAGTCTGGGTCCTGAGAAGGTGATTCCCCATGCTGGGTGATCAGGTGTAATAGGTTTGCCATCATACTTTAAAAGGTTCTCAGGTCGATAGGGAGATCCACCAACAGGAGGAGTGCTATAATACCCAGTGGTGTATTCAGTAGAACTTACACCCAAAAGCTTCCCTATTCGCTTGTTGCTTGCAATAAAACGAAACTCATGATTACTGTAAAACTCCACTTTATAGGTTGTTGGGTTGTAGAATATTTTGAACTCAAAAGCTACTGTTTTGCCTGCAATGGTTTGGAAGCTTGAATAGTTCAGCCCATAATTATAAGGGTGTGTTACCCCAAAATGACCCTGATTGATGTAGCCACTGGGAAGGGGATACACTTTCTGTGTGATGACTTCATTGTATGAACCATCTTGGTAATTAAACTGAACTGTTAGATGATCAGTTCCCACACTGTTATAGATACTGTTCGGAATCTCTGCATATAGAACCCTGCATTCCCTTGGTCTCTCTACTGGAGTTGTGAGGGTGACCCTGTAAGAGTTTTCATTTTGTCCTTGGCTTCTATCCCTGCTATCAATATTAACGAGCCGGTTCATTTTAATATATAAATATAGATAAAAGAAGAATGCCTGTGGATTACATCGAGGTTAGCTCATTTAATACAATCTCTGGTGATGGTCCCACATCAAGCTTTGTGGCTCGACTCCCCAGTAGTTATGAGAATGTGAGGGCTGTGAGACTGGTCTCAGCCGAATTTTATAACAGCATCCCTATGGTGAGTGGTGAAACCAAAGCAGGAGATGTCACAGTTGATAACACATTTAGTATTTATTATTCGGAACAAACTCCAGGAGCTGGAAGCTCAGGAATTCCAACAACTCGCCCAGCTGCTGATTTTGAACAATGGAAACAATTCATGGTAAATCGCGAGACCCCCATCCAAAGCCACCAACAGCTGGTGAATGTAATCAACTCAAAATTCATTGGCAGAACTCCCCAACCATCCATTCGCTGCAAATGGGATGAGTCACTGAAACGAATTATATTCCACTCGGCAGTGCCTTTTTACCTGGCTTTCTCACTTGCTGTAAACCCAAGCCAACAAACAATCCAAAAGCTATTGAGTTCAGCTAGACTGCTTGGTCTTGATCCTGGAAGATATGGGAATTCCCCAATCAAATCCCAAGTTTATGATGCTCTCACTGATGGAATCTTTACTGATGGTCGAGTGAATGGCATTATATCTTCTTTTGAGCCTGAGAAGACCAGGGACAGTGTTTTGTTTGTGAGAGTAAAGGAGCTGGGTGATCTGGTTCAATGTGGGGATGGTCTTCTGACTGGTTACTTTCATAAAATAGTGGTTCCTGACAAAGATTATGGTGAGCATGTTGTTTACAATTCAACAGAGGCTCATCCACTTTATAAATACTATAACAAAAAGGTTGGATTATCCACTTTCTCGGTTGATATTGTTAATGCTGTAAATGAACCAATTGATTTTGAGGGTCAACCTGTTCATCTGACCTTTGAAATTCGCTATGGTGATGAGCCAGCAGGAGACCCAGTTTATGAATACTATAAGATGAGAATGTCGCAGCTTCACCCTTCCTATCCAGTTATTACAAGCTTCGCATAAATTAAGGATCATTGGTAGATTTTTTATGTTGCAGTATAATAAAAGAGAATATAATGGATATCACTTCCACTCTTCAAAGACTTTCGCTGAAAGAAGCCCTAACAACCCCAGAGGAGGCGAAAGCCTTTTTCCTGGATAACTCCCTTATGCTTGGTCTCGAATCCAAGTCTAAGCCAGTTCTAGTTGTTGTGAATCCCAGCAATACTTTTGAGAATAATGTTGGAAATCGCATTTCCTTCAAGCTACCTCGCTACAATTTCTGTGGAAAACTCGAACTTGCTTTCGACCTTCCAGCCATCACTTTTGCTGGTGATACTGACCTAGTTCGCAATGGATACACTCGCCCAGTTGGTGCTTTAGTTCAGCGACTTGAAATTACCTATGGATCTTACACCTACCATATTCCATCTGATTTCCTTGCTCATTTCCCCTGGTCTATTATTCGGAGGATCAACTAGCTAAAAAGAAGCGATCAATGGGCATGGTTCATGGCATTCCTGCTCATGGAACCAACCGCCTTGGTGGCTCATTTTTCGTTGAAATTCCTGTGCCTTGGCTAAATCACTACCTTCCCCTTGGTGCTTTATCTGGTGAAATGGTTGTTACTGTTTGGTTTAAGGATGCTGGAAAGGGTTATGTTGAAACTTCCTATGGTGGTCGTGGTCTTACTGTTGCAGCAGCTGATGTAGATTATTCAAAAGATGACGGTCTTGGAACTGCCCCTGCTGAAACTGTTCTGGCAAATGTTGGTCAAAACATCACAGACTTTACTCTTGGTGCAACAACCCCTGTCATTTCTATTACTTCTCCTCGCCTTTACATGCATGCTATTAATGTTTCTGATGAGCTTTTCGCTACTGTAATTGAAAAAGTAAAGACTACTGGCATGGCTATTCCCTCCCTTGATATTGGATTTGTAGATGCTAGTGCTTTCCCTGCCAAGGGCAATGCCCAACCCAATCGAATTAACCTCTCTCAAATCTCAGGTCTTGTTTATGCTCTGCTTGTTTCAGTTCGTGATAATGCAACTGTTGATAAATCCACTGGCTCCCACAGTGTTCTTAAGACCTATGCCAACTCCAAAGATATTACTTTCACTGTTGAAATTAATGGACAGCGACTTTATGCCACTGAGCCAATTTCCCTACTCAAAGGTGCTGAGCTAATTGCTGATGCCTTCAAATGCTCTAACATGGATAAGGTTGCTGATCGCTATGTCCTTTCAGGTTTAAGTTTCTGCATTGATGGAGAGAAGGCAATTCGAAATATTGCCCAGTCTGGTTATGTCGATTTAACAAATTCCTCTTCTTCCTTCCTCACCCTCTACATGCCTTCAGATAAGGTAATCGATGTCAATGTTCGCGCTCTCATGCATAGCTATATAATTTTGGACAAGGATGGGCTTCGTCGTATAAATTTGTAGTAATCTTACCATTTCTCGTAAGGCATTTAAAGAAAAAATGATTATTTATTTTTGAAAACATTTAAAAAGCAAAATGCCCCTCACAATTAATGAGTTTGTAGATCGTGCAAATGCCAAGCATAATGGTAAATTCGATTATTCGAAGGTTCAATTTACAAAATGCAAGGATAAAGTTCTCATTTCTTGTCTGACTTGCAGTACAATATTTGAACAGCGTGTGGATCACCATCTAAGAGGGTCAAGCTGTAAAAAATGTAGTTTTCAGCGGTTGGGAAATGAACGCAGAAAAGAGCTGGAAACATTTATAGAGCAATCAAGAAAAACACATGGAGACAAATATTGTTATAATAAAGTAGAATATGTGAAAGCTCACACACCAGTTTGTATAAGATGCAACTCTTGTAACAAAGAGTTCATGCAACCCCCAATCATTCATATTCGAAATACTGGTTGCCCATTTTGTAGATCTTCAAAAGGTGAGGAAGAGGTGTGCAAAGTGTTGGACTCCATTGGATTGGGGTATACACAACAACATACGTTCAAAGATTGTAGAAATAAGTTTCCATTAAGGTTCGATTTCTATATTGATTCTCTTCGAATTGCAATAGAATATGATGGTATTCAACATTTCAAACCAAGAAAGTGGTTTGGTGCTGATAATGGTGAAGAGCAATTTAAACAGGTTCAAATTAATGATGGAATAAAAAATCGATACTGTGAAGCTAACAACATTAAACTACTGAGAATCCCATACACTGAAACTGATATTGAGGGTTGCATTAAACGATTCCTATCTAACCTGTAAACCATATTCAGTCACCTTGCATTATTTTTATCTGTTTCTTTATAGAAAGATACACAATGCCAATACCAAGTTCTGATCTGGATGAATTTGTGGCTGGTGAAATGATAGAACCCCCTTTCAGACTACTCATACTAGGTAAAAGTGGATGCGGAAAAACTGAAGCCGTAAAATATTATTTGAAACAGCTGCATGATGCCAAAAAGATTGATACAACACTTATTATATCCGCTACCTCATTTTCACATTTTTGGGACAAAGCTGCTACTGTTCAACTGGGTGCATGGGATCCCCAATACATGTCGAAAATTATAAAAGAAAGAGAGGCAAAAAGGGAGAAAGGAGAAGAACTTAACCATATGCTGGTGATTTTAGAGGATATGATAGAAAATGACCAGCTGGATCTCAGTCGAGATAAAACAGTGGGAATGCTTTATGTTCGTGGCAGACATGTCAATATATCAATTATAACTATTTCCCAAAAATTAAGAAAGGTCGCAAGTGTTATTCGCTGCAATAGTGATATAGTAATTATGGTTTGTGCAAGCAATCAAAAAGAGCTGGAAGCATTTGCAGAGGAGTTTTCGACTTTTCCTCGCAAAGAAGATTTCTATCAACTGTTTGAAGAGTATGTCCACTCATATCAATTCCTTGTTTATACATCTTTCAAGTATAATGTGGGCTACTATGTTGATAAAGCCGATTTAGTTGGAGATTTCGATTTTCCTCGCTTCCACAGGAAGCCCAAGAAGAAAGAAGATGAACTGAAACCACCAGAGAAAGAGGAAGCCCCTAAAGAAGTGAAAAGCCAAGTCCATAGCAATAAATTGATGCGATATAAACGCGGTTTATAAAATTATCTCTCATTCTAATAAAGATACAATGCCTCCCAAACGAAAGATAGGGATTCCAGCTGGGGCTGTTGGCTATTCAGGTGGTGGAAACAATGGATCCATTAATACTGAACCAATGAAATTCAATGGTATGAATGAGGTGAAGCCCTCACAGCAAGAAGAAGACCCCCTCAATGCTGCCTATGAGGAATCAGTCGATGACAAAGCCCCACAGGCTTCAACCAGTGACCAACTCAACATCTCACCTGAAGCCTCAAAAATGAAAGCTGTTGCTGAGGGTGCCAGGCGAATTATTGGTGCTGCTGATGATAAAGGTCTAGGCTTGCAAGATCTTTCACTGGCTCGCAAAGGTGAAGGTCTTAGTAAGGAATCAGACAAGGTAATCCAGTCTATGGCTGGTGAAGTCACATATAAGACTGCTCCCACTCAAAATATTCATCGAATTCCCAAGGCTCAATGGGATGAGATGACTGCTAAACTCAAAGACTTGGAAGCCAAATCCAGTGCCTTGGAGCAGTATGTTACTGAGAAGAAAGAGAGAGCTAAGCTAAAGGAGATGCTTCGAAAGGAAGTTTATAAAATGGGTATTACTGGTGTCCCAGATAAACAGTTTATTGCTAAGAAAGAGACCCAAATCGATGAGCAGGCAGTAGATGAAATGAAAACAAAGACCCAAAAGGGAACTATTGAACCTGGTGCCACCAAAGCTGAAGTAGAAAAGGGAGTAGCCCCAACAGTATATAAAAGACGAGTTTGGCTTTAATTTTCTCTGTTTTATTAGAGATATGGACATAATACGAAAGTTCTTCGAGATGTTCAGTCTGCATGTGGTGAGCAATTGCCACAGTGGATGTTGTGACACAACAGTGGAGTTTGAGATGTCAGATAATGAGGATAATGCCTCAGAAGCAAGAGAGAGAAGGAGGTCTACAGTTTCTGTGGAGTCAATGCCAGCAGACCCCACAGAGTATACATATGAGCAACAGGAGCAACAGGAGTATCCAAGGAGAAGTTCTCTGCCAGCAGAAAACGTTTTCTCTGGGAATATAAATGGAGGATACTATTAGTTTAATCGAGTTTACCAGTGATGAACCTGTTACTGAGGGTTCTATAAGACACATTCTAGCAATGCAGAAACGATATAGAGAGGACCCAGCATATAGAGAGTATAAAAAGCAGCAAGCCCTGGCATCCTATTATCGCAGAAAAGCCCAAAAAGAAGAGCAGAGACCCAGAGGAAGACCGATTAAATATTATTTGCCAACTGAAAGTAGCAATGGACCCCAGGTCTATAAGATAATTGAGAAAAAGCGGTCTCAGTATGCTACTGAGGCAGCTATAAAAATATATACAAAGGAATTGGCTTTATACTTGCAATCAAGTCACAGATAACTTTTGTAAATATGCTTTTGTTGTTTTTTGTTTGCATTCTCAGACACTGAAACAGTTATGTGAATGTTTACTGATCTATTTCTCTTTGATTTTGCTGCATACACATTGTAACCTATCAATCTCTGTGACATTTCGATATATGCCCCTATATCTCCATGTTTAATGCATTTATCTAACTCAATCATGGTCATTTCTTCAAGAGCCTTTGCCATTTTGTCTTCACTATACACAATCAAGTAAGCTTTAAGTATTCTTGTCAAATTTTGGTCTTTTTCGATAGGTGTCACAGGTGTTCACAGGTTTTTATCGTCCCCTGGTCATTTTTCTTTTTATAGCCCCCTAGATGGGATGGACCTGTGACACCTGTGAACAACACCATTTCCAGTAAGGCTATAAAAAATACATATACATTTCAATCATAAATCGTTTTGTTTAATATTCAACATCCTCTCCATTGTCTTCTTGAACCCTTGTTATCTTTCGAAGTCCAATGTAGCCCTTGCTCTGGTTCCCTGAATTCGTTTAACCTCTGATTTCACATTGAAGATTTCCCTTACTCTCTTCATCACAGAAACACATTCAACTTTATCATCGACACTTCTGTATGATTTGTAAATGATATCACTCGAAACAAAGTCGTTTGCATTATGGGTAACTTCGAAATTATCCCTAAGCCATTCACCAATCTTATCATTTTCAGCTATAAAGTTTATTCCCTGTTCAATAATCGATTGAGGGGATTTCTTAAGATCTCTTCAACCTCTTTGTTCTTCCACATATCCAGTAATATCTTCATGTGAGCCATCTTATACTCATCATCATTGTGTAGAAGTGTGAACAGTGTTGGGTCAGCTTTCTTCTGACCAGCTTCAGGCTTCTCTCTGAATATATTATTGAATCTCTGGTATGAAAGTCTTCTTTGAATTGCAAAGTCTGGTTTATTTATAGTCAAATTGTCATTAGTTGTAATGTAAACCTGGAACATTGGAGTGAGGATTACTGGGTCTTTGAACAAGGCTCTCACAGTCATTTCATTTCCACCTGTGACCTCCTTAATTTTGGAGATCTGCAGTTTATCACCATCTTCAGCCTCATTACTGAATACAAGTCGCTTTCCAAGGAGTTTGGCAAGTTCAGGAGTAGCATCTGATGAGTTCTTTTTAGGTTTGGTCCAATAGGATATTTCGAGAGGGCTATAATAAGCCCCTGAAATCTGTTTGCAGTATTCCTGAACAAGTGATTTACCATTTGCCCCAGCACCAGTCCACATGTAGAACTTCTGTGATTTTGTTGATCCACTGAGGGCAATTGCAATAGATGCCAGAAGGTAGTTTCGCTCTGCTGGATCATCTACAATCTCTCTATAAATCTGATTGAGATGGTCTACTTTCTTGGGGTCTACATTCTCAGTATAATCATAACCCACACTCTTGCTCACCATATCTTCCAGTTTCCCCTTTCTGAAAGTCATAGTTGTCAGATCAAATACACCATTATCGAATCCAATTACATATGGAACTGTATCAATCTTTTCATAGAATTCATCATCATTCAGCAGAGGGAGCAGATCAGTCAGAAGGGATTTGCGATATCCTGATTGTTTAAGATTTTTGGCAATAGAAATTAATGTTTTCGATTTCTCTTCGAAAGCTGTTCTATTCTCTTCATCCTTCAAAGCTCTTTGGCTATAATGCACAGCCCTGCCAAGGTATTGAGGGACAACAAGGCAACTTATGTCTAGGTAAATCTTTTGGTTTGTGTCATCATGCTCCCAAATCCCAGTATCAGTATTGAGTTTGAACCATGACTTTTTGGAGTATCTCCAAGTATGTTGTAGTACCTCTTTGCACACAAGACTGACATCATAATGAGCGCCTCCAGAACCAGCGGACTTATCAATGAGATTGAAGATATCAGATTGCATTCCAATGAAGATAAATCGTTTTTTGCAATTGCCACTGTAGCTGGACACAATATACTTTTTATCTTCTCCTTTGGCTTTCATAACATACCAGTTATTCGATTCATGGGACCCATTGCAGCATGGGCAATTAAGTCCCTTATTAGCAGCATCAAAGTTAAAGCCCAGTTCAGTTTGAGAGATTATATTGGGATGCATAAAGCCCATATCCACCAGCTCTTTAAGAATACTCTTTTCCAATGCATCATGTGAGGTAGCATTAGCAGTATACTCACTCTTATAGATATAGTTCTCTGCAATCCACTTTTTAAACTCATCAGTAGGCTCATTGAAATCACAGGTATCATCCCATGGAGCAATTACCCAGGTCTTGTTGACACTGGGACAAACATTAATTAATCCAGAAGTTCCAGTTCCAGTGATTGTTTTCAGGTCAACCTTTTCAAAGCCTTTAAAGCCTGGAGCCTTATCGGTGATTTTGAGTTTAGTGAACTCCTCAGGTCGTTTAAAGTAGACATGATAGCCTTTTTTAGTTTTTGCCATGGGCTGATTGGCATCAAAGTCATCAGGAAACATATCCCGGAATTTCTCAAAGTTCTCCTCATCATCAAAGTCAATAACCATCATGTTGTCTGAGAGCAGAATGCCCCAAGATACATACTGATTAGTTGCCAGCGCTTCCTCATACTTTTCCCAGGACCAAGCACCTCCCTTATGCTTGAAAACTGGGTCTTTGCTGTCAGGTTTCACTGGGATAATCATGTTTTTGGCGAGTTCCTCATCAGAACGAAGCCAGTTAGCGAGCGATTTGATTAACTTGGTCTGTTTGGCGTTCATTTTCAGCGATTGGGGGTCCCTTTTATATATATAGAAGATTTTTCTTTAAGTAGTTTTGGGTCCCCCAATCATTTTTTGTTGGAAATCGAGAAAGTATCCCTACGAAATTTATCCACATGATATATCGAGTGGTTCAGATACAAAAACGATAAAGTAGTATTTCAGCGAGTAAACAGCATATCCCCAGCCTAGTAATATGCTGGGAAAAATAATTTAGACATGTTTCGATTTTCTCCCTCTGTTTGAGTAAGGGACATCATACAAATACTTGACAAAGCAGACTGCATTGGCTGCATACTTTCGCTGACATGAACTTGCTATTTTCATGGCTCTATAGGTATCATCGGTTTGATATAGATCTCTTAGCTGTGTGGCTATTTTTTCGTTAAACTTTTTGATTTGAGCCTTACCTTTTTCAGTTTGCTGGTACCTCTTCATAGCTCTCTTCTGGGCTTCACTGAGTGGCATTTTTCCTCTGTCTCTCTTAATATATATAGAGAATTCTTTAAATCATTTTTTGTTGCTCAGCCAAATGTAATTGTTTCAACATCACATGCATTGTAGTCCAGAATGTTGAATAAGGTGAACTCTGGATACTGTAATGTGTTTCTACAGAATGGGCATTTTGTATTCCCGACTATTTCCTCTTGCTGTTTCATGCATCCAATACAGACTGTCTTGAAGCATTGATCACATACAAACTGATCATAGCTAGTCTCATCACATTTACATAAACTGCATAGAATTCGTTTATATTCTGAGTTTTCACAGGTTTCATTTCTTTCTTTAATACTTCTCATGATGGCTGAAATACTAAGCGTTCTTTGACCGTCCGGATTCATTCTTGCTATTTGGCTTCTATATATATACAATATAAAAATTCCTTTAAGTATTTTCGCGTTCGGAATATCCCCATTTAAAACCTCCCCTTTTAGTAGGAACAAGTTAGGAACTATGCCCCGAATCAGCAACAGACTCATAAGAGAGAAGAAATGGGAACTCATGGGATTACTAGGAACACTGTATGCAGCCCATGAAATCACAGAGGCTGAATATGACCGGGAAATCGGATTTATTTCAAGGGGCAGACCCACTTTAGCAAAATTAACCAGAAAAGCAAATAACCTCTATGACAAAGTTGAAACTCTTGATGAATTGGATCGCCTGAGGCAAATAGAACCAGAGGCAGAAGATGGTACAGCAATGAATGAATTATATCGCTGGCTCACTTACAGAGCCAGAAGGGAAGTTGTTGTTGATGTGATTGAATATTTAGATAGAATTGCAACCTCTCTACCAAAACGTTTAAGAGACAGTCTAGATCAATTCAGGGCAATCAAAGTTCGCTTATCGTTTATCTGCAAGTTCGTAAAAGTCAGCAATCCACAGGTTTGGATATCGAAATACATTTACAGCGATTATTTTGTATTAACCAAATCGAGAAATATTCGAACTGAGCTGAATAAAGCAGCCCAAATGTGTCAGGAGCAGATGAATGTTGTTGATAGCTATCGATTGGAGAGAATCGAAATGCTCAGAGTTGCTATTATGAGTTATGCCCCAACTGGTGGTTGCTATGTTAAAACACCTGATTCAATTGCAGCCAAGAGAGCCACAGTGAATATTCGAAATATTGATGATTCTTGCTTCGAAAATGCAGTTTTGGCATGGATCCATAGGAAAGATGTGAATTCCCACAAGAGAAGTGAGCTAACACAATATCGCAAATGGAAATACTCACCAACTACATACAATCCTCTGGCTCTCAATTTCGATAACATCCCATTCCCTGTTCCCTGTGATGCTGAAATCATTGATAAATTCGAATCTCAAAATGCAGGCATCAGCATAAACATATTTGGAATGGATCGAGATGTTATATATCCCCTACATCAATCCAGCAACCCAGGCAGAAAGCAAAAGATTAATCTCATGCTCATTCATGATGATGAAGGGAATGGTCACTATATTACAATCATGTCCCTTTCAAGACTTCTCAGAGTTGCCCTTGATAAAACCAAGGATCAAAAGTTACACTACTGTGACACATGCTTATCTCGATTCAGGTCTGAGGCTAAACTCACTGCTCATGTGGACTCAAACAGATGCATTGATTGGAGACTCTCAAAGGGAATCACTCCTAAGCCTGAGACCACCATAGAGTTTGGACTGAAAAACCTCAGGAAAACTGTGTGGCTTCCTGTTGTGGTATACTGCAAGATTGAACATAGAAGCATCCCCATTGATGCATCAAAATCCAAGAGAGAAGTCTCAGCAGTCAACATAAGAATAGTCACTGGGGCAGATGTTCAAGATTTTCGATTTGAGGGGCAGGATCCAATGGGAGGTCTGTTTGAATGCTTGGAGTCCAAAGCAAGAGAACTAATCGATTTCCTGTTTACCAATATTCCCATGAATGAACTCACAGATGAGCAAAAGGCTATTTACAGAGCTACCAAACACTGTTACCTTTGCAGTGAGAGGTTCACCAAGGAAAACTTCAAATGCAGGGATCATGATCACCACACAGGTAATTACATTGCACCTGCATGCAGAAACTGCAATCTCCATAGGAGAATCTCAAAGCAAACAAAAGTAGCAGTGGTTGTTGACCAAATGGATGACTGTGGGACATTCATTTTCAGAAAAATAGCAGGCATGGGTGATAAAAAGCGAATCGAAATCCTTTCGAAAAACTTTGATCAATACCTTTCATTGCAATGGGGTCTTTACAAGTTCATTGATGCAAGTAATTTTATGGACTTTGGGGCTGCTGATGTAGATGAGTTAATGAGCAAATTCCAGGCTTTCAGAAGGCTTTCACACTCAGTATATGGATTGGACCCAGTTCATTATGTATCTGCACCTGGGTTATCTTGGGATGCTATGCTTAGGACCACCAAGGCAAAAATAGAGCTTATAAGTGATGTAGAGCAATACGAATTTGTTGAGAGGGGAATCAGGGGTGGCTTTGCAACAATGCCTTGTAGGTATGCTGAGGCTGATGGTGAGAACTCCCATATAATGCTGTTTGATGCTAACAACTTGTATGGCTACTGTTTGAGTCAGCCAATCCCAGTTGGTGATTTTAGATGGGAGACCGAATTCAACCCACAAGATAACAGATCCAGTTTCCTGGAAGTTGATCTGGATTACCCAATTAGGCTATATCTAGACCACAGTGATTTCCCCCTAATTATTAACAAGAAAATAGTAGAATATGCAGAATTATCACAATATCAAAAGAGCCTATTAGATCTCTCAGGAGAAGAGCTTGATAAGACCCCTAAGCTAACTGCAACCTTTGGTTCTGTGACCAACTATGTGATTTCTGAGCCTCTTCTACAGTATCTGTTGGACAAAGGGGTGAAACTAAAGAAGGTTCACAGGGTCCTATCATTTACTGTGGCTCCTGTAATGAAACCCTACATTGAGCTGAATACTGAGATGAGAAGGAAAGCAGTGAATAAATTCGAGGCTGATTTCTATAAACTCATGAATAACTCAATCTATGGGAAATGCATTGAATCTTGCAGAGGTAGATCTGTGGTTAAGATTGCAAACAGTGAGAAACTGTTTATGAAATATGCAGCTTCCCCATTGGTGAAATCAACAAGTCCCATAAACGAAAAAGCAGTTGCCTTTGAGTTTTACACAAAGCATGTGAAGCTAGATAAACCTGTTGCTATTGGGGCTTATGTTCTGGATGCAGCCAAACTGCATAACTACAAGTTCTTCTATGATACTGTAAGGTCCCAATGGACAAAAGCAAAGTTACTATTCCATGATACTGACTCCTTCTGTCTATATATTGAATCTAAGACCTTACAAAAAGATATAGAGAATATATCTTATGCCTTGGACCTAGGGGGATCTAACAGAATGACCCCAGGTAAATACAAAAATGAGATGCCAGGTTCTGCTATATTGGAGTATGTGGGTCTAAGAGCCAAAGTTTACAGTTTCAGAACTGCTGAGATTGAGAGAAGTAAGCTCTCTGGGTCTTCCACTGAGGAACTCCAATTTAATGATTTTAAGCAGTGTTTATTTGCAGGTATCAGCAAGACTGTGACTGCAAAGCAGAAGAGAAGGGCAGATCACACAATAATAGATACTGTGAGTAGAAGGGTTGCCCTGAACTGCTTTGATGCAAAGAGATACATCTTACCAGATGGTATTAATTCTGTTCCTTTTAATTAAGAGATGCCAGCAACTGGAAGAATAGTTAGAAGAACCACTGAGCAACTGCAAGGTAACCTATTGCCCATCACAGTTCCAAAGGAGGAAAAGGGGGAATCTCGAATTGTTAAAAAATCAGAGATGAAAGAGCTTGTCCCAGTAGAGATCCCAGTTGCTATTGCAGTGAAAGAAACTAGCAAGATTGCCAAGAGATTCTATGATGTGAGGACTGGTTACAAAGGGCTTCAAGCTATGAGGGCTGAGTTACCAGATGAATCTTATAAGCAGTTGCAAGAGTTCTATAAGAAACAGGAAGTAGTTCAAATCAATGCACCTGCTATATCTAGAAAGAGAGATCCCATGGTCCCAATTAGGCAACCCCTTGATACCTATGTGATTGATTTGCTCTTTTTCCCAGCTTATAAGAAACAAAACAATGGCTATGATACCTTTATGACTGCAATGGAATCCACACTGAGAACTGGGTATATTATACCTATAAGAGATAAATCAGCTCTCACTACATTAGCTGCATTTAAGCAGCTTGAAATGAGAGTGGCAAGACCCATAGTAAAAGTTCAATCAGATGCTGGGAGTGAATTCCAAAATCGAATATTCCAGGAGTATTTATCTAGTAAATACATAGAACACCAAGTGAGTGGAACTGCTGACCACAGAAGCCAAGGTCGAATTGAAGCCTTTAACAAGCAGATTAAGAGACTGATTACAAACTACTGCATAGCTAATAACACAGCTAGATTCTTTGATGTGTTAGGTGATATTGAGTATAATTACAATAATACAGTCCACTCAGCTACTAAGATGAAGCCAGGCGAAACTACAGAGGATCATTATAGGTATATAGTGGGATTAGAAGATGAAAGATTCAAGAAATCAATAGCTTACCTTGATACCATGCAGCCTGGCATGTTTGTGAGAGTGAAAGTTGAGAAGAACCCCTTTGCTAAACAGGGTAACAATTGGTCTAGAATGGTTTACACAGTTGATAGTAGAGAAGGCTTTAAGTTTAAGCTAAGGAGTCCCACTGGTGAGATCATAGATAACAGGTTTGCATTCCATGAGCTGTTGCCTGTGAATGCAGTTGAGTATCTGGAAACCCCTACAGTGGATGCCTTGGAGCAAGCTAAAGAGGAAGCCAGGGCTGATGCTGCTATAAGGAGAGAAGGCATAGAAGCTGCTAATGAAGTCCCAGATAAGCCTTTGATAGAGGCTAGGAAGGAGAAGGCTGGGAAAGTTAATAGGGAACTCAAAAAGCTCACCATAGCAGGCACACAGAAACTTTCAGAAGTGAATAGCCAGAGATGGTATAGTGACTTTCAGACTACTAAGGAGTCATATACAGCCCCTAAACCTCAAAGAACACTAAGAGAGAGGACCAAAACTAGCTAGTTTGCTAGCCGAAAACTCGTTTTTTCCAAATATATGTATGACTGATATACATATATGCATATGATATACACATTGTCTTGTAGATCTTTTCAAGCGCTTCACAGCGATATGCAGAACGTTGCGATTTGATAATCTGGTGATGAGATACAAGCGTTTGAAGATGCCGATTATCGATTTTTCGAGATTTCGGAATGATGCATCATAATGATGTAATAATGATGTATCATAAACATATAACATATATATATCGCCGTGATCGTCATGATCTCCCGAGTTCGATGGTGTGTCATATATATCATATACATTTGCATCGTCATTATGACATCATTTCGTAAAATTACACGTCCGTCATCGTCTTTTTTCCGCAGCGAACAGATAAGTGAACAGTTAACGAGACAACTATTGTAATAGTGTACTGCAACAACAATTGAAAACAAGATATGCGGGAAAGCTATTGAAAGACAATGAAGCAAATTGCGAACAATTAAGTGAACAGTTAAGTGGACACCTGTTGGGAGTAGGCAGTGTCTACTCGTTTATCGTGAAACGGTGTCCACTTAACTGTTCATTTAACTGTTGACGAAAACCCATGCATTATGACATCATATCATTAAACCACATACAAAACACTAAAATGCATGTATCTCTTCACCAACTCATCATGTGACAAAACCAAAAACAGATTCGGAATCCTCTTAACGAGGCCTGCCTGACGATGTAAGTATCATAGGCTCAATAATTCATATGTTTATAAGCATCTCCCCAAGATTCCCCCTATTATATAATATTTATATTAAAGTGGACTCAAGGTTGACTCATATTAATCGTAAAAGTAGTAATAGTATATGGATTTTGTTACGAATTCAATGCAAGGGTTGACTAAGTGGGTTGAGTTGACTCAAATTTCACAGGAAATAACAATGAATCAGAGTATAAAATGCATTTTTTGAATCAACTACACCAACTAACACTGAGATTTTCACAATATAAGAGGTCCTTACTGAATATGGTATGTGTCACAGGTGTCACAGGTCTATCCCAAAGTTTCTCCTATAAAGAGTAAATTTTCAAAAGTTTGGGATGGACCTGTGACACCTGTGACACTCGATTATTTAATTTGTTTATTCAATTAGAAATACATAGATAAGATTATTACTGAGTTTTTCATTATAAAAAGATCCTTACTGAATATGGTATGTGTCACAGGTGTCACAGGTCTATCCCAAAGTTTCTCCTATAAAGAGTGAATTTCCAAAAGTTTGGGATGGACCTGTGACACCTGTGACACCCAATTATTCATTAAATTCTTAAGGGACCCCCCTTAGACTCAATAAAACATGATAAAAACATATCAATTTCATGTATAATTACGATTGGATTCAATAAGAGATCTATTTGTTTAATTAAACAAATGAATCTCATATAGATATTAATCGAGTTAAGCGATATGTTTCCGATTAAATGAATTAAATTTAATTAAATTTAATCGAGAAAGTACATGAATATAATATAGATTAAATCAATTAACTTTTAGACCAATCACACATAGTAAAATGCGGAGTTTTAACCAGAGGCAAGATCTAATTGAGATTCAGTTATATTATTCGGAAATATATAGAGATTATCGATAGACTCAGTAAGACTAATCGGAAAATAAGAGAAATTTACGATAAAATATCGAAAAGAATACAAAATAATCGAAATAATTGAATATTCGATAAGATATACACAGATTATCGATTGATTGAAATAGAATATACGAGATATATCAACAAAATCAATTAAGATAAGCCGAGGGTTAAAACTCCGCATTTTACTATGTGTCTGGCGGAGCGGCTGCCTCAGTGCTGCCGAATGGCGCAGGTGCATTTATTGAAAACGTGCGCTTTGTCCATGGATCCTTCAAGATGGTGATCCCCGGAGACTGGCTTACTGTGAACGCGCTCATCGATAATAGCGTTGCATCCGCCCAGGCTTTTGCTAGCAGCTACGGCTTTGGAAAGGACGCGGCTCTTGAGATTCTCGATGCGAGTCGCGAGTACGTACTAAAGATCCCCTCCCAGCTCTGGGACAATTCGTACTTCCCGCTGCTCGCACTGGCTGACATGCCAACCGTCGAAATTGACTTCCGTTCGGCTGGCGTGGTTGGAACTGTCGCTAGTGCTGTTGCAACTCTAACGGATTGTGCCCTGGTTTGCCAGTTCGTGAATATCCCTAGCGAAGAGGCTGAGTCTATGCTTAAATCTGCAAACGAGAGCGGTGGTATTCGAATTCCTTTCACCGAGATTATTTCAAAGCGCTCGAGGCAGTTAAAGACTGACGACGCGGGGAATGCAGTCGAAATCTCCCTTGCCAACGTCAGCGGCCTTGTGCACGCGATCCTGATGACAGTGCGTAATGCGAATCACCTGGGCACTCGCAATCACAATTCATTTGCTGGCAACGGAAATGCGCTGAAAATCGATTCGTTTGAGATCATGCACAACAACCGAACTCTCGACATCAGCAATAAGCCAATCTCTGGGTTTGTATCATCGTGCTATCACATTCCAACTCAATACCGCGGTGCAACCACTGGTAATTCAGCCCTTGGCTTCGAGGACGGAAATGTCTATGGGATTGTGCTTTCGAAATCTGGCAAAGACTCACTGCATAACGCTGTCCTCGGCTACACAGACTTCTTTAATTCCAGCAGCAGCTACTGCTCGCTAACTGTAACCGGCTGCACAAACGCAGCGCCAGCAGTTGTCGACTTCCACGTTCTTCGACACAATGTTCTCGTAATTAACTCGTATCAAATGTCAACTCTAAAAGTAAGTAACTTCTAAATGGACATCAAATTGTTTGATCCTACAGAAATAAAATTGCCTAAGCGCTTCCTGTTTGTCGGTCCAACAAACTCGGGCAAGAGCACCTACGTTAAACATGTATTAAATGCAGTAGCTCCACAGTTAGACGACGTCTTCGTTTTTAGTACCACCGCATTTACAGAGCAGTGGAACGACACGACTCGCTCAAACAATATTCACGAAGAATGGGATCCAGTTTTGGTTGAGAGCCTTCTAGAGCGTCAAAAAGAAAGACGACGCAAGAAAGATGAGCGCAAGATTGCAATCGTGCTCGACGACCTTTTAGACAATGACTATGTAAATGTCCACAGTGATCGATTAATGCAAAAGCTTTTTACTAGTGGGCGTCATTATAACATCAGCCTTTTCATAACCACTCAACGTCTTTGTGGAATCAGCCCTACAATTCGAAGGAATTGTGAGTACGTCTGTTTCTCGTCAATTCTCTCGAATGTCAAAGAGTTCAACACTTGCTTTGACGAATATAACGCCGGAGCGAGTCGAGCAAATCTAATGCGTCTTTTCGTTGAATGGGGTCATTCGTATCAGGTTTTGATATATGAAGGCGTGAGCGCGGACCGCGTTTATGCTGTTGACAAAGCCTCTGGAACGATTTCGGCTCTATTGCGCTTTGTGCGCGTAAAAAAGCAGCGCGATCAAAAGCCGGTAGCCAAGGCTGCCTAAGCAACCAAGCACTATATTCTGGACGTGCTGATGCGATCCACAGATAGCTTGCACCCTTGAAAATGCCAAAGCTTATGCAGTGACTTGGGGTGAGTTGAGTCCTACCAGGCCAGCATTGCTCTTCATCTAGATCTTCTTCGAGTTCCATTAAAAAAATAGAAAGGGCATTAATCCCTTCGATTAAACGGTGACTGGAAAGTTCAACCGCAAGAATGGCTTGTCCTCTTCGATGGTATGTTCTAAGGCATATGCATCGCGAGCACGAGCTGCAGCCTCTGCTGTTTGAAACAGACCGATGTGCTTTTTACTCCAATTTATCGTGTAATGTGCTTGCCATTTACCACGCTGCTGATTGAAGTAAACACCAATGAATCCGCTGGTGTTTGTGACCCGCCGACTTTGGTTCAAATTCTGCTGCCGTCTTGTTGCAAGCCGCATGTTCTCGCGGCGATTATCGAGTTTGTTCAGATTAATGTGATCGATAGTCAAACCGTTCTCCAACTCGCCACTGATGAAGTTATGCAAATACATAATCTTTCGATTGATCGTGGTGATGACATACCCAGTTTTGCTCAAACACCACCGTTTCCCCAGCACACGATCAGCATCTTCCTGTGACACAAGAGCGTAGGCGACGATGACTTTCTGTCGATTACAAATGCCGCCTATCGGAATCAAAGCAGCACCTTCAGGAATCTCTGGAACGATGACCTCCATGTCTCTTCTTTTTCGTTACATTTACAGTTTGCATTATCTTTAAGCCTCAAAAGTCGCGCTAATTCGTCTTAAAAGGATTTATGTCTCTTATTATTGAGAGACAAACCGAACAATGACTTCTGCAATTACTGCGGATTGTGCTGCGGTTAAACGTGGACGTGGACGGCCTCCTAAGGTTCGTCTTTTGACAATGGAGCCATATGAACCGAAGAAGAAGGGACCTAAACCGATCGAGGTCACCCCGGAGATTTTAGCAGAGCGACGCAGAAAGAATGCTGAACGCAATCGCAAACTGCGCCACACGAACGAAACATACCGTTTGAAACAGCTTGCCATCACAGCGAAGTATCGAGCTGAGAATCCTGATAGGATCCGGGAGTACCACAGGAATGCTATTGCGCGTAGATGCCTTGCTAAAGACGTGGCTTAGCGCCCGCTCGCAGCTTAGGCTCAGCATCCACTTCGAGCTTCTTGAGCTCTCGATACTGCCGGCTCTGGCCGCTGTATTTTTTCATTTCGATCAATCCCTCACGCCTCAATTGCCTCTGCTGTCGCATTTGCGCTTCTTCTTTTTCGATTCGTGTTTGAGGCGCACGCTCACGCGGCTGACGTATTTCCGATGGTTTAACGCGTCTAGAAATCTCCACGCCTTGTTTAGTGATAAGCCTTATACGATTTCTATCAGCGCCAGCAACAACATATGTCTCTTTGCTTGGCTTTGTGGTTCCCTTTGCAAACACGCTGCTCTTTGGTTCAAGGATTTGCACTTCGGTCCCTGTGCGCGGTATGTTCGAATTGTCTCGTTCAATATCGTTCTGTCGCTGTCGCACTTGATGAAGCTGCTCGGCTACCTGTGTATTTTCCCGCATCCACTTTGGTGAGTGCTCCCCGCCAAAAGAGCTGTGGGCTGTTTCATTGTACGCTTTTACAATTACCGGCAAACGCGAGAGGAAATGTGGTGATCCGCGTGCTTCTGTGTCTGCCTGAATCAACGCTCTTAATGTCCTCGCGAACCTATCGATAATTCCAAGTTTGTCTCCTTTTGAAATGTGGTCATCTTTGGCAACATCAGTGTGCATTTTTAACGAGTTCTCTTCTGCCATTGCCCGAATCGCTGCTGTGTTAAAGCCGTTGTCTCCTGAAAAGCCCCATATTCCAGGTAGCTGCTCGATCATTTTTGGAAGCTGCTTAAAAGTCTCGAGCTTACGGACCACAGCGAAACGGGTTGCAATCTCGACCGCTGCGAACAGGCGAAATCTCCCAATGAACAGCACGTCAATTTGCCACGCACCCGGTGGCGCAGTAATCTGGTACATCTTTGTAAATCAGGCGCGATTTTTATAATGTCCAACCGCTCGGGTGTTGATCCCGTCAGTCTCGAGGAAACGTTTGGTATCAAGGGGATGGAGAGCCTGACGCGAGGTTCGTTGTAAATAAATCTCATGTAGTTTCGAGCGGAAACCGAGAATTCCTTTGATGTCATACGATTGCTTTTCTCCCTCTTTAGGACAGACGCACCGGAAGAATACATCCCTTGTGAGTCTGTTGTAGTACGTCTTTTGAATACCCTTGCATACCTGCTTGTCCGTGGAATCTTCACGCGAATAATAATAAGATTTCGGCCGGTTAGCGATCCACTCTGTCATTTGCAGACCATGGAGCTCATCCTTGAATAATCCCGGAGTTTTCCCCATCGATCGTAGAGCTCGAACCTCATCGGCTGTCATGCCATCGAAGAATCGATGTGTCTCTGGGTAGTCGCTAACATCCAGCTCATGCTTGATTGAGCGTAAATCAGCATAGATATCTTTGGTGCGAACCTCGATGATGAGACTGTCAGTATCCGTACCTAATAGTGTCAGCCGCTGGCCCCAAAGCGGCTTGAGCACCTGGTAGTAAAAGCGGTACATGTGCAGCTTGGAAAGTTCGAGGATGACGAACCCGCAGTAGATAGGTTTGTTCAGATTGTACTCACTTTTGCGCTTGGAAACGAATACAAGGTTCTCTTCGTACATCACCACCTGCTTCAACCGATTTGGTTCGCTGTTGATCTTCACCAGACGGTCTCCCGAAGTCACAAGCTCTGAAAAGCAGTGCTTTCTCACGTTCTCCATCGTCTTTCCGAAGACACTGTTGTTCATCAACTTGTAAAGGTCCTTCTGGTATGTGAACTGCGATTCTTTACGTTTTGAGTATTGAGATCTATGAAACGCCCTAGCCATGCGCTTTGTTCGTACGATAGGACCCGATGGATGTTGGTTACTATCATTCCCAGTGACGTATAGAGCTGAAGCAAGCGTCCATCAACAACATAATTCTTTTTTGGAAGCAGATTCGGAACGAGCTTTGGAGTTCGTTCAACTGAGGTAAGCTTCTCGTCGTTAATCATATCCTGTTGTCGCTTTGATAGGTGTTCCTTGGACACACACATCCGTTCAGGGGCCAGCGGATAGTCTGAGAACTCGTCATGGAGATGCTCAGGCATGTACATATCGACTTCGAGAGCATAGCCACGAGCTCCATCCGCGTCAAGGCTTGCAACGTACTGCATTACATCAACGTCTTGATCTAGTTTATCCCAGCGGAAATCTCCTGTGGTAGCTTGCGCTTCATTGCGACGCCGTACAAGTTGTTTGCATCGAGGTACATGAGCCACGATTCCTTGTGTGTTCGGTAGTAGTTAGACATGCATGTAGACTGTGAGACTGTAGGCTCAACAGCGTGGGTGTACTTGTTGAACTTTATGCTCAAATATTTGTTCTCAGCTCGTGCGTAGCGTTTTGAGATCATTGAGATTCCGCCCCTGATCCCGGATTCTATAAATCTGTGCATATCCTGCTGCCCCTCGTGAAAGAGCTCGAGCTTCACTCCAGTGTGCTTAAGTGCTGCCTGCCAAGCGAATCCCGGCGATGACATAAAATAGCTAGGATCTAGGCCATACGTTTCAATACACGTATCACGATAGTTTTCAAACACGTCAGCTAGTAACGCGATATCTGTCATCATATACTCCATTGTATAGCCTGATAGCGTTCTGCAGCCGAGCTCTCGCCAAACAGCCTTCGCATGTGCGTACTCATCTTTCGTGCATTTCTTCTGTTTAAGCTGATTTTTGAAATAACGACGTGCAGGCAGTTTAGACTCCTGAAAGCGAGCCCAGCTCGTCATGTAATCATAAGGGTAAATCCCTTTGCTAGTCATCAGCTTGAACCGAGTCTCGTCCAGATACAGCGAGCGCGTGATCTTCTTCTTTTCCGCGGGCAGAGCCTTTGCAAGGTCGTCCAAGCTCGCATTCAAGTGCTGAGCCGAGTCCCGTAGAACGTAAATTCCATACTTGAACTGCGAAATTCGCTCGCTATTCTGAAAGACCTGATCGAATTTTATCGAAAGGAGACTCTGTGGGCGGAGTCGGCGTTCGAGCCCCTTCTTCGCCTTCTTTTTCTGCTCTGGGGTCATCTCACGTCCACCGTACTTGCTTTCAAACTCGCTTTCGACATGCGCTTGAAACTCCTTCCAAGCTGCTAAACGACGGTTATAGCCAGATGCTAGAGCACGTACGAGCAGGTGGAAGTCAAATCCTCGACCGTTGTGCCAGAATAATGGAACAGCAGCTGATTTCGCGCGGCGTCGATTGCAAGCTCTGCAGGCAGCCCCGAAATATCGGCCAGATTCGTGGCAGTGATCACGGTGCTTGTCTTTCGCATCCTTGAACGTGTTCTTGCACATGTAGCACTCGGTCGTCGTTTGAAAACGCTGCTCCTCTTCCTGAGTAATCTGGATTGGTGCAGTCTCTCGCAAGAGCTCTCGAAATTGTGGTTCCATTTCGTCCAACCATTGCACGAACTTCTCAGCGCAGTCCTCGCTCTCCGAACCCATGTATTTGAAACAAAACTGTTCACCTTTCGAAGATACAACCAGACAGCCGACTGAAGCAATCACATGCACACCTTTCTTTTCGGTCTTTCCACTAATGCAGGGAATTGGCATTGTAATCGTCTCTGAATCAGCATATCCGACCAGACGTTGCCGGATTGAGTACTCATAGTTAATAAACTTCTGGATGTGGGCTCCTTTTTTCGGCAGAACATCTCTCGCATGCTCGTCTCGATCGAGGCAACGGTCATATTTAAGATGATTTTCAAACGCAGCACCTGAGCTAAAACCTGTTTGACACGCAAGACAATAGTGTTTGGCGGGAGAATCATGTTTTCCAAACAGACGTGAGATGTTCTTGATCCAGAGATAATGCCCTACATCATTGTCGCTGCCTGCAGGTACATACAAGATTGGTATTGCGTCTTTTGCTGCGCTGATATGGATTGGTACAATGTCCTGTTCATCTAATGCTGTCGTATAAATACATAGGTTTACGTTGTTAGCCTGCTCGAACTTTTTGAAAACCTTTGAATCTAGCGGGGTGGGAAATGTGAGCATAGTGCAGTCCAAAGAGCTCTCATACGGTCGATAATGACAAGCACTACGTGAATCCTGGCCCGGTCGTAGCGCGTGCTGAGCTGCAAGTACAGCATACTTGAAGCATTCATTGTTCGGAGCATCGATATTGATGAGTGCCTGCTTCTCCACAAGCCACCGCGGGAGTGTGAACCTACGTCCACGACCACCCATGCGGCGGAAGTATCGCACAGTTTTAAAGACCAGATGTATCCATGTGTCGAAAACTGAGGAATCCCTGCTTTTCTCTGTCGCAAGAATGTCTAGTTCTTCCAGCTGTGAGCGCAGAGCAGTCTCGATGCTTGCCCCTGGCTCGATGCGATCGAAACGGCGATGCTCAATAATGATTGCAATTGTTGTATCAGTCTCTGGCTTTCTGTATACCGCTAATCCAGAGATTTGTAGTGCAATGCCCATTCTTACCGCCTCTGCAAGATTTACCTGGGCGCTAACGAATGCTATTGCGTTCTGTTTGAAAAGTTCGTTGTTCTCAAATCGGGCTTGCATCGAGGTTACGCGGCCAGAACCGCGAGGCAATTGGTATTTCCACTCCGCATATCGCCCGTCAAGCGCTGTAGTCGTATTGCTGTCATTGATTTGAACATCATCTCCACCGTCAACCTCAGGTAATTCTGAGAACCCTCGAACAATGTCGGCCTGGCCCTCAGCAATCGCTAGCTCTAGTCGACGACCTGACACAGGACGCGCTGACCTAGGAAGTCTTGCAAGTTCGTTCAAGAGTGAAGCGTACTTTTCCAACGTTGCAAAACGTGTTCTCGAGCCTTGTGCTGAAATTCTAATCAATTTATTTTTGAAGGCCCAATGTATGACGCGTCGATTATACAATGATATCGCCTCAATGCTCGATTATACAATTATACGACGCGTTTGGGGGGCCCGCCTCAATTCACTGCTATATCTTTTGCAAGATCGATTGGAGTAGACGTTAGATACTACCTAGCGGTTGCTGGATGGAAGGGGAGGTAGACCAGAGGGAGAGAAGGGCGGTAGACGTAGCGAGAGAGTGGGAAAGAATGAGGGCTGGGAAGGCGCTGGAGTGGGTGGGATGGGGTGGTTTTGGAGGGGTGAGGGTGGCAAAGAGGGCGGGCCCACCCTGATGGGGGTACTCTCATTTTTTCGGAGCACAGCGAGTGACTGGCGCGAGACCGCGGCCGGGCAGGTAGGAAGTGCATTTTAGATCAGCAGAGATGAAAAACATTTTTGGTCTCCCGCCAGAAGCTCGCCGCGCGAAAGTTGGCCTCGGAGGTCGCTGCGCCCCGGCCCCCTCTTCAGCCCTCGACAGAAGGCAGCTCAAGGCCCGCCCAGGCCCCCCCGCTCCCCCCATCTGCCCTTCTCGGGACTCGAATGCTGGAGCAATAAGACGCCGGCCGGGCGCACTGCTAGCTCGGCTAGCTCGCCGCGAAACTGGCCTTTTCCTCGTCGCCTTTCTATGGCCATACATCTAGGAAAATTTTGTACCGCGTCCGCGAGAGACTGAGCATCAGATATGCATTAAGAGGCGTACTAGCTCGTGTTAAACGCTTCGGTCTCTCGCCAATCGCTCCCCCTAGTTTAATCGAGCCGAACTGAACAGACAGACCTGCACCGACAATGGGCCCGACAGAGGAGGGGCTGGATCCGGATCCCTGAGGTTCCAACCTGATGTCAGAATCTGGATCTAGATTTCTGCTTGGATTCGTGTTTGTGTTTGAGATCGTCGTGACCACGACGGACGTTGACCCCTGCGAGGTAGGTGCCAATCAGCTGTACATGTAGATATCAATATTATATTAATAGTAGTGTGGCCCAGAGCGTCGTACGCGCCCTGCGAGCCCAGGAGCAGCACCGTCGCGCCGGCGCAGGCGGCGACCGCGGCCTCCTCGTCGAAGGAGGGGGTGACGTGCAGCCGCGGGGCGCTCACGCCTTCGGTGAGAGCGGGCCGCACTGCGGCAGCAGGGCGACGGCGGCGGCTCCCTCGGGTCCCGAGCCGGTGACGGCGAGACGGGTACCGCGGAGGACGTCCGCGGTGGAGGGGTACATGATCGAGCGCCAGGCGTTCTCGGCCAGGGTACGGCCCTCTTCGTCGACGAGCCGGGCCGAGAGGGAGAGGACGTGTGGCCGGTCGGCGGAGGCGGCCTTCAGCACCGCGGCGAGGGCGGAGGGGGGTACCTCGCCGAGCTGGGCCGGAGGGTAGGCGCCCAGCTCCGCGGGTACATCGAAGGAGCCTTCGGCGAGCTGCTTCGGGCCCGCGGAGAGCTCCCAGCAGAGGCGGGCGCCGGTGAGGTCGTACCCGTGCGGAGCCGCGGCATCGAGGAGGAGGGCGGGGGTAGGGCCGGACTGGCCACGCCGGAGGGAGCGCGGGAAGTGTTCTCGGAGGACGGTGAGGGGGCCGAGGGCGGGGCGGAGAGTCGCGTGGGCGTCGAGTCGGTCGGGGACGGCGGCGGTGGGCGGGCCGCAGAAGTAGTCGAACTTGAGGCACTCAGCAATATTAATGAGGAGGCCGCGGCACTCCGGTCCGGCTTCGAGCCGAGCCGCCGCGGCCTCCTCCTTGACTAGTACTCGCAGAAGGTCCCGCGACCAGCAGAGCGCCGCAGCGGCGGCCTCTTCGGGGGGTAGGGAGAGGGCCGCAGCGCGGTCAGGGGCGCGTAGCGCAGCTGGATGTGGGCGAGGGGTAGGGCCTCCTTGGAGGTGCCGGGGAGCTCCCGGGTCCGGGACCACGGAGGTGCCCTGTACCCCCGAGGATAGCTTGCCCCTGAGGAGGCAGGGTTGCCGCGCGGCGGGGGCGGGCCGCGGGGCCACCGCCGAGACGAGTACCCCCCGCTCGTTGGCCACGTCGAGGTAGGCGGGGGGTACGAGGGCCGAGGGGTACGAGGAGGGTACGGAGAGGTCGAAGCCGAGCTCGGAGAGGGCGGCGATCCGGGCCGCGAGGTGGGGGTACCCGGGGGGCAGGGGCCCGCCCCCGGGGGCCGTGAGGTCGTCGTGGTAGGCGCGGACGAAGAGGGGTACACCGCCGGCGGAGAGCGGGCTGCCGCGGAGGGGGACGGAGTGGCCGGGGAAGCCGAGGGGTACGGAGAGCGAGTCGGAGGGGGTAGAGGCACGAAGGGAGTAGAGGGACCCGCCGACGCCGGGGCGCCAGAGGGACGGCGTGCCCTCCAGGCGAAGGGAGACCGGTCCGAAGCGGCCCTCAGGAGCGACCTGTACGGAAACAGAGCCACGATGCGCCTCTCAGGGTCCGACAGCTGCGGCGGCGGGCTGAGAAACGGACAGGGCGGAACGGGGGATACGCGACGAACCTCGAGAAGGACGGAGAGATCACCGGAAGAGGGGTCGTACCCCTCCACGCGCCCCTCCACCCGAACCTCGGCGCACTCGCTGTCTGCGGGGGTTATGGCATCAGAACAGGGGGTACATGGTACAGAAAGGTGGCACGCACAGAGGGAGGGGATAGCCAGGAGGGAGGGGGCGGCCTGGAGGGACGACCGAGAGGCCGCACCAGTGGCCCGAGGTCTTGCCGTTCTCAACGGCGACGATCAGGTCCAGGGCCGAGCCTGGGGGTAGAGATTTAGAGCAGAGAGGGGTACAGCGGTGGAGCGGTACAGCTGCCGCGAGCGCCAGCGGGGTGTTGTCTCGGTTCTGATCATGAGCGAATTCAGTTTATATTCTCGCCTCTAGATCTGCTCTGATGCTCAGCGGCTCGCCGCGGTATGCAGTCTCGAAATGGAATGAAATCTCATTTAAACAGCTAGCTCTAGCTCACATGCGCCGAGCCGGCGCGAGGCTGGCGCGGCGGATGGGCGCCGGGGCAGAATCACTCGGCGATCAGGTCCGTGACCGCCGCCTCGTCATGAGCCCCGACCTGTTTACCGTTATCAGGAGGTCGTATGCAGCTAAGATTCAATTGGCAAGCTTGAGCTTCGCGAGGAGAACGCACCACAAGCTCGAGCTCGAGCTCGAGGAGGTCGTCCCCCTCAGCATCAGCGTCCGCATCCTCAACGTCCTCCAGTCCCGCCTCGGCGTGATCTCCCTCGACCTCGAGGAGCACCGCCTGAGAGGAATGGGCAGTACGTATACTAGTCAGGATCTCCTGTCATGATCAGTCCGCTTCGGAGGAGCGCGGCGCACCTGGTCCTCCTGGTCGAGCTGCAGGTTTTTGCACTTGTTTTTTCCTATGAAGTTAGTCGTCATCCTCGATAAGGCGCCCCAGTCCCTGCATTCCTTTTCGGTGGGTGAGGAATTCATCGTCGGGATTTGGTCCTTGCAGTCGCGCTCTGTTTACCGCCACGATCAAGAACTTCCGCACTGAGCTGGCCACAAAGCGCATGCGCATCATGATCAGCGCACCTGTGTAGCAAGAGGCGTTTGACCCCATGCTGGTCGAGGACCGGATGTCGAAACGCGAGGCTGACTTAGTGACCAGAGAACCTGCAGCTGCCGCGCAGATGCCTGTCGGTTGCAGCCTGGGAGGCTTGGGCGCATATGCATGCAGAGCACGAGAAGCTGAAGGGCACCTCAGCCTGGCGGGCTGGGGAAGATCTGGGAACTTTCGGAACAAGAGTTGGGATATCGATCTGAACGAGGGTGCTCTCAGGCTCTAGATCTCTCAGGCTGAGTCTCAGCCTCAGAGACCGCGCGCCGCTCTGTAGCTGACCGCGTGCGCCCGCTGGCGCCTTCGGACCGGCGCAGCAGTCCGACGGTCCGGATCCGCGCGCACTGCCGCATGCGCAGTGCAGTCCGGACTCCGGATCCGACGGTCTGCACTGACTCATGATCATCAGTGACTCTGCAGAGTCAGTGCAGACTAGGCTTGCGGCTCGAGCCTAGCCAACTAGCAAGCCGGCTAGGCTAGCGGACTTTGGCGGGCGGCTCGAGCCACCATTTTGGAATGGCTAGCCGGCTCGCAAGCCCGGCTAGCGCGGAGGGATCGGACGCTAGCCAGCTTGCTAGCCTGGGGGGCTAGTCCAGTTGGAGGGGCTGGCCGGGAGCCTATCAGAGCCGCCAGCTAGCCGGAGGGGCAAGCCCCGTGGGCTAGACCAGGCCAGTGGAGGGGGGGAGGAGCTTGAAAAGGGGGGGAGGAAGCTAGCCAACTAGCTAGCCGGCTAGGGAAGGCGAAAATCGGCCGAGGCTAGCCCAACTAGCTAGCCGCTCGAGCCGCTTTTCGGGCTGGCTAGGCTTGGCTCGAGCCGGCCTGGAACCCCGCTAGCCGCAAGCCTAGTGCAGACTCTGCAGAGTCACTGCAGACTGCAGGCCTAGGGCAGTGCCACGGTGCAGCCTGTGCAGGGCACTGCAGGCTGCGCGCATGCGCAGCTGCAGCCGCAGCGCACGTGCACGTGCACACGTCGTGCAGTCACTGAGTGCACGTGGTCGTGCCGCAGACGTCGACTGGCCCGCAGTGCACCTTTCAATTTTTGGCAAGTCCCGGCGCGGAGTCCGGTCCGCGGACCGCCAACAATTGCAACGGCGCCCGGCCGGCGCCGGCGCCAAGTCGGCGCCAACTTCAACCGCGGCCGCCAACTTCAACGGCTGTCGCATTCAGGATTAGCGCTGTCCTAGCGCTAACGTGAGCTTGTACAGCTACCTTACTAGTAGCTAGGTGCAGCCTTCGTGCTGCTAGTTGCAGAGCTGCCTACGGGCCGCTAGGGCCGATGTCGGCGTTAGTACGCCACGGCCGAACACGTGTATTTGCCAGGGTACAGCTATTCCCCTGAGTCAGTGACCGAAGTACTCCAAGCTAGGGGTACGTGTACCGGGTCTGTCCGGGTACACAGTTCTACCAATACTACTGGCTTGCACTGTGGTTTCTCGTGATCCACTGAGCCCCGTCGAGCCACGCTCGACCGGGAACCTCCCCGCGTGCTTCCCCACTAATCCCGCACGCGACAGGCGCCACTGCCGGGAATTTGATCGAGCTTGAGCTCTCTTTTACAACGCGCCCCCGGCCTCTTCCCCCTCCGTTCCGAAATCCCGTCCGCGGGATCCGAACCGGGGATCTTGGCTCGTAGAGCAACAGCTCTACCAACTGAGCCAAGAGGGCCGTTCCGATGTGAGACTCGCGTCTCGGCTCCCGCACGCGACAGGCGCCACTGCCACGAGCTGAATCTTTAAGGGTCAGGTCGGGTCGCTCGCGATCCCGCCTTCGCGCGCGCTGCGCACGCGCACCGTAGCATCGTAGTGTCATTCCCACACGTTTGCTCACAGTAAGCTACCGGTCAACCCCGGTAGCCGAAAAGTGAGGGCCTGCGCTCCGGTGACCCCGGAGACTGGCTGGCTTGAGTTCTTTAATCGGAACTCTTGCCCTGCGTGCTGAAGAGCCGGCCGCGCGCCGCGCTAGAGCCGACCGCCCTCGTGCACGTCGAGCCGCCGAAGTTCCCCTCGAGGGCAACTTTGTGCCATCGCCGATCCCTGGCCTCCGAGCCCGGATCGCGCTCCGGTGTGTTGCGTAAGCAGCATATCGTCGTCTGTGCCGTCGAAATCCCGCGTTTTACGCGGCGACTCGGCCTCAAAGAGCTTCGTGCTCAAATTTGATCTGTCTTGTACTTGCCACTGTGAAAGTCTGCCATGTCGCGGCTTCCAGTTGAGCTGCCGACGAGCGAGCGCGATCGCATGATCGCACTCAACTCGTCCGCACCCACGAGCGGCGTGGCCGTTCAGCAGATGACTGCTGCGGCGCCCGCGGTTGATGCGAAGGGCTTGCCCGCCATCACCCCGCTGTCTGCGAACCCGACCATCGAAGAAGTCGATGAGTGGCGCCAGCAGATACGCACTTTCGTCGCGACTCAGACGCACAAGTATGCGTATGAGCCGGAGGGCGATAACTGGACTAAGGTTGAAGCGCTCGGCGGCTTCATGGTCTCTCAGCTCTGCAAGGGCTCGCTGCGCTCGCAGATGCAGCGCATGCGCGACCAGCTGGAAGAGACTAAGGATCACTATACTAGCAGGCTCGCGCGGCTCACCGTGCTGACTGCCCTGCCCATCGAGGCCCGGCTCCCCGAGACTGAGGCCGAGATTCTCCAGCTCGAGAACTCAGTCGCGCGTCTCGATGCTGAGATTGCGGCGGGTCGCAACACTTTCCAGCGCGCCCCGGGCGTTGAGAAGTACATCATTGAGCGTGTGACTAAAGGCTTGCCCCACGTCGCCGAGGCAGCGATCAACGCCGCGTACACCGGCGAAGATCCGCTGACGTGGGTGAACTGGATCGCTCCGCACGTGCGCCACACGCGCCCGGTGGACAAATCTTACGCCGAGCACCTGATCACCGTGATCGGGAACGCGCTCTCGCGCCGCCAAACCGGGCTAGACCCGCAGTACGACAACTACGACGTTCGCGCCGCGATCAACGCTCGGCAGAATGAGAGTACGATGACGTACATTCTGCAGGAGCTCCGCGGCGAGTTCGCGCGCTTCGGGGTCGATCTCACGCCCCTGCGCGCTGAGAAGATCTTCGAGGAGCAGTGCGACCGCCACGGCCGCCGCACCGTCCGCCTCCAGGCCGAGTCGCGCCCCGCGGCTGAGCCGGAGCCGAAGCGCTCCCGGGGCGCGGTGCCTGTCAAGGCTCTCAAGCCGGTGCCCGCCGCCGAGGGCGAGGACGAGGGCGACGCCGACGAGCCGGCGCCGGCTGCAATCCCGGTCAAAACCGTGCAGCCTGCTCACGGGACCAAGGCGCCCGCCGGCGCCCCCGTGACGCAGCCCCAGGCTCCCAACCGCCACCCTGACTCGGATCGCCTCGGGTACCCCGCGACGAGTCAGCTCCCCTGCCCGTGCTGCAAGTATCTCAAGCACCTCTCGCTTGATGAGAAAATGCACTTCAAGTGGGAGTGCCGTTGGGTGGAAGCCCCTCCCCCCTTCCCCGGCATCCCCTACCGCGACTGGCTGCACCAACAGACCGAGACGCCGGCAGAGCGGAAGCGCGCCCGCGACGACCAGTCCGGCGGCGCGCAGCGCGAGGGTTTCAATCAGAACCGCGGTGGCTTCGCGCCCCGCGGGGGGTACGCTGCACGCGGTTCCTTCGAGCAGAACCGCGGCGGCTACAACCAGGGCCGTGGCGGCTACGGCCAGCCCCGCAGTGGCTACGGCGGTCACCGCGGTGGCCCCGGCCAGGGCCAGGGCCAAGGCCAGCGCCAGGGGTACGGCGGTGGCCAGGGCCAGGGGTACGGCGGCCCGCCCCGCGGCGGGGGCCCCGGCGGCAACCGCGCCGGCCACGGTGGTGGCTGGCGCCAGGCCGGCCCCAACACCATCTGCAATCGCTGCGGCGGCGCTGGGCACTACGCCAGCGACTGCCAGCAGCAGAATGAGTCTCGCTCGGCCCCGCCCGAGACGACCAACACCGGCGCCGACCGCGAAGGCCTCGCGCATGCGCTCCAGCGCCTTGCCGACCTCGAGTCGCGCGTCCCGGCTCCTGCCGCCCCCGCTCAGCCCCCGGGCGCTCCGAAGCCCGCGGGCGGCAACCCCAAGCCCGGTTCGTCCGGCACCGCGATCCGTTCGCTCCGCGTGATGCCCGTCTCCGAGAGCTCTGAGCTCACGTTCGTGGACGTGCTCGAGGACGACGCGCTCGCGGGCCTCCGCCAGCCGACGGCGGAGGATGAGGAGGTCGCGCGCGCCACGCAGGCCGCGTTTGACCGCGAAAATGACGAGGAGGAGACGCCGGTTATTGCAGCCGCGCGTGAAGCCGAGTTTGAGCGCGCCCTTGACGCCGCTAGCCCCGCCCGCCCCGAGAGCGAGTCGGCCTCGGTGATCTCCCCCGTCTCCAGCTCGGACAAATACGTCCTGAGCGAGAAGGAGGCTGACGCTCTCCCTGAGGGCGACAACATCGGTCGTGCCGCCCCGCGCTCGCCCGGGCAGTACACCAAGGCCCTTGCTGCCTTCATGACGGAGGAAATCCATGCCAAAGGCCTCTTGGAAGACCTGGGCCCGTCCACTAGCGACAATGATGCCCGTGGAATCGTTTTCACGATCCCGGATCACGCGCGCGCGACCGAGAAAATTGATTCCGAACTGCGGCACGAGCTCCGCAAGGCCCTCTCGGACGACTCGGACTCTGAGAGCTCTGCGTCCCTGCGCGCTGAGTCCCTGGCTTCCTCCGCCAGCGAGCGCGTGCGCTGGGGTCTCGCCACGGCGGTCGCCGCGCACGAGAAGGGCCGTTACGTGTTCCTGCCTAAGGACACGCTCTTCGAGCTCGGGCCGTGGGCCGAGGACCGCAATTTCCTGCGCGAAATCGGCGGCCTCGGACCCCTGCTCAGCACGCGCGCGAGCTGGTACGCCAGCCTCGCGACCAACGCCGTCGCGCTCCAGCGCGCCCTGGCCGTGCTCTTCACTCAGTCCTTCGCGAAGGACCACCGCCTGATCGAGTTCCTCCCAGTGCAGGACGGCGGCGTTAGCAAGGCCCACAATTTGATCCTCGCCGCCTGCGGCCTGGACTTACCGACTCGGGTGATGCTCAGTATGACGGGCCCGCACGAGCTTAACCGGCTCATGGGCATCATCCTCGCGGTCGCGAGCATCGCCGATCGCGATTTCGGCCTCGGGTCCTCCCAGGAAATTCTCGATCTGCAGAAGCAGTACCATGACGTCTACCGTCAGGTCCGCCCCTCGCTCGACGCGGGCCAGACCCCGGGCCCCGCACCCGAGCGCGCCCGCTTCTGGGAGGAGATGCTGACCGCCTGGTACGGCAACGAGCCGTCCAGCCCCATGCGCAAGCTCGGCCTCGCCAGCTGCGAGTTCTCGGAGGAGAAACAGACGAACCTGCTCTCGCTCCTGAACACCAGCGCGTTCATCCTGGGCCAGTTCAGCCTCCAGTGGCACTGCCCCGAAGATGCGCGCGAGACGGCGCCGATGCCGCGCCACATGACGATGTATGCGGCTTACAATAGCCCGGCTCCGCCCTCTGGCCACCTGGCCGCCCGCACTGCGCTTGCGCTCCTGCGCGCCGAGTGCGAGAGCCCGGCTGATTTCCTGCACGTCTGCGTGCACCTGCTGCTGGGAATCATTCGGTTCCGCAGCCTCGAAGTCGTGAAAGTGGGCAACGCGAACTATGCCAAGGATTCACATTTCGATTGGATCCGCCCGCGCGGTGAGGCGCCGCCCGTCTCCACTTTCACCGACATGGCCGAGCGCCTCGCGACGGTCGCCAGCGCCGGCTGCTTCTGCGTTGCCGAGCACTCCGACCGCGACATCCGCGAGCGCGTCGCGCTCACGTACTTGAAGCGGCGCAACCGCTACATCAATGGCGAGTTGCCGCCCGCGCCTCTCTATGAGCTTGCGCGCCTCGAAATCGAGCTCGACGGCTACCGCGCCGTCAAGCTTCCCGCGAAAAAGGCCAATGCGCGCCTCCGTTATCTGCTCGATAACAATGAAAAGAGCCACCCCGGGGTTCTGTTTGCGGATTGGCTGTACGGCATGGGCCATTATCACGGTGTACCGACGGTCACTGTGGCGCGCACCTGCCCGGAAGACAAGACGTTCTTCCGCTTCCGCGACTTCCCGCACCTGCCGCCGGTGGGGTTCGGCATGGAGCTCGTGACTCTCGCTCTCCCGCAGCGGTTCACAGTTACCCGCCACATGGCTCAGATGGTCTTCTTGGACAATCCGGCTCTGGCCGAGCGCCTCAAAGCCGCGATTGATCGCCGCTGCACGCATCTCTCAATCGATAACGCGGCGATCAAGCATGTCTGGCCCTGGGCCGTCATGAAAACGCGCGACGTGTTTTGCTCGGGCCCGTACATTGACCCCAGCTACACCGAGCGCTCCCAGATCGTTCTCTCGGTCCTCGAGCGCGCGGTTCATTACGATCCGCCGCTCGTGTTCGAGGCCGCAGGGAAGAAGGGCGGCGGCAGCGGCAGGCCGCGCCGCGCTACCGGCACTGCCACCCGCAAGGGCGGCGCTATCGAGCAGGCGACTGGCCACCCGGCCATCCCGCTCCGGTATACCACCCGTGCCGGCCGTAAGCGCGCCGCCGCCGACGACAAGGATGAGGATGATGAGGAGGATCAGGGGGACAAGAAGCGCGCCCCTGCGGCTCCCCCCTCCCCCACCCCGCCCGAGGGCATCGCCGAGGACGACCTTGCACGCATGCACCACGCTCTGTTCGTGCGTGAGGGCATCGACCTCCATCTTTTCGAAATGGAGGGCGAGCTCTGCGATGCTCCGTCCCGCCTCTGGGCGGAGGACGCAGTCCAGGCTTGGTTGGCAAATAGCGGCCTCTCGCCCGACCAGAACCCGGACTTGCACAATGTCACCTTGCCCACGGGCCACACGCTGCGCAAGTGGCTGAAAGATGAGCTCAACCAGCCCCCGTGGAAGCGCTTCGACCAGTGGCACGCGCGCGGGCGGCTGCCTATCTGGAACACTTTCGAGCCGCAGCTGCGAATGCCTGATCGGCACCCCGCCAATTACGCCGCACTGCGCCGCGCCGTCGCCACCTGGGAGCTGCACGCGCTCCGCGACGGTCGCATCCTGCCTATCCATGGCTTCCCGGCCAACGTCGACGACTGGAATAGCGAGTACTGGGACACGTTCTTCCTGGACCGCCACCAGATGGACGTGCGCGCGCTCCCGCCGTACTATGTTGCAAACCGCGACCCGGCTACGAAGGGCAGGGGCCCCTCGCTCAATGTCGTCGACCCCGTGCCCTCGCACGCGCGATGGCTGGTCAGCGCTTGGCCGCACCAGCCTGAGGCCGGGTATACGGACTATGTCCCGCCCGAGCAGCAAAAGCTGCCGGAAGACGTCGCCTTTTATTATGACGAAGCCCGCTTGCCCTATTTGTCCGCGAAGCTCAACACCGCTGCTGAGCAGTCGGACCGCGAGCCGTGTCCCAATGTCATGGATCTCGCGGCGTATGACGACTCTCGCTCTTGGCTCGCGCAGCCCTCTTACGCCGCCATGCTCGCAAATGCTGGCGTTTGGGAGCCCCCTATGGCTGATCTCCGCGCGCCTGCGCCCGTGACGCCCGCGGACCCTTCCGCGGAGCCTATGCAAACTGATGCAGCGGCTGGCGCTGATGCAGAGGCCGGCGCCGACGCCCCGCAGCCTCCCAGCCCATCGCTTGATGCTGTCGTCGCTGCCGGCGACGCCGACAGCGACACTGACGGGCGCACGAAGCGGTCTGAGTCCCACATTCAGTGGCAGACCCCGCTCGCCGACGCCGTCCCCGGCCCGAGCGCGCCGCCCGTCACCGACCGCAAAGAAAAGGGCAAGGTCGCCCCGGAAGCCGAGCCCGGGACCTGGTACGACGCAAAGGATGAGCGCGTGAGGGTGAGCAACGCTTTCCTCCGCCTCTTAGCCGACCCCGAGCCCCAGCTCGCGAGCGTTGTTACCAACGCGTCCCACTGGGCCGCGCTCCCGTTCTTCCCGACGCTCCCGCCGACTGCGGCGACGGCCGTCGCGGATGCTGCCGCTGCCACCGGCAAAGACTCGGCTGGCCCGAACGCCGTGCCTCGAGCGGTGCCGCCGGCTAGCTGCCTCTATCACCCGGATGGGCACGATGCTTACTCTGCCTTCCACGCTCTCGTGGCCACGATTCTCTCGAACGTGCCCGGTCACAACCGCGGTATACCCGCCTGCATGATGCTTTACGGCATCGAGGGCCCCATTGCAACTGCTTCGCTGTCGGCCGCGGCGGTGCAAGGCGCCCTGTATGCCCCGACTATGGCCGGCATTCCCAATGACGTCATGCGCTGGCTTGCTTCGCAACCGAGCGCCTCGCGCGAGAATGCTAGCCCTTGGCTCTCGGCATACCTTTGCTTGAACTCAATCCTCATTCACATATTCCGGGGGACCCACTGTGCCATCAGCACGCACGCCTCGCATGGGCATTTCAATCGCGAGCGGCTTGATGCACAGCTGCGCGCATACCGCGAAGGCCGCTTCGGGCGCGCCGCCGGTATCCTCTCTCCCGTGAGAAACAGGGCGGCCGGATTCCGCGCCCTCGTCCCAGGCGACCCCGCCTTGTCGCGCAGCGCGCAGGATGTCTTCACAAACTTGCGCACCTTCCACGAGATGGTCCTCGCCCAACCGACCGGCTCGGTGGAGGCGACGGCTTGTAGCGGCCCGACCCACACGGCTATGCACTCCCCGCCCGCTGGAGAGATTGATCGCCGCCTTGCTGGCCTCCCTCAGCGCGTTTACGCGCTTGGCCGTGAAAATTTGAATGCCCGCAAGCACGAGCATGCCCCGGGCCGCAATGCGCCCCCGGAGCCCGCGCACCCGCCGCCGAACACGTGGGAAGCCGTCCCTGTTCGCGAGCGCCTCGCAGGCATTCTTGCCGGCTTCGTGCTGGCCATGGTTTCGCATATCATGATGCGACGTCCGGCCGCTTCTGTCGCGGCTGACCCAAAAACCGCCGCTGAGATTCCGCACCATGTCCTGCTGGTGCCCGCGGTCTATGACTTCCTGCGCGAAGTTCTCCTGTCTCCCGACACGCGTTCCATTGTCGGCACGCGCGTCGGCCAGCGCGCCACGGGCTCGGATGGCAATCCCTTGTTTTCCGTCAAGGTCGAAGCGCAGCAGGGCCACGCCGTCGCCCGCGCTGACGACTCCGCTGAGCTCGCGCAAGCCTGCTGGGTGCCGCTCGGCACCTTGCTGTGGCTCGCTATGCCGCGCCTCCCGCAGGCGCCCCAGCCCCCGTCGGTGCCCGGCACTGACGTGTGGTGGGGCGGGGCTCCCGACAAGCGCGCCGCGCTGTTGAACGCCCTTCGCCAGCTCTGGAGCTCTGGCACGCTCCAGCGCCTGAAGCTCGCCCTCACGGTCTCCGAGACCACGCCGTCCACCTCCGAGTCGGCCGATGCGCCGTACCTCCCATTGCGCTTCCTCGAGCGCCTGCTGCCCGCCGAAACGTCGGCTCTGGGCGTCTCGGAGGCCCTCCGCGAGACCTGCGGCTTTACAAATGCCAACAATTACCACGAGCAGTACGCTCGTCACCCGCCCTGCGCGCAGCAGCAGGTTCGCGATGCTTTCCGCGATTGGACCCAGGAAATATACAAAACTCTTTGGCCGCTCATGGCCGGGTCCACATCGCCTGTCCCGACCCTGCGGCTCAACCATTTGACCGCCGCTCCGGTCCTCGACACTGTGCGCACGGCCGATGCGCCGTTCCCCGCGCTTGAGATGGCACCCGCGCTGGGCCCCTCGCGCATCGCGATCACGCCGTTCCACTACCGTTTGCCTGCCGGCACGGTCCGCGCATGGAACGGCCGTGATCCCCTCGACATCTTCGCGCGCTCGCACGGAGCTCCAGGGGCTGGGGCATCCACGCCCTCGTCCCGCGACCGCAGCCCCACCCGTAGCACTGCGTCGCCGATCGCGAGCCCGTCGCAAAGCCAGGCGACGCCGGCTAGCCACAAGCGTGCGCGCGACGACTCGCAATCTCCTGCCCGTAAGGGACCTGTGGGGCCGGCGCACATGCGCCACCGCCTCGGCCCGGTGCCCCCGGAGATCGCGAACATGACCGATGACGAGCTCCGCGAGCAGCTCGGAATCCTCGGTGTCCCGGTACTGATGCCGACGGACAACCTGCTCAACTTCGCGCGTACCGAGGCACTGCGCCGCGGCTTCGCGCTTGCGCCGACGCCGCACCCAGAGCGCGTGGCGCAGGCGGCCCCCGTGCAGCCGGCCCAGGCCTCGCGCCAGTCACAGGCTCCGCGCCAGGCCCAGGCCTCGCGCCCGCCGGCCACGGCGCCCCCTCCCAACCCCGGCCTGGCAGCAGGCGCCGCCGCCGCTGCAGCCCCAAATGTACGGGTCCGGCGGGTACGGTTGGGGCCAAGAGATCTACGCACCCGCTGCGCAGCAGCCGGCCGCGGCCAGCTCCTCATCGTTCCGGCCCGCCGCGGCCAGTTCGAGCGCTCGCCCGCAGCAAGCGCCGCCGCCCCCCTTGCGCCAGCGTCTCATCGCTCAGGCCGCCAGCTCCGCCGTCGACGGCGCACGGCACTATCGGCGCGTGCAAAACTGGTGTGCCATGATGTCAACTGAGCTCGCGAAGCAGCCGCCGAATGCGCAGCTGCTTAGCACTTACTTGAATTCGATCGCCAATGTCGCGGGCGAGGACCTTACGATCTTGGGCGAGCCACTTAGCAGCCCGCAATGGGACGAGCTCAACGCGGCTGCTCGGCGTCACAGCGCCTCCGACCCCTCGATCCGCCCGTTCGAGAAACATGAGCAGCAGCTCATCGCGTGCATCGGCCACGCAATGGCCCTCGGCGCCAAAGGCTACGTCAACGGCTCCGCCCCTGGCACTCGCATTCAGCGGGTTGCCAGCGACCCCGAGTACACAACGGCTGCGGCCCTCCAGCCTCCCGAGCTTGCCGCGATGCAGCTCGATCATGACAACACGGCCTTTGTCCCCGTGCACCGCCCCGACGGCCCGTCCCGCAAGCACGTCGGCGGCCTACCCGCGGCTCGTTCCACTGCGCTCCATGCCACGAGCGCTGCGCAGCAGGCTCACCTGCGTTTCCCTGCGCCGGCCCCGGACGAGCTCGTTGGCTACGGCCCTGATCGGCCTACTGATTTTGCCGAGCCTGAGTCCGCGGATTCCGATCCCGACTCCAGCCAGCTTCCGGCCCCGGTCCCGATTGGTCGAGTTATCGACGGGATTAACGGGCTGCCGCATGATTTTCGCCGGCTGCTGCTCCAGTGCCATGGGTATGTGTACGCCCTCGGCCCCGACGGCACGCTGGGCGATTGGATTCGCGTCAAGTTTATCTTCGATACTGGCGCAATGGGTGAAGTGGCCGAGCGGCGGATGATGCCTAAGGGCACCCGCTACACCGGCACAAAGACGCTCCGTGCCTTCATGCACCACGCGACGATCGAGGCTGAAATAGCCCACGTAGTTCTCCGCTTTGGCGACGTCTACGTCTCGCGTGCCGTGCACGTCGTGCCGGACGGAACTCTCGGCCCGGACGCAGACATGCTGATCGGCATCGGCACTATCATGTGCATTGACGGCCGCATCGACACCACGCGCTCCGGCTGGTGCTTGCACGCGCGCGACGCGCACTACAAGCCCCACGTGATCCCTTTTCGCTTCCCGGGCAAGCACAAGGGCCTCTGCTTGTCCGGGTCCAGCGCCCTGTCAAAATCGAACGGAACTGGCGAGAATGCCGGGTCCGCTGCGTCCTAGACGGGCGCCTGCCGCCTGAAAGCGCGGCCCCGACCCTTGACGTCGGGCCGGCGCCGGATTCACTGCCGGCGCTCGGAGTACTAGCCCCGAACCAACTGCACTCCCGTGCAGAGCTAGGCGAGCGCGGTGCAATCTATGTCCGCCTCTTAAATCCTGCCGATGTCGACGTCCACCTCGAGGCGGGCGCCATCGTTGCAGTGGCGGAGGCACGCCACCTCCCGCCCGGCGACTTCGAATTCGAGCCGCCGTCAATAAATGCTACCGCCGCCGCCGTGGCCGACGCCTACGTGCGCACGCTGCGGCCGTACGACCCTCGTAGGGGGCAGGGATTCAGATCTCTGCGCCGCCTCGCGAATAATGCCCCGCCCGGCTTCAAGCCCGCGCCGGCTAGCGAGCGCACCCCTCTTCCCCACCCCAACACGCTTGGCGGCGGCCCTCCAGCCCTGCCTCGCATCTTGCGCGTCATCAGCACCGATCCCGATCGGCCTGGTGTGAACTACGGCCAGACGCCGCAACCGCTGCCCCGCGCAGCCGACGACGCGCCACCGCCGCTGATCGATGCGCAAGGAAACGTGTTCGACGGCGACTTGCCGGACCTGGTTCCACAGCCAGCGCCCGCACCGCCCCCGGGCGATGATAGCGATGACGACGATCTCGCGCCGCCCGAGTTCCCTGGTCAATACAATGATCGCAATTCCGATAGCGACCGGGAAAGCGACTCTACTGTCGAAGATACCTCGGATTCGGAGCTCGATGATGACTATCCGGGCTGGACCGATCCAGAGGAGCACGCAGCGCAGCGGCCTCAGCGCCGCGCCGAACGCCGCGAGCGGCGCTCCGTGCGCAACGCGCGCCGCGCCCTCGCCGCTGCCCGCCTTGCGGAAGCTGCTGTGAACGCGGTCGCGACTTCGTCCGCCGCCCCGGTGCCTGCAGCCGCGCCGCTGGCTTCCAGCTCGAGCGCCGCTCTCGCTGGCCCTAGCTGCTCGGTGCGCCACGCACCTCCAGAGGTGAAGCGCGAGCCTGACGACTCCGACGACACGCCCCCGATGGAGCGGTCTGACGACGAGGCTCCGCCCGATCGCCGCAAGGGCAAGGAGCCCGTCCGCGCCCCGCCCCGCGATCCCAATGAGGCCGGTCCCTCCAGCGGGCCGTCTCGCCCTGAGCCGACGGGGTCGTCGAGCTCTGAAGAGGAGGAGTGGAACCGGATCCGGGGAAAGATCCCTGAGGTCGGTTCGCATCCCGGCTTCGACGGCCCGCAGAAGGCCCGCCTCGAGGCTCTGCTGAAGCGCTACAAGGGCTCCTTCGCTGAAAGCGTCACGGCTGTAGGGGGTACACAGGACCTCATGCACTACCAGCACGTGATCCGGCTCAACTCGCATCTGCCCGTGTACACGCCGCCGCGGCGCGTGAGCCCGCACGCTGAGCAGTTCGCGCGAGCCGAGATTGCCCGCTTGCTAGAGCTGGGCCTGATCCAGCCCTCTGAGGCTGCGTACGGGTCGCCGCTAGTGTTGGCCCCGAAGAAAGATGGGACGTGGCGTATGTGTGTCGATTACCGACGCCTGAACGCCATTACCGAGCGTGACGTCTTCCCGCTGCCGCGGATCGACGATCAGCTCGACCGCCTGCGTGGCGCCATCGTCTTCTCGGTAGGAGACGCAGTGTGCGGCTTCTGGCAGCTGCCGCTCGACCCCGCGTCGCGGCGCTTCACTGCCTTCGTCGTGCCCTGGGGCCAGTACGAGTGGCGCGTGACCCCGTTCGGCGTGACCAACGGGCCAGCGGCGTTCTCCCGCGCTGTCACCGCGATCCTCGGGCCCCTCCTCACCACCTGTGTCACCGCGTATATCGACGATATCACGGTGTTCTCGCCCTCGATCGATCAGCACCTGCTTGATCTCGAGGCGCTGTTCAAGGCAATTGTGCCCGCCAACCTGCGGCTGAAGCCGTCGAAGTGTCGCTTCGGCGTATCCGAGATCAATCTGCTAGGGCACCTTGTCTCTGCAGATGGGATCCGCCAGGATCCGGCAAAGCTCGCCGTGATCCGCGACTACCCGGCGCCCACGGACGCAGACCGGCTGCGGTCTTTCTTGGGCTTGGCTGGCTACTACCGGCGCTTCGTGGAAGGCTTTGCACGGATCGTGCAGCCGATGCAGCGCTTGCTGCTACGCGACGCCGAGTGGAACTGGGGTGAGGCCCAGCAGGCCTCTTTCGAGAAACTGAAGGCTGCGTTGCTCTTGAATCTGGTGTTGAAGTACCCGGACTTCGAGCGCCCCTTCATCCTGTCGACTGACGCGTCGACGTATGCGATCGGCGCGATTCTGTCGCAGCTCGACGGATCGACGCCGCCGGTGGAGCGGCCGATCGGCTTCATCAGCCGCACTCTGGCCCCCGCCGAGCGCAACTACTCCGCCACTGAGCTCGAGTGCTTGGCGGTAGTCTGGGCAATCAAATACTGGCGGCACTTCCTTCTAGGCGGGCCCCAGTTCACTGTGCGCACTGACCACCACGCGCTCCAATGGCTGCGCACGCGCGACGAGACTACGGGAAGGCTAGGCCGCTGGGCCCTGCTCCTGCAGTCCTACGACTTTGTCGTAGAATACCGCGCTGGGCGCAACAATGGCGGCCCTGACGCCTGCTCGCGCCTGCCCGGCGAGCACCCTGTCCTCGCGGCCGGCGGTGCCGACGGCAGCTCTGACGCGCCCGACGCGCTGCCCGGCGCTCGCGGGTTTGGCGTGCCCCAGCCCGGCGATCTCGACGAGCCGCTGCCCCTGTACGCAGTAGCCGTCGAGGGAAGCGGTGAGGTGGCCAGCGCTGAGGCGCCAGCCCCTCCCGCCGAAGCGAGCTCAAGCAGCTCCGCCCCGGAGCCCGAGCCAGCCCCCGTAGAGGCTGTAGTGTCGCGACGCATGGCCCGCCTCGCGCGGCAGCTTGCGTTCGAGGGCGCCCCGGCCTCTCGCGCCGACGTGCAGCCCGCTGAGGGACCCCGGCGCCGCATCGCGCGCGCGCCGCCTGAGGCCCTCCGTGAGGACGCGGACGACGAGCCGATCCGCGTCGAAGAGAGCGAGCCCGCCTCGCCCGGTGCCGCGCAGGCCGCCGCGTCGGCGCCGCCTCGCGCCCGTTCCCGGCCCGCTGGAGATCCGCAGCAGGCTCCGGCCAACGCTGACGGCGCGGCCCTGCCGGCTGCGCCTCAGTTGCCGAACGCCGGCCCGCCCCAGCGGCGCGGCCAGAAGCAGGCCGTCACCTGGGCGCAGCTGCGCGCTCAGGTGGACGAGTGGCACCAATTGGCTGTCGGCGAGGGCTTGCCCCCGCGGCCTCGGTCGCCCAGTCCGCCTCCGGCCCCCGAGCCGATGGAGCTCGATCCCGAGCCTGAGCCTGAGCTGGCGCCGCCCGTCATGCCCTCCGAGCCGACGACGCGCGCCTCGCTCGACGAGGATGGGTTCCCGCTGGACCTCCTCCCGCTGGTCCGGGCGCGTTACCTGAGCGGCCCGCGCCGGTACGAAGGGGAGACGCCCCCGCTGCCGCGCGACCAGCAGCCCCAGCCTGAGCCGCGGCCGGGCAAGACCCCGCGCCGGCCGGGAAATCCGCGCCACTGGCGCTGCGGCCCGCCGATCTATCCCCACCAGGATGATCCCGACGAGGATCCCGAGGGCGGCGCGGGAGCTGTCAGGGCGCCCTCCGGCGCCAGCTCCTCAAGCACGACTGCGGCTACGGCCGGGTCAAGCGGAGCGGCGGCCTCAGAGGCGCCCTCCTCCGATCAGCAGAGCGGCGGCCCCGCGGCTGCCGACGCCGAGCCGGCGCCTGAAATGGAGATGTTCTCCTCCAGCGCGATCGCGCCAGGGCCCGAGCTCGGCGAGGTGAGTGATCGGCGCAAGCCCCGCGTTCTCGAGCGCGTGCTGGACGCGTGGGACTGCGCCTACGCCCCGAAGCTTGACGGGCCCGTCCCGGAGTCCCTCAAGTACATGTTCCCCGCTCGACGCGTGCGGCTGCTCGCCGCGCAGCGGGAAGATCCGCTTGGGCAGCGGCTGTTCGCCTACTTGGAGAACAAGACGAACTACGCGCGGTGCTCGCGCGCGTCTTGCCTGTCTGGCGACTGCTATGCCTGCCTCAAGGCACAGGCGTCGTTTGCCGAATTTGCTGAGAAATTCGACATCGACACGGACGGCGTACTCGTTCGCCGGCCGGTCCTGCCGGGCGCGCGTTACGTGCCTGTACTGCCCGAGACTTGGCAGGACCGCGTCATGTACGCGTACCATGACGGTTGGGGCCACCGAGGTGCCTCGATCGTCGCCCGCCGGATCGCGTTCCGGTTCTGGTGGCCAGGAATGCTCGCTGCAGTGACGCGCTACGTGCGCAGCTGCGCTTGCTGCCAGTTCGCGAAAGCGGTGAAGCCGCGGCGAACGGCGATCGCGGTCATCGAGCCCGAGGGCCGAAACGACCTGTGGCAGGTGGACATCTTCCACCTGGACCCGACTCCGCGCGGTCTGCGCTACATGATCGTGTACGTGAATGCCTGGAGCAAATGGCACCACGAGTACCCGATCGCGGACCTTGAGGGACTGACCTTGCTGGGAACCGCCCGCAAGTTCGTCTCGGATGAAGGCGTGCCCCTGCGACTGCTCGTCGACAACGGGTCGAACCTGAAGGGAGGGCTCTTCAATGAGTTCTTCCGCTCGCTCGGGACGCGCTTCATTTACGCCGCTGCGTACCACCACGCCACGAACGGCCTGGTCGAGCGGCTGGGCGGTGTCATCAAGACGCTGCTGCACGCTGCGTGCCGCGCCAACCGCGAGCCGCTGCACGAGTGGGACCAGCATGTGCACGAGGTGCAGCTGGCTCTCCGCACGACCGTGCACGCCGCCACTGGCTTCTCGCCCGCGGTGCTGCACCTGGGGCACGAGCTGACGCTGCCCGCCGACGTGCGCTTCGGCGTTGAGCTCTTGGAAACAATGAGCTACCCGGAGTACTTGCTTGCCGTCGTCCGCGCGGCCAAGCACCGCGAGGCAGCTCTCCGCGAGCACCGTCGCGTGTATCGGCAGCGCCTGATCTACCGGACCGGCGACTTGCCCGACCGGCGCCGCTTCGAAGTCGGCGACAAGGTCCTGTGCTGGCTGGGCGACCGCGATAAGGGGTTGTACAACTCCTGGGTCGGCCCGTTCACGGTGCTCGATGTGCACCCCGGCGGTTACACGTACGTCGTTCGCGGCCTCGCACGGCCCTACGGCGCCGCCGCCCCGAACCGGCACAAGAGCCGGGACACGCGTGAAACGATCGTGCACATCGATTGCATGATCCCGTTCCGTGTCCGCGACACTGAGCGCCCTGCACGCCCGGCCCGCGGGAGGCCGCGAGCGGCAGGTGCCGCAGCTCCGCCTCAGGGCGCCGCCGGACCGGCGGCCGCTGGCCCCGCGCCGGCGGGAGCAGCCTAAACAAAGGCTTGAGGGCCCGGCGCAGTGCGCTGAGGCCCGGCGGGGTTGGCCATGGCGAGCCACCCTAGCCGCGGGGACCCCGTACCCCCGCCACCGGAATATGATGCGAGAGGCAATGCCCTCGCGACGGACGCTCTGAGAAAGGGCCCCGTCCCTGATGCAAGAAAGTCCTGGCAGAACGCCTCAGGCGGCCGGGCGGCGCGCTTTGACTGTGAAATGTCAAGCGGCGCGACGGGCCTACGTGCCCCGCTCAATCGAAGCGTTGGATAAGACCTGAGTGCGCTATTGAGCGACCAGGCGGCGCGTTCCTGACGAGAACGGCGCGACGGGGCTAGACGACCCCTGGGCCCTATCCTGAATCGAAGTCCCAGTGAATGGGCGGTCGGCCGGCTCAAGGTCCGTGCGCGACGACGAGAGCTTAACGACTCTCATGCATGAGAATCCACGTCGGGGACGCCTGACGCTGGCTCTTCTCCCTTGGCATCAAACGAAGTCACGGGGTCGGGCAGGGGTGCCCGGCGCCGCGTGCGGCAAAACCGGAATGCATCCTTGTGAGCGGTACCCGGTCCTGGAGCCGGCTCTATCCTCGTCGGCACGGTTGAATCCCCGCCGATCCGATTACCTGTACTTCGCCACTGCGAGAGCCTAAGGGGTGCTCGCCTGGGTGGAGCTAGCGGCTCGCACTTGGGTCACTCGACCGCGTCGCGGTTGGGGGGCACACCGGAGGGGGCCGTGCGCTGCCAGCGCGCCGCGTCGCCCCGCGCTGCTCTTTCGCGTACGCATCTGCGGCGTGCTCTCGCTGTGCATGCATGGCACCAAGGGGGCCCCGAGCCTCCCTTCACGCGGAAACTCTACATGAGAACATGAAGTTGGACCTCAGTCCGTCGCCCATTGGGCAAGACCCGCGGCTTCCTTGCCGCCGATCACTCCTCCCCTGGAGATCAAATCCCCGTACCCGCCTATGGCGGCCGGAATGGCCTTTCAAGAAATTCAACGGCATCCGGCTGGCAGTCTTTTCATTCCCGGCAGTCGGCTGCCGTAGAGCGAGTACCGGCTACAACGCTTATTCATTCCCGGCAGTTGCCGGTCATTTCCGAAATGTAGCCTGCGGGGACGCAGTCTTAAGAGGGGGAGTTGTCGCATTCAGGATTAGCGCTGTCCTAGCGCTAACGTGAGCTTGTACAGCTACCTTACTAGTAGCTAGGTGCAGCCTTCGTGCTGCTAGTTGCAGAGCTGCCTACGGGCCGCTAGGGCCGATGTCGGCGTTAGTACGCCACGGCCGAACACGTGTATTTGCCAGGGTACAGCTATTCCCCTGAGTCAGTGACCGAAGTACTCCAAGCTAGGGGTACGTGTACCGGGTCTGTCCGGGTACACAGTTCTACCAATACTACTGGCTTGCACTGTGGTTTCTCGTGATCCACTGAGCCCCGTCGAGCCACGCTCGACCGGGAACCTCCCCGCGTGCTTCCCCACTAATCCCGCACGCGACAACGGCGCCAAGTCGCCGCCAACTTAATTGCGGCGCCAAGTTCCGAATTCGAAGTTCACCACCTTCAAGGCTTCAACCGGCTTCAAGTTAAGGCTTTCGCCGCAGGCTTTCGGTCCCAGCCTCCCAGGATCATGATCATCGGATCCGGACCGCCAAGTTTCAATTGCAAGTTTATTGAATTACCGGCCACAGTCTCTAGACACCAGCACTGCGGGGGCTGCCCAGGGGGCATAAAGACAAAAAAGCAAAATAACTAAGACAAGAGCACGAAGAAAGATAAGACGTCGACAAAGAGCCAAAATCGACAATAAAAAAGGAAAGACACAGAGCTCGAGACAGATCGATAGCGAGAAGAGACGATAAATTGAGCAGATCTAGGGACAGAGGATAACTGACACGAAGAAGAGCCAGAGCTAGAGATACCATCAATATCAGAAGGAATTACATCACTAAGAAGCGGGGGACAAAATTGAGAAAGATAAATAACAGGAAGAAGACAAGTAAGAGGAACAACAAGACGACATGGAGGCGGAGGCGAAGCAGGACGATGCGAAAGGGCAGAGCTACGGCACGAGGTCGAGGAGGACACAGGAGGCGGAGCAGGCGGATCAAGAGCAGGCAAAAGGACAGTCAAAGGAATCACTAAAGCCGGCCGGGGTCGAGGCGGGCAATCGAACTGCAAACGACGGCGAACAACAGGTCGAGCACAAGGACTATAGCTAGTATTGAAACTAACTCTAGCATCAACACTACGATCATGATCAGAATCCGAACCAGACCGAACTAAACTAGAAGACGAAGAAGTACGCCGGCGCCGGCGGGATACGATCGCGACCAGCGAAGCAGAAGACGAAGGCAAAGGCGGCAGTCCGGTATCAAGAACAAAGGCCGGAGGGTCCGGCCCGGCAAACCGCCGGGGGAAAGTAGAAGGAGCCGCAGGCTCGGCAAGCCGGCGACGGGTACGACCACGAGTCCGGGAGGAGATCGGGGAAGCCGGTCCCGGAGCTGAGGGCCCAGGAGCAGAGCCAGGAGAAGGTAATTGCAAGTTTCAATTGCATGCAAGCTTTTTTCAAAAAAAATATATATATAGTCTAGTTAAAATTCGTAAGACTGGAATAGCGCTAGCTCGAAAAAGTTTTTTTTGGCTAATTACCTCTGCAGCGGGGAGGCCGATGTCAAGAGGGCGCGGGGCGGGGGCGGTTCAGGGGTACGGCGCGAACAAACGAACCGACGGCGCGGACGGCGATCAGCGATCGCCTGTGGAGGCGGACCCTCCGCCCGACCTCGCTCTCGCCCGCCTCGCTCCCGCGCTGGGCGAGCAGCTGAAGCGCGTTCTGCCCCACGCTGTCCTTGGCGAGGAGGAGCTGGTGCCCGCCGCGGGCCATCAGCGCGCTCGCCTGTTCCACGTGGGCCAGCGTGCACGCCTGCGGCGCGCGCGCAATTCTCGGAACTCTGGCGGCGCGTTTTGTGTGCTGGAGGGGCGAGGGGCGCACCAAGTGAAGGGGCGTCTCCCCGTCCTCGTCCTGCGACGCTGAGACGGAGGGCTGCGGCGCGACGCACGGGCGGAACGGCACTGACCTTGAGCAGCGGGTCGGCCCCGAGCTGCAGTAGAGCCCGCATCGCCGGGAGACAGCGCTTGCGCATGGCGGAGAGGTGGAGGGGGGTGCAGCCGCTGCCGTCCTCGAGGCGAGAGTTCTTGAGAGTCTCCAGCCCCCATTCCTCAACGAGCTGCAAGCGGCGCGCGCGGTCAGCGAATGCTGGCATGGGGAAGATAGGAGCGTTTGCCTGCAGCACTTGGGGTTGGGTGAGACTGGTTTCGGCGAGGGCGTGGAGGACCGTCGCCCCCTCTGGCCCTTCCACTGATGAGCTGAAGAACGGAGGTGCCTGCAGTTCGGTGAGCGAAGCTTCGGAGAACAAACACAAGGGGGAGGAGGAGGGGCGAGCCCAGAGAGCGAGGGAGGAGTCGATCCTGCGGAGGCGGGACAGCGGGGGTACCCCCAAGTTGTTCACAAGGCGCCGAGCGGCGTCCAGCTTTCCGCCCGACACCTCTGCCGCGCGCGAGAGTCCACGTCAACGGCGTGCATTTACGCGAGAAGGGAGGGGGGGTGCAGCGGACCTTCAAAGACTGCGGCCAGCGCGAGGCGGGGTACGTCGACGCGGTTCTCCTCGGAGCGGGGGTACACCGAGGCGTCGAAGTGCTTGCGGAGGTCGCGCAGCCACTCGGCCTCCGCGGAGTCCTGCGCGACAGCGGAAGTCAGCACCAAGAAGCACCAAGAAGCATCTTGATGCAGTAAGGAGCGAAAGGCTTTGTGGCACACCAGGCTCTTGGTGATGACGAGATGGCCGGGGCGGCGGAAGTGGGGGGCGAACGCCGCGTACTCTTAGTACTCCTCGCGGACCTTGCCGTGGGGACCCCACAGACTCGAGTCCACCCAGTTAACGTTCTGGCCATGGGGCCCCGCGATCGCTTCTAATTAGCCCAGGACGATGTGAAACGCGGGGCGGGGCGGGGCGGGGCGGGGCGGACCAGGTACAGGTCGCGCAGGGCCGGGCAGCGGGGTACGAGGTCGCACAGGCCATCCATGCCGGCCAGCGACCCCGCAAGGTCCAGGCTGACGAGTCGGGGGAACCTGCGGGGAGAGTGAGGGGCGGACGGAGGCCTGGGGCCCAAGCTAAGAGGCTTCCAGGGGCTTCGGAGGCGCGGAGGCGTACGTCAAGCCTTCGAGGGCCCGCAGGAGGGGGTCCCGAAGATAAGCCCCGCGCGGCATCGAGAACATGGCCCGGACTCCGCGGAAGGTCTTGCGAAGGCGCAGGTCGTCCCTCAGTCCTTTCAGGCGCTGGACGACGACGAAAGTGCCGCTTCCGGCGACATGTCACCGGGCGCATGGGCGCGGCGGCGGCGGCGCGGGGCTCGCACCGGAGGTAGAGGCGCTCGAGGGTGCCGCAGCAGGCGGCGAGGAGGCGGCGGAGGGCGGGGAGGGGTACGAGGAGGCCGGAGAGGTCGAGGTGGCGGAGGTGGGGGAGGGAGAAGTCGTCGGGGAGGTCCGCGAGGGCGTCCAGGCACCAGAGGGAGTCGTGGGCGCAGACGAGGGAGAGGTGCGTCAGGTTCGGGCAGCTGCGGAGGACGGCGCAGAGGGCGCCGTCGGCCCGCGCGACGAGATCCTGGATCTCGGGCGGCGCGAGGGAGAGGTAGCGCCACGTCGGCTCCGAATTCAAAGTCCCGCGAGCGGCGGCGTCGGCCGCGGCCGCGGGCCCTGCAGCAGCTGCTGCCGCTGCGCATGCCGGCGCTGACGTGTTCGAAGAGCTAGAAGCTGCAGCCGCATCTAGCTGAGCTGCAGAACTGACGCTGACGCTTTCGCTTGTGTCTGCGGCTGCAGCTGGGAGCGCTCGCTTCGGGTCGAACGCAACGCTGCCGAGGTGAAGGCGGCGGAAGCGGCTGCCGTACTTCGCGGCGAACGCTGCGACCTGCAGGATCGTGCATTCTCCGCCGCGCGGGACGAACACGGGCTCGTCGAAGAGCTTCGACGACTCGCCGCACACGAGCTTCCGAAAGCGAGAGCATGTGGCGGCCAGCTTGAGCAGGACGTGAAGAGTGCCGCTCGCCTGGGCCTCACCCTGGATCAGGGGCCGAAGCAGGTCATCTGGCGCGGGCTGTCAGCTTGACGGGATGAGGTGACGCGGCCGCGGCCGCCGGAGCGCACCCGAAAGCCCCAGGATGTACGCGAGGTCCTCCTCCTCCTCCTCCATTATCGGCGCGAGCTCGAGGCGAGGAGAGCGAATCGCGGTCGGCGGCGAACGCGCCGCGGGGCGGGCCCGATTCACCCGAACCGCGGCCGGGTACAGCGTGCACGTGTCTGCCGTGCTCCGGTCAGCTGGCCGAGACAGCTGCGAGCCGCGCCGTCGTTTTAGGGCGCGTTTGTCTGTGGAGCTTGCAGCTGATCTCTCAATGACGGGGCCGGGACGACAGTGCTTCTATCGGTCATGGGCATGTACAGGTGCGTTGATCATGAGCGCATCTTAAGCTTGCGCACTGACCCGACACACTGCAGACGATCAAGATCAGATCCTGGCCATGCGGCTCGATCGCGCGAGCTCGCTTCGCTCACTGCGCTCGAGCTGTTCGAGCGCTGAAGCTGCAGCTGCCGCGCTGCTGATCATGAGCGTCCGGTTCGGGGATCGAACGCGATCCAATCTGTGCGCTGTGATCTTCGGCTGGAACCTTCCCGTTTCTAGATCTGGAGGCGCTCACAGGGCGCCGCGGCTCGCTCACGCGCCGCGCCGCGCCGGCGGGGGCGCGCGCGGGGCCAGCGCCCCGGCCAGTAGCAGCAGCAGCAGCCGTTGCGGGAGCAGCGCGCGGCAGGCCAGCCGGAGCAGGCCGCGCGAGCGAGCCCCGCTTCGCTGGCGGGGGGCGAGGCCGAAGACCCCAGCGGAGGAGGGGGCGACGTATACGTACGAGCGGCTGCAGGGCTCGCCGCGGGAGCTCGGCGCCTCGCCCTGGTTGGCCGACGGCCGCGGCTCGTCTCTCGAGCCTCGAGCTCTTGACCCCGTCGCCTGGGGCGCCTGCTGGCGGAGGGGGGGCGCGGCGGCCCCGCCGGCGGGCCGGGCCCGGTACGGCGGGCCTGGCGGCGGGCCCGGCGGCGGTGGCGGCCGAGCCCCACCGCCTTCAGCCCGGCACCGAGCCCAAGAAGGCCCATACCCCACACACACAAACAAAAAGATTCACCCCCCCCCCCCCCCCCCCCCCCCCCGCTCAGGTGCCGTACTTCGGTGAGGAGTTCGCTTCGGTCAACCGCGGCCTGCACTCCCCCGGGCCCGGTCCGTAGCCCCCCTCTTCCCCCCCTATCTTCACCTGAGCCGGGGAGGGGTACAGGGGCGTGCGCGGGGCCGAAGGGGGCGCCGGGGGACGGAGCCCCGCGCTTCAGCTTCGGGACCGCGCCGCAGCGCGTCTTCCCGCCCCCGTCCTCCCCGGACGGAGGCCTCCGTGCGCCACGTACCCCGGCCCGGCCCGGCCTGGCATGGCCCGGCTCTCCCCCCCCGCCCCGCTGACGGGCCGTCCGCCGCAGTGACGAGCCGCTCGGCCCCCGCCGGCCCCGGCCCCGGCTCCGTGCGCGCATACCCCCCCCACCCCCCTTCCCGCCCCGTACCCCCCGCGAGCGACCGTTCCCCGTGCCTCAGTACACGGTGCGGCCGACGATGGGTACGGAGCGGGACAAGAGCCTGCCGGGCACGGGGTGTTACGGCTTCGGGACGAGCCCGCAGCGGGTGCGGCCGCAGGCGGAGCCGCGCAAGGCGGTGTACATGGGGCACGAGTTCGAATCCGAGAGCCTCGGGGCGTGGAGCCCGGGGCCGACCGCCTACCGCCCGCCCCCGCCCCCGACCCACTCCCCGCGCTTCTCCTTCGACCGCGCCCGCCGCTTCTCCTGAGGCGGACGCCCCCCCCTCCCCCCCCCTCCCCCCCCCCCCCCCCTTTTTCTGGATCCGCGATTGGCCGGCAAAGCTGCGGCGCTCTCTCCTTTTTTCTCCCAGCGGAGAGAGAGAACAGTTTTTTTGTATGTCGAAGAGAAGTTGCGTTGGCGACGTTGGCCTAGGCCTGGCCTGGCCTGTAGCGCTTTCTTTGAGACAGTCAAGGATCGAGCCCGGCCACTTTGCAATTGTTGAATTGCAATGGTTCGAGCATCAAGTCTATATCGGGGGGCTCTGGTGCCAGTGATCGGTCTGGTCTGGCCCATATGCATGATCATGATCGGACTCCGGGATCGCGCGATCGCGATCAGCTGTCCTCGGCTTCGGGGCGCCCCTTGCATCGAATTCGAATGTTCAAAGGCAAGGATACGATTGCATGCGCAATGCAACATTAACGTCCCCCGCTTCCCTCTTCGGTCCCCTTTACCCCCCGCCAGCGCTAAACTCAGCGTATCCCCACTGCAGCGTCTCGCACTTGCTGAAACAACACTGCAGCTGCAGCTGGTTCGAGGTGATGATTGCGGCACATGTACATACGATGCACAGCACGTCGCCGTTAGACGTTGGAAGGAACGCGCCACGACACTCTAGATACCGGGTAGAAGACGGGGCGCCGGACGGCGGGGGGGAGCGAGGTGCGGCCCCTCTGCGGGCCTGCTTCGCCCTGGCGGGCCTCGCCGGCGCCGAGGGCGGGGGCGCGGGGCGCGGGGCGGGCGGGGGCGGCCCGCCGGGTCCGAGGCCGGCCGCGGGGCGGGGCAGGCGAACCGGAGGCGCCCCCGGCCCCCCCCCGTCGGCGCCGGCGGCGGGCCGGCGGCGGCGGGCGGCGGCCGGGCAGCGTGGAGGGACGAGGGGCGGCGGCGGGGTCGCCGGGGCGCCCGCGGCGGGGGGCGGCGAGGGCGGCCAGGGGGCGATGAGGCGAGGGAGAGCCCGCGGCTCAGATCTGAACCTGCAGGTGGGGTCGAGGCGGCGCGGGGAATCCGAAACAGCTTAGCAGGCGCCGGCCTTTGTGAGCGGAATTGAGGGGGAGGGGGGGTGGGGGCAGGTGCGAGCGCACGAGGTGCGCGTACAGCGTTGGAGCAGGGGGTACAACGTCGAGAGAGCGCTGGTACAACTGGTTCGCGCCCCGTCGAGAAGGACCTGGGAGGGGTACGGCTTCGGAGGGGCGCGGGTACAATCGCACGCGCCCCTGAGCAGGCCTGCCTGCGCCGCCGCTAGGCAATCTGCGGGAGAGGGGGGGGGGTGAATCCGGAGTCAGCGGAGGGGGTACAGGGCTGCAGGGAGGGTACCGGGATGGATCCGCGCAGGAGTACAGGTACGGGGGTGCACGTCGTCCCGCCTACGACCTCGAGGAGCGTCAGACAAGAAAGAGGGATACGGAACAGGGGCGTCGGACGGGTAGGGCGAGGGGCGGGGGGCGCGCACTGCTCCGAGAAGGAGGAGATGCTTGCCGGTGCTCGGACCCCGCGGCTGCCGGCGCTCAGCGGCTCGCCCGAGGAGCGGGCGAGGAAGGGGCTCCGCGGCATCTCCATGCCAGACGCAGACGCAGAACAAGAGCAGCCGCAGGGCCGGCGCGTCGCGCACGCGCCTCGGAGCGCGCGGACCACCAGCACAGAGCTTTTCACGTGCGCATGCGCGCGGCTCGAGCTGGCCACGATCTTTGCTCGGCGCATCGATTCCTGCGTCCGCACGCTGCGCTGCCAAAGCTCTCCTCTGGCGCGTTTAGCATCCTCGTTCCGATGTCCGTGCCCCGACTCGGCGATGCAACACTCTTCGGGAGACTTCGGGCAGTCTTCGGCTTGATGGGGGGTACAACTCTCCTCTGACTGACTCTTGGATACCCCAGAATCGCTAATCGGGATTCGGGAAGCTGTGAAGCTGAGCCCGAGAATCTTAGCTAGGGGTCGAGCCAGGTAGCTATAGAAGCACAGCCAATTCGTCTGCCGATCATTCGCGCTCCCGGCGGGCGAGAATGTGAGAGCCGGACATGATCTTGCATGCGAATGTGATCATGAATGCCATGTGACCCATGCAATCGCGCAGGGGCTGCGGTGCTTCGAGTTCTGAAGGCGTGCGAGGCGCGCCCGCGGCCCCTGCAGCCGCCCTAGCGGGCGGTGCGGGTGCGCATGCGTTGCGGTCAACGCGTCATGATCAGATGCGGGGCTGGCCATGGTCCGAGAGCTTACAATGTCCTGCGCGCAGCTTCTGTTCCATCGGAACCGCGGCCGCCAGCGAAGGCGCCCGCGGCCACGCAGCTTCATGATGATGATCAGCCGCCGTCGTCAAAACCGGCCGCGGCCGCAGTACAAGTGCCTTCGCCGGCGACCGCCGCGCCCGCCGCAAGGCTGCACCTTCTGCCCGCCCCGGGTGCGTACGCGTGCGCGTGGCCCGCCGCTGGAGGCCGCGCGTCTGATCGTGAGCCATCGTTCCTCAGAAACCACGGGCACGCTGCAGCCGGCGCGACCGGCGGATGCGGACGCACAGGCAGGAGCCGAGTCCGCCTCGAAGACGGGCGATGGGGAAGGTGCCCCCCGTGCCCCGGGGCGGTCCGCTCGGCCCCGGCCCACGCGCGCGGGGCGGGCGAGCAGACGAAGGCGCCGCGGGGCCCCGCGGGCGGGAGGAGCTCGAGCCGGCGGCGGGGCGGCGGCGCGGGCCGGGGCGGCGAGGCGGAGGGGGCGTGGGCGCACGTGTGCGGGACGGCGGCGGACGTGCGGCGGGCGGCGGAGCTGCTGGCGGACCTGCGCGAGGACTACGGTCTCGGCCTCTGGCGCGCCCGCCCCGCCCCGCCCCGCCCCCGCGCCCCGCCCGCGCCCCGCGAGCTGACCGGCCCCTCTCCAGCGGCGGGGCGGGGCGGGGCGGGGCGGGGTGCTGGAGGGGTGCAACGAGGTCCGGGCGGCGGGGCGTGCGAGTGCGGCGCGTTCCTCTTCCTCGCCTCGGCCGCCTCCGTCGTCGACGACGCCTGCCTCGAGGCCCTCAACGACGGTCCGCCGCCCGCCCCGCCCGCCCCGCCCCGCCCGCCCGCCGCGCCCGGGCCGACACGGTCTGCGGCGGGGGCTGCAGCGATCGACGGCGGCTGCGACGTGCTCCCCGTCTTCGTGGAGCAGCCGGAGGCGGCGCTGGCGCCCGGCGGCCTCGACATGCGCCTGCGGCAGTTCCAGTGGACGCGGCCCATCGGGCGGCCCGGCGAGGCCGGCTACGACGCCCGCATCGAGGCCCTCGCCGATGCGCTGCAGCGCGTCGCCCGGCGGCGGCGCCCGGCGGCGGCGGCCGGCGCGGAGGGCCGCGCCGCGCGCGCCCTCCGGATGGGCCGGCGGGACGAGGGGCGGGAGCAGGAGCCTCCAGGCCCCGCCTGGTCGCGCGGCGAGCTGCCGGCCGACGCCCCCGCGACGCGCGTCTTCATCTCGTACGGTGCGCCCTGCGCCCTCGTCTGCGCGGCGGCCGGCGCGGCGCGGTGCCGACGCCGGCGGCCGGCGGCGCAGCGCACGCGGACGCGGGCAGAGTGCGGGCGGTGAAGGACGCGCTGCTCGCCCGGGGCCTCTCCTGCTGGTGCGCCGCCGGCCCCGCCCCGCCCGCCCTCGCCCCTTCGTTCGCGCCGCCGCCGCCGACGGCCGCGGGCCCGGCCCCCCGTCGCTGCCGCAGGTTCGACGAGATGCAGCTCACTGCCGGTGCGGCCTCTCAGTTCATTACGCAAGTGCGCTTGCGCTCGCGCGCTCTGACTCCGAAGGCAGGCATGCGCTGGGTCGACGAGGGTACCCCCACCCGCCCCACACATCCCTCTCCCCTTCCGCCCTTCCCCTTCCCTCAAGCTACCCGAGCCCCCCCCCCCCCCCCTCCCCCCCCTCCTTCTTCCCCCCTTCCGAAGTTCACCCCCCGCCTCCCCACCCCACCGCCGTTCCCCGCCGTCCCCGCCACGCCCCTCCCCCGCCTGCGCCCACCTTTCCCCCCCCCCCCCCCCCTAGCCCCCTCCCACCCGCGCTCGCCCCCTCTTTCCTTCCTCCTCTCCCCCGCCCGCGCAAGGGCTGAGCTTTCCCCCTCTCCTCCCCCTCCCCCCCTCCCCCCCCCTCCCTCCACGCGGCCCTCTCCCCCTCCACCCCCCCCCCCCCCTAACAACTCTGCCCGCCGCTGAGGCCACGGCGGCAGTGGCGCGGCCGTGCGCAACTGCACGCACCTCGTCTTCTTCGCGTCGGCCAAGTCCGTCGCCTCGCAGTACTGCGGCGGTGCGCCCGCCGCCACCGCCCTCGCCGCCGCCGCCGCCGGGCGCCGAGGGCCGCTACAGAGGAGTTCGCGTACGCGTTCGACCTCGAGCGGCGCATCGTCGTCTGCTACCTCGAGGTCTGCCCCCGCCCCGCCCCGAGGCCCCGGCCCCGCGCGCCCCGGGCCTGACCGGCCGCCGCCCCGCCGCCGCGGCAGGACGGCGAGGCCGTGGCGAGGAGCGCCTCTCCCGCGCTGGCGATGCGCCTGCGCCGCTTCCCGCGCTGCGCCCTCGAGCAGGACGCCGCCGCCACCGCCGCCGAGGCGATCGCCGCGCGCATCGCCGGCGGCGCGGACGCCGACGCCGCCCACGGCAAAGACGCGACCGACAGCGTCGCTCTGGTGCGCCGCGTTTCGTGTGCGCGCCGCCGGTGGCCGTCGGCGACTACCGCGGCGCAGAGCCACGAGGCGGACGTCCCGAACGACCCGCTCCTCGGGCCCCTCGTGAAGGTCGGCCGCAGCGCGCCCGCCGGCCCCGAGCCGCGCGGGCGGCGGGGCTGAGGGCGGCCACGGGGCAGTACGTGCGCGGGAGCTGGAGGGGACGACCTTGCGACGGGCCTCGCGGCGTACGTGCCGCCCAGGGCCGCCGACCGCGCCAAGAAGGAGCTCGACCTCCACGACGAGGCCGCCGCCTTCCTCCGCCAGTTCGCCCCCGGCCCGCAGCCGCCGCCCGCCGCCGCGGCCGGCGGCGGCGCGGAGGCCTTCCGCTCGGCAAAGCACCGCGTGCTGCTGCTGCTCGGCGACGCCGGTGCGCGGGGCGGGGCGCGGCGGGCTGCAGAGCGCGTCCCGAGGCCGCGGCTCGCGTCGCGCGCGCGCAGGCACGAGCAAGACGACCTTCTCGCGCTTCCTGCACCGGGAAGCGTGCCGCAGCTGGGCGCGGGGCGAGCCGCCGGCCGACTGCCCCGCGACGGTGCTCGTGCCGCTGCCGGAGCTCGTCGGCGAGCCCGGCGGGCCGCGGCGCGGCCTGCGCGAGTTCGTCGCCGGGCGGCTCGGCGTGCCCAGCGGCGAGCTGCCGGCGCTCCGGCGCCGCTTCGGCCTCGTGCTCCTCCTCGACGGCTACGACGAGGCCCGCCGCCCCTCCCCTCCCTTCCCTCCTGCGCTCACGCGCCGCCGGCGCAGACGGGGGAGAAGGAGAACCTCTGGAAGACGAACAAGATCGGGGACTGGGCGAGCGGCGTCTTCGTCTCCTGCCGCACCGAGTACCTCGCCTCGTTGGACACCGCCAAGCCAGAGGTCGGCCCGGACTACGCCGTTCCGCAATCGAAATCGCTGAGCGCTGCGCAGAACTTGTTCGCGCCGGTCGTCAGCGGCGACGCGCCCGACGTCTCGCGGCTGCGGCAGCTCGCGACGCTCCCCTTCTCGCGGGGCCAGGCGGGCACCCCCGCCCCGCCCCGCCTCGGCCCGCCGCGCGTGCCTGACTGCGTGTGCGTCGGGGCGCGCAGGTGGAGGAGTTCCTGGGCAAGTACGTGCTGCTGCACGGGCGGGAGGAGGGCGCGTGGCCCTTCGAGCGCTACGCCGAGGAGCTGCGGCGCACGCCGGGCCTCGCCGCCCTCGTCGAGAACCCCTTCACCCTCTCCCTCCTCGCCCGCGTCCTCCCCTCCCGCGCCGCCGAGTGCACGGGCCGGTGCGCGGGCCGGCGCCGCCGCCGGTCCGACTGCGAGCCGACGGGGCCCGGGGCTCGCGCAGGGAGGGGCGGCCGCGGGCCCTGCGCTCCCGCGAGCTCTACCGGAGCTTCATCGAGGACTGGCACGCCCCGCGCACCGTGCTCGGCGGCCCACGGCCGACGCTCACGGGGCAGCTGCAGGCTGCGGCGGGAGCTGGAGCGGGGCGCGCCGTCTTCGGAGAAGGGCGGTGCGGGACCGCGACGTCGATTCGTTCCGTGCTCTCTCCCGCTCCTCCGGCGCAGACCGCCCCGCCCCAGATCGGCCTGAAGAAGGGGCCCTGCTGGAGGCCGGGTACGACCTCTGCCGGAAATTCGCCGCTCTCCTCTTCCGCGTGCGCGCCGGTGTCTCTTTCGAACAGCGCCGTTTTTGTTGCTGACCAGTGTCGGCGCAGATGGGGGCGAGCCAGGCCGTGATCACGCCGAAGCACGCCGGCCGTCGCGGGGGCGATGGCGGAGGGACCGCCAAGGCCGGCGGCCCCACCGACGCGGACCAGCTCGCGTGCGAGCGGCTGCTCGGCGACGGCTCGACGCTGTTCGTGCGGAACAGGTGCGCGGGGCCTTGAAGCGTGGGCTCGCATCGGGCGAGCGGGCGGGGCGGGGCGGCAGCTGCCCGCTGCGTCGGTGGCGGGCGGGCGGCGCACTCGGCTTTGCGTTCCTCCACAAGACCCTCGGCGAGTTCCTCGTCGCCGAGGCCCTCCTCGACTCGGTGCGCCCGCCCGCGGTCTGCCCAGGGCGCCGCTGTCCTCTTTATAGTGGCCGCAGCTGTCGGATGGGGGCGAGGAGTCGGCAGAGAAGGACGCGGCGATAAGCTTCTCCACGCGGTATGCACACATCGTTGTGTTTTAATTTCCACGCTCTGCCTGACACGGGCGGGAGCAGGACCATCGTAGAGGAGACGACCCTCGTCCGCTTCCTGGCGGAGGCCGTGCAGCACGAGCCGGCAATGGGAGCCGGAGACGCGCTGCTGCGCCTCGTGGAGCAGAGCCGCCACGCCGCGGGGGACGGCGACGGCGCGCCGGCCATCCTCGCGGCCGCCAACGCCGCGACAGTGCTCGTTGCGGGTGGGCCGCGGCCGCCCTCTTCAAATAGCTTCTCCATTCTCCTTACGCTGCACATGTGCAGCGCACTTTTCGCTGGCGGGGAGAGATCTGCATGGCGTGCGGGTGCCGAAGGCGAACCTGTGGCGCCTGGAAGCGGCCGGGGCGGACCTGCGGGGGGCGGACATGCGCGGCTGCTCCCTCGCCGAGGCGTGCCTCGCAGGGGCGGACCTCCAAGCGGCCCGCCTGCAAGGGTGCCGAATCCCGCAGTGGCCCAAAATGATGCATTTCGATGAAGTGAAAGCCGTGGCGTGGCTGCCGGTACACTTTCGTCGTTGAAGAAGCTCAGATGCTCGCGTCCAGTTTCTGAGTCGGGCGCAGGACGGGCGGCGGATCATGTCAGGGAGCGAGGACAAGACAGTGCGGGTGTGGGACGCGGAGACGGGGGCGGAGCTGCTGCAGCTGCACGGCCACAGGGGCGCCGTCACCTCCGTGGCGGTCTCGGCGGTGCGCAGGACGAGGAGCAAGTGCTAGGCTGAGGCAAGCAGCGAGCGCGAGGGGATGGCGGCGCGGGGCGCCCCGTGGGTAGCAAAAGAGGCGGAGGGCCGGGGCCGGGGCCCCGAGCCAGGACCGATCGCGAGATCTAGAGGCATGCGGGCGGGTCCGAGGGGAGCGGGGCGACGTCAGAGCCTGGCGGAGGGGCGCTGACTCGACGGGGCGCGGCAATGGGGCGCAGGACGGGCGGCGGATCGTGTCGGGGAGCGATGACAACTCCGTGCGGGTGTGGGACGCAGAGACGGGGGCGGAGCTGCTGCAGCTGCAGGGCCACACGGACTACGTCACCTCGGTGGCGTTCTCGGCGGTGCGCAGGGCGGGGAGCCAGTGCTAGGCTGAGGCAGGCAGACCGCGAGCTTGAGGGGATGGCGGTGCGGGGCGCCCCGCGGGTAGCAAAAGAGGCGAAGGGCCGGGGCCGGGGCCCCGAGCCAGGACCGATCGCGAGATCTAGAGGCATGCGGGCGGGTCCGGAGGGAAGTGGGGCGACGTCAGAGCCTGGTGGAGGGGCGCTGACTCGACGGGGCGCGGCGGCGGGGCGCAGGACGGACGGCAGATCGTGTCGGGGAGCGGCGACAACTCCGTGCGGGTGTGGGACGCGGAGACGGGGGCGGAGCTGCTGCAGCTGCAGGGCCACACGGACTACGTCCGATCGGTGGCGGTCTCGGCGGTGCGCAGGGCGGGGAGCCAGTGCTAGGCGAGGCAGGCAGAGAGCGAGGGGATGGTGGTGCGGGGCGCCCCGCGGGTAGCAAAAGAGGCGGAGGGCCGGGGCCGGGGCCCCGAGCCAGGACCGATCGCGAGATCTAGAGGCATGCGGGCGGTTCGGGAGCGGAGCGGGGCGACGTCGGAGCCTGGCGGAGGGGCGCCGACTCGACGGGGCGTGGCGGCGGGGCGCAGGACGGGCAGCGGATCGTGTCGGGGAGCCGCGACAAATCCGTGCGGGTGTGGGACGCAGAGACGGGGGCGGAGCTGCTGCAGCTGCAGGCCACACGGAGTACGTCCGATCGGTGGCGGTCTCGGCGGTGCGCAGGGCGGGGAGCCAGGGCTAGGCTGAGGCAGGCAGAGCGCGAGGGGATGGCGGCGCGGGGCGCCCCGTGGGTAGCAAAAGAGGCGGAGGGCCGGGGCCGGGGCCCCGAGCCAGGACCGATCGCGAGATCTAGAGGCATGCGGGCGGGTCCGGAGGGGAGCGGGGCGACGTCGGAACCTGGCGGAGGGGCGCTGACTCGACGGGGCGCGGCGGCGGGGCGCAGGACGGGCGGCGGATCGTGTCGGGGAGCCGCGACAACTCCGTGCGGGTGTGGGACGCGGAGACGGGGGCGGAGCTGTTGCAGCTGCAGGGCCACACGGACTACGTCCGATCGGTGGCGGTCTCGGCGGTGCGCAGGGCGGGGAGCCAGTGCTAGACTGAGGCAGGCAGAGAGCGCGAGGGGATGGCGGCGCGGGGACGCTGGCGAGGGATAAGGAGGGGCGTCAGGTTTCTCTGATAGGGTCGCTCGGCGCAGGACGCTGTCGTCGGGTGCTCGGATTCGGGCCGTGTGCTGGCGTGGGCGCTCCCCTCGGGAGAGCCCATCGACCCGGCGTCCCTCCCTGCCGAGGGCGGTCCCACACTCAAGCTTGAACCCCCTCAAAATCCGAGGGTCCCATTCGCCGTCTGTGCGCTTCCCGTGCGTCCCGCTGCTGCCTTTTGCGCGTGCGTTTGGCGCGCCAGCGCTCACGAGGGGAGGTAGGGCGGGGGGTCGCTGCTCGCCGCCGCGGGCCCCGCTCGTGGCCTCTCCGTCGAGCGCGTCCCCGTGCGCGGCCGCCGTCCCCGAGAGCCGCTGCGGCCCCTGCCGACCGCGGGCGCCGATTGCGCTGCGCGGCGTTTGCACGCAGCCCTTCCGGTGCACGCGGCGCATCGCTCGCACGGCGGCCCTCGAGGCGCGCGGCGCGCGGGTGCGTCGCCCCCTCGCAGCTCGGGCCAGGCCGGGGCCCCTTGCGAGGCGGGCGGGGCGGCAGGTGGACGCGGGGACGGGGCTGGAGCCGCGGCTGCGGCGGCTGCTGCTCCAGCTCGGCGCCGTCGAGGCCGGCGGGGCCGCGGCGCCGGATGCGGCCGCGGGGCCCGAGGAGGGGGAGCCCCTGGGGCAGCAGCGGTGAACAGAGAACAGCAGTCTGGTGCCCATTACGTATGCATTAATTTATACCCCGAGCAAATCCTGATTGAAATTGAATTCCGAAGCTCGATATCAGATTTCAATGGCTCTCATGTGTGATATACGATCGGGGATTCGAACAAATATACACGTGCTCTCTAATTTCTACGTAGTTTCGCACCTGCTAGGGCTGGACTCCGGGACTTCGGGACTTCCTAGAATCCTATGCCTAGCCCTATAGCTAGTAGACAGTCCTGTGCGAGGCGGGCGGGCGGGCCACCCAGGCCGCCCGCCCGCCTGCCCGCCCGCCCGCCCCGCCGGCGCCGCCCCTCGCTCGACGCGCCTTCTCTGCGGGGAGCGACGGGGCGGGCGGCGGCGCCCCCGCGCCCGGCCCGCGCCCGCGCGCTCTCCCTCGGACGCGGCGCTGGCGGAGGCCAAAGGGGCCGCCGGGCCCCGCCCGCCCTCTCGCTCCGCGAGCCGCGAACCCCTCTGCGGCCCTCGGGCCCGAGCCCCGCCCCCGCCCCGGGGTACGACCGCCCCGGCCCCGTCCCCTTCCTTCCTTCCTGCAGCGCGGGGGCGTCTCGTCGCGGCTGCTGGACGTGGGGCGGCACGCGGGGGCGGACCCGACGGAGCGGGCGGCGGGCGAGGCGGGCGACGGGGAGGCGGCCGACGCCGCCCTCAGGGCTTCGTGGCCGCCGTCGCCGAGCAGGTCCGTCCTGGGCCCGCGCGGCTGGAGGCTGGGCCGGGCGAGGCCGGGATAGGCTGGGCTAGGCCGGGCGAGGCTGGGCTAGGCTGGGCTAGGCTGGGCTAGGCTGGGCGAGGCTGGAGGGTGCGCTTAGAGGCTTGCTTAGCTCGCGCCCGTGCGGGGTTAAAGAGAGGGCTGGGCTAGGCTGGGCTAGGCTGGGGGCGAGGCTACTTCTTCGCTGGAGGATGTCCGCGCGCTCCCGCACCTCTTCCGAGGGACGCCCCCGCACGCCCAGCGGGTCGAAGGGCGGGTCGAAAGTCCGCGCCCCCCCACTCAGCCGGGTATAGGTACAACGTGCCGCTGGAGGCGGCGACTCGGCGAAGAAGGCGGGGCCTGCGTTCGCCATGAGCAAGCGGGACGCGTCGCCCCGGTCGGCGAGCGTTTCCCCGGGACCCGGCAGGTCGGTCGAGGGTGTACCCCCCTCCCAGCCCTGCCCTCCTCCCGGCTCTTTAGCCTTCGCTTCTTTAGCTTCATCTACTGATAAGTTCGCTCTTTCTACTGAGCTCTTAAGCCGTCTCTTCTTGAAAGTGATCTACTAGTAATTTTTACTCTTTCTGCTGAGCCCTTACGCCTTCGAACAGCTACCCCAAGAGCGACCCGTTCGGGCTGGGCAAGACCGGCCCCTCCTTCAGCACGGGCAGGGCGCCCCAGCGCGCCTCCTTCTCGCCCCCCCGCGGCCGCAACGATCCCCCGCCGCCCCTCGCCTCGTGCGTACCCCCCCCCCCCCCCCCCGCCTCTGTCCGCCGGGGTGCCGACGTCGACGCGGCGGCGCAGGGCAAGCCCGGAGCAGTTCGCGAAGCTGCAGTCGCGTACCCCCGTCTACTCGATGGGCAAGTCCAGCCGCTTCGCCAAGCCCAGGGGTACGGGTCGCTCGCTCCCGCGGCCGAGCGCACGGCTGAGGTGCGCCGGGGCAGAGGTGGCGCCGCCCGTTGGGAAGTACGAGCCGCGACCGCCGGCCCCGGGCCCCGCCGCGCGCATCGGCTCCGAGCCGCACCGCCTCCGGCCCGACACCGAGCCCAAGAAGGCCCGTACCATCCCCAGCACGAAAGAACTCGAAATCCCTTATCCCTTACTTTCCATGCCCCCTCGCCCCCCCCCCCCCCCCCCCCCCACCCCTCCCCCCCTCCTCAGGTGCCGTACTTCGGTGAGGAGTTCGCTTCGGTGAACCGCGGCCTGCACTCCCCCGGGCCCGGTCCGTACCTCCCTTCTATCCTCCCTTTTTTTTCACCTGAGCCGGAGGGTACAGGGGCGTACGCGGGGCCGAAAGCGGCGCCCGGGGACGGAGCCCCGCGCTTCAGCTTCGGCACGGCGCCGCAGCGGGTCTTCCCGCCCCCGTCCTCCCCGAACGCAGGCCTCCGTGCGCCGCACTGCCCCGCCCCGGCCTGGCATGGCCTTGCCCAGGCCCCCGCGCCCCACTGACGAGCCGTCCGCCGCAGTGACGAGCCGCTCGGCCCCCACCGGCCCCGGCCCCGGCTCCGTGCGCGGAAGCCCCCCTGCCCTCTTTCCCGCCCCGCCCCGTACCCCCCGCGAGCGACCGTTGCCCGCGCCTCAGTATGCAGTGCGGCCGACGATGGGGAAGGAGCGGGACAAGAGCCTGCTGGGCTCGGGGGGCTACGGGTTCGGGACGAGCCCGCAGCGGGTGCGGCCGCAGGCGGAGCCACGCAAGGCTGTGTACATGGGGCGCGAGTTTGAGTCGGAGAGCCTCGGGGCGTGGAGCCCCGGACCGACCGCCTACCGCCCGCCCCCGTCCCCGTCCCACTCCCCGCGCTTCTCCTTCGACCGCGCCCGCCGCTTTTCCTGAGGCGGCCGCCCGGTGCCTCCTTTTTCTGGATCCGCTGGAGGCCTGCAAGGCTGCGACATTCTCTCCTTGTTTTCCCAGCATGCTGCGGTGTCCAGCTCTTGCGCTTGTTTTTAAATGTCGAAGAGAAGTCGCTTTTGCGATATTGTCCTGGCCTGTAGCGCTTTTGGTTTTGTTACATACTAGTGCTGTTCAATTTTGTGTTTGCCGTGCAGTCACTGATTCATCGCGATGGTAGGGATACGGGTCTGGTGGCTCCTCGTCTTTGAAATCGCCCGCCGAGTCCAAGCCCCAGACCTCGTCGCCCTGCCGGCTGCCGTACCCCGCCTACCCATTCATCGGGAGCTCGGCACGTCAAGGCGCGGGCGGAGGAGCTGGGGCGTGAGGCGGAGGTGGCCGAGGCGGTGCGGATCCTCGAGTCCTTCTACGCCGGGGCGTTTACCCACCATGCCTCCACCTTCAGGGCCGCCGCCTCCTTCGCCGACCTCGGCGGCAGCGCCCTCCTCGCGCACTGCGGGAGCCCATGCCCCTGCACCGCTCCTCCGTCGATCTCGCCCCCGTCTGCTGATCATGAAATGCGAGATTCTCGACGTTGACGTTGTACCTTGTGTCACAGCGGCGGCCTCCGCTTGTACTATAGTAAGTTATCTATCGTTGACGGTGTATTCGAATTCGCGCTCTCTCTGGTCCCGGACCGACCTTTTTTTATGTACCTTCTAATTCAGCCCCCGCGTTTTGCTCCGAGGCTCGTGTATCGATGTGCTGCCCCCCAGCAAAACTTCTGGGCCACTGTTCCACGGATTAGCCAGCGGGATTCCTGATTCCGAATCATTGAATTCGGTTTCCGTTGAGCGCCCAGCCAGCGGCACGGTGGTCCCATTTCTTGTGCCATGCTGGAATTCGTCTCTGTAAACTCGAATTTTCCGAACTTCAGCTTCGGGTTTGAAGGGTAGCGGTAGCTATGGGCAGTTCTTCTCGTATTTATTGCACGCCGTCACAGACTACAATATGAGAGATATCGCATCAGTTTCCACGTAATGAAAAATTTGAGACGCCTTGACTCAGTGATGCGCATTTCATCACCCGAGTCTCCCATCAAGTCTAAGTGGGACTAGCTATAAGCTCGGCCACAAAATAGATCTCGAATTTTGATCCCCGCTACCACACAATGAGCAGCACTGCCTGGAGGGATAGGAAAGTGGACGGCTTCGGTCCGCCGGGCCACTGCAGGTGGCCGCGCGGTCACCCCGTGCTTTTCCCCGCGCCGACCTTGGCAGAGAGCTTTGTGGCTGGTTTTGCTGGAGGCTCGGGCCTCTCGGGCGCCTTCCCCTTTGCCTTCCCCTGGGGCTTTCTCCCGGCTGGGACCGCCTTCCCGCGCGGCCACCGCCGGGCCACCGCCTTCGCCGCCGCCAGCGGCTCCGGACCGCCCTCGCTGCACTCGCCCTCTCCCCCTTCTTCTTCGCCCCCGCTCGAGGCGGACGAGGAGGAGCTCGCCTCGACGGACGCAGCTTTCTTAGCCGCCTTTTTGGCTGCCGGCGCTTTCCTGCAGCGACGTCAGCGGGTCAGGGGCAGCGGACGGGCAGCGGCACACTTGGCCAGCGGGGGGCTCGACGACTTGGCATCGCTCCCGCCGATCTCGCCGTCGCTCCCCTGTGCCTCGGCGGCCTTCGCACTCTTCGGGGTCGGCGCCGGCTCCCGCTTTCGCTTCCTGCGCGCGAGTCGCTTTAATTCTTAGATATATAGCTCGCCGCGGCCACTCCACCCAAACGGAGCCGCACCCGTTCTCCGCGGGCTGCCTCTTGGCCTCTGCCGACGGCTTCTTGGGGGCGCGCTCCCCCTCTTGCTCCTCCTCCTCGACGGCGCTGCTCCCGTCCCGCTGCTCGGCCGCCTGCCTCCTCATCTGCCGCTGCGCCGCCTCCTTCGCGCCGCGCCTCGGCCTCCTGCACGCGCCCGCGCTCGGGAGGCGGGATCAGGGGGTCTGCGCGGCCAGGCGACGCACTCGGCCGGGCGAGCGTTCGCCCGCCCCTGCCCCTGCCCCTCCTCGCCCCCGCTCGTGTCCTCGCCCTCGACCTCGCTTCCTTCGTCAGTCGAGGAGCGCCTCCTCCGCCGGACGGCAGGCTTGGGACGCGCGCTGAGGGACGCGGACTGCAACGCCACATGACAATAGGGGAGAGAAGAGAGAGGAAAGAGCAGCCGGGGACCTGTTGAGAGGCGCGCAAGGGGCCCTGCTTGCCCTTCTGCGGCGGGCGGTGCGCGTTGGGCAAGGGGGGCGGTGGGTGAGGGTGCGGAAGCCCACGCGGGAGGGCCTGTTAGGAGTGTCGTCGGTGAGGGCAGCGGCCTTCCGTCCAGCGCCCTGCACCCCGCCTGTAGTGAGAAGACGCCGGGCGCGGGCCGGGCGGGCTGCAGGCGCGCGGGCTTCAGAATGTCGGTGGGGACAAATTGCGTGGAAAGCTGTGGTCCGCGGGGCGGCGACAAGTCAAGCGGGGGATGGAAGGGGAAGGTGGCGGGGACTGGACCCGCTGCGCCGCCGCGGCGCGGTCCAGGGAGAGGAAGAAGTCGGGCCAGAGCAAGACCTGAAGCCGCCTCGCTGAGGGAGGGAGGGAGGGGCGGGAGGGAGGGGTAGAAGAAGCACCTGGGGGACGAGGGCGGAGGGCCCGGCGGCGGCCGGCTTCGTGCGCGCCGCGTCGAGGGCGACGAGCAGGGCCAGTTCCGCGACCTCCAGGAGGGCCTTCGGAGGGGGGACGAGGAGGAGATTAGAGGAGAAAAGAAGGAGAGGAGATTAGAGGAGATTAGAGGGAGGTTTGATTAGATCAGAGAGACTCTAGGATCAATCGTTCTTGCAGCAGAATATGAATACGAATAGATGAATAGATCTATATCAGAAGAAGATCGAGCGTTAGAATACGGCTCATCTAATCAAAAGGACGCACGGTGGATCTCGGATCCAGGGCGTCGTCGGTCTGCTTCACGGAGCAGAGCAGCTGCTGGACGTACGGGAAGTTGTCCCCGCGCCCCAGCTGCGGGCGGCGGGTGAGAGGGACAGAGGGGGCGGGAGGGCGAGGCGTGCCTCGATAAGGGGCTGTAGGTACGCCTGCAGACACCGGGCCGCGCCCTTGTACTGCCGCGGGCGCGCCGGGTCGCTCAGGAAAGAGGATGGGGCGGCGTAGGCGGCCGGGGCGGAGCGGCGCACGCCGGGCTGATCGTGCGTGAAGTTTGGGCGGTGCGCGACGACGAAGACGAGGAACGGGACAAGGTCCTCCAAGACCTGTACCCCGGAGAAGGTCAGGCGAACGGACGGCTCGGGGGCGAGCCGTGCGCTCGCCTTGGCGGGCGTGTTGGCGGTGCGTCGCTTCCAGTCCGCCATCGTGCTCCGGAGGGCCGCGCAGGCCTGCGGGACGGGCCGCGCTCGGCGCGAGGCGCGGGCGAAGCGATACGATAGGCGGCGCACGGCGGCGGCGATGGGCTTGGCCGAGTCCTCGGCGCCTAGCGCGAGGGCGACGAGGAAGCGGGGCGCCATGCCCTCCCGCCCGAGCCGCTCCAGCTTGGTCACGAAGCGCCGCCGCAGGGCCGGCGTCTCGCCGAGCATGGGCCAGCACGCGGCGAGGGAGAGCTCGGGCGTCAGAAGCCGCGAGAGGTGCTGCCCGGCCGTCGCCCGCGCCAGGCTCAGCGCCGCCACCTGCCGAAGGTACTCGGCGTCCACCGCCGCCCTGCCGCCCGCAATAAGCTAAGAGGGGAGAGCGGAGGTGAATTGAGCTCTAGAGCAGAACTTCGAGAGAAGGCGCACTGGCTGGAGTCGTCGGCGGCGGCGGGCCGCTGGGCCATGAGGCGCTGGAGGACCTTGACGACGGCGCCGCCGGCCGCCTGCGCGTCCGCCTTGCCGAGACCGAGCAAAAACTTGACGAGGACCTTCGCCGCCGCCGCCTGCCCCGCGCGCGCTCTCGCTGGCTCGATCGTGGGGCGCGCGTCGGGGCCGAGCGCACGCGGATGCACGCGTCCTCGCTCGGCTCGCCGGCGGCCGCCTGCCGCCGCTCCTTCTTGCCGCCCTCCTTGGCCGGAGACTGCGGCGGAAGGCTGAGCGGGCGCAGCGGGGCGCGCGAGCGCGGGCGCGGGGGGCGAGGGCACCTTGGTGCTGCTGCCGCTGAAGATGATGCCGCTGACGAGGAGGCTCGTCAGCTTCTTCTTCTCCGCGTCGAACAGCTGCGCGGCGTCGTCGTCAGTTCATGGCGCGCAGCAGCGGCGGCGGCGGCGGCGGCGCGGGCGGGGCGGGTGGACGCCGCCGCGCCAGCGGGAGGTGGAAAGCGAAGGCAGCGAGGACGCGGAGGGCGGCCCGCAGATCCGGCCCCGCGAGCCTCGGCAGGGCCCCGGCGAGCTTGCGGAACGCGTCCCCGAGCAGGTCCGAGGCCTCATCGGCCCCCGCCACCGCCGCGAGGCGCACGGCCGCCTTCGCCGCCCGCCCGCCCCCGCACCGCGCTTCAACAACGGGTGCCAGCCGGCCACGCAGGTCCCTGCCGCCGCCCCTCGTCCCAGAACGAATGAAACGAGCTGTGAGCCAGGAGCTGCGCACTCGAGGGCGTCCGGGTCGCGCGTCGCGAGCTCGGGGACAGTGGGGACGAGGCAGACCAGGGCCCTTTCGGCCAGCGACGCGTGGCCCACGAGCGAGACGAGCGCGGGGGCCGCGGCGGCAACCGACCGCGGGCACGCCTCGCTCATCGCCTGCGAGCGAGATCCTCATAGGCCGAGGGAAAGAGGAAGTGAGAGAGAGCCGGCCGCTCGCCTTCAGAAGCGCGAGCGCCGCGGCGGCTTCGGCCTCGGCCCCCTCCCGGTCCTCGGAGGAGGCCGGCTTGCCGGCCTTGGGCGCAGCCGGCGCGGGCGCGGCCGCAGCCGCGATGGCCGCCAGCTCGCGCGCGACGGCCCCGAGAGCGAAGTTGCCGTGGCCCGGCGCAGCACCGCCAGGACCGGCTCGTGGTCCCCGTCTTCGGCCGCCCCCATGCGCGCCAGCGCGTCCGCCTGCGCGGCGCGGCGCGGCGCGGTCGGCCGGGGTCGCGGGTGCGCGTCGCGCACGGGGCGCACGAGGGCCGAACGGGCGGCGCCGGGCTCCGTGTCCGCGTCGGACGCCTTGGCAAGCGCCGCGAAGATCTGCGGGGCGCTCTCAGCTCCTTTTAAACTCGTGAAAGGAGCAAAGGCGGGCCTTGTTGTCCTTGTGGGAGTACGCGGCGCGCAGCTGCTTCAGCGTGTCATCGGGGGCGGGGAACCCCTGCGCCAGCATGCGGATGCATGCCTCGACGGGCGACACGGGCGAGCTCTCCAGCGTCTGGGTGGAAGTTCAGCACATCGGAGCTATACGAACTCGGCGCTGCTTGCCCCCGCCCCGCACCTTCCCCGCGGCCCGGAGCTCAGCCAGCTTCCCCATGAGCTTCATGCAGCTGCTGGGGACGGTAAGAGCGGGCAGAGTGGGGAGCGAGGCGGCCGGGCGCGGGCGCGCCGTGCGTGCTCCCTCAGGTAGGCCCCAAGGAACCCGGCGGAGAAGCGGCCCTCGCCGTTGCTCGCGTGGCAGGACCGGTAGAGCGCGAGCATGCGGCGCGCGCGCGCCTCAGGCGCCACCGACGTCCCGAGAAGCACGTCCTCGATGACCCCGTCCAAGAACACGCTTCGCATCGTGTCGGCGCGCGCGCACACACACACACACACACACCACGCACAAATCTGAGCGGCGCACCGGTCTTCGTTCTGGGAAGGGTTAGCGAGGGAGCAGTAGGCGGCGAAGAGCCGCGCGGGGATGGCGGCGAGGAGCGCCCAGGCGCCCGCATCGTGCGCGATGGTTTCGACGTACGCCTCCGCGAGCCGCTTGGCTGCCTCTCGCCGGACTGTCACCTGCGGCTCGCCCTCACGTGAGCACAGGGGTCGGCCTGCGCGCCTTCCAAGGCGCCGGCGCCGGCGCGCCTTGCGGTCGAGTAGGCATCGGGAGACCGCAGCGACGGTGCTCTCCCGCTTGTGAAGCTTCGCGGACGGGCGCTCCCGCATCGCGTCTGAGGCCGCGTCAGCGGAGCGAGACGGGCAGGGCCGGCGGGGCGGGACCGCGCGCACCCCAGAGGGCCGCCGCGGCCGCCAGGCGGACCCGCTCTTCCCCGTCTTGCGTCCGCACCTCGCACTTGGCTGCGGTCGCACGGGATCAGCCGCGTGCTCCGAGAGCCAGCCGAAAACCGCTCCGAAGGCCGCGCGCACCGACAATCTCGTCGAAGAGGGGGTTTCCCGGCTGGATGTTGAGCAGCAGGGTCCTCGCGTGCCCGCACATAATCTCGCGCACCTTGCTGCTCATGTCGTCGAGCCTGCGGGGCCCTCAGCCCTCCCAAGGGAGGGAAGATAGAGGAGAGGAGGGGACGAGGGGAGGGGGGAGGGGGGCGGGGGGGGGGAGGGGGGTGGAATGGGGAGGGGAGAGGGAGAGGGGGAAGCGGGCGGGGGGGGGAAGCGGACCGCTGGACAAAGTTCGCGGGGACGGCGCCCGGGCCGGCGACGGGCCCCCGCTGCTCCCTCTCCACCAGGCGAACGCTCATCTCCATGGCCCGGAGCCTCACGTCCACCTCGTCACTCTGCGGTCGCGTATATCGAACCGAAAGCAGAGAAAGCCTTCCAGAAGGGCCGGCCGGCCCGCCGCGGACCCGCAGCTGGTCGTCGATGAGGGGCAGGGCGGCGAACACGAAGTTGGGGCCGACGGCGCCCAGCTCGACGAGGAGCTCCATAACCTGCTTCTGGAGCACGGGCGGAATCTCCTCGTCCCGCGCCTTCTGGTGAGTTAAAATTTGAATTTCGAGCGAAATTGAATTCTAATCGGAGTCTCCACAGAGGGGACGGTGCACCGAGTCGTCGGCGAGAAGGGCGGTGAGAAACTCGGTGACGGGACGCTCGATGCGCGGCGCTGTGACCTCGACCAGCTTTCGGGCGAGCCGGTAGCGATCCTTGTGCTCCTCCCGCACGGGGGGTACCAGGTTCTGCAGGATCTCTCCCAGGAACCTGTTCGAGAGGCCGTCCGCCTCGTTGATCACGGCCGCCAGCCACGAGACGATCTCCCGCTCCACCTTGTTGCTGTGGACGCTCCTGCACGGTGGGGACTCGTTCGCGGGGGCGCCCCGGGCGGAGGGAGGGGCGCGCGGGGGGCGGAGCCGCCGCGCACGAGATGACCCCGAAAAGCGTGCGAACGTTCTCCATCATCAGCTCGTCCGCCATATCCAGGCTGACCATCAGGACCTGGGCGGGCGGATCAGATCAGGGGGGCGAAGCCCGGCGGGCCGCGGGCGAGCGCACAGCCGCGTTCACGATGTTCAGACGCTCCAGCATCCAGATGTAGCGCGAGAAAAGTGGACAGGAGCGGTCGTGCAGGCCCTTGAATTGCTCGCAGAAGAGCAGGAAAACCCGCTGCGCCGCGGGTCTCATTCAAATTGTCGGAGCGGCCTCGGCGGCCATTCGCGGCTGCTGCACGCAGCCGAAAAGCGCACGCGTTGAGCTCATTAACGAACCCGGAGTATCGCATCGTCGTAAGGAGGATCCGGAGCTTCGTTTCGAACGGACACGCTCAAATTAGCAGAGCGCGACGCGCCGCAGCTTGGGCGCGGCGCACCGAAGATGCGGATTACGTCGGATAGGCAGCACGCTGTGAATACCTTGACCGTCTTGTCCTTGGCGAGCGTCAGCATGGGGCGCAAAAACGAACGCTTGCACGAGGTCGTACGGCGTGCTGCGTGAGGCGCTTGTCAACGAGATCTGCATACACCTCGAGCTTGTAGTTGGGGTAGTCCTGGGAGCAGGAAACGAGGAACGTGTGCAGCGCCTGGCGATGGAGCGGTCAGGCAGCTGCAGCGCAGCGCCCGCACGCTTCGGGGCGGCGCAGGTACCTTCAGGCGCTTCACTAGGTCATCCTTGTTCGAGAGAGCGGTGCGAAGGAAGCCGCCGGCCACCATCTGGCCCTCGGAGTATGCGCCGGCGCTGGAGGACGTCATGTTATTCTCCACACTGCGTTGCCCGCTGCAGTACGTCGCGATTCGCCGCTGTTTGCCCTGATTTTCCGCGCTAGAGCTATGGCTTGGAGGGTACGGCGACTTTCATGAAACCTTGAGAGGCGAAGGTCCGCCTTGACGAAGGCCTCTCCAGGGCGCCCCATACAAACCGCGTCCGCGTCCGTCCCATACCGTAGAGCAGGAAAACACTGGACGCAGAAAATTAATGGATCCCGAAATTAGTGGACCGAAATCTTGACTCAGTCCACTAATTTCGGGCTCCAGTATTTCCTTGATGCTGCCCCATGCAGTACCCCCCGTAATTACCGCCCCATACAAGCCCGAAATTTTCACGATCCACTAATTTCGGGCTCCAGTATTTCGCCTAAGGGAGCGCCAAGTTTTCTAGTCCACTAATTTCCGGCCCAGTATTTTCCTGCTCCACGGTACCCCATATTAAACGCCAACAAAATAATCACAAATTAAAAGGGATCGCAGACGATAGCAATATATATATCAAGAGGGATCAAGAGGGACGCGATCGCGAGAACGCATAAGGTAAGGAGAACGAGTACGAGGAGAAGTAGTAGAAGAACTCAAGGACACAGCATACAAACCGCGTCCGCGCCCAGTTCAAGGCCCCAGCGCACTGCAAAACAACTTTGAATTGTTGTGCTCAGACAATCAACTCCCACTTCTACCTCAGGAAATACTTTTTTTAAACAACTTTGAATTGTTGTGCTCAGACAATAAAATCCTACTTCTACCTCAGGAAATAATTTTTTAAACAACTTTGAATTGTTGTGTTCAGACAATCAACTCCCACTTCTACCTCAGGAAATAATGTTTTGAGAGACTACGGTGGGGAGAACCCCCCGTAGGTAGTAATATCAAATGACAATAAAATGATCGCAAATTAAAAGGGATCGCAGACGATAGCAATACATATATCAAGAGGGATCACGATAAGGGATCACGATAAGGGATCACGATAAGGGACGCGATCGCGAGAACGCAAAGTACGAGGAGAAGTAGTAGAAGAACTCAAGGACACAGCAGTCGCACTAGAACTTGCAGAGCCAGAGAGACGAAGAGAGACGAAGCAGTCGCAGTGCAAGAGTAGCAGCAATAGTAACGGTTTTAATCTAGATCGAAATAGGCTGCGAAATAGGCAACGCAAGCAACGGCTGAAGACCGGCCCGAAGCACCGCGGACGCTAGAAGCAGAGGAGCGGAAATCGGATTCGGAAACGGCAGTAAAAGAGAAGGGGCGAAACGCAGGCCAGAAGTGACAGGGAACAGAGATTGTGGTGCTAAACCAGGAGGAGGCGGCAAAGAAATCGAAGTAGAAACAAGAGTAGGATACACGTGAGGAACGCAATCATACACAGAATTCTCGCTGTCATGAGCTACACGATCAGACGGTCGCTGAAGATAAAGAGGCGGGACTGCCCGAAGGAAGAGGCAAGGCTAACTAACGACAAAGGGAATGGAATCAAAGGGACAGGGAGAGCAGGGAACACGCGAGGTACTGGAAGATGCAAAGGACTGGCCTGACTCACTAACATCGATGCAACTGAAGGTAAACTAGACGTCGACTGAGTAGAATCGAGAATCGATACAAGAGTATCGTGAACCAAAGGATGCCATGCAGGAACAGGAGGAGGGGGCGGAGCGGGCGGAACAGCTGAAGAGGAAGCCATAGCGATAGGGGAGAAGAGCCGAGGGCGCTGTGGTACAGGGGGTGGGTCGATTTCCGGACCGAAAACCGAAGGAGACCGAGAGCGGCGACAGGGAATAGCCTGCAGATTGCCGAGCTGGCCATTTTCTAGCGAAATCCTTGAGGAAAATTACATGAGCTCTGCGGCTGTATCGGGGTACATGCTAGCACACAGCTTCGATGGAATATACAAGCAGGGGGGCAACGGCACCCCCCCCCCCCCCTCCCCCCCATTTACTGATGACATAGCGAAAGAAATTTTCATGCGTAAATGAATTTTTATTACGCGATCTAGAATTCGAAGCATTTAGACCTGCAGCTGAAATTCGATCGAGGAACGTGCAGCGTCGACGTCAGCTGCAGTGCCGTCGGCCGCGCCGATCTAGACTCTTAGATCTTGAAGCGGAGCTGTTACTAAGTTCAACGGTTAAGATCTAGACTCTAAGATCTTGAAGCGGAGCTGTTAAGATCTAGATCGGAACTGTTACAATTGGGTACATTGATGAACTACAGGACAGCTACAGAGAAGGCGGCTGGCCCGGCGGCGCCGCGGCGCGCGCGCACACACGCTCGTAATACGGTTCTATCACGGCTTACGATATCGACCGGCGGCTGGGCGCTAGCGCTGCACGGCACCGGTCCTGCACCTGCGGCTGCCAGGCCTCCGCATGCGGGCCGTACGTACCGGTAGCACGTACTACGGTACTTCTGTTGCACTGCGCATGCATATGTGCAGATCGATCGACTGTCCGGTTGCGCTGCGGGCCGCGCCTCATGAGTCATGATCAGCCTGCAAAGGCCCTGCATGCGGCCGCCGGGCTGCGGCTGCAGCCTTGCAGAGCGCTTTGCGCGGGGTGAAGGGAAGACGCGTACGCCTATACCGGTACTACGGTACCCTGTCCTAGCCGCAATCGCGAGCCTATCATAGTATCGACGTCGCTAGCGCTGCCATCTTGGCATGTGCCGCAGACGACGGCACGGTCGACTTCGGTTACGGTCGGTACCACGTGCCACAGTATACGTATGCCTCCGACCGCCACGTCATGTCCGAACTTTCGGAAGTCTGCGAGCTCGAGTGAAGGGGAAAACACTGTCGCATTCGTGTTTTTAGAAGTTGCCCAACAGCTCATTGTCTTGACGTCATGACTGTGAGCTGTCGGCAATCGCGAGCCGGTCGCAGGCTCGCAGCGTGTCGCAGCCTCGCAGGACTCGGCAGGAGTCGCAGGCTCGCAGTCTGCGAGGCTGCCATGTCACAGTGTCGGGCACGTGCACTGTTCCACACAGTGCCAGAACAGTGTTGCACACTGCCAATGGGTCACTTATCAGTGATTGCAGCTGTACATGTCTGACATTACTGCAGCTGGACTCTGGACGCATCTGGACTCGCGGCTGGAGTCACAGTACTAGCTGGTAGTGGAGTGCACGCATACGGCGCGTGGCAGGCTGCACTGGCATGGCTGTGGCAGCCCACTGCAGCTGGCAGCCTGTGGCAGTGCACTGGCAGGCAGTGCACTGCACCGCGGCGGCATGCATGCCCATGCGCAGGGCATGTGCATGTTCTGGTACCGGTTACAGTTGCACGAGCTGGCGCCTCGAGCTCGGAGACGTCGACTCCGGATCCGAGCTCGGAGACGTCGACTCCGGATCCGACGACCCAATTCAGTTACCTCAATTGAGCTATCGAAGATCTTTGGCTCGGCCGTTCCGTGAGAACCGAGATTTTTTACGGATGTCCGCATGCATCATAAGTAATAAGTTATAACTTAGAATACTGCCAACGGAAATACCACGCTCGCTATGAACAGAGGTGGCTGGGCGGCATTGCTGCCGCTTGAAAACCTTCGAATTCAAAGGGAAAGTCTTCCTATTTTCGTACATGTACTTGAGCACGTCGAGGTGAGAAGAGGTGTCGCTGGACCAGGCGAGGGCGGGGTAAAGAGAGGAGGTCCAGAGGGCGAGCTCGTTGTCCGCCCAGTCCGGGGCACAACCACCCGGGCGACGGCGCTTTAAGTGATCAGTCTGGCTCATGATCACGATCAGCTGTCATCGGTTGAGGGGCATCCCGCACGCGTTCATCGAATGCCGAAAGCGGGAATACAATGACGATCACGGGTAGCGGGGTTCAGGCTCCGGTGGTGAAGAAGAATGGGAGTAGATGAGAGGACGAGAGGACGGACGGGGCCCAGGGGAGTGCAGGAACCGGGAGGGGGGGGAGGGGGGGCGGGGGGGTGGGAGGGGGGGGAGGGAGGAAGGGGAGGGGAGGGGGGGGACCGGGGGGACCGGGGGGACGGATGGAGAACTACGAGAAGCTCGTCGCCAGGCGCGCGGCGGCGGCATCCCCCTCCGATTCTTCCCCCCGCTCTAACTCCTCGTAGCGCCGCAGGTACCGGAACGACAAAAACGTGTTCCCCCACACGGTGGGTGTGCTGCCAAAATCGACCTTCACACCTTGGGTCCCGTAGAACTGGTCCCTGATGCGCATGACCCTGTTACTTGAGATCACCCCCCTGGCTCCGACGTCGACTGTGCATGCAGATCCCACGCTCCTGGTCTCGCAATCTGCCGCCACCCCGGGCCCGCGTCGACGATCGAAAGGGGAACTCAAATCTAAAAGGGGAATGGAAAGCGGAATTCACATGTTAGGGGAAAAGGGGGGAAGAGTGGAATTAATTGATTGATGGGAGAAAAAAGATGTTTCAATCAATGGGAGAACGAGGAGAATTGATGTGTGCGCACACGTTGTTCCGCACGGCGGGGTCTTCCCCGTCACAGGTTACAATGCCCAACTTCTCGTTCTGAAATACGAAGCTGTCCTCTGCATTGCCTTTAGCCGACTGCGTGAAGACTATTCCCGCCAGGCCGCAGCAGTCCCGAGTTCCCTGCGCGTTGCAATGTTGCAATGGAATGATCGAGATGGGCTCGACGAATGGAGAGAAGCCCGAGGTTGAAAGATCTAGATGAGCTCTATGAGCCCTAGCTGCAATTGAATACCCCCTTAATAGGTCTAGAGGAAGAGAGGGTCGGGCTGCCCGCCGTAGAGCTTCGGGTGTGTTCCCGGGCCGGTAACTCTGATGCCATAGCCCGCACTGGATACGGAGCAGCTCTCGACGGTGGCTTGGCTTTCGCCTGTGATCAGCACCGCTGTTTCCGCAGGCGTGAGGCACCGGATTGTAATGCCCGTCACGACCGGAGTCTTGGGGCCCTTGCAAGCGCAGCGCCGGCTCGTGGCCGCCCCACTGGATGATAGCCTCTCGCGATCGTGGCCGCCCCACTGGATGATAGCCTCTCGCGATCGTGGTCCGATGTTGCTCAGCTCTTTCTGATTAAGCACCACTGCCTCTCTGTACCTGCACAAGCGAGCGGTTCCAGTGCCCGCGTCATTAGAAGAGCAAGCGACAATCAATCATGATCAATCCAGATTTATGTGGACGCACAAGCCGGGCGCCCTTGAAAAGCCTGCCTGCAGCTGATGGCATCCATGATGCTCTGCCTGGGCGTCACCCGCGTCAGCTCACCTGCCCGCCCGATAAAACAATTATCTTTTGAATTCAACAACTTCCCCGCCCAGTCAGCCTGATTAGACTTCCCAGCCTTGAGCGCCCCCACCCCGTCCCGCCCGCCCAGGCCTTAAATGATTAGCTCTCGGTTGGGCGGTGCAGGCAGCGGCGCGGTCCCGGCGGCTGCCGCGGAGCAAGATAAGCAAGTCTTTGGTGTGTCTTCGTTGGCGTGTGCACATCGGCACGTTTAGATGTCGAACAGTGATCCTCATATATATGTGCAATGCAAGTTTCAATGCTTTTGTGTGTGCGCGCGCGGTGCTGGGGGCTGGGCCGGCTGCGCGTGCAGGGGGCGGGGCGGAGGCAGCCGAGCCTGATTCAGCCTGATTTCAACCTGATTACTAGCAGAAGGCCGGGCCGCCTGGTGCGCCGCGGGAAATGCACGGGGGGCTCAGCGGCATGCTCAGGCAAGCTGGTTTGTCTTAGCTGTAGGGCCGGCTCTTCTCCAAGAGGACGAGGCTTCAATAAAAAGTGCAGGTAGCAGATCGAACTGCCGAGCTCGCCCCGAAGATCGTCAGCAGCCTTCGTCGGGTCGAACGTGCTGGGTTCCCCCTTAAGAATCGTGATCTGCGTGATTTCGGTCAACTGGCAACTCCGACAGAACGGCGTTAAAACCGCCCCGCGAACCACAGAGGCAGAGGTCGCGGGAAGCAAGGGCGCCGGCAGACTGCGGCGAGGGATATTGTCAAAGGCGAACATCAGCGAGCAAGCGCATATCGGCCGCGGGGCGAACTGCAGGCTGCAAGGCCGCTGCGGGATGGGGAGTTGGGGAGCGAGATCGAAAATTGAGATCTCAGAATCTTGCGCAGGGTTCGTAGAAATTGTCGGAGGGACAAGCGGGCCGGGAGGCAAAGAGCTCGCAGTGTTATTCCACGCCGCCCCGGCTTACCGTATGTGTAAGCGACAAGCTTGTGATCTTTGATTTAAAAACAAAGTCCTAATTGCAATCCCAACAGTCTCACGGAGTTTCCGTCGGCCGCAAGCACGACGTTGATGCAGGCACTGGTCGCGGGATCGAAACCGCGCGCATTTAGGCAGGTGTACGTCAACTGCGCGAGGGCGAAGTCAGGAACGTTGCTACGTACGAAGCGCAAATTTGGATCAATAGACACAGAAACGAATCAAATCAATTGTAAGGCCCTCGCTTTCGTGTCCACATAAGAGTCGACGAGGCAGGTCGTGGGCGTGGACGTCTGCAGCGGCCGCGGCTGGTCGCAGGCCAGGGCCCGTTGTATACAATTCGATTTTAATAAATTGCAAGTGTCGGTGCATCCCATCAGCGACAGTCACGTCAGCGCCAGTCCTGGGCTCCGGCCCAGCAATCGTCAGCCCGGACGCAGATTATAATTCATTTGACCCCGCCAGCAAATCAGTCAATTGCGAGTCAGGCAGCATTGCCTTCGTTTAAGCTTCTCATAAATCCGGCCACAGGCCGCCTTCACATATAGCCACAGGTCCCGCTGGAGCTCGCAGCGCCGTACAGCTGCCCCGCGACGCAGACCATAGCCGGAACTTGTACGCGGCGAGCGCGCCAGTGACGCTGATGGCGGTCGACGCGCTCCCGCCTGGGAGGGAGGCGGGCGTTCCCTTCGACTCGATGTACAAGAGGGCGCACAGCGTCTGCGTCCGCCACCCGATGGATCCGGCTCGCGGGTGCAGCAGATATCTCAAAGCTTGAGCTCGCAATTGGAGTTCGAGAATTCAGTTCGCAATCGCATACTTACATTAAAGGTGGTCTCGCTTTCTAGCTTGTCAACATCTCAACATTCGCACGCGATAGCTAGATTTACATCTATGGTAACGTACCAGTTGTACATATGAATTGATAATATAAATTCGATTTGCAATTGCATGATTCGCTTCGCACCTTTTTTATTGGCCACGATTCTCCGATTACAAGACCAATGCCCAATGTGGACATAGTACCGCAATGGCATGCATACACACAAACAGTTTGACACTCAAAAACATGGCATTGACACTTACTTGTTGTTTATTCAAAAGACACCTCATCAATACTTGGCGAGGCCTGTGGCTTCATGTAGCTGTAGGCCCGGGCCCGGGGGCACGACAAATCAGCGATACCCCCTTCACCCCTTAACGATACCCCCTTCAACCCCTTCGAACGATTAACGATTCAAATGTAAATTAATAAAAAAACCTATTGCACGCGTACGTGTGATGGATGAGGCGTACAATGGAGAGACGGATGATATGCCTGGCTTCAAATAGAGACGGATGACGCGTGCAATTGCGATCCCACGGTCGACGTCGAAACGTCAGCCGCGATCGGTGACGCCGGTCGACGTCAGCTGCAGAGGAACTGAAAGACGGCGGTCGCGAACGTGGCGACGGTCAGGCTCCATGCAAACCGGAGCTCGATGCCCTGCGCATGCGACGCTCTCTGAATCAGCAGACGGCGGATATCGATGAGACGGGCCGTTTGCCGGGGGCGGACCGAGAGTGGGGCGGCGGTAGCGGCTGCGGAGACGTACGGGATGCCCGCCGCGGCCGTCGCGCCGTGAAGCACTTTGGCCTATATATGGGAGCGTCGCGATAACATGCAGAAATTTTAGATTTAGATAGTGCCCCTAGACACATGCATGCGGAGATCCCCGGGCCCCAGATAATGTTGCCCCTAAACAAAAGTTGAAGGCGATATATACTCACATCACGGATGAGGTTCGGGGGCTCTGTTGCGGTCATCTGCAAGAAGGACCACCGGAGGGCAGGAATGCTTTCTCGTGGCTGCAGCGGTACGTTGAATCCTATAAGCATGGGTGGCCTGTATGTGCCGTTTACGAACAAGTCCATCAGCGTCTCGGAAGAGGGATACGGGTTCTGTGTAGACCGAGAGCGGAAGGAAAAGGCGTAGTGTGTCCAGTAAGTCCAGTCTGTGTCCCCCATCCAGCCAGGTTCAACATGCGCCCCGTTGAGCACCATGTTGAAAATTATGCTGTCATAGACTGCGCTCCAGGGATCCGGAAACAAGCACGGCGAATCAGCGGATCCGGTCAACGAACTGCAAGCTTAAGCGTGAACAAACAGCAGATCCGGTCACCGGTGATGTCCAGAACTGTAGTGTTTGTTGTACGGTTGGAGGCCCGGACCAGGCTGACGGCGCTCGCGGGGGAGGTGGCGTTGAAGCGGCCCAGCCTCGCCCAGAACTCCACAGTCATCCCCTGCGTTTCGGAGACAAAGAACGAGCGCGTGTAGTCCTCGTCTGTGGTGAGCTCCAGCTGCGCAATGATGAGCGCGGCATAAAACACAGATCCGACCGCGCCGCCAGCTCACCTTCACGCTGCCACCGGCATCCGGTCGAATCTCACTGCATGGAATCTCGCTCTTGTCGACTGCTGCAGGACAGGTGCGTGCGGTGTAGTTCGCAGGGAGGACGCCGCCATGGAAGCCGCTGCAGAACCCGGGGTCCGACTGCACCCAGCGGGCGCTGCCGTTCTGGACGGCAGTCAGAGGCTTGGGCGAGCAGTCAGCGTCGTTGATGATGGTCGACACGTTGAAGTCCGTCCCGGGAGCACCAGAGTCGAGCGGGACTGAGAGCAAGAGGGCGTTTAGAGGGCGTGATATCGCGAGGAAGCACGCGCGCGGGTTGCAATTGGGGCCGGGCCGGGGGGCGCGCGCTCACGGTTGATCTTGAGGTCGGAAAAGTTCGTGGTGTAGTTGTCGGCGCCGCTGCGGATGCGCCGGAACCGGCTGGCTGCGATTTCACTCGAGTCCAGAGCCCGCCCCCAGACGCGAATCTGGAATAGAACTCGGAATATGAATATTAATATGTACATGTAGGGGCAGAAAATCGGCAGATGGCCATGGGAGGGGGAGACGGGGTGGCTGGAAGGGGGGAGGGGGAGACCGGGTGGCTGGAAGGTTGGGAGGGGAGAGGGGTGGCTGGAAGGTTGGGAGGGGGAGAGGGGTGGCTGGAAGGGGGGGGGGGGGGGGGGGGGGGGGAGGTCGCGAGCCTCAAGGTCGGCTTATCTCGCGGATAGCGGTCGGCTTGGCCATGGCTTGATTAAGCTCCATGAACGACCAGCGGAGAGCAGGTGCGCTGTTGGGTGCGGGGACGTACCCCGTGATGGGCACAGTTATTAGATGCGGCACAGCCGTTCAAGTGAACGCCTAATTTGCCGGACTGTCCATGGAGCACAAACGCGTAGTGTGTCCAGAAGGCCGCCTCCGCCGGGCGCCTCCCCGACAGAGTGCTAGCGCTCTGGACGCCCTCCGGGGCGCGAACCCTCCAGCCGCCAGCGGATAAGCCAAGCGGAGGCTCTTGAATAAGAAAAGCACGAGAGGCCTGGGGCACCGTACAGGTCGAGTTCGGGAGAATCCAACGGGCCGCTGGCGTTGTGAGCGCGGACCAGGCCGGGCTAAGCACGTTTTCGTTGGATGTCGATTCGATGCGGTCCGGGTGGACTCTGGCCCACAGTTCGATGGTCATGTCCCGGGCCTGGGACCAGAAGAGCGAGCGCGTGTACTCCTCGTTCGTTGTGAGCTCCAGCTGCCGGGGCAGTTGCAATTGAGCGTCAGTTAAAGCAGCGACGAGATCGCGCGCGCCTCGGGTATCGATGCCGCGATCGTAATCATGATTATGGCACACCTTTAGGCTGTACTCCGGCTGGATTTCGCTGCACAGAACGCCGAGCTCGAGCTCGCCATCTGCAGCTGTGGTCGCCGCGATCGAGAGTGCCAGCAGGATGTATATGCATATGTCCCGGTGCAGTGCGAGATATCGATCTAGAGCGAATGCCGCGCATCCGGCGGGCGCGTGCATGCGAGCCATTCGTATGCATATGCATCGATATCTGGACCGCGACGTCGACGTCGACCCAGACTCCTCCAAAGCAGCTGCAGCTGGAGCCGCGGGCTCATGATCAAGCCTGTAGCTAGCCATAGGCCTAGCTATAGGCATACGTAGACCTAAACAGCTGGCGCCCGCGCGCGCTAAGCCTGTGCCTCCTCTTATATAACTAGGCGCGGGCGTGCTCCAGGGTGCCAGCCACTGCCAGGCTGCCAGGGCTGAGGCCCAAGGCTGAGGGCCGAGGCGACTCAGTCGAGCCTAGGGTTGGTGAATTTCATGAAATACAGAAAATTGGCGTTGAAACTGAAAATCGACCCTTTGAAAGATTTGAAATTTCAATTGAAATTTCAAACGGCAGTGCAGCATTTGCAGAGACCCTGCGCACTGCGGAGAGTCTCTTTCACTCTCAACTGTCTTTTGTCGAGTTCACTCTCACTCTGTGAGCCTCTGTATTTTCAATGGCTTGAAATTTCAACCGGCCAACCCTAGTCGAGCCTAGTACAGGCTGTACAGCCTAATAGTGAGCGCCTGAGCGGTAGTACCGGCCCTACTGAGCCTATACTCCCGTCGGGCAATAAATTACTGCGGCGTAAATTAACGCGGTGTCAAACCTGGCCCTCGATCCTAGAGAATTAACGCGGCACCAAATTAACGCGGTACCGCGTTATTTGGTACCGCGGTATTTAACTGAGCGCGGTATATATATATTACCAACGCGGTATCTTGAGATTCTTGACTTGCTGAGCTCGAGTCAGTCCACTAATTTCGGGCTCCAGTATCACAGTATACCGTATACTAGTACGTATGGAGGAGCGACTCGGACTCCGGGACCCGAGTCCGGGACCCCGGGTCTCAAAGACTCCAACCCGGCAAGCGAGACTCGGAGACTGAGAAGTTGCCGAGAACTCATGAGTCATGAGTTGGCGACTCCGGGCCGGGGCCCGGGGGTAGGGGCGTGGACCGGGTCGGGGGGTCGGCCCGATCGACCCGACCCGCTCGCCAGGCCGACCCGACCGGGTCGACCCGGGTCGGCCCTGGGGGGGTACTTCTATCCCGCTTTCGACCGATAGAACACCGCAAACGTGATGAATTACATCGAAAACGTGCTACAATTTTAATGCAGCAGAAACATTATAAAGATGCAATATTTGCAATATCTAGATGCATTATGCGCTCCGGAAACGAACTTCTGCTGTTTCGGGGGGGTACGTATACGTATACGTATATTCCATCAAGCAACCACGTCCACTGTACATGTACATCTGCATGCATCTGTGCGACATATAAGTGCAATACACATAGTATGTGTAATATAGACGAAGATCTCAGCATTTATCAACGCTTCAGAAAGGTGGAGAATGGTCCCCAAGGGTGTACCCAAGACCCTCCGGCCCGGGTCGACCCGGTTCGGGCCCGGATCGGGTCTGACCCGGGTCGGGAGGTCGGCCCGATCGACCCGCTTGCCGGGCCGACCCGACCGGGTCGACCCGGGTCGGCCCGGCCCGGTCCACGGTCCTACCCGGGGGCGCCGGGGGGCCGGGCGGCCGGGGCCCGGGGGGCCCAACTTGGCAATTGCAAGGCGCTGCCGCGCTGAGCCAGTGAGGGACTGAGCGGCCCGGCGGCAGTCTGAGGGCCTGAGGCTCTGAGCCCCCCACTGGGCCCCCAGTCTGAGGGTACGACGCGACTGGTCGCCGAAAAGGCCATGGACGGCGATTCGAATTTTCAAGTTTGAATTCATGATCGCCATCAATGCCGATATCTCGCTTGGCCGGCGCCACTCTCGCCGCCAGTCGGCGCCAGATCAGAGCAGATCTACTACTAGACGATTCGGAGCTGCAGCCTGCAGGCCGCTGAGGCGGCCGGATCATCGGATCGGCGGATCCGGAGTCCCGGACTCCCGGGTCCCGGGTCCCGGACTCCCGGCCCCGGGTGCCGGCCCACTGCCGGGCGGACTCGGGAGTCGGGACTCGGGAGTCGGGACTCGAACCAGCTGCGCATGCACTGCCGGCGGGCCGGCGGCGGCGCAGTGCCCGCGGGCCGCGGCCCGGCGCAGCGCAGACTCCGAATCTCCGATCCAGATCCGCCCGGCGGCCTACTGCTCAGCCCTGGCAGTGCTCATCACGCAGCTCATGCCCCATGATGATCAGCGGCTCCCCCGGCAAAGCGGCGTCAGTTGCAATTGCAATGGCGCGTCGACGTCCACGTAGATCTAGAGCAGCTCATGTCGAGCAGCTGCAGCTGCTCGTTGTTGGGGTGCTGGTCACGTGTGCCGTAGCTTTTGCTTCGTCCGACTCGCACGGTGCGCATTCGCTATGATTGCGGTCTAGCTATATAGCTCTGACTGTCTCACGCGCCGCCTGGCATTGCAGCACGCTCATGATCCGCGCGCGTGCAGAATCGATATCTCATGACACATACACGCTCAATCATACGGATCGGCCGCGGGAGTCCTACTCATTCTCGGGTATTTACGGTTGCAAACTCGCTGGCCTGCACGGCTGTCACGTTTGATCGTGTTCCTGATGGGCCGCCCTGGCCTTGGCCTTGGCGCCGTGCGCAGCTGCAGCAGTCCTTCCGACGATTTCGGAGGCGGCATCGCTGCCCACATACACGAATTCTAAAGGGGTGCTGCCACGAGAACTGGAGAAGTTGCGCGGTACCGGTCACGTGCACGCGGCGGGCCTCGAGCTCCGCGATACAGATGCCCTGAACTCAACAGACGGTACCGGTGCGCGCATGTGGAAAATCTAACTGATGCATACGTTGGCTAAGCTTGGATGCGCACGCGAGCTTGGACCCAAATTGAAGCTGGCGCGCGCGCAGAGGAGCTGTTAAACTACATCGTGGCGCTCAAGGATCTCGACGAGGCGCCGGAGCCCGCGGCCGCGGTCGAGGGGCTCGTGGAGGCGGTCCGCGAGCACGCGCGGACAGCCGCCCGCCGGCACGGCAGCGCTGCCCGCTTCCACCACTCCTACCTCCACGCCTTCCGCGGCTTCTCCGCCAGGTGCGCACTTGCCTTTGCCGTTCGGGTGCCGCCCTTTGGCTTTGGCGGCCGCGCGATGAGTCTTTGCGAATCCGTAGTACTGCCTCCTCTCTTCCCCCCCCACCCCCCCCCTCCCCCCGGCGCCCTCCCCCCCCCCCCGCCCCCCGCCCCCTCCACCTGCCCCTCCACCCTGCCCCTCTACCCTGCCCCTCCACCCTGCCCTTCTAGATCTGCCCCCCCCCGCCCCAGTCCCATCCCCCCCCCCCCATCCACCCCACCCGGTCCCCTAGAGCCTAATTGCATCTTATTTGTACACAACTAGGACTGCCTCCTTCTGCCCGCCCCCGGGTCCCCCTCCAGCTCCCTCTCTTCCTCTGCACCCCCCCCCCCCCCCCTCCGCCCGCCCGCCCCCCCGGGCCCCCCATCCCCCCCCCCCTCCCCCCAACAACAACCCTCCCTGGCCCTCCAATCTGCCCCTCTAGATCTAGATCTCCCCCCGCCCCAGTCCCATCCCCAATTGCAAGCCTCCCCCAGTCCTTGGCTCCGGCCCCTGGAAGCTTAAGTGAAGTCCCCCGGCCCTCCGGATTCGGATTCCCTTGAGCTCGAGAAAGCTCCCATTCGAATCGAGGGCCCCGTTGCAGCATGTCAGCCGCAGTGAAGGCGGAGCTCGAGAAGCACGCGCGCGTCAAGTTCATCGTGCCCGACTCGGTCTGCGCTGACTTCTGCATGTGGTGCATGCCGACGTCGACGGACCGACTCGGGCTCGATCGCCGCGCAGCTCATCTCGCCCGCCCAAGCGGTGGACTTCACGGCGCTCGGCTACGGGCCGCAGCCCTGGGGCGACGTCGTGCCCTGGCACCTTGACCGGTGCGATCCCTCCCGGAGCCCCGCATACGCTCCTGCAGCTGTCGCTGCACGACCGCTCCTGACTGCGGCTGTCTCTGCAGGCTTGACCAGCAATCAGGCCCGCTGGACGGCCGGTTTGATCGGGGAACGGTGAACGGGTCTGGCGTCGACATATACGTCGTTGACACGGGCGTGCTCGCCTCACACGCCGAATTCGAAGGCCGCGTGGTATGCAATCGCGAATGCCAATTAAAGCCTATTGTCGACTTCGACCTGCGTATCTTTAATTTCGTATATAGGTCGGACTCTACGATGTCGATTCGGCGCTCTACAGCGAGAGCAGCGAGCAGTGGGCGAGCGACTGCTCACCCGACTCCCACGGGACTGCGGTCGCCGCGGCCGCGGCGGGCCGCACGTTCGGCGCGGCGCCCGGGGCCACGCTTTTCGCCGTGAAGGCTTTCGCACGCTCCGGAGGTGCCACCGGCAACTGCATTGCCCCGGCAACGAGCAGCGCCGTGCTGGCCGGTGAGCTTCTTTTCCTGCATTTCGCTCTGGCCAAGCTTAAATTCCTTACGATAACGCTGGAGCTCAGGTCTGGAGAAGGTTCTCGTCACCATTGGGAGTCGCGGTAGGCCAGCCGTGACGCTGCTTGCCGGCGCTGCGGCCTGCGGCGGTGGCGGGCGCGAACGGCCTGCCCGGCTTCACTGCCACCACCGGCATCTTCCACGGGACGTCCTACGCGGCGGGCATTGCTGCGGGCGTCGCTGCCCTCTACCGCCAGGCCTTCCCCGCTGCTTCGCTTGCCGTGCGCCCATCTATCAAGATTAAACGCGCTGCCTCGTTGATGTGTCAGGGCCGGCAGGCTCTCGAGGATGCGCTGGTAAACGGCTCTGTCTCCACGATGCGGGCCTCGATCCTTAACGGAAGCCCGAATCGGATCCTTAGCACAACCAAAATGCTTCTGCCCGGTGGGCAACACCCTTCGTTTACTTCGTCTTCGTTTATTTACTATAACATACATGAATATTTAATTATATAATGAGCGCATGCATGACCGCAGGTGCAAATGGAATGGTTGGCCCCGCCGCGTACAACGCGTCTCTCTTCTCGGGCAGCGAGATCGGCGTCTGCTCTTTCACCGCAAACACGACCGTCGGACGATCGAGCGAGCTGCACCGCAAGCTGCTGAAGTGGGGCGACGCAGACTTCGACGTCGCATCTGAGCCCGCCAAGGCCACCGGCGTCTTTCTCGCCCGCCTACGCGTCGAGCAAGACCAGTGCGCGCGTTCTATTCTATATGCGCGTTGCCCTTGGAGCTCTCATCTTGACTGCTCTGCCCCCCGCGTGCAGCAACGGGCTCGAAATTACGCTGCGCAATTTCGCGCTCAAGTATCCTTCTCTCGCGGTTTACATTGGGAATCCGGCAATGCCGTCGTACGAGCGGCGCCTGTATGGGTGGTTCCGGACGATAAGATACACCAACACCCGATACGGTAGCTTCATCCCATGGTTATCGTTCTGGCTCTTTGCGCCGTTCAATGCGATCTGCAGGGACCTCCATTCGACCCGGCACGTACTACATTCTCGTTCAGGGCAACGTTGACCCAGAAAATATCGCGGGCCCCGGTCCCATCTCATACCAGCCTGTGAAAGGAAACTTTCCAGGAGGCCCAGGATTGGTTCCCACAGCTAGCTACGGCAACGAGACAGGCCCCTTCCGCCTCGATGTGTTCGACACCGTCATGTGTCCATACCGTGACTACGCGCCGGACTACTGGACCGATGACGGCAGCTGCAAGTTCGCCCCCCTCGGGACCTGCTCCAGAGACCTCCTCGTCTCGCGCTCTTACAGTACTCAGGTGCGAATGCCGAGGCATGCAAAGTCTCGTTGTCTAGATCTAGATCTTACGACAAAATACTATTATTTTAATCGTACACGCGATCGTTTGCAGGGTCTGCAGCCGCTGCTTACGAAGGCAGGCTTGAGCTGGATTGGGCCGTCATCGTATCGGGATTTCGTCATGCGCTTCGAGGTGCCTGTATCAATGAATGGGGAGGAATTCGCTTTCAACACGGACGGAATCCGCATGATGCCTGACCATGGCGACGAGTATGGTACACTAGCACTGTATATGTTAGAGTCTCAACAATCTGATTGCTCGTGTGGTTGACAAGGAGAGTTTTGCAGGGGCTGGAGCGTGGAATGTCTACGGCCAAGCTATCGTCGTGACTGACCGGTGTCCGTCTGATCCGGCAGCCACGGTCGTCGCGGTGTGCTCGCTTTGAAGCTGAAGGCTCACGCATATGCATATATAGCCATGGCCGGTGCAATAGGTCCTCAAATAAAATATCGATACACTTTGTCTCGCAGTCCAAATACTGGACCGACTGGTGGAACGCATATTTTCCTATAGCAACTGGCAGCACAGGCAAAGTTCTCTTGTCCGGTATGTGCACTTGCACTTGCGCCGGCGCCATGACCAGCGCAAAGAATCGCCAAGCGAACATCTTACGCTCGCAGGCACGTATTACGCGGTGCATTTTATGAAGAACGCAAACACTGCGACATGGGCTTCCTGGGTCAACGAGCACGGCCTCGCAAACTCGTGGTTTTCGCGGTCTGGACATGCCGATTCCACCGATATTAATTAATATTCGATACTTACTGTACTCGCTGGCCATGGCCACGGCAGAAAGGAGGAGTATTGCAAGCTCGGCGCGGACCCTACGCCAACATGTGCGTACAATATTCAATTTCACCGCTTTATTCGACTTTCCGGTTGGGCCTTCCTGATCAAATTCTTATATGTACAGACGCGCACTGCCCGGCGAGCGTGGACGCGTCTTCGATCTCGTACTGCCGGAAGCGAGACTCGGCGCTGCGCGGGCGCACGAGTCTTGGCGGCGGCGCCACCCTGTTCCTCCTGCGCAACCTGACCAGACCAACGTTAGTCTCTTCTTCATTTTAAGTTCTGACGCAAAGTAAACGTGGAATATTGATGGGAAAGCTGCGCGCGCGCAGGACGAGCATAACGATCAACGTGTGCAACCCGACTCCATACTTTGCCCCGACCCTATCCTTCTACTTTGGCTGCCCCGGCGCCACAAACAGCCTCCTAGTTGCGACGTGTACGTTCTTGTCCGGTTTTGCGATTTGCATGCTCTATAGGCTGAGGCATCGGTATCGTATACGTACAGCTGCCGGCTGCTCGCTGGTCGTGACAAATGAGAAGTTCTACTCACTGATGCCGAACAACCCGTACTACATCCTCGTGGAAGGTGCGCGAAAAATAGTTATAATTAATTGCAATATTGAAATCATAACCATCAAGACATCAGAAAACAGAGAAAGCCGATCGAACTGGCATTATACACTAGAGATTAAATTTGGAGGCTTAAAACCGATGCGCCGCAGCGTAGGGGGCTGAGTGAGTGGTCCTCATAGTTGCATATGCCGCGCAGGCTCTCTGACGAGTGCTTCGAGCGGCAATTTCACGCTGGCTGTATCGGATGCGAACTGCGTGGGTCCGATCCAATACGACGCGTACGTCGAAGCGGTCACCACACCGCCCAGCGCTAGCGCCCCACCGCAGCAGTGCTATCCCTATCCCTACCCGCCGCCCTCTGATTACTACGATATCGAGGTCTGAGTGCCCGATGCGCTGAAGCTGCTGGCGCCTCTAGATCTGACTTCTGCTCGCTCGCGACAGTGTCCTCCGCCAGTGACGATCTCTCGCCTCGGCGTCGCGCGCCGGGACGGCGCAGGGGCCGCCTTCTGCGGCGGGGTCGTCCCTGACTTCAAGGTACGCCGTCGTGTCTGCTCTTACATATCATTCTTTCTGCTCTTATATACAAATTCTGCTATAGAACCTGCTGGTGGCAGAGTGGGGGCCTACCGTCGGCCTGTGGCAGAGCGAGCCGCCTGGCCAGGGCCTCGTCCCCGGCGTGTTCGCGAATATCTCCAACAGCGACTGGACGGCCGCAAACCTCCCCACCAGCCACTCCGGCGTGCACAAGGTTCGCCGGCTCGCTCCCTATAGGCTAGGCCTAGGCCTCCGCCCCTTGGATATCAAGAGGGCCTCTCAGGTGGCGTTCAACGTGACGAACACGTCGGGGCGCGGCCCCCACGGGTCCTGCGCCCTCGAGCTCCGCGTCGTTGACCTCGACGGGCCCTTCTTCCGCGCCGTGAGCAGCTGCAGTCCCTCCAGCTTGATCCTAGCCGATCGCTTCTGACGCCCGCGCCGCTTCACTATCTGACGCCCGCGCCCTACATGGCCAGGGATGCCCGCCGCGGGAGCAAGAGCTGCTGGCAAGCCTGGGGGAGTGCTCCGTCCCCGCCCCGAACCTCATCAACTCTGTCCAGGCGCGGCAGTCGATAGCGACGTCCATAGTTTGCGCACTGACGCTGACGTTCGCCCGCCGCTCAGTTCGACACCTCGTGCATGCGGCCCGTGAGCGGAGCGGCAACGGCCGTCCAGAGCATTCTCCCTGGCACCCCGGTGCGCGCGCACCGTACGCGTCCTGACGTCCACTTCGGTTCCACGTCTGACCTTGCACACGCAGCTGATGCTTGGAAACACATACGACGCGCGCATCTACTCGAGCGCGTTCCCGAGCGGCGCCTCGTGCCCCCTCCGCTTCCGTGTGCGGCGGGCGGCCGCGCCCAGAATCACGCGGGGCGCCGCGAGCCCCACGGAGATCGCCGGCATTGTCGGCGGCTCCCCCGCGCTCGTCCCCGTCGACCTAAGGTAAGCCTGAAATGATTTAGAAGGCCCTCTTTTCCTGCCTGGAAGCGCTGATGGACCCGGAGCAGCTTCTCCCTCCCGGACGCCTGCGCCGATCACGCGAGCGCCTGCCGCCTGAAAGTCCGCGCGACTGGCGACCCTGCGGCCGGCACAAGCGGGGCCCTCGCCACCCCCGACGGCTCTGTCATCCATATGTGGAACCAGGTGTGCACGTCGACAGCTTGTTTATGTACTGCGTCTCGGACAGATTATAATTAAATGCCGAACACGATGTTCGATTGCAATGATTAATCTGCCGTGGACCTCGCCCGCCAGACGTGCTCCGGCGACCTGAAGCGCGTGCTCCTGAGCCCTTACATCCGCCCCGAGTGCGTGTACTCGAGCCCGCCCACCGGTGCCGTGGCCCCCTATCGGCATCTGACCTGTCTCGGCGTGGCAGCAGCTCGGAGGGGGCGCCGGGGTCCGTCGCCCGCACGTACCTCGTGACGCTCGCGTGCTCGTACGGCGCCGAGCTCGCCGCCGCCGCCTCCTGGAGCGTCCCCGTCCGCCGCCCGGACAGTGTCTGATATTAAAATTTTATATATAATCAAGCTTAAGCTTGGACGTCGGAAGTTCGAGTGCTTTCTGAGCTCGGACGTCGGAAGACATGTAATCGATTTTTGATCTTTTTTATCGGGTTTCTGACTCGGTGATCATGAGTCATCGAGTTTCTGACTCGGTGATTTCTGAATTTGCATGTGCAGCCAATTCATAAGCGTGAGCGTTAGCTGCCCCTGGGGGCGTTCCCATTATCTCCCATTACCCCCCCCCCCCCCCCCCTTTTCTCCCCCTCCTTTTGAGCTCTTCCGCGTCTGCATTATATCATTAAGTCATTATGATCACAATATATTTAATGAATAGAATTCGTTGCATCAACGTCGATTTCGCGCCCGTCGAACGCCGCGTGGTGAATTGAACTTTGCAATTTGGAGGATGAGCGCGTGCGCACAAGTTCTCCGGATCCACACTGTGTTTCAATTCAAATCAAATTAAATGGATGATTGCAAGACGTTTCTAGGCTCGTAAAGCGTGTCCACCCTCTACAAGTATACACTTGAAAGTATCAAATTAAAACTAACGTCGACGTCTCGCGAGTCGCGACCAGAATCGAAGCTCCCGTGAAAGAACTACTGTCCATCTTGAGATTTGACTTTGGTTATATATATTTACCACTGTATACCCAGCTCAAAGGCTGTCTACGTCTGAACACTCGAAACCAGGCGAGGTTCTGTCTATACGATTGAGAAGCAGAAGCGCACTAAACTACGGCGAAAGCTAAATTAAAAGAATACCCTCTAGACGCGCGCGTCTAAATTAAAAGCAGCGAATGATATATACGCTAGCGCTTGTGTTCTATTCAAAGCAAGCTGTCGGCTCTTGCAAGCTGAACAGGAACACATACCAAGGAATTATTCTAAGCGCGAACGAAAAATTATGTACGAGCTATCCTACGCCGGCTACTTCAAAGAAGCCAATACTATGTGCATGTGAGCACAACCTGGAGCTTTCTCGTTTTTTTCCCCGCAAAACGATTATATATGACAGGAGGTGTTATGCTGACCTAAAAGTCTTGCGAGCTCGTTTTTATGCGAAACAGACGAACGGTGGCCTGGTGGCCTACGCGTCCTGCGGCACAACAGAGGCCGGAAGCTTGAAGGAGGGGGCCCGCGGGGCCGTCTGGCGGCCGGAGCTCGATGGCGCGCCGGATCCGGACGGAGCTCGAGGGCGGGAGGCGGGGGAGGGGGTGCAGGCGTTCGAGGACGAGTCGGGGGTGCCCGAACGAGAGCGGGGGGCGTCGGGCGTCACGGGGCGGAATTCGAAGGCCCCGTTCGGCCGAGGCACCGGCATGACCTCGATGGTCGTCAGCTGGCCATGGCCACGGCCCAACGCTTCGTAGCCCGCGTGGTCGTGCTCGCCCGTGATGCTCACGCCCACGTGTGCGTGCGCGTGCCCACCGACGCGGTCGACATGCACCCGCGCGGACTGGCGCGCGCGCATCACGACGAGCGCCACGCCGACGGCAACGACGGCGAGCGCCGCCACAGCAGCCGGCACGCCTGCTCGCAATAGTCGAATTAGACAGCGCCGCGCGGTTCCGACGCATTGCGGACGCACCGACGGCGACGGCCAGGATCGATCCCGACGCCGGGGAGCCCGAGGCAGAGGCGGCGGCGCCGGCAGCGGCGGGCGTGGACGCGGACCCCGAGGCGGCGGCGAAGGCGCCCTGGAGCGACGCGGATTTGATCTGCCCTCGCGATCGCGGCGGCGCCGGTCACGCGCGCGCGAGCCGCGCGCGGCGGTTTGGACTCAGGGCGGGCGCGCACCTTGATCAGGCTGCACTGCTGGTTGCCGGACTTCAGCGCCTCGCCCTTGGCTGCGAATTCGAGTTCGAAGTCAGATAATTCAGAAACGAATTAAAGCTGAGAATGAGGACGCCGTACGCGTACGCACCGGGCTGGAACCAGGAGGTTGAGTAAGGGGTCGTGCAGCAGCCGCCAGACGTGCAGACGGTCACGTTCACGGTGTAGCAGTGGCTGGCCCGGGCCCAGAGTCAGCTATAGCTGCGCGGTGCGAAGCACGAGCGGATGCAGGAAGCTCTAAGCGTTTACGTTCGAATTCTCTATTACCTTGGTTGCAGGTCGCTGAAGACCTCGAAACCGGTCGAATCGCTCACGTCCGCCGAGAAAATCTAAAAGAAGAAATTCGATTTCGCAGCCAATCGCAAGCATTATCGGGGGGCGGGGGGCTGTGCCTGGGCGAGGGCGTAGGTGTTGGTGTTGGTTTTGGGGTACCTCCGCATGTTGAAGGTCATGCCTGCGCGCGCGCGCAGAGACCGATGTTAACGTTGGCGCAGGCCTAGGGTAGAGACTTTAATTTCTCGTTAACGATCACGCAGGGATCGAAGCGGCTGACCCGTTGTCGCAGCCCCGCCGGAGTACCTGTGCGCAATCGCAAGCGTGAGGAACGTTTAACCACGCGCGCAGCCGCCCGAGCGAGCGAGCGCACAGGAGCGGCGGCCAGAAGACGATGGCCGTGGAGTAGGTCCCGAGGGCGTCCTCTCCGGTGAGGCTCTTGAGGGAGGTGCCGGCGAGCGAGCGGCCGCCCACTTTGTCCTTCGCGACGTCGCAGACGGGGGCGGCCACTGTCGCCCCCGGCCCGAGCGTCAGCGACGTCGACCGTGGATCCGATGATCGACGGGGCGAGCATGCGCACCGGGGAGGGCGCCCTGGGTGTGCACGGGCGCCGAGTCGTTGCTGCAGCCGACGGCGTTGCAAGCAACGACGGAGAACATGTACTCTTGACCTGCGCGCACAATAATTTAGAAGGTTTCGTTGTATATCTTGGTCGATGTCTGGGACGAACGCACCGGGGCACAGCCCGACGTTGCACGACCCCGCGGGGCAGTCGAAGGTGAGCGGGACGCCCTCCTCGAACTCAAGAGCAACGGGGCAGTCGTCGAGCAAGCCGGCGGCGCTGGAGTCGTCGTCGACCGCGGCGTCCTCGGTCGCGATCGCGATGTCCTGGGACAGACGCCGGCGCGCGGCGATTATCTTACGCCAGACTTTCAGTTTGAACTGCGCGGGCGCTTATTATTAGCGGCGACTTGTGGTTAAATTCAATAATGGCTGTGGCCGCGGCACGCACAGAGGTGATGGGAGCGCCGCCGTCCCAGGGGGCGGCCCATCCCGAGATCGTAACGGGGGTGCCCGCGGGATATGCGAAGGTCCCAACCGAAAGGGTGAACGGCGGTGCCGAGTCGGGGCTCGAAAACTCGGGCCCGGGACTCGAGATCGCGAATGGCGCCACGGCTGCGCAATCGGTAAATCAGCCCGGGCCAGCGCGGTGAGGCAAAGAGTATTTGGGCGCGGGGTTACCAGGAACGGTTGCGCGCGACGGAAGAGACGTTGCGCCGCACCCCGCCTGATTGCACGCCGAAGCTGAGAACTCGTACCAATAGCCTGAGCACACCGACGGCGAGCAAAGTCAGCAAATCGAAGAGACTGCATTGCACTCGGCGCGCGGACCAGGGCAGAGGTAGAGGGCAGCCGACGTGGACTCTGCAGAGTAGTCCCTCGAGGCGTCGACGGCGTACGGACAGTTCGCTATGCCGGCGTCCGACTTGCCGCTTTGCACCGTCAGCACGAACTGCGTCGCGCATGAGAGGACAGTATCAGCGTCCGTATAATTTCGGACCTTGGCAATCGGGCTGCCGCCGTCGTAGCCGGCAGCCCAGCCGACGGTTGCGGCAGTGCCCGAAGCAGCGACGAACTCTCCGACAGCTACGGTCGGAGTGCTTGGAACGTCGGGGACAGCCGCTGTAGCGATTGCGAGCGGTGAGCGGCGGAGTTTTCGCTAGACTTCGCTATCGCTCCAAAAAACGCGGGGACGTCAACTCGGCAATGCACCGGGAATGCTGGCGCGCGGCAGTGTTGCCTCTGCGCTGCACCCGGCGCCGTTGCAGGCGGCGACCGAGAAGTCGTACCAGTAGCCTGTGTAAAGAACCCGTTTGCAAAATTCCATCGCGACAGGCGTACGCGTGCGGTACGTTCTCTCTCGCAGCGCGCACCGGGACACAGGTTTAGAGCGAGCGAAGACGCCGTGTACACAATTTCCGTCGTGGGCTCCAGGGATGCGAAGGGGCATTCCGTAATTGCGTTATCGGCCTTGCCGCTTTGGGCCCTCAGCACGTACTGTGTGGCGCAAAAATTATTAGCTGAGATCGCGGAGTTTATAGCTATAGTGCATTAGGCTGTAATACGGCGCAAATGAAATGGTGGTCGACCTTAGTGACCATGCTGCCGCCGTCGTAGCCGCCAGCTGACGTCCAACTGATGTTCGTAGCGGTGCCCGAACTGTGTGAAAATGCTCCGAGCACCGCGGGTGACACTGACGGCGCATCCGCGACAGCCGCTACGACCAGAAATATTAATCGGCAGCGCATCGCCCGCGCGGCAGGGCAGCTCAGACTGACCAGGAGCTGTCGCCCGCGGAATAGTGGCGTCCGCGCTGCATCCCGCCGCGTTGCAGGACGAAACCGTGAAGTCAAACCAGTATCCTAAAATTCAAACGCGGTTCAGCATTCTGCACGGGGAATGAAGAGCAGCAAGGGGCAGCCCAGAAAAGCAAACCAGGGCATAGAATGAGGTCAGCGCTAGGAGCGGCGTACTCGTATGACGAATTAACGGCTGGGAAAGGGCAGTCGGCCACGCGCGGATCAGCCTTGTCGCTTTGTGCCTTCAGCACAGACTGAGGAGAGAGAGTGCGTCAGCGGTCGCAATATTAATCAAGAGGTAATGAGCGCTAGCACCTTGACCACTACACTGCCGCCGTCGTATCCGGCGGTCCAGCTGACGGTCGCAGCGGTGCCCGACGCTCGTGCGAACTCCCCGAACGCGACGTCCGACGCGGCGGCAGCGTCGGGAATCACAGACGGGACAGTTGTGCGAGGCGCATGTGCATCCACACTGCATGAATCGGCGCCGGCTGTGCACTGCGACACCGAGAATTGGTACCAGTAGCCTGCGCGGACAAAGAGTCAACGCAAGTGGGCGACGCTTTAATTAGATTGTAAACATTATTGGCACTGACCGGGGCACAGATTCAGGGCCGCAGATGTGCCCGTGTATTCCTTGGAAGCATCGACCGGATCAAAGGGGCAGTCCGCAACGCCATCGTCGGCCTTGCCACTGGTCGCCTTCAGAACGTACTGTCGTCCAAAATCAATTAAACGCAAGTTTAAGCTGCACGTCCGAGATGAATACGACGGCGGACCTTGCTTATGATGCTGCCGCCGTCGTAGCCAGCGGCCCAGCTGACAGTCGCCGCTGTGCCAGTCACGCGTGTAAAGTCGCCGAGAACAACGGTCGGTGCGTCCGTTGCATCGGGAACAGCCGCTGCGATCAGGCCCACGGTAATTTTAATCAGAACACGTGTTAGAAGAAAGCTGCGCTTGACATCGTAATTACCAGCGGCCGAAGCGCGGAGGAAGACAGCGGCTACGCTGCAGCCTGCAGCGTTGCAAGATGAGACGGTGAAGTCGTACCAGTACCCTGCGAGAAAACGTTTAGGACGCGCGCTGACTATAAAGAAAAATTCGTGGCTTACCAGGACATAGGTTCAATATCGCAGGCGCGCTGGAATACTCCTTCGATACGTCGACGGGATCAAAGGGGCAGTCCGCAATGCTGGCGTCGGCTTTGCCGCTGGTCGCGTTTACCACGTACTGCAAATGCATTCAGTTAAAATCGCGCGAATCGAATCAAGATATCAGAGCGACAGGTGGGTTCTTTGCCCACCTGCGTGATTGCGCTGCCGCCATCATAGCCGGCGGTCCAGTCAACGGTTGCGGTGGTCCCCGAAGCTCGCGCGAACGCGCCAAAAGCGACGGGGGACACAACTGCCGCGTCGGGAACTTCAGCTGCACGCGCGGGAAGAGCAGCTCGTCAGAAATGCGGAGCGGAACTCTTCGCGCATTGAGCGAAGCGAACCGGGAGCAATCGCTTGGGGCTCGCTTACTTCCTCGCTACAGCCAACAGCGGCGCAAGCCGACACGCTCACTTCGTACCAGTAGCCTAAGAAAGAGACGTGCATCAGATCGTGAGACAGGCGGAATGGCAGATTTAGAGCGCACCAGGGCACAGGTTGAACGCCGCCAACGTCGAGACAAACTCCTGAGATGAATCGATGGCGGGGAACGGGCAGTCGTCCGCGCTTGCGTCCGCCTTGCCGCTCCTTGTCTTTAGCACATACTGCATCGCAAAACAACGCGACACGGTCAGAGAGTCTGCATCTAGATCTGCAGCGACCTTGAGCAATTCAAAGCTGATCATGAACCTTGATAATGACGCTGCCGCCGTCGTAGCCCGGCACCCAGCTGACAGTCGAGGAGACGCCGGCGTCGCGGGAGAAGGCGCCGAAATTGATCGGCGACATGGCTGGGGCGCTCGGAAGGACCGCTGCAGCAGGCATCAGCAATTGCTGGGCCATGTAATAAAATTCTAACAAATGTATTTAAGATCTTCACCATTTACGCTTGCTCGAGGGGTTGCGGCAGAGACCGCGCCGCATCCTGCGTCGTTGCAAGCCGCCGCGGAGAACTCGTACCAGTATCCTGCCGCACGAGCGCGCAACCGGACCGAGTCAGCAATCGATTTAGCGCTTAGCCAAGTATACGGCGCTATCGCTTATATCGTAGTATTTAGCAAAAGGTCCCAGTCATAAGGCTGTGCGAGCAATCACCAGGACACAGATTGAGCGACGCAGATAGAGAAGTGTACTCCTTCGATGGCTCGACGGCAGGGAAGGGGCAGTTGGCAGCAGCGGTATCCGTCTTCCCGGATTTCGCCTTGAGCACGAACTGCGTGGTACCGGTGCATGAGCGCGCGGGAGCGCACGGCCACTACATCTCGATCTATTTATAGAGCAGCTCCCGGTTCGCACCTTCGACAGTGCACTGCCGCCGTCGTAGCCGGCGGTCCAGCTGACGGTTGCGGCGGTGCCCGATTCCCGCGAGAAGCCTGCCGTGACGACCGGCGCCACGGTCGGCGCATCGGCCACAACAACTGCGCATGCCGCGGAAAATCAGACCCTCCAGCAGGCAGCCTGGCAGAGCTGCGTGCTGATCATGAGCGCTTCCTCGCTCAACGGACCCGGAACGAAAGCACGAGGCGATGCGACGTCGGCGCTGCACCCCGCAGCATTGCACGTCGCCACAGAGAAGTCGTACCAGTATCCTTCAAAATCGCACGTGCACGGACTCAGATATCAAATGCCCTTGAGCGCCGATGTCAAACGAGATAGAGGCTCACCAGGGCAGAGACTGAGGCTAGCCGACGGCGTGGTGTACGCTTGCGACTCACTGACGGAGGCAAAGGGGCAGTCCACGACGCTCGCATCGGCTTTGCCGCTCTGCGTCTTCAGAATGTACTGCGGCACATGTACAGTCAGATGCCAAAGGCGATCCACGCAATAGTAGTATGATAATATCAAAAGCGGCGCTTACATTCGTAGCTGCGGCGCTGGCGCTCCAGCTGACGGTCGCGGGCGTGCCGGATTCGCGAACGAAGGACCCGAGGCTGACCGTGGCCGCGGAGGACGAGTCCGGCACGAACGGCACAACGGCCTGGACCGCGGGGGTGGAGTCCCTCGGCGCCGACGGCCGCACGTGGCTCCAAAGCAAGGGGTATGCTGCGCGCAAAGCTTGAAAACGCGAGCGTATAGAGGGGGAGGAAAGCCAGCGTACCGAAGGCCTTCAACTCCATCATGCACAGATGCTGGTTGTTAGCGGTGTTCGGCATGTCAATCCTGATTCGGCTCCCTGCCGCGCGCGCAAATATTCATGAGGTGATGCCAGCGCGCGTACAAAATTAATAGAAGTAATTTGGAGCTGCAGCTGCGAGCCGGGGACTGGAGCTGTCTAGGTGGTAGCGAACCCGTCGTGCCCGCGGGAAGCGGAAGGGAGAAGTTCTGATAGTAATCCAGGAACGTGGGGGTGCCTACGTAGCTCCAGAACACCAGCGCCTCGTTGTTGTCGTACACGGTCACGTTGAAGTTGTTGAGCATGGCAGTGTTCGCGTCAAGGCGCTGCACGTGTTTTACAATCAGTCAGCTGGCGGCATGCGCACGCGCGCCAATGAATTGGATCAGTGTAAAAAATGTTCAAGTCGCACGTTGATGATGCGAATCTCACGCAAGTCAAAGAGGCCCTGCGGCCCGCAGTTCACGACAAAGGAACCAAATGTTACATATAACTATAACAGCTTGGGAAAATAATAAAAGTCACCTGAAGGTGGACCTGCGTCGTGCGATACGCAGCCGGCAGCATCAGCGCAAGCTTAGCACGCAGTTCGCAAGGTATGTTTCTAGATCTAGATCACCCGTACCTGCCAGAAAAGCGGCCCGGTTTTAATTGCACTGTGGTATCCGGCTGGACTCCAGGTCCCTTCAAAGCTGTAATAAGGTATGTCGTTCCCATCTGCAGGGCATCGTGCACCGCGACGCGTCATCCAACAGAGAAGTACTAGTGGGAAGAGCTCATCTTGCAGGCGCACCGATTGCTTTCTCCGGGATCCCGTTCCATCCTAGCAATCGTATACGCAATACATCAGGCAGTTAGCACAATCGCATTCATAGCATTCCACAACGCGGAAGGAAGTTCAACGTACCGCCGGGCGACCCAGTGGCAGATTTTTGGACAGCGACATTGGTCGCGGCCACGGAGGGAATCCAGGCCGACGGTGCGGGAATCGCACTCGCTGGGACCTTGAGGACAACGGGCCAGCCTGCAAACCGCGCGGGTTACACGTATGATCAGACTTGACATTATCAGCGATCTCGAGCTCGGATCCCCCCAGGCTCAGAGAGTCGCACCGTACACCTCAACTTCCGTGAGCATAAGATACGAGTTGAGCGTCCGCATTCCAACGCGCACGCGGTCGCCTGCAGGTCGCCAGCGACGACGGACGTTGCATCAGTCCGAATTTAAAGCTTAAGATTTAAAGATCTAGATCGCCGCGCGCACCCTCAGTGCCCGCCGGAAATGTGGCGGTCAGAACGCTGGAGGTGAAGGGGGGCGCTGCGCCGAAGGATATCTTGGACGATTCCGCCGATCCAGCCTTTACCACGATGTCGAAGTCTCTAAGCCAGCCAAGGCACGAGGATCCCGCGGCGTTCAAAGCAGTGGCGGAACCTGCAACGACGTATACGTCGACGGGCGCTAAGATTCGAACTTGCAAGCTTAAGGGGCCGGGGCTTCGCGAGCGCGGCAAATTGAAGCTCGAACGCACAGCACGCGGACAGAGTGGTCGCAGTCGTGCAGCCAGTGTTGTCTTGACGCTGCAAGCACAGGCTCGAGCTCGCGATCGCGGCCAATAAACACACAGGCGAAAAAGGCGCACCCCGTGAACCACAACTTTGTCGATTATGTACATGCCCTGATTGAAGAAAAGTATGAATCATCCATGGCCACTTCCGGCCTAAATCATTAAAGCTAGCGCGACCGCAGATGTCGATCGGATCCTGAGCATGCGCAATTCTTACCTTGAGATAGACCTGCACCAAGTCCAACGCAATTGTAAATTGATCGGCTGAGTTGAGCTCTTGAAAGAGCTTTACGGACCTCCCACCAGGGTGTCGGATCCTTGGTCACGTTCAGATTACTTTGAAATCCGCGGTTTGAGGTAGCGCTCCAGATCTTTATCGTAACTCCGTCTGCAAACTCCCGTGTCAGCAAAGAGCTGAACAAAGAAGCAATGCGCGCGCCGAGTCGCACCAACGGCATTCGCAGGAGAGCCTTTCATGCAGGTGGGGTGCGATGCCACGCGTACAAAAAATCAGCGACTCGCTCGATTCGCAATTTGCAAGCTTCGGAAATTAAGGGAGGCGCGAGACAGGGGGTCAATATACCGTAGGTGTCTTCAAGAGCACTAGAGGCGGACGCAGGCTTTCCGACCGCGACATTCGTGGAAGCCTGCGCCGGCGCAACGTCAGCGGTGCATGCAACAGTGCTGAGCGAATGCGACGGTGCTGTGCACCCCAACAGCAGCACCGCAACCGCCGTTGACGCCGATGCCGTTGCACGCGGAGATCTTGAAGCTGTAAGTGTAGCCTGTCGAGCACTATATCAATTGCGAGGGATCGAGATTGTTGGAGCGGAGAAAGGGCCGACGGCGGGGCGGGTGCAATTATAATTACCGGGGCACAGATTGAGGGTTATAGTTGTTTGATCCAGTGCCAGGTCCTGTGAGATTGGCACTGCGGCGTACGTGCACGTGGGAATGGCCGCGGTCGTCTTCACAGACGTCGTCTCGAGCTTAAGCTGCTCGATTGCAAGGCGAGCGATCAGTCACGGCGCAAAATGATACTCTAACAAGGCAGAAAACGGGTACCTTGGTGAGCGGCAAGCCGCCGTCCCACGGGGCGGACCAGGTCAGCGTCGCTGGCACCCCGACCGCGGTGTCGAGTTGTCCCAGCACGACCGAAGGCGCGGGAGACGATGGGGGTACGGCTGTATAAGGATCGCCGCGCGCGTGAGCTCGAGGCGGCAGCCGGACGCGGGCGCCGAAGGGCCGGGGCCGCACGGGCGACGCCGATGTACGCGGTGACCTCTGTACCGCAGGCGCCCGCGTCGTTGCACGCTTTCAGTCCAAAGCCATACTTGTGGCCTGTGCGCAAGTTGGTGAGCGGCCGCGGCCGACGACCGCGAGACGGGCGAGCCCATCTATGCGGCAGATGCATATGCCTACCTGGGCAGAGACGAACGATGACGGAAAGCGTGGTTGGCGGGAAGGAACCCGGGAGCTGCTGCGGTTGGAGCGGAAAGGGGCACGCATTGGTGCCCGGCGTCGCGTCGGCCGATAGCGCCCGCAGCTCGTACTGCACAGGAAGACGTTCAGAAAAGAGAGCGAGAGCAACCGCCGAGCTCTAAGCACGCACGGAGTCGACCGAGCCGCCAAACGCGGCGCTCCACGAGACGGTCGCTGAGGCGCCGCTTTGGTAGTCGAAGCCCCCGATTGTGATCGCCGGCGGGCTCGTCATAACGGGTGGAACGGCTGAAGAAATTTCAGTTAAATAAGCCGTTATTCATTTTATAGATATCATGAGCGGAAGTTTCAGCAGGCCCTCGGGCTCGCACATGGCACAGAGACAAATGACGTCGGCGAGCTCGCGCCGCAACCTGGCGGCGGGATCACAACCAGCTGCGATGATGGCGAAGAAGGTTAATTATAAGCGTCCGAATCAATCTCGCACCGATGGCGTTGCATGCTCTCTGGACCCGAACGCGTCAGAGCGCCGCACTTCGAATTCCACGAGCATCGACTCGTGCTGCATGCCTAGGTCGCAGCTGTGCGCACCGGGGCACAAGTTGGCGACTTTGGGAATCCCAGAGGTTACTGTCGTGTTTAGAACAGAGATAGAGACCACGCCCGAGGTGACGCCGTGGAGGGTGCAGGCCCCCGTGCCGCCGTCGGGCAGCGCGAGCAATACCTCATACTGGCGCGAAAGGCAATCAATCAGAATACTTTGCCGTCGACGTCGACCGCAGCCCAGCTTTAAATTTAAACCCTCGTTTGCGCACCCGCGTGATTGTGATACCGCCGTCGCTAGGAGGCGCGAGCGCGCCGATGCTGAGCAGGGCGCCGGAAGGGAAGATGAAAGGCGAGACTGACACCGACGGCGCGCCAGTCAGGGCGCCGGGGACGACTGCAGTGCCTGGCAGTCGTTCGAGCTCGTACAAGCTGAAGGCGCTGCAGGGAGGCGGGAGGAGGGTCAAAAGCGCACAAAGTTGAATTCGAACGAGAAGGCGATCGCATTGAAGCCTATTGGGAGCGCGCACTTCATTCCTCCGCAGATCGAGCCGCCCTTGCCCGGGCAAGGCGTCCCGCACTGGTTTGGAGCAGAGCCTTGAGAGGTTATCTCGGCAAAGTTGCTGCGCAAGCCAATGTAGCAGTTGATTCCGGAAAGCGCGATGAAGCGCGTATCTGCAGAAATTAAACCAGTGGCCGTGAATCAGAGGAAATAGACTAGAATTCGAAGCTCGATTAAAGAAACGAGCTCTGGCGGAGCCGAACCTGCAAGGTAATTGGAGTAGTACCGTTCGTAGGCCACCTGAGCGCAGCGCAGGACGGTGTTGTAGCTGCCAACACTACCAGTCCATAAAAACCCGGGTGGATATGTAATAGGTGGCAACGGTCTTAAGCTTTCGACGAAGCAGCCGACATGCACGACGGAGGCCGAGGGCGTCGACGACGAAGGGAGAGGGACGAAGGGCACGTTCGTCGTGCTGGACAGCGGGCCGCATCCGACAAAGGAGCACGCGCGTATGGCGACGGTGTACGAAGTTCCTGCGCATGCAGATTTCGGCGACGTCAGCTGCACACGTAGAGCTCGACAAGTCGGGTCGGACTAGAGCTGCGCTCGTTTACGTACCACGACACAAATTCACGATTTGTTTGCTGGAGACGACGTTGGGTGAAAGGTACTTGAAAACAGTACCCCAAACAAAGCCATCGACAGTGCACGGGCTCATCCCGGGCGACGGAATCGTAATGGCGATCTGCAAGGAAATATCGATCGCTCGCCGTTGCTTATAACTGCGCGATTACGCCGCATGCAGTACATGTACAACTCACCTCATAGCGGACGAGGGCTAGTCCGGTCAGAGCGCTCGTGTTCTGCGGCGCAAACGCGCCAATGCCGAGCCCGGGCATCGCTCCAGCGGTTCCGACGGTGACGGTTGGGATGCCGGCCATGACCGGCGGAAGCAGGAGAGACCCGTTCCTCAACACCATGTCTGCCTCGGTGAGCCCAGTGATCTCATATGTGCTCGCCCGCCTGTGCGCTAGTGAGCGGGCAGGGCGCGGCATCCGCAAAAAGGCAGTACCCCCCAGTGCCGCCGCCGCAGTAGCTGTTCAGGTCGCCCATGCACTGCACCGAACACTCGGTCGGGTATACCGTCGGCGCGAAGACGTTGCCGGCGTCGTTGCTGCCCATGCACCACGAGCCAAGCGCAGTGGAAGCAAAGTGAAAACCTGCGCATGCTCGGTGCATGAACAAGCTGGCGCGCGACGTCGACGGCACAGCGGAGAGCTCGCAGCTCGCGATCGGCACGCGCACCGGCCTCCTGGGCAAGCCGGAGGCACTTCTGGTTCGTCATCGTCGCGTCGCTCGACGCGAGCACAGTTCCCGCGCAGCGGGTCGTGCCGCTGCAGTAAATATCGCGGATGCAGTTGTGATACACGACCATGCGGGGCGACGCAGTGCCAGAACCTGCGATCGCGACCGCGGACCGCGTAAGCGACGTCGACGTCGACAGACGGAGCATGGCGCTGGCCCGGCGGCCGCGGCGCAGGGGCTCACTCGCGATCGGGTCCAGTGCCGGGACGGTGACGGTCGCCGCGGGCGAGTCCGCGCTGCAGAATTTCGTGTTGCAGGCCTTGACCTTCACCGAGTAGGTGTAGCCTGCGCGCTTCAGCTGTAAGGCCTCGAAAGAGCAGCGTCGGAGGCGGAGCCGGGCCGGCCGGCCCGACTCGCACCGCGGCACAGGGCGACGACGGTGGAGGCGACGGTCGTGTCCCGCCCGAGTTTCCTGACGACCGTTCCCGACGTCGCCCCTACGCCTCCAGCTGGGAACGGGCCTCCTATCGCGCAGCTGGACGCCGAAATGCCCCCGGCAGGCAGGACGATTGACACTTCATACTGCCGAGCAAGAGGGCGATTGTGGTCAGTACTATAGCTAGTGCACCGCGCGCGATCTCAGGGCCTAGTTCCGCATCTAGTCAAGCAACTCGTCTGGTGGCTTGGACGGGACCGGTAGAGAAATTTAGAGCAGGAGATCCGGAGGAGCCAGACACGTCTATAGCGCGACGTGCAGGCCTAGCTGAAGCTATTGCGGCCTGCAGGATCGATATCGATATCGAAAATTCAGCTCCGCTCACCCAGCCTGTGTGAACGCCTGGCGAGCCAGCCGACGCCAGACCCACACTGAGGCCGACGCTGCCCCATCCCTTTACGTACATCTCCAGAGGGGCCGTGGTGAGCGTTGGCGCGGGCGGGACCGCGGGCGCAGCGACCGGATCCAGCACGATCTCACTCAGCGTGCTGTACCTGCGGACCGGTGAGCCTGCTGTACATGTGCAAGCGCGACCTCGAGCAGAGGGCGCGCGCTCAAAGATCTCACCAGACCCCGCCGCACATGTACGCGGCGTCCCCTGTGCATTTCGAGCCGCAGACCCAATTCGAGATGGTGCCGAGGCCCGTCGCGCGTGCGTAGTCGTTGGACCCGAAGCACAGCGAGCCGGACTGAGTCACGGAGAAGCGGTATCCTGCGGCGAGCTTGAGCTCGAATGCAGAAAACATGTACAGATGGCAGGTGGCCGTGCATATGCATATGGCCTGCGGCGGTCTTACGGACCCTGGCTGTTGGCGAGCTTCGCACAGGCCAGATGAGTGTTGTTGGGCGAGTCAGCGAGCAGCTGAAGTCCAACAGTGGCGTGGCCGTTGATGCTGTCATCTCTGTAGCACAACGCTGACTGCGTCACGAGGGACTGGGTTGCCGATACCGTCCCTGTGCACCAAATTTTGAGTCAGCCGTGGCCACGTACGCGTACGCTGACACGTGTGAATGCATTGGGAAGTTCTAGCTCACGAATCAAGCCTCTAGCCTAGTTTACGTATACGTAGGCCTCACCCGCTGAGCAGTGAACGAGGATCCGAAGGACCACAGCAAGCGCGAGTAGGGCGCGCGTACACGTAGGCCACGGGGGCCCGACGCCCGACTTGGTCCTCGCCATGGCCGCAGCGCTAGCGAACTAGAGTCTCAGTCTGCGGCTGGACTTCCGGGAGACTCTGTGGCACGAGCAGCCGGCACGATCGTAAGGAGCAAAAGTTATAACTACGTAAACGGTATACGTATACCGGCCCGGCGGTATACTAGATGATAACGTACTACGCCCCAGCACTGCGGCACCTACTAGGCCGGTACCCTGGTACCGCCGTACCGGTACTGTACTACGGGCTGATCGGGAAGAGGCTCAAAACGCGCCACGCAGAACATCGAGACTCGAGGTATACGTCAGTGCCAAATATGGCCCGTTTTTGACTCGGACTGCAGTACTAAAAACTCAAGGAAACATCATAGCATCATCATGCCATCATGCGCAGCAGCGCTAATATTTATCTGAAAAAGAACATAAAAGGATTTCAAAAATACTACATAACTTAACACAAGCAGTAAAATAGTAAAATCAGATCGCCGGGCGCCAACCTAGCAGGTCGACCTAGGTCCGGCGGGAATTTCGGCAGCTAGCTATGGGATTTCCGGCATTTCCGGGAATTTCGGCAGGGGATTTCCGGGAATCCGGCCGTCAGCGGCCGGGCGGCCCGGCTCGCAGAGCATCCCGCGCGTTCGCACGCGCTCTCCGGCCTCTCTACAGCCTTTCCCGCACGTTCGAAATCCTGGAAAGCCCCCGCGGCCCGTCCTCTGCTCAGAAGCGGCGCCCCGCGAGCGCCAGCGTTCCGGCCCGCGCCCCGGCCCGCTCGCGTACAGCCTCGCCTTCTCGCAGGCGGGCTCTACGTAGTGCATTCTCACCGTGGTACGCTTCGTCCTCCCCCGCGCGCACTCCCCGCGCCCCGCGCGCCGTCGCCTCCTTCGCTGACAATCGCGACTCCATTCGCCCCGCTGCAGCCAGCGCCGCACGACGCGCGCCCAACCGCGCACCTCATCTATGCTCTGCGCACTCTGCGAATTCACGTCCATCGTCTAGAAACCGCTAGAAAATTCCACCAGATTTACAAAATTTAGTCTGATTTATATATATGTAATAAACCCTACTCTGAGGCACAGCGGAGGGCCGCCGGAGGACCGGCGGAGGTATGAGGATATCGATGATGGATCATAGCCCGAGTCTCGATGTTCTGATTTCGCGATTGCTGCCTTCTCCTGGCCGACCCACTGTACTACGGTACTACGGTATATATATAGGCGCGCGCGCCAACTTGCCAAGTTGCAATTGGCAAGCCGCTGAGCCTGGCCATGCCGCCATGGCCCATGGCAACGTTAACATTGGCAAGTCGACGTCGGCTCGGAACTTTCAAGTTTGTCGGAACTTCGGAAGCCTCGGATATCGATCCGGCCGGCCCGGCGGCGGCGGCGCCGGCGCCGGCGGACTAGTACTACGGTACTCGGGCGGAGGCCGCGGAGCCTCGGGTCCTCAGGCGCCGGCTCGCCGAGTCGGAGCGCCCGGCCACGTGTTCGTACGATGGCCCCAGTGGATCCGGATCGGAATCATCGGATCCGGCGGCTTTTTATCCGGCCGCGGATATCGATCATCGGATATCATAGACTCGAGATTCGAATTCCAGATATCGATATTACTTAAGTTAAGTAATGGATATCGACGTCGACTCGTCGTCGAGCAATTGTTTTTCGGAGCGAATCTGGCTAAGATCATGGTAATCGGATATGTAACCGCCGCCAACAGGATAACAATGCGTGTAGTTGAAAAGAAAAAGGTTCCGGCGAAAAAACGTTTATGAATCACAGTTGGAGCGAAAGGTAATCGTGACTCACATCCAACGTTAACGGTCCGCACCGTGCACGAGTCCGTGACCGCACCGGTACCGTTCCGCACGGCGCACGCGTACGCCGCCGTACGTACGCGCCACGGGAACTCGGAAACAACAGCTACGTATTAATACCGTAGGGCACTTAAGTACCGCGGGCACTTAACTAACGCGGTACCAAATTAACGCGCCAAAAGTTTGTTAAAACGCGGTAATTTGGTGCCGCGGTAATTTGCTGGTGAGAAATCGCCCCATACAGTACCCCCTGCAATTACCGCCCCATATATACAAGCCGCAAATTGTTAAAACCGCGTTAATTTGGTACCGCGGTATTTCGCTCAGAGGAGGGCCATTTTTGAAACCGCGTTAATTAACGACGCAGTAATTTAGTGCCCGACGGTATTTTTGTATACGCGCTATACGCGTACGTATACGGTAACGCGGTCCACAATGCGACTCCACAATGAGTCCACATGCAGCTAGCTACTATGGCTAGTAGTACCGTTACTGTACTACCGTACTGTACTGTAGGACTGCTTAAATTGCCGCGTAGTTAAATTGCCGAATTCGACCAAAACTGGAATTGCCGTGGCGATAAATTGCCGAATCTAGATTCTGCTCTATGGCGGGCTAGAAAAGTACCTACCCCCCAAGCAATTGCCGTAATGCTGAATTGCCCAATTCAGCCTCTCGGCAATTTACGGCAATTTAAAACATCGGCTAGAAAAGCATTCCTACAGTAGTAGTACGCCGGCTAGTCACTGAGTAGCGGCTACTACCGCCGTACCGCCGGTATACCGGTACGTACCGGTAGCGGAGCCTAGCGCTAGAATTGGCTTAGTTTGGCTACTAGGCCGCCGGGCTCAGCGCCTGCGCCGCCCGGCCTGCGCGGCCTAGGCCTGCGCCGCCCGACCGTCGACGTCGACGTCGGACTCCCGAGTCCCGACTCCCGAGTCCATGCAGGCTCCAGCCTCCAGCTGCAGCCTGCCAGCCACACTGAGCCTCTGCCAGGCTCTGCCAGTCAGTGCCAGGCAGTGCCAGCTGCGGTAGCCTGTAGGCCCTACCAGGGGTACGGTAGCTCTAGGACCGCCGCAGCCCCGGGCACCGGTACCCGGGCCGTACCGAATCCGGATATCGATTCCGGCCGCGGAGTCCGGACTCCGGACTTGCGCATGCATGGAAGCTACTGACAGCCTACTTACTGTATGCTTAGACTTGAACTTGCCGCGTAGTTCAATTCTTTTTGAGAGACCGAACCCCCCGTATACCGTAGTACGTAGGAAGCAATATTTAAAATAAAAAACGACGCAGGCAATTGGAAGACATATGCATAAGGGCCTAAGGATCACGACGAGGGACACAATCGCGATTCGCGAGAAGTTAAATTGCCGAATTCGACCAAAACCGGAATTGCCGTGGCCATAAATTGCCGAAACTCTGGATTTCTTCTAAGGCACCATTGCCGCGCCAAACAAAAGCGGCCGATGTCGCGATCGATCGACGTCGGCTACACGCCCAAGCGGGCGAGGCGGACGCGGTCGAGAAGCCCACGGCACTGCGCACGCGCGGCGCGCGCCAGCCCGGCCCGCCGCCGCCCGTTAACGTTGATCATGAATTTCCAGGAAATTCGGGATCGGAGCCGCGGACCTTGTCGGCGTCGGCCCTGTGGCGGTGCTCGAGGAGCGGGGCGAAGCCGCACAGCCGCTCCCACGCCTCCAGCGCGACCCGCGCGCACCGCTCCGCCTGCGAACGAATTCGAACGAAGCCAATTAACATCGAGTAATTTAGCATATAAATGCAGGCAAATATCAATCCGATGATCGCTCTGTGTATATTTCTGCACGTGCACGCTTACGAATACGTATACGCACGTGTGCGATCTGTCGCCTCTGGAGGAACGCTTTATTACGCTTTATATAAATCGCTTTCTATCGCGTTAAGTACCGCTTTACATCACTTCAGCGCTTTAATTTATATATCTGCACGCACGTGCGCGAGCTGCCGCCTCTGGAGGAACGACTCCGCGGCGGAAGTCTCGCCCTTGGCGCGCTCCCAGAGTGCGAGGCTCGTCAGGTGGGCGGCCTGCCAGCAATACAATTAGATCTCCGCTAGAATATTTTACAATGGAATATATTGAATTCGAACACTGAATTCTTCACATTCTAGATCTCGGTCGCCTAGCTATATAGGCTAGGAGATCGAATTCCGAAGTTCGAAGCTAAAATTAAAGCGCGGCGGGAGATCTAAGCTGGTTTTCGAAGCTATAGCTAAGAGCAAGGTGGGAAATTACGAAGCTAGATTGCGTTGCAGTCAGCCATGTAATAATTCATTTAGCCTAGTACGGTAGACGCCGGACCTGCATGGAGAATGCCGGACCTTACTTATATGAAAGCCGGACCTATAAAAGCCGGAACTATGAAAGCCGGACCTATAAAAGCCGGGCCTATAAAAACCGGACCTATAGAAGCCGGACCTATAGAAGACGGACCTGCATGGAGAGGGCGGGATCCAGCCCCGAGGCGGTCCGGAGGGTCTCGGCCGCCTCGTGGAGCAGCCCCCGCGACCGCTGCACGACCCCGAGTGCCCACAAGGCCTGAGGGAGGGCGTCGCGATATCGATCATGATCAGCTTTGCACAGAAGAGAAGGCGTAGCGCATATGCATGCACGCCCATCATATAACTCATGATCAGCGCTAACTACTTCGTTTTCGCTGCCGCTTGCAATTGCATTCGCAATGCAGCATATATATGCATGTATATATATACTCAGCTTTCATTAATCATTCATTATAAACTGGCCGTGGTCATTGGCCGTGGTTACGTCGCACCTTTGCGGACTCTACGCTCGCGTCGAGGCCCGCGCGCCTCCAGCACTCCACGGCCCGCCGCGCCTCCTGCTCGGCCCGGGCGTAGTCCGTCTCCGCCGCCAGCCGCAGGGCCTCGTTCTGCGCCTCCACGGCCAACGCCGCGTCCTCCTTCTCGACGTGGTCGCGATCGCCTTCGTTACACGCGGCCTTGAGCTTGACCTCCTTGCGGGCGACCTCTTTTCGCAGCCTCGAGAGGAGTTCGAGGGCCGTCGGGTCGACGGGCGCGCCGGCGCCGCGTCTCGCGCGGGCGGCCTTCTGCGAGATGGCCCTGGCCTTCTCGGCGGCCTGGGCAGCCAGCTCGATCGAGCCGACGGCGTCGAGCGACCTCGCGAGCGTGATCCACCGCTGAAGGCAACATGTGCATTAATTAAAGTCGCGATCGCTACAGTATGATGGAAACTTGAAATGGATAGCTGCAGCGCTCACCCGGGCCTCCGCGTCGGGTTGGGGCGGCGCGCCTGCGCCCCTCCACTCGGGGTCGACGGCGACGCGGGCCCACCCGAGCGCCCTGGACGGCCGGAGGTCCTGCAGCGCGAAGCCCGCGGCCATTACGGCGTGCTCGGCCGCCATTCCAGGGCTGGGACCGCGTCGCGCCGCCGGATACTTCTTGAACACCGCGTACACGGTCGAGGCCAGCTGCGCGCTCACTTCGTAGCCCTTGAGGCAGTCGTTCGGCGCGCACTGTTTGCCCAGCTCTGGCTGCGCCAGCTGCGCCCCGGCCACTTCCAGCGAGCGCTGCAGCTGCGCGCTGAGGGACGGGTCTCCGCGCTCGGAGTCGCCGTCCCCGTCGCCGTCGCCCCCGGCGGAATCCTTGGCGAAATCCGCCTCGAAATCGCTGATCGGGTCGTCCGCCCTCGCCTTTTCCAACTCGTCCGCCGCGGCGCTCGTCTCGCCGCGTCCGCTCAGAGCCTTCGAATAGAGGAACCTCGCCTGGCCATGGGGTCGTTTCAGAGTCCGATTCACAACCGAAATTAAATATAAAAAATCATTAGAGCACCTTGGCCAGGCGCGCGGCGACTGAGTAGACGGCGCACGCGCTGCGGGCGTCCAGCTCCTTGAACAGCCGAATCGCGCGCCTCGCGAACAGCGCGACCTCGTCCCACCGCTCCGCGGTCGTCGCGGCCGTTGCCGCGGCGATCTGCGACTCTCCCGCCAGGTGCAGGTCGTCGCTGGTGGCGATCGCGAGGTCGGCGCCGTCCACGTCGGCGGCATCCCCGGCGACCGCCATTTTCCAAGTCTTTTCCGCGAGGTCTCGCGGCGTCTCCGAGCCCATTTCGGTGCGGTGCGCCACCGTGAACGCGTGCAGCTGGATCCGGGCTTGTTTGACCATCAGCGGGTGGAGTTTCTGAAGCCTCGCCCGCGCCTGGGTCGCGGTCGGGTCGTTTGGGCCGTGATGCAGCGCGTGCTTTATGCAGTGCATCGCTTCCGTTAGTTTGAATTGGTTCTCCAGCGACAACGCGAGCCGAGTGTAGATGTGCGCCCCCTGTGCATGCGAAACAACGATGTAATTAATAAATCAGCAGCGCGCAGCCAAAAAAATAATTAAGCGTTTCGAGGCCGGACTGCGCATGCGCACGTCGACGTGGCCAGTAGGGCTCGCGTGCGGATTCGAGCGCTTCCACGATTCGACGGCGTTGCGCCCGCACTTCTCCATCAAAGTCGAATCTATGGTCACGTCCGCTGCGCGCCGCCAGAAAATCGCCTGCACTCGCTGGCTGATCACGAATTCGCGGAGGTCGATCTCGCCTCGCGGCGCGTGGATGACGAGGCTCTCCGCGGCGGCGTAGTACATCTTGTGGAGATAGTCGGACGGGAGTTTCTTGAGGTGCTCGCAGTCGGACTCGACGATCGGCCACATGGCCGCCACCCTCTGCCGGAGGGTCTCCGTCGTCTCCGGTGGCTTCTGCTTCGCCGCCTCCAGCGCAGCGATGAGGAGGTCCGCGGCCGCCGTGTCCCGCAGGAACGACTCGCCCAGCGCGAGCAGGGCGTCCTCGGGCCGCTGCTGCCCGACGAGCGCCCGCGCGAGCAGCAGCGACGTCTGCGCGGTTTTCCGGCGTCACAAACGGGAGCGATCTTTGAATTAAGGTTAATTTGGGCAAATGAATCTCTGGAGTCGGCTTCAAGCTGCAGCTTGACCCTGCCGGTCGCACCTCGTGGGCTGCCCGGGTGCATGCGGCGCTCTTGTTTGGCTCCTGCGCCTTCTCGCGAAGCGCCTGCCAGCCGGTCAGAGCCGACCGGGCGTGGCGCTCGGCCTCGTCCCAGCGGCCGTCCTCGCAGGCGCGTTCCGCGAGCTGCTGCGTCTGGTCGGGCACCGGTACGGCGCACATGTCCACGGAAGCCTGGGAATGCTCGACTGTCTCCAGCATTCGCTGCAGATTGCCGAGCCAGCGGAGGGCGTCGTCCGTCGGGTCCAAGTCCGCGGCCATGCGGGCCACGCGAAGGGCGTCGTCGAGGAACTCGAACCCGCATTCGACGAGCTCCCGGGAAAGAAGGTGACAAGCGTTAGCCTGCGAAGGAACAGTATGAATGTCGGTTGTAAATAATAAGTAGATCTAATATTCATTATAAGATGGCGAAGCAGTATTCGAAATTCGAAGCTCTTACCATGGAAGCGCTAACGTGCGGGCGAGTTCCGATATCGATGGATCGATATCCGGAAACCGCCATAAACCACATCTCCATTGCTGCAAACGCAAACGATGCGCGTTCTTTGCTGTCTGTGGCAAAGCGGCCCGCATGCTGCCAAAACATGGCCGCTGAGACCGCACAGGTATAGAATACCGACATGATACGGTCATCGACTGACTCGAGAAGACAGTCGGTGATGTGATCGGCTACTGCTGCGCACGCCCTGGCCATGTCGGCGTCGCGGTCGACGTCCGTGCGCACGCCACTGATAACGGAGGCGAGTGCCGCTGCCAGTGCGGTCCGCCTCCTGTGCAGCATTGCCCACGAGCCGCAAGGGCCGAGCTTCAGCGATCCGCCGAGCATCCGCATGACGAGGCTGCGCGCCGGCCCGTAGCGGGCAGTAATGCCCGCAAGGTTTTCCACGGCCTCGGTGACGCGGGAGGCCGCGAGACGCGGCTCCTTTCCTTTGGAGAGGCCCGCCAGGGTGCACAGGGCGGTCGCGAGCCGCACAACCGCCTGCGCCGATCGTCAGCTGCTCGGCCGATCTACAAATCGCGCGCACAAGTAAAGCGCACGCACCGCGTCGGCCGCCTCGCGGTGCTGCGCGTGGGCTCTCGGGGCGCGCCTCTGCAGCTCCGCCCACCTTGCGACGGCCTCCCTCGCCAGGTCCTCGCCCTCCCGCCACGCGCACCGCCCGAGCGCCTCCTTGGCCCGCTGGTCCGCCGCCTCTGCCGCCCGCACCATCCTCGCGCACTCCAGCTCGGCCGCCCTCTTCAGGGCCCCGGTGTCCCGGGTCCGCCGAGCCGCCGCCCGCAGCGAGAGCAGCCTGCTCGTGTCGCCGTCGCTCGTGTCGCAGACTTCAGCGAAGACGCGGAACGACTGCGCCAAAAACGGCAGTCAAATTAAAGACAGTTCGAGGGTCGGTCGAATTTCGTGGAAGATATGTGCGGCGCACCTCGGCGGAATTGGAAGCGTGTGCGAAACGCGAGCCCAAGTCCAACCAGATATCCACCGCCTGCGTCGCCCAAGCGTGCACCTGCTTCCGAGGGGCCTGCGACTTCTGCCCGACCGCCGCCGCCCGCCCGAAGAGCTCGGCGGCCCGTGCTCGCAGCGAGCTCTTGAGCTCCTGCATCTCCTCTCGCTCTGCAGACCCGACCGCGCTGCCGCTGCTGCCGTCGAAGTCCGCCGATGCCAGTTGCGCGAGCTCGAGTTCCTTGGCCGCCTCCCCATACACCGCGGCCTCACAGCCGCTCTTCGAGAGCAGCTTCGCCGCCCATTGCTCCAACCAGGGCAGCCCGCCGACGCTGCGTGCTTTCTCGCGGTCGCCCACGCTGTGTCAAGTGTAAGAATTTTACACGCAGGACGGGGATCCGGAGGACAAGGCAGAGAAGAGCGCACGCTTCGTAGCAGTCGGCGGAGCGCGACTTTTCGTCCGCGCTCTCGAACAGCCTCGCGGCGACCAGCAGCCTTCCTTTCCGCTTGCGCTCGTCCTTGACAGCGTCTGAAATAATTCGAACTTCATGATTGCTTAGAATCCGTTTATAGAAATTGCGAACCGGCCGCGGCGAGCTCGACCTCGGCGCGGGCGACGGACGCGAGCCGCTCGTCCCCGCCCCTGCGGAACGCGAGCTCCGCCTGCCCGAACAGGCCGGCCTCCATGTACGAGAGGCCGCGCCGCCGCCACTGCTCCGGCGTGCCGGTCGCCCTCGACAGCGCGACGCCGCCCATGGCCATCGCCGCGTCCTCCGCGACGGACTGTACATGTACGTAAACACAGAGCTCAAGTCGAACGAAAGAAATTTAATCGAGCGATCTAGATCCAGTTGCAAGCGGACCTCGACGACGCGCGCTTCGGCGAGCAGATCGAACATCGGCTTCCGCGCCTTCTCGTCCTCGTCAAAGATCCTATTAATATTGCAACGTGAATCGAAATTGGATTAGATCAAGTTTCTAAGAAGGCGCGCACCAGACGGCGGTCTTGGCACGGGTGAGCGACGTGTACAGGTGCTTCAGCTCCGTCGCGACGAGGCGGTTGGCGTACGGGTCGAAGTGTGCCTTCGAAAACGCGAAAAGTAAGCGAAAGGCGTCGAAACATTGATGGAATTCGAGGTGACGGCGTCGACGGACCGATCGCGAGGAGGGCCCGCGGCCGGCGCTAGCTTCGGCCGGATCCGGGTCCAAATGCGCGGCGGGGCTCGCGCGCGCCAGCACCTCCTCCCGCCCCGCCTGCACCGCGCCCTGCCACATGCGGGCGCGCGCCGCCGAGCCCCGCTGCCTCAGCTCCTCGGGGAGGAGCGGGGCCTCCTTCCCGCCCCGCTTGGGGCCCGCGGCCGCGGCGGGGCCCTCGTCCAAGGCCGGTCCGTCCGTGAAGAAGTTGAACCTGCCCCGCGGCCATCAGCCGTTTCGTAATAATATAGAATGTCAGGGAAGGTAGTGCAAAGTTTCATGCAATGTTTATATAGAGAATCAAAGTGTAAATGACGTCAAATTAATATTTCAAGGATTATATAGAGAACGGAAAGCGCACAGGAGGACCTCCTCGAACTCGAGGCCCTTCGCCTCCTCCACCGTCAACACGATCGAGTCGCTGAGCAGGCGCCGCAGCTGCGCCCGCAGCCGCTCGCCCCGCGCGCTGGCCACGCTCCGCACGATGACGACCTGGCCACAGCTCAAAGATCACAGATCAGATCAGAAATTAAAGCGCGAGTGTAAACAATATAAAGTTTCCAGGTTTGTATATTCATTGTTTAAACGATATAAAGTTTCCAGGTTTAAATATACAGAGAGCGCGGAAATATTGACCTGGTCGGGCCCGAAGGAGGGGGCCGCGCCGCCCGAATTCGAAGACGCAGCGGAGCCGAAGAGGAATGTGGTGAGGCTGGGCTCGCTGGACGCGCGGAGCAGGGACGGCGGAAGCCCCGAGCGAAGGCCTGGCCATGGCACAGGATTATCAGATCTAGAGTCGAGCGAAGTCGACATGTCAACCGTGCACGCGCCTTGGTCGCGAGGGAGTTCGTCGATCTCCTTGGGGAAGAGGACGAGGAGCATGTCGACGCAGACGGCGGCGCAGGCCAGGATGCCGTCGTGCGAGCGGTAGTTCTGGCCACGCGCAAAAACGCGATAACGTTAACATTGTTTGGGCGTCAATTAAAGCCCGATCGCGAGTCAGAGCGTTATCTCTGGCGCGCGAGAAGCGCGCCGGCGCCGCGCACGAGGGAGAGGTGGTCGAGGCGGAGGGGCGCGCCCTTCCCGAAGAGGTGGTGCAGGACGGACCGCAGGTCGCAGATGCGGAACGCGAGGCCTGGAAACGAGAGCATAAGAACAAGCGAGGCCTAGAAATGAATGTATGAGCTCGAGTGAAGTGTAGTTAAGAAGGCCATGGTAATTATAAGGCGCACCGCGGGCGACGGTCTGGCAGGTGTCGCCGCAGAAGAAGAGGCCCCCGAGGTCCGAGGCGAGCGTCGCCACGAGGCCCAGCTCCGCCCCCGTGAAGTCTTGCACCTGCAAGGCCGGCCCGTGAGGCCGGCCCGGGCGCGAGAGGTTCGAGGACGGCCCAGCCCCGAGAGGTTTTAAAGCCGCGCGAGGAAGAAATTCGCACTACAAATATAATCTGGATCTGGATCCGAATAAAGGGGAGACCGGCTATGTATGGCTTAAGGGCAAATCAAATTGGCTTAAAGCTCGTGGAGGAAATCAAAGGGCGCTTGAGCTCGCCTCGTCGACGACGAGCTCGTGGATGGGGACGGGGCGGCGCCGCCCCGCCTTGACCTCGCGGTAGATGTGATGCACCACGTCCTGATCATGAGGCACAGCGGTCAGCAGATTATTTAAAAGGCGGTGCATTCATATTCTGGCCGGGTTAAGCAAACGATTTATGGATTAACCAACTGCTGATTTATTTGCCAGTTAAAGTTCAACGGTGATTTCAGAAGTCTTGATAATCTCCTGATCAAATTGAACGATCCCGAATAAATAAACGCTGACCGTCACGTCGAAGAGCCGGTCCGCCTCCTTGACCCGACGGTACTGCCCGTAGAGCTCGTGGACCAGCGCCCGCTGCGCGTCGCCCGCCGGCCGCGAGCGGTTCCAATTAATGAAAAAGATCATATAGAGATATGGCCATGGATAAACATAGTGCTATATATATAGAGCTATATAGAGCTACAAGTGCGCGCGCACCATAGGAAGCGCACCTCCAATTAATGAAAAAGATCACATTGAGCTATGGCCATGGCCATGGCTAAATCATATATATAAAGCCGCGCAGCTCACCAACGACATCAATTAAACTTCCCTCCTAAGATCTATATAGAGCGCTAGCGCACCTCGCGGTCGCTCGCCAGGCGCGAGCGGTTCCGCCCCATCTCCTGGTACGTCGCGAGGTCCACGTACCCGTCCTCCGTCTGAAGGCTCTCCACGCTTCCGCTGCGAGCCAAAATCCCAAGACGCTTAAGATTAGTGATTTCGATGGGAAAGAACACAAGGCGCGCGGCGCCCGCGCCAGCGCTCACGCGATCAGGGACATGAACTCCGTCCAGACGAGCTGCGAGTGCGGCAGCGGCGGCGGCTGCTGGGTCGCTTTGCCGCCGCCGCCTCCGCCGCCGCCTCCGCCGCCCTTGCGCTGCGCGGCGCGCGCCAGGTCACCCCAGAGCTTCGAGGCGAAGAACTCGTCGTCCACCCAGCGCCCGGGGCGCCCCGCGATCCTCCCGCCCTCGCCCCGCGGGAAGAACGGGCGCTCGAGCGTCCCGTCCACCAGGTCGAGCCACTTGCGGCCCGTCACTGCGGCAGCAAAAAACAGAAACAATTAGCCCATGAGAGAGCGCTGATAGAAGCTAAAGCTTAATTAATATAATCGTAAACGCTTAAGAGTCGGAGGCCTTATATCATAAACGCCTAAATATCTTAATCCTAAAGAGCCGCGCAGATCTAGAGCCGCTTGCAATTGCGTCCCGCCGGGCCGTCACTGCGGCAGAAATAAAACCGACTCGGCGAGCACTCGGTTTGGGCGGGACGGAAGCTTCAATCTGAAGGCCCGCTTAAGCTTTGGAAGCTTTAATCTTCAGTCTTTTGGCTAGTGTAGGAAGCTTTAATTCAATTCTTAAGCTAAAAGGTAGGGGGTGGGGGCACCGAACAGGGGGTACGCGTCGTCCCTCAGGTCCGCGAGGCAGTCGCCCAGGTCGCCGTCGCCGGAACCCAGCGGCGCGGCCTCGCTCCGGCGCTGCCGCCCGCGGCCCTCGCCCTCCGCGGCCGCGGCTGCGGCGGCGGCTGCCTCCTGCTGCTGCTGCTGCTGCTGCTCGCCGGGCGGCGCGAGGAGCATGTGCTCCGGCTCCTGCGCAAACCATTAATGCTTAAATTGTACCGGCCAAGCAGAGCCGACTTGAGCTTGCTCACCAGAGCAGTGAAATCCCGCTGAACTTTCTTGAGCAGCATCGAGTTCGTCGTGATGTAGACGATGCGCAGGTGGCTCGCGCCGGAGTCGAGGAGGGGCACGCCGCGGCTGATGCTGAAGTACGCGTGGTAGCGAGACCAGATCCTGCCGGAACAATGTCAGAGCTCTATCATAGTTTCTAGAACGTCCATAGAGTCCATAGATTTTCAAATGGAGGCTTCTCTCATGATATCAGATTCCTATCTAGAATCTAGCATCAAGATCAAAAGAAGCAGAAGAATGTATCTAGAATTATCCGATTTCCGAAGCGAAGCCAGTCGAATTTATTGGAGGCCGGGAGGGCACCGGGCGAGGGCGCAGGCTGTCTTCCCCGTGCCGGACCGCCCGACGACCACGAGGGGGCCCTCCGCGCAGATGATCGCGCACTCCTGCCTGCAACGTCGAGGAGGTTAGCGTAAGCGTTGAATTTCGAAGTTAACGTAGTGTTGAAGTTCAAAACATTAATATCAAACTAAAGCTTAATTTTATAAGCTAGAAAGGCGCAAGATCTAGAGGGGATAGAGCCCGAAGCACTAAGTTTGAACTATATAAAGCAAAGAGAATTATGAAATAAGGGGTGGGGGGTGGTGTGGGGGGTGGGTTGGGGGGGGGGGGGGGGGGGGGGGGGGGGGGGCGGGGGGGGGGCGGATGGGAGGGGAGGGGGTGGGAGAGGGGAGGGAAGGCCAGGGTGGAGGGGGGGGGGGGGGGGGGGATGGAGGGGAAGGGGGAGAGGAGGGGGGTAGGGGGCGCGGCGCACTCGACGGCCTGGACGTGTCTCGCGCGTTCGCGCCCGGCCAGGCCGCTGCCGGGGTTCGAATCCCGGCCGCGGCCGGAGAGCTCGCGCCGGGCCAGCTCGCCCGCGCGGGCGCGGACCCGCGCCAGCTCCTCCTTGTCTGCGCGCCGGAATTCAAATTCAAATTTCAGGTGGTCTATGCTTCACATGAATGCTGCACCCCGGCTGGAGAGGCCCCCGCGCGTCGACGTCCGCCCGGGTGCTCCGGGCTCGTCGGGCGCCGCCCTGGGAAGGGAGAGGGCCTCCAGCCCCAAAGTGTAGTCCGGGTCGAATCTCGCTGCGGCCTCTCCGGCCTTCTCCGTCCTCCCGAGCCCCGCCTGGAGCCGCCGCGGCCGCACCACGCCGCCGGAGCGCAGCGGCCGCTCCGGCGGCCTCGGGGGCGGCGCCTCGCGCTCTAGCGCCGCCCGCCTCCTGTGCGCCTTCATGATGTGCCCGACGGTTCGGTGGATGTCGTTCTTGTGGCACGGTCCCCTGCGCGCGCAAACGTGAGATTGACGAAGTAAAGATCGATCGATCCAATTTTATCAGTTGGGAGAGGATGCCTACCAGAGAAGGATCCGATCCCGCCAGCAGTCGAATGTCTCCGACCATGCCCATACCTGCGGCCAGGCGCGCGCATATATATTAATTAAACGAAGGCACGCGAAAGAGTTGAAAGTCGAGATGCGAACCTCCTCCCACAGCAGACGGAAGGCCTTGCCCTGGCCGCGCCGGCCCATCCAGCTCTCCATGAGGTTCAGGCCGCCCCCGCTCTGTCGGGATCGAAGCAACGAGCATCGGGATCGAAGCAACGAGGGGCTTCGGGATCGAAGTCGGGATCGACGCACGTTCAGCCACTTGGCCGTGTTCGTCTGGTGCGCGCGCCCCTCGCGACCGGCAACCAGCTCGCGAAGCTTGTGCAGCACGATGTGCTGCAGCGGCGCGCCGAGCTTGCGCCACTCGCGCTGGCACCGCTGCGTCACGTCCACCTCCCTGCGCGGCGCGCGCGGCGCGCGAGCGTTAGGTACTAGAAGATCCGAATCGAAACTCTAGCTATAGATCGAGAGCTCACTAGAAGATTCGCTTTACAATTAGGTACTAGAATTCGAAGATTCGAATTCGAAGACCTAGACCTAGATCTGGAGCGCACCAGCAGTCCTCGCGGCGCGCCTCGCCCGTGAGCCGCGCCAGCTCCTCCTCCACGGCGCGCTCGTCGGCGGCCTGCCCGGCCTCGTCCATCCGGTCCAGCTCCGGATCCACGGAGGGCGGCCCGGCCGCGGCCGCGGCCTCCGCCTCCAGCGCCAGAGCCTCCGGATCCCAGTCCGCCTCGGGCTCTGGATCTGGCCGCGGCGGCTCCAGAGCGATCGGCGAGAGGGCCGGCATGGCGGCGGACCCCGCCGCGCCGGCCGCCGCGCCGGCCGCGCGCCGCTCCAGCAGATGCTCCAGCGGGTCCCGCAGGGCCGCCGGGGCGGGGGCGGCCGCGGTGGGAGAGGCGGCCGGGGCGTCCAGAGGAGCCTCTCCCGTCGCTGAAGCCTCCGTATCCATCGCTAAATGCGTAGGAAGCTACGACCTAGGCCTGTGAGCTGCTGCCGCGGCCGGCCCGCGGTCGAGAGGTTCTGTCTCTAGCTAGAGAGCTGCAGCTGGATCTGCGCATGCGCATGCGCGGCCGGTCATCATCAGCTCATGCGGGACGGGCGCGTACGCGTGCGGGCGCACGCAGGTGGGGCGCGTGGGCGGGCGCACCGGGCCGCGGACGCGCTGCGCATGCGCACGGATCGGAGGTGCCAGCTGCAGCTGCAGCTGCGCATGCAGGCCGCGCCGCGGCCGGCGCGCGCGCGGAGATCGCGCGTGGCGGAGATCTAGATCTGCAGCCGCGCGGTTCCTCTACAGCCTCCCCAGATGGAGCGATCGATGCCAGAGTCGCCTTAGGCCGCAGATAGACCTCAATTGCAAGTTCGCGGCTCGGTGCTGGCCGACGTTCGCTCGCTGCTCGAGCTCGTCACGCCTCGAGATCCAATGAGCATCAGAGTGCGGATCTGCGCTCACAGGATCACGATCGGGCCGGGGCCGGGCGCGCAGCGATACCGACATGCATATGCGGGCGCGAGGGCTGCCTACCTGTGCACGTCCGACGGTCGCGCCGGCAGCTTTAGGAGCTTTTCACGATCCACATGAACGCCGGATCGCTCGATGGCGCACCCCTGTTGCCTTGCGGCGATCGTAAGGGATACAGCGCACTTCGTTCGCGCGTATGCGTACGCGGGCCCGCGATCCGCCCATTTTCACATGAGCTCGGCCGCGGAGCGCGCGCCGCTCCTGCCGACCGATGCGGGCGCGTCGTCCGCATCGGAGGCCCTCGAGCTCTCGCCGCTCGCCGTCTTCGGGAATCTGGTGCGAAGTTTCACCGGTGCGCATGCGCAAGCACGGCTCTCGCGGAGCGCGCGTGCCGGCGTGGGCAGTGTGCTTACATGCTTCCTCTCGCGGTGCGATCGAGTCGCTCGCGCCGCGCTGACAGCATGGCAGGTGCCGGCGTCCTGGCGTTGCCCTACGCCGTTTCGCGATTCGGGATCATTCCGGGGCTTCTGGGCTTCGTCTTCCTAGCTGCGATATGCAGGTGACTCATCTCTCTCCGGCTCTCGAAGCTGCAGGGAGCGCGCTAGCTAATGCTGACGCCGCCTCGGCCCTGCGCGCCCGCAGAGTCTCGTGCAGAATGCTCCTCGCATCGAGGAAAGAAGCTGGCATACAGGTGCATGCCCATAGCGCTGGCTTGTGCCTCAGGGATCCGCGCACGCGCTGGCCCCGGGCTCCGGGCCAGCGCCCGGGCGCGCGCTGACGCCGCACGCTGACGCATGCGCATGCATAGGGCGAGGACTGCTTCGCTGAGATCGGGCGGGAGGCGTACGGCGCAGTCGGCCGGAGCGCCGTACTTTTTGCGGTGCGCGAGCGCGAGCGGACGGCCATGCGCGCCGCGCCATGCTGCGCCGCGCCCTCCGAATTTGATCGCGGGCGCGGGCGCTCTCGGGCAGGTCGTGGCGGGGCTCTGGGGGGTACTGGTCTCGTTCAACCTCGTCATCGCGCACACCCTCGCCACCGTCTTCCCCCAGGCGCGGGGGTACGCTCTCTTCCGCGCTTCCCAAGCTGACGCCGCCGTTCGCCATTCCCGCAGCTCTCCGTGCGGGGCTGGCTGGCGGCCGTCTGCCCCCTCCTCATCCTGCTCAACGTCTCCAACAGTGCGCTCAAATCGGATCAGATCAGATCTGATCTGATCTGATCTGATTTGATCCGGGGCAGGCCGGCGCGTCCTGGTCGTGGCGAGCGCGCTCGGGAACGTCGTTCTGTTCGCGAGCTGCGCCGCCGTCCTCGCCGCCGGGTACGAGGAGTCCCAGTCCCGCGGTACCTACCCCCGCCCACCCTCCCCCCCCCCTTCCCCCCCACTCCCCTCCCTCCCCCCCTCCTCTCTTCCGTGCTGGGCCCCACGCCCCCCGCCCCTTCTCTCCCCTCTGTCCCTCTCCCTCCTTCCCCGGCGCCCAGCCCAACTCCTCGCCCCCGCCCCTGGCCCCTGGGAAAGGGCCTATCCCCCTCCCCCTCCCCTCCCCCTCCCCTCCCCCCCCCCCCCCCGCCCCTCCCGGCTTTGCTGGAGACTTGCCCCTCACTCTTTCCGCCGCTTTGCCAGACCTTTGCTTCCCCTCCCCCTCCTCTTAGAAACGCAACGGTCACCTACCCCCGTTCCGTCCCGCCTCGCCTCCCCTATCCCTATCCCCTCCCCCCCGCCCCCCTCCAACCCCCCGCCCCCTCAAACCCCACCCCTTACCCCCCCCTCACTCCCCCTCCCTCCCCCCCGGCAGAGGGCCCGGGGGAGCCGCCGGCGCTGGCGGTGTGGGGCGGGGCCGGCGTCTTCTTCGGCGTGGCCACCTTCTCCTTCACCGTTCAGACGACCGTTCGCCCGCACCCGCCCCGCCGCGCCCCACCCTGGGCCCCCTCGGGCTTAGCTTTAGTCTTCTCCGTCCTGGCCTCCCGCCCCGCCCCCCCCGCCCCGCCCCCGCCCCGCACCGCCCGCCCCCGCCTGCCCCAGGCTACAAGTCAAGCGAGCGCTTTTAATTATAATTTTAGGGGGCTCAAGAGCTTAGAAGCCTCTCCAGCCCGCCCCATCCCGGCCTTGCCCCGCCCCGCCCCGCCCCGCACCCGCCCGGCCACCCTTAGGCATAGCTTTAGGCTGCCCCGTCCTTGTATCCCGCCCCGCGCGCCCCGCCTGCCCTCCTCTGGCTGGGCTAAGGTCAAAGGCTTCAGCTCGAGCCGTTCGCCCGCCCGCCCCGACCCCAGACGAGAGCGCACGCCAGGGCTGGGGGGGCTCAAGCTTCCCCCCCCCCCCCCCCCCCCCCACTCCCTTTCTTCCCTTTTCTCCCCCGCCCCGCCCGCCCTGTCTTTGCCCCATGCCCCGCGCCGCCCCTCCATGCCCAACACACCGCCCTTCGAGGCGCCCTTTAAGACGGCCTAGACCGAGGCCCGACCCCGCCCCGCCTCCGCCCCGCCCCGCCTTCCTCGAGCTCGCCGCCCCGCCCCGCCCTCAGATCCTGCCGATGGAGGCCGCGATGGGGGAGGGCCGCGGCGCCTTCGGGCGCGTCCTCGACCGGGCCATCGCCCTCGTGCGCCCGCCCCCTTTCCGAATCATAAGTTCAGAAGCTTAAGGATGCTAGAAGCTTAAGGAAAGGATGTTAGAAAGAAGCTTCGATGTTAGACGTTAAGACTGGGCGCCGGCCATCGCCCTCGTGCGCCCGCCCCCTTTCCGAATCATAAGTTCAGAAGCTTAAGGAAAGGATGCTAGAAGCTTAAGGAAAGGATGTTAGAAAGAAGCTTAGATGTTAGACTTTAAGACTGGGCGCCGGCCATCGCCCTCGTGCGCCCTCTGAGGCCGCCCCCCCAGGCGCAGTCGAGGTCTTAAGATCTGAACCTCCTCTAAGATCCTCTAAGATCTTAGAGGGATCTTAGAGATCAATTGATCTTAGATCTTAGAAGCCTTCTCGAAGCCCCGGGCCGGGCCCTCGAGAACGTAGGAGGCCGTCGTGCGCCCGCGCCCTTTCGTACTTAAGATCTTAGAGAGGGATCTTAGATCGCCGTCGTGCGGGCCCCCGCCCCGGCCCCGACCCCGCCCCGACCCCCCCGCTTTCCCCTCCCCGCCCTCCCCCCCAGCCCCCTGCCCCCCACCCCCCACCTCCCCCTCCCCACCTTCCCCCGCGTCCCCACGACACCGGGCCGGGCGAGCGCCTTCCCCCTCGGCTTCCCCCCCCCTCTTTCACGTTTCCTCTTCCCTTCCCTCCCTCCCTCCGCTGACCGACCCCCCCCCCCCCCCCTCCCCCCCAGGTGCTGGCCTTCTACGCTTCGTTCTCCGTCGCCGCCTACGCCGCCTTCGGCTCCGGTGCCCCTTTTTCAATTAGAAGCCTTTGCAGTGAGAAGTCTTCAGCCTTCATTAGAAGCCTCTTTGAAGCCTGTGTCTAGCCTTGCGCGGAGTCCAGCCTCCGTCGATATATTGCCCAGTCCCTCCCCCACCTCGCCCTTGTGGGCACGCGTGACGCGCCCCCGCGCCCCCGCCGCGCGCGCAGCCACGCAGCAGATCGTCGTTCTGAACATCACCGAGGGCTACATCGCCGCCGCCGTCCAGGTGCGCGTACCCCCTGCCCCCCCCCCCCCCCCCTCGGATCCTTCCCGTTCCGCTGTTGGGTCTCCGTCTAGCCTTCGATCTAGCTGTCCCCCCCGCCTCTTCCCCCCCTCCCCCCCCATTCCTCCCCCTCCCTCCCTCTCTCCCTCCCCGGCAGCTGACGCGGGGCGCTCAGCTGAGCATGAGCGCCGTCGTCGCTCTCACGACGCCCATCGTGCGCCCCGCACCCCACTAAATATGTGCTTTTTAGACGGCGCCCCCCACTATATTTCGACGACGCCCCCGCGTACCCCTCGTTTCCCCTCCCTGCCCCTTTACCCCTCCTCTCCCCTCCCCCCCTCCTCTCCCCACTGGACCCATCGTGTACATGTGCCCGCCCCACCGCCCTCCCCCCCTCCCCGCCCCCCATCCCGTCCCCCCGGGCGCCCGCACCCTCCCCCACGACGCCCGCACCCAGCCTCCTTTTCCCCTCCTCCGGCGCCGCCCCCGGTTGGGCTTCCTGCCTTCCCCAGCCGCCTGCCTACCTCCCCTCCAGCCGCCTAGGGGTCGGGCTTCCTGCCTTCCCCTTGCCCTTCCCTTCCTGTCCCTTCCTTCTGCTGAGCGCGCCCCTACCCCCCCCCCCCCCCCCCCCCCCCCCCCCCCGCAGGTGGCCTACCCTCGTGCTCTCCCTCTCCGCGCTCCTGCTGCCCCACAAGGCGGAGGGCGCGCCGGCGCCGGCGCCGCTGGTGGCCGCCCTGCGCGCCGGCATCGTCCTCACCACCGCCGCCTGCGCCGCCCTCTTCACGGACTCGTGCGTACCCCCCCTTCAGCGTTCCATCCTGAGTTTATTCTCGGGTGATCGTTCTCGCCTCAGATTCGCTCTCTTCACGAGCCTCGTCGGGTCCTTGTGCGCTCAGATCAGATCTGATCTGATCTGATCTGATCTGATTCGATCTGACACGATTCGATCCCGGCCCTCCGCAGGGCGATCTCGCTGCAGACGACGATCCTTCCGCCGCTCTTCTACGCGCGGATCTGCGGGCCGCGGGCGGGGCCCCTGCGGACCTCGCTCGCGGTCGGAATGGCCTGCGCCGGGGCCCTCGTCGCCGCCGCCTCCGTCGCCGCCGTCGTCGGCGACCTGGCGCGGGGGCAGGGGGCAAGCCCCGAGGGCGCCGCCCGCCTCTAGATCCGGACGTCGAACCATGTTTGAGTCTTGGGCGTGGCGCCGGCATCCCATGGATACCGAGGTACTGGATATATATGCTTATGGATATCGATACTATGATGATAACGCCGTCACACACGGCGGTCTATATTGCTAAATTCCGGCGGTCAATATTGCTAAATAAAAAAGCATGCGCTGCATTTGAGCCTCGAAAGCTCTGCGCGGCCGGACTCCGGGAAATCCCAGGCGGTGATCATGATTAGAAGCCGGCGTTGCAGGCAATTGCAAATTAGCCTAGTAGAGGCTGCGCACGTGCGCATGCACACGCGTGGTACCGGTCAAGGCTAAGCGCCCCGGCACATATTGCAATTGTTAGACTTGATTAGGCCCACAATTGCAACGTCGACGTCGCGCATGCAACGCTGCGGCGCGCCGATCATCGGATCATGATCATGAGCAGCCCGGCCCGGCGGCGGCCGGCCGCCGGGCGTGCACTTTATTCAGCCAATCACAAAGCCTGGTACTTGAAGAGCGTTGGCTGCAAAGCCTTTTAGTCACATCTAAATACTGCTTTGATACAGCGGAATGCAATTAAAATCGGTTCCTACTGTTTCCGCTTCGTTGTACTTCGAATCCCCGTGATTCCTGATACCGTGACTTGTATCCTCGTTGTGTACTACGAGTGGGTACGCCCGCCGTAGATCTTTAAAAAAAAAAAAAAAATTAAAATCGAAATACTATATTTACGAGAATGCGGATTGAAATCGAAAGCGAAACGAAAAACTCGAAAACGTGGCTGGCTGATTATAATTAGCTGAATTCGAAGCATGCAGCTACCTTCACTCGTACTGTTTATTAACGATCATCGGATCGACGTGGACAGATCGATATAGCTTCAATTTGCAACGTCGAGAATCGGCTCATGATCAGAGGAGCGCGAGGAGGCCGACCGCGGCCCCGACCAGGCTCAGGACGAAGCCGATCGCGAGGCCCTGCGCGAGACGCCCCCCGGGTCCGACGGTCAGATTGAAATTCGAAGCTCAAGGAAGCCGGTCCGGAGGGCGGACCGAGGCGGCGGAAGCGGCGGCGGCGGCGGAGACGTACGGGATACCCGCGGCCGCCGCGGCCGTCGGGGTCCACTGCGACGCGATGTGAGTCACTGATGTGAGTACATACTATTAATATTCTCGCAGTTGGTCATAATGAACATGGCTTGAATGAGTTAGAATGTCTCATCATGATCATCAGAGATCTGAGTATTTAATTTCGCTATGTCCCAAAGATCAAGCTAGTGCCTGTCCGGGGGCGCATGCGCACGACGAAGGCGCCGCCGAGGACGAGGGGCGCGAAGGCGGGCGGCGCCGCGTCGCTCTCGATCCGGAGGTCGTACTGCGCTCTTGAATGTTAACGTGAGCGATATCGCGAGTCGAAAACCTTCGATTAAATGAGAAACTATATGCTCAAATGAAGCTGTAATGCGAGATCGGGCTTGAATGAAGCTGTAATGGGCGCAATATAGACGGCGAGACGAAACGAAAGGCGCCCTGGAGCTGAGGCGTTGATATAGTGAACGCACGCGGTTGCCGGTGGTGAAGGCGCGCAGCGCGCGGCGGGCCCCCGGGCGCTTCGGCGCCACTGCGCACCGGATCGGAGAGAAGTCAGAATCGTCATTTGAATTGGATCGGAGGCCATTAATCAAAGGCAAAAGAAAGCGCACGGAAGCGGATCTCGTTGCCCGTGACCTCCTCGCCCTCGGCATCGACCGTCTGGCCCGTCGCCGGGTCCACGATCAGAATCTTGATGCGCTCCCCGGCCTGTGAAACATTACGTATGCATATGTTGAGCATACATTTTGCATGGGCTCAGATTGAATTCTGACCGGCAGGTTCCGGGCCTGGATGACCGAGAAGCCGTTGCTGCCCGTCTGCAGAAAAGGCCGAGGGCCAGAGTCAGTTTCGCTCTGAGCTTTCTTTGCATAATGGGGCGCGCGGGGCATGCGCACCTGCGGGCCTGGACGGCGGCGGCGGGAGCTGCACTTTGTAGGAGCCGTCCGGCTGGCGCGTCGCCACGGACGTGTTGAACTGTCAACGTAAATATATGAGCTCGAACCCAAAATAAAGCAGCGGCCGCCGGGCTGCAGAATCGTGAAAAGAAAGAAGGACTCACGGAGAAGCCCTGGATGATGATCTGCACGGTCTGGGCAGCGGCGGCTGCAGCGTGCGCAGCGCATGCGCACGTGTCCCGTCAGCCGTAATGAAATCATCGATCATTGAATTTGTCGAATAATATAAATTAAACGCACCAGTGGGTGGGAGACGGGGTGGCCGGGCGGGGTCGGGCCGGTGTCGGATTCGATGGACGGCCGTGGGGTGGGCGCCGCCGTCGCGTTGTCATAGGCACCTCCGAGGGGCTGAGTACGGGTGTAATCAGAGCATATATATATTACGAGGTGAAACGGGCCAGATGTATGTACCTCGGGCTAGGCGTGGAGCTAGCTCTGCGGCCGCCGGGCGATTCACATCGAACAAAGCCTTGGGTTAGAGGCCAGAGAAGGCCTAGGGGTCGAACGGGCGAATCTAAAGGGAACGTACGAAGGCTCGGGGACGGGTCGCTGAAGGCGAAGGCGAAGGGACGGGACGGGGACGGGACGGGACGGGGAGGGACTGCGCGCGCGCACTGATTAGATGCGTGAAATCCAAAGCGATCGCATTGGAATTCGAAATCCAACGTGGAGCTTGCCTGGGGCTGGGGAGGCGTCGGGGGCAGGGCGAGCGTCGTGACGTTGACGCGCTTGCCGTCGCGCTCCCACTCGTTCGTGCCGCTGACGAGGAGGTTGTCCGTGTCGAGGAGGGGTTGTCGACCTTGCTCCACTTCGGCGGGCTGTAAGTGTTCTGCTGCTTGCCCCAGCAAACGTATCTGTGCAGTTACGGGATTAGAGAAGGAGCTTCAAACTGAAGCGACACCAAAATGCGCGCGTGGTGTCCGGCTGGAGCCCGCCGACGATCGTGGTCCACTTGCCGGTCGCGCTGGCGTCGAGGACGACGCCAGTGCTGTTCCACGAGGCGACAACGCCCAGGGATGGCCCGCACGAGGCGTTGCCGGCCCGGAGGCCGGCGGTCCCCCCGACCTTCGTTAGCGTCACGTTGATCTCCGTTGCGCTCACCTGCGCGCGCTCTCATCGATATCGGTATCATGATTGATTTTGCGCTGCGCATGCGAAGTTGCGCGCATGCGCACCGCGAAGGCTGCGATGTCGGGCGAGTCGAAGCTGGAGCCAGCCCAGACGCCCCAAGGCAGCGCGCAGGCGAGGACGGCGGCGAGAACTAGGGTCGCGGCCTCCGAGGAGCGGGCCGCGCTCGCTTGCTTGCAATTCATCATGAGCTTCTTCGCCATGGATGTTCGTTGCGGCAACTGCTGCAGCTGGCTCGAGCTCAGCGGCTGCTGGGCGAAACCGGTACGCGCACTACCGCGGCGCGCCTCTAGCGCCCGGAGCCTCGGACTCCGAGTCTCCGACCCGGGTCACACACGGGCCGGGTGGAGAGTCACTGGAGAGTCAGTGGAGACCGCGTGGCCCGTGGAGCTTCAGCTCGATATATCGATGCACCTATACTACTGGTCCTATAGTCTATAGGCTATAGCTAGCGGCCGGGCTAGCCTAGTAGCCTAGTAGTACTACTGTAGGATTGCTTAAATTGCCGCGTAGTTAAATTGCCGAATTCGACCGAAACCGGAATTGCCGTGGCGATAAATTGCCGAATCCAGATTTCCGCTCTATAGCGCCATACAAAAGCGGTCGTTTAGCCCTACCCCCTCAGAATTGCCGTGGCTTACAATTGCCGAATTCGGCCTCTCGGCAATATACGGCAATTTAAAACATCGGCTAAAAAAGCATTCCTACAGTATAGCTACGGTACTGCGCATATGCATGCCATGATGCCAGCTGCACTGGCCCCGGCCCCACTAGTACTGGCAGCGTCCAGGCCCCCAATTGCCCCCAATTGCCCTACCCTGGTACGGTGGTACCTACCAAAGTAAGCCTACTACTAGGGCTACTAGGGCTAGTAGTCTGGTACTCAGGCTAGTACTGAGGTAGTACTACTAAGTAGTAGTACTGAGGTAGTACTAGCCTACTACTAGGCTGGTTATAATTACTGTTACTGTTACTCAGTGACTGTCACAGTGTTACTGTTACTGTTACTGTTACTGTGCATGTGTGCTGCCGCGTGCTGAGACTCGCCGAGTCGGAGTCGCGACTCCGAGCTTGAGGCTCGCGAGTCCGAACGGAGTCGCGACTCGCGATTCCGAACGGTCGCGAGTCCCGCGGGCCGGTCCTCCGGCCCGGGCCGGCCGGCGGAGTCCGGAACTTACGGACCGGAAGTCCGGAGCGCGAGTCCGCCGACCGTCGGACTCGGCGCCGAGTCCGCAATGACTCCGCATTGACTCCGCAAGCCTACTCACTGGCAGAGTCCGGAATCCGCCGGGCCGGATCCCCGTCGATTCCGAAGTTCCCCGAGTCCGGACTCCGGAACTTCGGAAATTAAATATTGGACCGGAGTCACCGGACTCGGCGGAATCTGGATTCCGGAGTCCGGACTCGCGCCGTCTCGCGGCCGCGGGAGGGCCGCCGCCGCGCGCGGCGCCACGCGCGCGCCGCGCGCCCGCCCGCGGCCGCCGGGCCGCCGGCCGGGCGCCCGCCCGGGCCGGCCCCGGCCCGGCCGCCCCGGCCCGCCCGGCGGCCCCGGCCCGCCCGGCGGCGCCGGCCGCCCGCCGGCGCCCCGCGCCCGGCGGCGGCGCCGGCGCCGCCCGGCGCCGCCGCCGCCGCCGCCCGCCGGGCCGGCGCCACCGGGCCGGCCGCCGGCCGGGCCGTTGCCGCCGACTTGCCGCCGAGTTGCCAAGTTGCCGGGCCGGATTCCGGAGCTTATAATTAGAGTCGGAGGCTCGCCTGGCTCGGACTCCTCGGAGCTAATTACTGTAGGAGTACCTCAGGGCCTGGAGTAGTTAAATCGCCATGGTTTTGAATTGCCGTAAATTGCCGAGAGGCTGAATTCGGCAATTTAGCACCACGGCAGTAGTAGTACTGAGGTAGTACTAGCCTACTACTAGGCTGGTTATAATTACTGTTACTGTTACTCAGTGACTGTCACAGTGTTACTGTTACTGTTACTGTTACTGTGCATGTGTGCTGCCGCGTGCTGAGACTCGCCGAGTCGGAGTCGCGACTCCGAGCTTGAGGCTCGCGAGTCCGAACGGAGTCGCGACTCGCGATTCCGAACGGTCGCGAGTCCCGCGGGCCGGTCCTCCCGGCCCGGGCCGGCCGGCGGAGTCCGGAACTTACGGACCGGAAGTCCGGAGCGCGAGTCCGCCGACCGTCGGACTCGGCGCCGAGTCCGCAATGACTCCGCATTGACTCCGCAAGCCTACTCACTGGCAGAGTCCGGAATCCGCCGGGCCGGATCCCCGTCGATTCCGAAGTTCCCCGAGTCCGGACTCCGGAACTTCGGAAATTAAATATTGGACCGGAGTCACCGGACTCGGCGGAATCTGGATTCCGGAGTCCGGACTCGCGCCGTCTCGCGGCCGCGGGAGGGCCGCCGCCGCGCGCGGCGCCACGCGCGCGCCGCGCGCCCGCCCGCGGCCGCCGGGCCGCCGGGCCGGGCGCCCGCCCGGGCCGGCCCCGGCCCGGCCGCCCCGGCCCGCCCGGCGGCCCCGGCCCGCCCGGCGGCGCCGGCCGCCCGCCGGCGCCCCGCGCCCGGCGGGCGGCGCCGGCGCCGCCCGGCGCCGCCGCCGCCGCCGGCCCGCCGGGCCGGCGCCACCGGGCCGGCCGCCGGCCGGGCCGTTGCCGCCGACTTGCCGCCGAGTTGCCAAGTTGCCGGGCCGGATTCCGGAGCTTATAATTAGAGTCGGAGGCTCGCCTGGCTCGGACTCCTCGGAGCTAATTACTGTAGGAGTACCTCAGGGCCTGGAGTAGTTAAATCGCCATGGTTTTGAATAAACATTCCTGCCCCGGGGCAGTGCAGCCTCTGGTCTGTATCAGGTCTCCGCCGGCACGGCAATGTTTAAAATATTAATGCCAGAAGGATATTTGTTTTTGGTGAATTACCGGCCACAGTCTCTAGACACCAGAAGGATAGATCGATATCCGGAAAACATATATATTTTACACGCAGAATTCAAATATCTGGTATAGCCGCGCCGGCAATCGTATTTTATTGTCGATTTTGGCTCTCACTGCTCGCGAAGCCCCTGCAATAGGCTGCAAAGCCCGGCTGGTCAACTGGAAAAAAAGTCCAAATTGCAACAGCATCCGGCAGCAGCGCCTCTCGCCGACAGCAGCGCCCTGCGCGGTGCTCGGCGGCGCCGACACGCTCCTAGCCCCCAGTAGCATGGTGGCCGCGGGCAGCACCTATGATCATGACGGCTTTGCGCTAGCTCCCCGCGCGCGACCCATCTCGCGTGCACCGTCTTGCGGCTTCCGCGCAGCCAGGTCGCTCGCAAGCGCAACCAACGTTCTCAGCGTGTTATAATTATATAATTAGACTCTGAGATAAGGTCGGTACCCGGTATCGCACCTTGCCGCGTCCCCGGTCGAGCCGTGTGAGCGTCTGAGAGACGAAGCGTCTGAGACGAAGCGAGCGGCGAGGGATGCGCACCGGCGTGACCGGGAGCCGCCACCGGGGCGCCGGAGCTCGGGGGTTGGACCGCGCTAGCTGCGACGCGTGGGGGGTCACCGGGTCAGTTGGAAGATCCGTGGCGCGGCGGCCGACGCCGGTGCGCGGGGGGCGCAGATATCATATATAGTATCGATGGTTGAAGTCGGTAGGAAAGCGCACGATCTACATCTGGCCGCTGAGACTCCGCCCGATCCGCTGATTCAACGGAGGAAGCTCAGCGGCTTGGATCTCCCGTGCGCCCGAGCGAGCTTTCGTTGATCTACGCGAGGCTCTTCGCGCACGCCGACGCCCCCGCAGCCCTCGCCCTGCAGCTCCTCCACCGCCACCGCGTCGACTCCCCGCTCCTCGCCGCCCCCACCGCCCACCCCGCCCGCTTCTCCCTCGTTGCCCTCCTCGGCCTGCCCCGCCCCGCCCGCCCGTCCCTCGCGGGGCCTGACGGGGCGGGGCGGGGGCAGATCCCGGGGCGGCCTCCTTCACGCCCCTCTTCCGGGCGCACGCGGCCGGCGCCTGAGACTGCGCCATCGCCATGCAGGCGCTCGGACCCCTCCCGCCCGCCCCCCGCCCCGCCCCGCCCCGCGCCCTCTGACGGAGCCGCAGGGCGCGCCCCCGCCGCCCCTCCCTGCCCTCGTACACATCCCCGAACTCCTCTCCTCCCTCGTCTCCAGTGCGCCGTACCCCTCCCGAACCCGGCGCGGCGCCTCGTACCCCGCCCCGATGCCGGCGCCGCTCCGGCAGACGTGCCTCTGGTGGCCGGCTCGGCGACCTCTTCTTCCACGAGCTCCCCAGCCACGCCAGCGAGCTCCCCAGCCACGCCAGCAGGCCCGTACCCCCCCACAACTGGACTCGGCGTACCCCCCTCAACCCCGGGCGCGCAGGGCGATGCACAGGGCGCTGCTGGAGGTGCTGGGGGGCCCCGGTACCCCCCTAGGACGTCGGTCAGGCCTGCCTGGCCGCCGCCATCGTCCTCCCCGAGCCCCCCATGGGCGCCCCCACCGGCGCGCCGCTGGCGCGCTGCAGCGCCGCCACGGGCCCGAGGGCGCCTCCCAGCGAACACGCTGCTCAACCGTCCGCGGCCGTGCGAGCTTTCTTCGTCCCGCCCCTCCCCCCCTGGCCTCCCCCCCTAGCTTGCTTCGTCCGCCGTTTTTTGGAGCGGATCCAACGCTGCCGTTTTTTCGCCCCTCCCCCCCCCCTCCCCCTCTGCCGTTTTCAATTGAAAAGTTTTTGGAGCGGATCCAACGCTGACGCTGGCCGTGCAGCACGCATCCGCCGGCAAAGAGCTCTACGTATACTGTGCGTCGCCCCGGCCCTCCGAGATCCACTGAATGAAATGACTGACTGAATTCGACTGGCGGTGCAGTGGGTTAGACGTTGCTGTAGCTGCAGCAACGGCGGCCGGGAAGGCTGATCGCGGTGCCGTCCCTGCCCCGCCCACCCGAGCATGCGCAGCGGCTTCTGACGGTGCCGCGCCTCTTGCAATTGGGCCAGGAAGCTGGCGGAAGCCCGGAGCCAGTGACCATCGCTGTTCCAGCCTGGCTAGCGGATCACACGTACGCCCGTACCCCTTCCGCGGCATCAATATATAATTTATAACACCTCCCCGCTCATTCGCTCCGCACTACAGGCAGGAAGCAGCGAAGCAGAGAGCAGCGCTCGCCCGCGGCCGAGTTCTTCTGCAGCGACGTCGACCGGCCGAAAGGAAATCAATTTGATCCGTCATATGCATATAGGGGCAGGAAAGCATGTAGAAAGCGTTTCAGGAAGCATTTTTAGATCCGATGATCAGTGTAGATGCGCTATAATGTCTGAGCAGCGTTTGGTAGTCGGCAACCCGAGAAATTCGGTCTGCCAGCTGCCATACAAACCCAACCACTGGTATACGTATACGTACCGGTGGTTGAGAATGTATGGCAGTTGGCAAGCGAGGGGTACGGGGAAATCCGTGCAAATCGGGTGAGAATTGTGTTAATTTACGACAAAATTACGACATAAAATAGACCGATCGAATTACCTAATTTTGGGTGGGATAAACACGAAAATTGCGCTATTTTATCGAAATTCCGGCTCCCACGTGCACCCCCCGATCAAAATCCCCACCGTGTGGCACCAAATTATAATAATTATAATTAAAATATTGAGCACGAAATTGGCCAGGTCCTAGCGCAAGCTCTAGGCTATAGCTAGGCCTAGGTCGCCGGGCCGGCGCTCCTCGCCCAGGGCGCGTACAGACTCCGCGCATGTTCCAACGCCTTCATAGCCTAGTAGACGTATATATAAGATAGAGCACCCCTGTGAAACTTCAGAATCCGGGTTCTCGAGCTCAATAGTAGGCGGGCCTTAGCGCGAAATTGCCTAGGGGCGGCATCGAACCCGGGTTGTTCGATTCCAACAGAATTCTTGAAGTTCGGGTACCTTTAGCTGGACTTACCAATAGGTAGCTAGCGACTCCGTGACGGGCCGGAGGTTCCTAGCGAGCTTAGCTGGGTTTATGAGATCTAGAAGGCTCCTGGCAGGTCAGCTGGTCGAGGGGGTACACGTTGAAATAAGCGCGTACGACGCCAGGCGCGAGCAGGTCAGATAGCTGAAGACCGGAGCGTCGTGTGCACAGCATCACCACAGGGAACCAGCTGACAGCCGCAGCACTAGGTGCACTGTGGTGCGCCGCACACCGGCGACGATCGTACCGAGCCGCTCGCACAAGACGATGAGGGCAGTGGCGCGGCCGAAAGTGACATGGAAGGGAACAGTACGGCAGGAGCGGCTCAATCGGGTGAGAGTGCCACGGAAGCGCAGCGCGCGTTCACGTGCTGGCGTTGACCAGACACGAGCAATTCAGGCGTTGCCGGCGACGGATCCGGAGGTGATACTGTAGACTAAGCGAGCGCCGCGTCCTGACGCTGACTGCAACCGAGCAGTGATTGATCTGGACTCGGCAGAAATTGCAATGTACACGGGAGGGACGGCGCGCGCGGCGGCGACGGCAAAGGGCCCCGCGGAAGGCGACGGAGGTGAGAGTGCAGAAGCAGGGATTGAAGAAACCGTACCGTAGTACTCACCAACATATGTTGCGTCGCGTTACGTAGATAAGAGGGCATCCGATATCCGATCCGATGGTGGGTTATATTAGCCGCGCGAGTTATATATGTATAAAAATCGATCTCAGCTTAATTGACTGCGCAGGCACTTTTTTTTTTGGTGAATTACCGGCCACAGTCTCTATGACTGCGCAGGCACGGGGACCGGGACGAGCGCCCTGAGAGTATTACATGTCGGCAAGACTGCATCCAGCAGCAAGCCTGCGGTCGCGCCGGCTCAAGGCGACATCGCAGGTGCCTGCGCGGAACCCCGCTCGAACGAAGCGACTGACAACATCGGGTCGGCGGCAGGCTTGGAGGGGGGCGCATGTATACTCGGCGGCAGCGATGGTGGATCAGCCGGTGTGAAGCAACTGACCTCCGATGGCTCGCGGTGGGACAGCGCCAGTGCTGTCCCTTCAAGTCTGGATAGTGCGCGAGGTATAGACGAATCTGACGTCATTTCCTGCCCAGGACCAGGTGCGAGCGCCCATGGAGACTTTCAAGTGGACAATGCATCATCCAGCAGCAGTACTACTGTGCCGCCGGCTCATGAACAGGGCGACGTAGCAGGTGCATGCACGCAGCCCCGCCAGCACGAGGCTGCACACGCCCGAGGTAACTTCTCTGATGCAGGCCTAGGGCTGAACCAACTCGATGTACTCATGTGCCCCCAAGATCGACTTCCGCCCCGATCCCCTCCAGAAGGCCTGCATCGCCTATGTTTACGGCGAGCCCTCTGCAGACAGCACCATGGCCATCATCTTTTAGCCAGCTAGCGCTGATCAGGGTTACCGGTAGGACGTGCGAACAGAGTTGATGCGCAGCCGTTTTTTCGCTGATATAGTGTGCGCTGAGTCTGGCCTTTCATTTAGTCTTTTATTTAGTCTTTTTTTCACAGCGTGTGCTTATCGGACCTTTTCTATTCTTTCAATCATAATCAATGTTTATCTTCAAGCCTCGACCTGCCGCGCGCACTGAGCCGGGGTCGTTCTGCCGCGCGCATGCGTATGTGCGTGGCACTGCGGCACTCGGACTCTTTCATTAGATCCCCATTCCCCCCTTGCACCCCCGGCGCGAAAATCGCGGCCGGGCCACGATTATATATACACAAGCTGCGATGCCGATCTAGTAGAGCTGGAATACGAAAACGTAGCCTTGCAACGCACAGGAGCTAGGCTGATCAGCAAGCGACATTTCAATCGTGTCAGGCAACTTCGAACTTCGGAAACCTCGGAATTCGAAAAAGCTGCGAACCAGGAGGATCAGGAGAAGGGGGCCGACGGCGCTTGAAGGAGACGTCAGGCCTAGCTATAGGGGGCAAATCAGGGATAGTGACCATAGGAATAAAGAAAGCAACGACAGATGACGAAGGAGTCATTGAAAGCCGCTGAGCAGGCCTGAAAGTCAAGATCATCCTGAATGACATATGATATATATGCATCCGGATCCGCAGCAATTCCAGAAGAAGGCAGAAGTGACCTATAGCTACGAACCGTGTACCGCATGAGGTTCGTAGCTATAGTCAGTGAGATCAATTATCACTTGAGGAGAGAGCGGAGGCGAGCTGGTAGCATCAGCAGCATCATCGATAACGTCAGAAGCTTGAGCAGGAAGTCCCAAAGCTTAAAAGCATCCATACGGCGACGGCAAAGAGGTGGCTCGTTCTCAGCGTCAAAATCCGGCGGCAGTTGATCCTGATCATGAGGGGGAGTGTGATCGATATCATGATCATATAGCACATCGAAGGGGAGAAGTCGACTAGTCCCACGCATCCACGACCTCGACGGGGTGGTAGCCGGCCGCCGGGCTCGCGCCCGGGTCATCTCTTCGACGAGCGCGCGGTCGGCGTTGCGACGCGCAAGCAGCTGCAGGGCGGATCGCTCGCGAGGGTCTCAGTGGCGGACGTGGTCGCCGCGTGCACCTCGAGGACTGCATACTCGTCGGCCCATGGCCACCCGATTAAATTGTGGTCAAGGCACGGCCGCGGTTAACGTTGCTGGTTGGCGACGGTCCGTAGCCGGCGCCCCGTCTGGATTTCGGTGACTAGGCGGCTGCGCTCCGCCATGGCGCCGGCGGCGAGATATTTAGACGCCCGGAAGTGGCCGGCCGCCTCGCGTGTCGCCAATCGCGAGGTCGACGTCACACCAGATGTCGATGGCGTGTCGCAGAAGACATCGACGAGGCTGGTAGAAACATCATACCGTACGCGTACGCCGCAGCAGCCGAACCATCGATGTAAGAAGGCCGCGGGGCCTGAGCTCGATCGCGAGTGCCATAGATATATATAGTGCACCTATCAAGTCCGAGCAGGCACCTTTACGGTGAGGCGGTTAGTACGTAGGTGATCGCTACTGTTAGTCCAGAATTTGAATAGTACGTATACGGCAACCACGGTCACACTCCATTCGGCAATCAAACATGACGCGCTCGTCCAAGGCGGCAGCAGGCGCAGCTGCAGCTCCAGCTGCTTCGCCGGCTGACGCAACTGCGCCGAAGACGTTTCTAGTGCAAGCGTCGCCGGCCAAAGCAGGCGCAAAGGGCCATGCAACGAAAGGGCCGAAGGAGCCTGAAGTTGAGGTGACGGCGCAGGCGGAAACTGTACATGTGACGCCGAAGACGTCCGCCAGCTGCAGGTGCGCGGGTTTAAGCTTGGGCGCATCCATTGAGATGCTAAAGGGCCAATCAATTAACTAAAGTGATTGACAGTGGGGGTGACGTCCTCAGTCTGGAAGCTGGAGGCGTTGTGGGTGGCCATGGGGGAGCCGGCAGTGGGGAGACAGCTCATGCCACGAATGGTCGCACGTCCGAAGATACAGCCGGCTACATGTACGTGTTTTCAATAAAGACTTTGAGACATATTATGATAAGTACGCATCGATGAAAACGAATTTTGAAGGCTGATCAGCGGAACGCACGTGCGTAGCGCGACTCCCGTGCTCGTAGCTGCAGTTGCAGCTGGCACACCGACGGGAAACATTTTGACATCGTACGTGTCTTGTACACATATGCATGTACAGATATCAATAGTCTGTGGTTATTCAAATAATCTAATGTCTCCCAGGCCCAGCAAGCGAATCACTGTGGCACGCACCTTCATGGACTTGAAAGAAGGAAGGGAGTTCGAAGGCATCGTCCGGATTGCAAACATGCACACAATCACGGGGAAGAACGGTAACGGGAATTCCGTCCGAGGCACACTGGAAGACGAGGTATGTTTGTTTTGACTATGAGTATTACGATATCAATGCTCTGCAATTGAACGCAATATAATTCGCAGGTTGGAGATAAAATCCCTGTTCGGATTTTCACCGGCGCGATGGCGAACAATGCGGATAAATTGACCGCTAAAGGCGATATTATTAGGCAAGTGAACACCATTATCAACCAGCTGAATGCAAGCTGCAGCACGGACGGTATGGTAAGCTCTAAGTCAATCTATCTAGTTCAACTTCAAATAATCTAACGTTAACGGGGCTGATATAATACAATTGCAGTACCTGTTCATGAAAGCGTCGGCACGGGCCCGGTACTTGGTGAAGGGCACTGCGAATGACAAGATGGCGTGGCCCCTGTCACGGGATCGAACACTGCTCAAGGAGATTCAGATTAATTCTGGCAACGTTGGCAGCATCTCATTCGAGGCCGTGCACGAAGATGTAAGTTCGCCTTCTTTAAATCGCTCTTTGATTAAAGATGTAATTATATAATAATTAATCAATGGAGGGCAGGATCCTTGTCTCGCCGGGATATCGATGCCGCATAAACTGGCGAACATGGACCGCACCACGTTCGTCATGATGCGCTATGACATCGTTTCTGATTTTACGGCCGCTACGCACGACTACGTGAACGTAAACAAGCAGTGTGATTCGAACCGGTTCAGTGAATGTGCGTGTTTTGATTCAATTGTGACAACGTGGTATGCAAGGGCCGGGGTGCCCCGACGTACACCGATATCGATATTAAAATCAGACAACGTGAACTGCGTGATCAAGGAGGACGAGGATGGATACGTTTGCATGGACAAGAAAGGGTGTAAGGTGACTGCTCGGTTCGGGAGGGACGCCAAGTTCGAGTCACTTGGCGTGCTGTACGACAACTACAACGTTGACGGTGCTGCAGACATCGTCGTTGCATTTGCAGAGGTGCGAGAGCATTTAAAATTTCTTCCAATTCCAACAAGTGGCTGACTCAATGACTATGAACGTGGTGCGTGTAGTTCAAGTTTGACCGATCCAGTTCCAGCTATAGCTTCGCTCCATCTGAACTGTGGTTCGGCTACTACTCGGATGTGATGGGCCTCACTGAGTACGAGGAGAAAAGGAAGCGCCTGCCTGAAGGGTTCGTCACGAAGTCGCTGATCATGAAGACTCCGGACGCCTACACCCATCTGCACGCGTCGGTCCCACTCGAAAATGCCACCAATTGCAATCGAACGGGTGAGCAGGGTCCACTTACTGTCGTTTACGGGAATAACCATGGAGGGCAGTGCTCTTCAATGGCAAAGGAGCAGCTATTAACACCGGTATACGTACCGGCAATCTTGCTGCGACCAGTACTAGTCATGGCCCAGTGCTGAACGGGATAGGGAGCCCCGTCAAGTTACCCATGACGTTGAAGGCCAACCCGTTCGCCGTTGTACGCGGTGCCAGCTGCAGCAAGGCATCGTTCCCCGCCGGGCCGGCTGACCGATCGCGAGAGGTGCACACACGCTGGTACATTGCGTATAGTATAAAAAGGATGACCGGAATCGCCGAGTCGCAGGTCAACGGGACCAAGCGGAAGGCGGGAGTGAAGTACAACCTCAGGCCCAGGAAGCAGAAGAAACCGAAGAGCGAAAATGAAAAGCTCGAGGAAGAATTCGAATCAGAAGAAGATCTAGAGGAGGCGGATGAGGATGAGTAAGGGGCTGAGGATCCCGGCCCCAACACGTCAGCTTGGGATAACTCGGGACTTCTTACCAGCCCGGCCCTCGGATTCACTCCGAGGCTCATTCACTCTGCATTTATATAACCACCCTATTCAATTTGCACAGGCCGGGCACGCAAACTTGGAAGAGCTACGGGGCACGTTTAGGGGACGTCGACACCCTCCGAAGGCAGTTGACGTTGGCTATTATCCAGGGTCACCGGGTGCCATACCCACAACGTTTATATCGCCGACGGGGGGGATGTCGCCGCCCAATAGTGCATACGTATACGTATACGTATACGCAGACCGTTTATGAATTTACGGGGGCAAGGGGGGTGGCGGCGCGGCTCCGAGGCTCAACAAGATGTCTGGGCGGAGGCACCGCAGGGGCGGGGCGGGGCAGGGCAGGGCGGTCAGGGGCAGCTGCAGCTGCAGGTGCGATACGGCGCCGCGCACGCGGACAGGGCGGGGTGATTATGAGGCGGGGCGGGGCAGATCTAGAGCGGGGCATGCGCAAGGCGAGGCGGGGCGGGGCGGAGCGATCGCGAGGTGGGGCACGGCGAGCGGCGCGGGGAGGACGGGACGGGGCGGGGCGGGGCCGGGGCGGGGCTGGCCATGGGCTCGGCGGGGGCGGCCGCGGGGCAGCTGGGACGGCGCACGGCAGCGACCCAGTCCAAGCTGCGCAGGGCGGCCAGTGGGGCGCCGCTTAGAACGGGCAGGGCGAGAAGACGGGCCTCACACGAGCTGCACTGATGCGAGGAATGATCGGGTGCTCACTCCGGGGCTGGCTGGAAGGCGGGACGGCACGTGGCGGTACATCACATTTGAAACAGACGACATATGCATAGCACAGCTGCAGTGGCACATGCACAAGCAAGAATCGAACCATCAGACTGCAGCAGTACTATTCTACGTATACATACTCGGTAGCACCAGTGGAAGGAATTGCAGCAATAGCGTCTAAGTGCCGATCAGACATCAGCCCGGTCTAATCCGCACATGTACAGGGGTGAACTTCGAGATCGGCCGGAGGCGGCGCCAAGCTGCAGAGGGCAGTCAGCGGGGCGCCACTTAGCACGGGAAGGGCCGCGCGGGATCGGAGGGCGGGCCTCGAGCTCACACGTCCACGAGCTAGCGCTGCGCATGTGCCAGGCATGCGCAAGCGAGATCGGCCGGAGGCGGCGCCAAGCTAGCGCTGCAGAGGGCAGTCAGCGGGGCGCCACTTAGCACGGGAAGGGCCGCGCGGGATCGGAGGGCGGGCCTCGAGCTCACACGTCCACGAGCTAGCGCTGCGCATGTGCCAGGCATGCGCAAGCGAGATCGGCCGGAGGCGGCGCCAAGCTAGCGCTGCAGAGGGCAGTCAGCCGGGCGCCTCTTAGCACGGGAAGGGCAGCGCGGGAGGGCGGGTCTCGAGCTCACACGTCCACGAGCTAGCGCTGCGCATGCGCCAGGCATGCGCAAGCGAGATCGGCCGGAGGCGGCGCCAAGCTGCAGAGGGCAGTCAGCGGGGCGCCACTTAGCACGGAAAGGGCCGCGCGGGAGGGCGGGTCTCGAGCTCACACATCCACGAGCTGCGCCAGGCATGCGCAAGCGAGATCGGCCGGAGGCGGCGCCAAGCTAGCGCTGCAGAGGGCAGTCAGCGGGGCGCCACTTAGAACGGGAAGGGCCGCCGGCGCGCGGGAGGGCGGGCCTCGAGCTCACACGTCCACGAGCTGCGCCAGGCATGCGCAAGCGAGATCGGCCAGAGGCGGCGCCAAGCTGCAGAGGGCAGTCAGCGGGGCGCCACTTAGAACCGGAAGGGCCGCGCGGGAGGGCGGGTCTCGAGCTCACACGTCCACGAGCTAGCGCTGCGCCAGGCATGCGCAAGCGAGATCGGCCAGAGGCGGCGCCAAGCTGCAGAGGGCAGTCAGCGGGGCGCCACTTAGCACGGGAAGGGCCGCGCGGGAGGGCGGGTCTCGAGCTCACACATCCACGAGCTGCGCCAGGCATGCGCAAGCGAGATCGGCCGGAGGCGGCGCCAAGCTAGCGCTGCAGAGGGCAGTCAGCGGGGCGCCACTTAGAACGGGAAGGGCCGCGCGGGAGGGCGGGCCTCGAGCTCACACGTCCACGAGCTAGCGCTGCGCATGCGCCAGGCATGCGCAAGCGAGATCGGCCGGACTCCGGGAGGCGGCGCCAAGCTGCAGAGGGCAGTCAGCGGGGCGCCACTTAGAACGGGAAGGGCCGCACGGGAGGGCGGGTCTCGAGCTCACACGTCCACGAGCTGCGCCAGGCATGCGCAAGCGAGATCGGCCGGAGGCGGCGCCAAGCTAGCGCTGCAGAGGGCAGTCAGCGGGGCGCCACTTAGAACGGGAAGAGCCGCCGGCGCGCGGGAGGGCGGGCCTCGAGCTCACACGTCCACGAGCTAGCGCTGCGCATGCGCCAGGCATGCGCAAGCGAGATCGGCCGGAGGCGGCGCCAAGCTGCAGAGGGCAGTCAGCGGGGCGCCACTTAGAACGGGAAGGGCCGCGCGGGAGGGCGGGCCTCGAGCTCACACGTCCACGAGCTAGCGCTGCGCATGTGCCAGGCATGCGCAAGCGAGATCGGCCAGAGGCGGCGCCAAGCTGCAGAGGGCAGTCAGCGGGGCGCCACTTAGCACGGGAAGGGCCGCGCGGGAGGGCGGGTCTCGAGCTCACACATCCACGAGCTGCGCCAGGCATGCGCAAGCGAGATCGGCCGGAGGCGGCGCCAAGCTAGCGCTGCAGAGGGCAGTCAGCGGGGCGCCACTTAGAACGGGAAGAGCCGCCGGCGCGCGGGAGGGCGGGCCTCGAGCTCACACGTCCACGAGCTAGCGCTGCGCATGCGCCAGGCATGCGCAAGCGAGATCGGCCAGAGGCGGCGCCAAGCTGCAGAGGGCAGTCAGCGGGGCGCCACTTAGAACGGGAAGGGCCGCGCGGGAGGGCGGGCCTCGAGCTCACACGTCCACGAGCTAGCGCTGCGCATGTGCCAGGCATGCGCAAGCGAGATCGGCCGGAGGCGGCGCCAAGCTGCAGAGGGCAGTCAGCCGGGCGCCTCTTAGCACGGGAAGGGCAGCGCGGGAGGGCGGGTCTCGAGCTCACACATCCACGAGCTGCGCCAGGCATGCGCAAGCGAGATCGGCCGGAGGCGGCGCCAAGCTGCAGAGGGCAGTCAGCGGGGCGCCAATTAGAACCGGAAGGGCCGCCGGCGCGCGGGAGGGCGGGCCTCGAGCTCACACGTCCACGAGCTGCGCCAGGCATGCGCAAGCGAGATCGGCCAGAGGCGGCGCCAAGCTGCAGAGGGCAGTCAGCGGGGCGCCACTTAGAACCGGAAGGGCCGCGCGGGAGGGCGGGCCTCGAGCTCACACGTCCATGAGCTAGCGCTGCGCCAGGCATGCGCAAGCGAGATCGGCCAGAGGCGGCGCCAAGCTGCAGAGGGCAGTCAGCGGGGCGCCACTTAGCACGGGAAGGGCAGCGCGGGAGGGCGGGTCTCGAGCTCACACATCCACGAGCTGCGCCAGGCATGCGCAAGCGAGATCGGCCGGAGGCGGCGCCAAGCTAGCGCTGCAGAGGGCAGTCAGCGGGGCGCCACTTAGAACGGGAAGGGCAGCGCGGGATCGGAGGGCGGGCCTCGAGCTCACACGTCCACGAGCTGCGCCAGGCATGCGCAAGCGAGATCGGCCGGAGGCGGCGCCAAGCTGCAGAGGGCAGTCAGCGGGGCGCCACTTAGCACGGGAAGGGCCGCGCGGGATCGGAGGGCGGGCCTCGAGCTCACACGTCCACGAGCTGCGCCAGGCATGCGCAAGCTTAAATGAGATCGGCCGGAGGCGGCGCCATGCTGCAGATCTAGAGGGCATTCAGCGGGGCGCGAACGGGAAGGGCGGGACTCCGGGAGGGCGGGCCTCAAGCTCAAGCTCACACGTACCGCGAGCGGAGCAGCGATCGGACTAGGACCTGCGACGTCGACATTTACTACCGCTGCACACAAGGCGGACGTGTCGAACGGGCCTCCGAGCTCGAGGTTCTCTCCTCCCTGCGCCCGCCCCGTCGCTCGAGGCGCGGCGCCGAAGGGCGGGGAGGCCCGCACCAAGCGAGAGATTGGCCGTCGCTGCATCCCGGTCGCCCTGGCCCTGCCGCGAAGGCGCCGCGAGTCGGGTCGCCTGCGCTCACCTCGTCGCGCGGGGCGCGGCGCTGAAGGGCGGGGAGGCACGCACCAAGCGAGAGATGGGCCGCCGCTGCGTTCCGGTCGCCCCAGCCGCGAAGGCGCCGCGAGTCGAGATCCCTGCGCCCGCCCCGGCGCGCGGGGCGCGGTGGCGAAGGGTGGGGATGCGCGCACCAAGCAAGAGATGGGCCGCCGCTGCGCCCCGGCCGCCGCCGCCGCGAGGGCGCCGCGAGTCGACCTCCCTGCGCCCGCCCCGTCGCGCGAGGCGCGGCGCCGAAGGGCGGGGAGGCCCGCACCAAGCGAGAGATGGGCCGCCGCTGCGCCCCGCGAGTCGGGTCGCCTGCGCTCGGCTTGTCGCGCGGGGCGCGGCGGTGAAGGGCGGGGAGGCGCGCACCAAGCGATAGATGGGCCGCCGCTGCGTCCCGGCCGCCCCCGCCGTGAAGGCGCCGCGAGGCGAGCTACCTGCGCCCGCCCTGTCGCACGGGGCGCGGCGGGGAAGGGCGGGGAGGCCCGCACCAAGCGAGACATGGGCCGCCGCTGCACCCCGGCCGCCCCGGCCCTGCCGCGAAGGCGCCGCGAGTCGGGTCGCCTGCGCTCACCTCGTCGCGCGGGGCGCGGCGCTGAAGGACGGGGAGGCGCGCACCAAGCGAGAGATTGGCCGCCGCTGCGCCCCGGGCGGCTTACTATATTCTTGTCCGTGTTCTATCTAAAGAACTTCGTACCGCGGACTGAAAGCAAGATGGTGAATAAGACTCACTCCCAGGATTCGAACCTGGGTCTAAGCGATGTGAGCAGCCGTCCGGGACGGCTGGTCTACGGGTACCGAATACTATGATAGCCAAGCTTCAGCCCAAACCTTTTGGTTGGCGCCGGTCAGCTTCTCTTCGGGCGGCTTACTATGTTGTAGTCCATGTCCTAGCTAAAGAACTTCGTACCGCGGACTGAAAGCAAGATGGCGAATTATTAAAAGACTCACTCCCAGGATTCGAACGTGGGTCTAAGCGATGTGAGCAGCCGTCCAGGACGGCTGGTTCTACGGGTACCGAATAGCCAAGCTTCAGCCCATACCATTGGTTGGCGCCGGTCAGCTTCTCTTCGGGCCGGGCGGCTAGCTAAAGATACATGTACATAATCGCAATGTGGCCATGGGATACATAATTCTCGCGAACCCGATGCTCGATCGCGAACGATCGCGACCGCCGGTTGTCGATCGTCGGTAACGATCGCGACCGCCGGCCGGCAAATGCATGCACCGCAAGGCCGGTAAGAGACTGCGGAGCTTCTTAATGACAGCGTACCCTACCACAGTCAGCTGACAGAATCTAGCAACACCTATTGATCGTCATAATGACATCACCGAATCTTTTAACAATCGGTCATCGTCATAATGACATCACAGAATCTTTAATAGCGATTCATAGCATACCTACTACCCAAAACCTCGAGAGTAACCTCGATTTGTGGATCAAAAGTGGATACTAGAGCCTCTGGTCTCTTCTTCCCTTCGGTCAGAATTGAGACCAGAGGCTGATTGCCGTAAATTGCCGAGAGGCTGAATTCGGCAATTTAGCACCACGGCAGTAGTAGTACTGAGGTAGTACTAGCCTACTACTAGGCTGGTTATAATTACTGTTACTGTTACTCAGTGACTGTCACAGTGTTACTGTTACTGTTACTGTTACTGTGCATGTGTGCTGCCGCGTGCTGAGACTCGCCGAGTCGGAGTCGCGACTCCGAGCTTGAGGCTCGCGAGTCCGAACGGAGTCGCGACTCGCGATTCCGAACGGTCGCGAGTCCCGCGGGCCGGTCCTCCCGGCCCGGGCCGGCCGGCGGAGTCCGGAACTTACGGACCGGAAGTCCGGAGCGCGAGTCCGCCGACCGTCGGACTCGGCGCCGAGTCCGCAATGACTCCGCATTGACTCCGCAAGCCTACTCACTGGCAGAGTCCGGAATCCGCCGGGCCGGATCCCGTCGATTCCGAAGTTCCCCGAGTCCGGACTCCGGAACTTCGGAAATTAAATATTGGACCGGAGTCACCGGACTCGGCGGAATCTGGATTCCGGAGTCCGGACTCGCGCCGTCTCGCGGCCGCGGGAGGGCCGCCGCCGCGCGCGGCGCCACGCGCGCGCCGCGCGCCCGCCCGCGGCCGCCGGGCCGCCGGGCCGGGCGCCCGCCCGGGCCGGCCCCGGCCCGGCCGCCCCGGCCCGCCCGGCGGCCCCGGCCCGCCCGGCGGCGCCGGCCGCCCGCCGGCGCCCCGCGCCCGGCGGGCGGCGCCGGCGCCGCCCGGCGCCGCCGCCGCCGCCGGCCCGCCGGGCCGGCGCCACCGGGCCGGCCGCCGGCCGGGCCGTTGCCGCCGACTTGCCGCCGAGTTGCCAAGTTGCCGGGCCGGATTCCGGAGCTTATAATTAGAGTCGGAGGCTCGCCTGGCTCGGACTCCTCGGAGCTAATTACTGTAGGAGTACCTCAGGGCCTGGAGTAGTTAAATCGCCATGGTTTTGAATTGCCGTAAATTGCCGAGAGGCTGAATTCGGCAATTTAGCACCACGGCAATCGCTTGGGGGGTAGGCACTGCGGAGTTGATTACTCCAGCAACGCGTGAGAGTAATCTGTTTTCTTTGAGCGAGGGACGGCAGAGCGCGAACGGCCAACCTCGAACCTCGCCCTTCGGCCCGCCGTACCCCCCGGGGGCTCGCCCCTGGCCCCTCGCAGTTGCCGCTACCCCGCGGGAGCGACAGCTTCGTCTTAGCCGGGCATTGCCAGCATCAGCAGTGCACCGAACGATACTAGATCACTGACTCGACCGTTCGCAGGTCGTCGAAGCGCGCCGACTCGCCGCCAACGCGGACGCAGGTCGCGCCTCGATCGGCAACACGCGACCTGCCTCCTCCTGGCACGAGCAGCACCCTTACTAATCATCCTCGCGCATGGCCTCATCAGGCCGCGAGCACCCGAGATCATCATCGTCACGCCTCATCAACCGCCGGCGCCTCACGACGGCGGCCGAAGATCATCGTTGTTCGACGAAGATCCAGATCATCGATAACGACGCAGATCATCCACGGTCGCAAGCGACCGCCGCACGCGGCACCCCCAGCATCCAGCTCGCCGCAGGCACACGCACACGCGCACACGCGCACACGAGCGACTCACGTTCGCCTACTTTACGACAGATTCATCGATTCGGCAGGCCGAACTGCCGCTACCGCGGCCGGAGGCTCGAAGCGATTCCTCTTGATCGAAGTTCGGCGCTACGGCGGCACACCATCAAGGTTTTCGATCCCTTTCGATCGAATCGACCACGGTCGTTCACATTCCAGGACTGGAGGCCCCGGACCCGTTCAGCGCCGCCTCGGGTCCGCTCAACGTACTACGGTACCGCGCGCGCCCGGCCGTGTCCGCATGCACACGCCCGACCATATGCATGTGCCACGAGCGCGGCAAGCGACTCCGTGGCGCACGACCTATGGCGCACGGCGTACTGATTCCACCCACGCCTCAGAGTCCGCCGGACTTCTGGAGTTCCTTCTGGATCCTGCCCGGACCGGCCGGTGCTCAGGACCTCCAACGGCCACGTGATTCAGGCGCCGCCCGGGGCCCCGCGCCGCGTCCCGGCCTTTGTTATCATCCGCTACTGGCCGCTAGCGCTAGCGCTGGGCCTCCGTAGCTCTTGTAGCGCCGGCGACGGCGCCCGGCGCTCGCGTTCTCTCTTCTCCGATCGAATTTCCTTATCATCAGTTTCTCTTTTCGGAGCGCTCCCTCGAGCCCTCTCTAGCTCCTTCGAGCTCTTTCTTTCTCTCTCGGCGCCAACGGCGCACGTGGACCGGCCAGTCTTCTTTTCTTTTCTTCGCTTCCACCTCCGGTGGTCGGCGTCATGCGTTTCCATGTTGTTAGTGCCCGGTCATGGACCGCATTGCAATCGCAAGCAGAAGTCATGACGCACGCGCGGCGGCCAACACAGACTTCAGATCCGGAAGCTGAAGCTTAAGGGCACATGTACACTTGGCCAAGGGAATAGAGCACTCGGCCGATGTCCGAGGCCCGCAATATACATGCTTTCTTACGTCAACGATCTTCCCAGTCTACAGCTAGCGCTGCGCGCGGCCCCGGGCCCGGCCGGGCGACCCCCCGGCGCGCGCGCATGGCATACGCGATATCATAGTATGCATGACATATATTGCAATTGATTCCGAACTTCGGAAGTTTATCTCGACTTGCCGCGGCGGCCCGCCAGCGCCGGCCGCGCGCAGGCCGCCGGCGCCGGCGCGGCGCCGGCCCCGCCCTATATATATAGCTATATAGCTAGGCCTACGTTCACGGCCGCGGTATCGAACCGGTCGCATCAAGCCGCTTAATAGCTTCAAGCCGCTGATCATGATCATGATCGTGATCATCTGCATCATGGCATCCGGGATCCACGTTAACGTTAACATTGACATCACTGCAGCTGCAGCTGCAGCTGCGCATGCAGATTCCAATGTACTTGCAATTGCTAGCGCTAGCCCTGCAGCTGCTCGTACGCGGGTATGATCCAGATCATCGGATCCGCACGCGAGCTTGCAATTGCCATGTTGAGCTTTAATTGCCGAGCTCCGAATTTTCGAGTTGCGAATTTGTTGACCGAGCCGACCGTCGGACTTCAAATTCAAATCATTTTCGCAACCGGCCACATGTACAACTTGGCAACGACTAGCGCGCATTTGGCTTCCGCGCGCGCACCCGCGGCCGGCCGCGGGGCCCGGCGGCTCGAGCCTCGGAGCTCGCGACCCTCAGGGCCTCGGCGACGTCGCGCGCGCCTTCAACGCCAAATTATCATAGTATATATACAATCACACCCGGTGACTTGCAATTGCCCACGCGAGCCTAGGGCCGGCCCTAGGCCTCACTTTGCGGAGCTCGAGCGGCCGGTAGCCGAGGCTCTACGTATACGTCTACTATAGTAGACGGCGCCAGCGCCCCGCTCGCGATCTGCACTAGCTCGAGCGCGAGCCCGCGCGGGCGCCCGCACCGATGCAATCTGTTTGACAGCCTGTGACAGGACCGGTACCGGCCTTGTTTTTCGACGGGAGCTCGAGCCAGCGGTCCGACGGTCTTTCCTAATTATAATTATATAAGTGCCGACCGGCATCGATTGTACCTTCGGCTTCCCCTCTGGCTGTCCCGCCAGATCCACCTCGCCCGCCGGTTCCTGCATGGCCCCCTTTGATTCATGATAGTCTTGTATCAATCTTCGCTTCACCTCAACTTAGTTTACCCTCAGTTGTTTTGCCGTCACCTCCATCAGATGCTTCATCGATGTTAGTTAGGAGCACTGGCCCCCTCCACCTTCCAGTTCCTCGTGTATTCCATGCCTTCCCTGTACCTTTGATTCCGTTCCCTTTGTCGTTAGCTCTGCCTCTTCCTCCTCCATCTCTCACTGTTAGCCCTCAGGCAGTTCCGCCTCTTTATCTTCAGCGACCGTCAGACCGTATAGTTTTTGGCAGCGAGTATTTTGTGTATGGTGACGTTCCTCGTGTGTACCCTTCTCTCTCTTCTACTTCGCTATATTTGCCTCTCCCGCCTGGTTCAGCCCCATCGTCTGCCTTCCCTGTCACTACTGGCTTGCGTTTCGCCCCTCCTCTTATACTGCCGATTCCGAGTCTGCACCCGAGCTCTGCCCCTTTCCTCGTGTCGTCCCCAGTTCCTCAGATTAGTCTTCAGCCGTCCATTGTTTTACCAACTCTACAATCTCGATTCCGTTTAGACACTCCGCCAGCTTCGACTTTCCCCTCTAGTGGTGTCCTACGTTTCGCCTCTCCTACTGTTCTACCGCCTTTGCCTCCTGCGACTACGTCTTCTAGTTCTGCTGTTAGCTCTGTCTTGTCGTCTTCGTCTAGATCTTCGTCTTCGACTGTAGTTCCTCGTGCTCGTTCTCCTTATTTGCTGCGTCCCCGTGCTCCTCGTCGTTCTAGTGTGACTAGTACTTCTGCATCGACGCCCTTGAGCTCTTCTACTCCTTCTCCTCGTGCTCGTTCTCCTTATCTTTTGCGTTCTTCTGATCGTGTCCTTTCTCGTGATCCCTCTTGATTCTGTATATATTTTGTGCTAGTTTACTGTATCTTTGATTTGTGATTGCTTTGTTGTCTTTAATATCACTACCTACGGGGGGTTCGCCCCACCGTAGTCTCTCAAAAAAAAAATCGATTCATCTTCATTTTCGGCAATTAATATTTTTTTTCTCTCGACCGGAACCGGTGCCGCGCCTCCCGGGCCGGCTAGCGCTGGCAAATTCGGAACCGGCACCGGCCGTCGAATTCGACACGTGACACGTGCACCCGGCCGCGGGGCCCTCATCACGCTTGCGCGCTCGAACCCGAATTACGTATACATGTTCATGCTCGCCCACCTAGGCCTGCGGCTTCAGATGTAGATATGTACTCACCACCTCGCCTCAAGCGGCCCTGCGCATGCGCAATAGTGCCGCAGTATTATGGCTAGAGCACGTTGTTAAGGCGCGCGTGAGCGCCTTCCAGACCGGCCATGGCCAGCTGCCGCAGTGCATGCGCAGTTTCGCCAGCACGCACAATTTGCAAGCCTGCAGCTGGCCATGGTACAAGTGCCTTTTATATAATTATGATTAAGACCGCCTCCAACGGTACCCTACCCAAGTTCACGGTTTGCGAGCGCTGACACCCCTCGAGCTCGCAATCGACTTCAAAAGGGATTCGAAAGGATGTTAGAAAGAAGCTTCGATGTTAGACGTTAAGACTGGGCGCCGGCCATCGCCCTCGTGCGCCCGCCCCCTTTCCGAATCATAAGTTCAGAAGCTTAAGGAAAGGATGCTAGAAGCTTAAGGAAAGGATGTTAGAAAGAAGCTTAGATGTTAGACTTTAAGACTGGGCGCCGGCCATCGCCCTCGTGCGCCCTCTGAGGCCGCCCCCCCAGGCGCAGTCGAGGTCTTAAGATCTGAACCTCCTCTAAGATCCTCTAAGATCTTAGAGGGATCTTAGAGATCAATTGATCTTAGATCTTAGAAGCCTTCTCGAAGCCCCGGGCCGGGCCCTCGAGAACGTAGGAGGCCGTCGTGCGCCCGCGCCCTTTCGTACTTAAGATCTTAGAGAGGGATCTTAGATCGCCGTCGTGCGGGCCCCCGCCCCGGCCCCGACCCCGCCCCGACCCCCCGCTTTCCCTCCCCGCCCTCCCCCCAGCCCCCTGCCCCCACCCCCCACCTCCCCTCCCACCTTCCCCCGCGTCCCCACGACACCGGGCCGGGCGAGCGCCTTCCCCCTCGGCTTCCCCCCCCCCCTCTTTCACGTTTCCTCTTCCCTTCCCTCCCTCCCTCCGCTGACCGACCCCCCCCCCCCCCCTCCCCCCAGGTGCTGGCCTTCTACGCTTCGTTCTCCGTCGCCGCCTACGCCGCCTTCGGCTCCGGTGCCCTTTTTCAATTAGAAGCCTTTGCAGTGAGAAGTCTTCAGCCTTCATTAGAAGCCTCTTTGAAGCCTGTGTCTAGCCTTGCGCGGAGTCCAGCCTCCGTCGATATATTGCCCAGTCCCTCCCCCACCTCGCCCTTGTGGGCACGCGTGACGCGCCCCCGCGCCCCCGCCGCGCGCGCAGCCACGCAGCAGATCGTCGTTCTGAACATCACCGAGGGCTACATCGCCGCCGCCGTCCAGGTGCGCGTACCCCCCTGACCCCCCCCCCCCCCTCGGATCCTTCCCGTTCCGCTGTTGGGTCTCCGTCTAGCCTTCGATCTAGCTGTCCCCCCGCCTCTTCCCCCCTCCCCCCCATTCCTCCCCTCCCTCCCTCTCTCCCTCCCCGGCAGCTGACGCGGGGCGCTCAGCTGAGCATGAGCGCCGTCGTCGCTCTCACGACGCCCATCGTGCGCCCCGCACCCCACTAAATATGTGCTTTTTAGACGGCGCCCCCACTATATTTCGACGACGCCCCGCGTACCCCTCGTTTCCCCTCCCTGCCCCTTTACCCCTCCTCTCCCCTCCCCCCTCCTCTCCCACTGGACCCATCGTGTACATGTGCCCGCCCCACCGCCCTCCCCCTCCCCGCCCCCATCCCGTCCCCCGGCGCCCGCACCCTCCCCACGACGCCCGCACCCAGCCTCCTTTTCCCCTCCTCCGGCGCCGCCCCGGTTGGGCTTCCTGCCTTCCCAGCCGCCTGCCTACCTCCCCTCCAGCCGCCTAGGGGTCGGGCTTCCTGCCTTCCCCTTGCCCTTCCTTCCTGTCCCTTCCTTCTGCTGAGCGCGCCCCTACCCTCCCCTCCCCTCCCCCACCCCCCTCCCCCCCGCAGGTGGGCCTACCCCTCGTGCTCTCCCTCTCCGCGCTCCTGCTGCCCCACAAGGCGGAGGGCGCGCCGGCGCCGGCGCCGCTGGTGGCCGCCCTGCGCGCCGGCATCGTCCTCACCACCGCCGCCTGCGCCGCCCTCTTCACGGACTCGTGCGTACCCCCCCTTCAGCGTTCCATCCTGAGTTTATTCTCGGGTGATCGTTCTCGCCTCAGATTCGCTCTCTTCACGAGCCTCGTCGGGTCCTTGTGCGCTCAGATCAGATCTGATCTGATCTGATCTGATCTGATTCGATCTGACACGATTCGATCCCGGCCCTCCGCAGGGCGATCTCGCTGCAGACGACGATCCTTCCGCCGCTCTTCTACGCGCGGATCTGCGGGCCGCGGGCGGGGCCCTGCGGACCTCGCTCGCGGTCGGAATGGCCTGCGCCGGGGCCCTCGTCGCCGCCGCCTCCGTCGCCGCCGTCGTCGGCGACCTGGCGCGGGGGCAGGGGGCAAGCCCCGAGGGCGCCGCCCGCCTCTAGATCCGGACGTCGAACCATGTTTGAGTCTTGGGCGTGGCGCCGGCATCCCATGGATACCGAGGTACTGGATATATATGCTTATGGATATCGATACTATGATGATAACGCCGTCACACACGGCGGTCTATATTGCTAAATTCCGGCGGTCAATATTGCTAAATAAAAAAGCATGCGCTGCATTTGAGCCTCGAAAGCTCTGCGCGGCCGGGACTCCGGGAAATCCCAGGCGGTGATCATGATTAGAAGCCGGGCGTTGCAGGCAATTGCAAATTAGCCTAGTAGAGGCTGCGCACGTGCGCATGCACACGCGTGGTACCGGTCAAGGCTAAGCGCCCCGGCACATATTGCAATTGTTAGACTTGATTAGGCCCACAATTGCAACGTCGACGTCGCGCATGCAACGCTGCGGCGCGCCGATCATCGGATCATGATCATGAGCAGCCCGGCCCGGCGGCGGCCGGCCGCCGGGCGTGCACTTTATTCAGCCAATCACAAAGCCTGGTACTTGAAGAGCGTTGGCTGCAAAGCCTTTTAGTCACATCTAAATACTGCTTTGATACAGCGGAATGCAATTAAAATCGAAATACTATATTTACGAGAATGCGGATTGAAATCGAAAGCGAAACGAAAAACTCGAAAACGTGGCTGGCTGATTATAATTAGCTGAATTCGAAGCATGCAGCTACCTTCACTCGTACTGTTTATTAACGATCATCGGATCGACGTGGACAGATCGATATAGCTTCAATTTGCAACGTCGAGAATCGGCTCATGATCAGAGGAGCGCGAGGAGGCCGACCGCGGCCCCGACCAGGCTCAGGACGAAGCCGATCGCGAGGCCCTGCGCGAGACGCCCCCCGGGTCCGACGGTCAGATTGAAATTCGAAGCTCAAGGAAGCCGGTCCGGAGGGCGGACCGAGGCGGCGGAAGCGGCGGCGGCGGCGGAGACGTACGGGATACCCGCGGCCGCCGCGGCCGTCGGGGTCCACTGCGACGCGATGTGAGTCACTGATGTGAGTACATACTATTAATATTCTCGCAGTTGGTCATAATGAACATGGCTTGAATGAGTTAGAATGTCTCATCATGATCATCAGAGATCTGAGTATTTAATTTCGCTATGTCCCAAAGATCAAGCTAGTGCCTGTCCGGGGGCGCATGCGCACGACGAAGGCGCCGCCGAGGACGAGGGGCGCGAAGGCAGGCGGCGCCGCGTCGCTCTCGATCCGGAGGTCGTACTGCGCTCTTGAATGTTAACGTGAGCGATATCGCGAGTCGAAAACCTTCGATTAAATGAGAAACTATATGCTCAAATGAAGCTGTAATGCGAGATCGGGCTTGAATGAAGCTGTAATGGGCGCAATATAGACGGCGAGACGAAACGAAAGGCGCCCTGGAGCTGAGGCGTTGATATAGTGAACGCACGCGGTTGCCGGTGGTGAAGGCGCGCAGCGCGCGGCGGGCCCCCGGGCGCTTCGGCGCCACTGCGCACCGGATCGGAGAGAAGTCAGAATCGTCATTTGAATTGGATCGGAGGCCATTAATCAAAGGCAAAAGAAAGCGCACGGAAGCGGATCTCGTTGCCCGTGACCTCCTCGCCCTCGGCATCGACCGTCTGGCCCGTCGCCGGGTCCACGATCAGAATCTTGATGCGCTCCCCGGCCTGTGAAACATGTACGTATGCATATGTTGAGCATACATTTTGCATGGGCTCAGATTGAAGTTCTGACCGGCAGGTTCCGGGCCTGGATGACCGAGAAGCCGTTGCTGCCCGTCTGCAGAAAAGGGCCGAGGGCCAGAGTCAGTTTCGCTCTGAGCTTTCTTTGCATAATGGGGCGCGCGGGGGCATGCGCACCTGCGGGGCCTGGACGGCGGCGGCGGGGAGCTGCACTTTGTAGGAGCCGTCCGGCTGGCGCGTCGCCACGGACGTGTTGAACTGTCAACGTAAATATATGAGCTCGAACCCAAAATAAAGCAGCGGCCGCCGGGCTGCAGAATCGTGAAAAGAAAGAAGGACTCACGGAGAAGCCCTGGATGATGATCTGCACGGTCTGGGGCAGCGGCGGCTGCAGCGTGGCGCAGCGCATGCGCACGTGTCCCGTCAGCCGTAATGAAATCATCGATCATTGAATTTGTCGAATAATATAAATTAAACGCACCAGTGGGGTGGGAGACGGGGTGGCCGGGGCGGGGGTCGGGGCCGGTGTCGGATTCGATGGGACGGCCGTGGGGGTGGGCGCCGCCGTCGGCGTTGTCATAGGCACCTCCGAGGGGCTGAGTACGGGTGTAATCAGAGCATATATATATTACGAGGTGAAACGGGCCAGATGTATGTACCTCGGGCTAGGCGTGGAGCTAGCTCTGCGGCCGCCGGGCGATTCACATCGAACAAAGCCCTTGGGTTAGAGGCCAGAGAAGGCCTAGGGGTCGAACGGGGCGAATCTAAAGGGGAACGTACGAAGGGCTCGGGGACGGGGTCGCTGAAGGCGAAGGCGAAGGGGACGGGGACGGGGACGGGGACGGGGACGGGGAGGGACTGCGCGCGCGCACTGATTAGATGCGTGAAATCCAAAGCGATCGCATTGGAATTCGAAATCCAACGTGGAGCTTGCCTGGGGCTGGGGGAGGGCGTCGGGGGCAGGGCGAGCGTCGTGACGTTGACGCGCTTGCCGTCGCGCTCCCACTCGTTCGTGCCGCTGACGAGGAGGTTGTCCGTGTCGAGGAGGGGGTTGTCGACCTTGCTCCACTTCGGCGGGCTGTAAGTGTTCTGCTGCTTGCCCCAGCAAACGTATCTGTGCAGTTACGGGATTAGAGAAGGAGCTTCAAACTGAAGCGACACCAAAATGCGCGCGTGGTGTCCGGCTGGAGCCCGCCGACGATCGTGGTCCACTTGCCGGTCGCGCTGGCGTCGAGGACGACGCCAGTGCTGTTCCACGAGGCGACAACGCCCAGGGATGGCCCGCACGAGGCGTTGCCGGCCTGGAGGCCGGCGGTCCCCCCGACCTTCGTTAGCGTCACGTTGATCTCCGTTGCGCTCACCTGCGCGCGCTCTCATCGATATCGGTATCATGATTGATTTTGCGCTGCGCATGCGAAGTTGCGCGCATGCGCACCGCGAAGGCTGCGATGTCGGGCGAGTCGAAGCTGGAGCCAGCCCAGACGCCCCAAGGCAGCGCGCAGGCGAGGACGGCGGCGAGAACTAGGGTCGCGGCCTCCGAGGAGCGGGCCGCGCTCGCTTGCTTGCAATTCATCATGAGCTTCTTCGCCATGGATGTTCGTTGCGGCAACTGCTGCAGCTGGCTCGAGCTCAGCGGCTGCTGGGCGAAACCGGTACGCGCACTACCGCGGCGCGCCTCTAGCGCCCGGAGCCTCGGACTCCGAGTCTCCGACCCGGGTCACACACGGGCCGGGTGGAGAGTCACTGGAGAGTCAGTGGAGACCGCGTGGCCCGTGGAGCTTCAGCTCGATATATCGATGCACCTATACTACTGGTCCTATAGTCTATAGGCTATAGCTAGCGGCCGGGCTAGCCTAGTAGCCTAGTAGTACTACTGTAGGATTGCTTAAATTGCCGCGTAGTTAAATTGCCGAATTCGACCGAAACCGGAATTGCCGTGGCGATAAATTGCCGAATCCAGATTTCCGCTCTATAGCGCCATACAAAAGCGGTCGTTTAGCCCTACCCCCTCAGAATTGCCGTGGCTTACAATTGCCGAATTCGGCCTCTCGGCAATATACGGCAATTTAAAACATCGGCTAAAAAAGCATTCCTACAGTATAGCTACGGTACTGCGCATATGCATGCCATGATGCCAGCTGCACTGGCCCCGGCCCCACTAGTACTGGCAGCGTCCAGGCCCCAATTGCCCCAATTGCCCTACCCTGGTACGGTGGTACCTACCAAAGTAAGCCTACTACTAGGGCTACTAGGGCTAGTAGTCTGGTACTCAGGCTAGTACTGAGGTAGTACTACTAAGTAGTAGTACTGAGGTAGTACTAGCCTACTACTAGGCTGGTTATAATTACTGTTACTGTTACTCAGTGACTGTCACAGTGTTACTGTTACTGTTACTGTTACTGTGCATGTGTGCTGCCGCGTGCTGAGACTCGCCGAGTCGGAGTCGCGACTCCGAGCTTGAGGCTCGCGAGTCCGAACGGAGTCGCGACTCGCGATTCCGAACGGTCGCGAGTCCCGCGGGCCGGTCCTCCCGGCCCGGGCCGGCCGGCGGAGTCCGGAACTTACGGACCGGAAGTCCGGAGCGCGAGTCCGCCGACCGTCGGACTCGGCGCCGAGTCCGCAATGACTCCGCATTGACTCCGCAAGCCTACTCACTGGCAGAGTCCGGAATCCGCCGGGCCGGATCCCCGTCGATTCCGAAGTTCCCCGAGTCCGGACTCCGGAACTTCGGAAATTAAATATTGGACCGGAGTCACCGGACTCGGCGGAATCTGGATTCCGGAGTCCGGACTCGCGCCGTCTCGCGGCCGCGGGAGGGCCGCCGCCGCGCGCGGCGCCACGCGCGCGCCGCGCGCCCGCCGCGGCCGCCGGGCCGCCGGCCGGGCGCCCGCCCGGGCCGGCCCGGCCCGGCCGCCCCGGCCCGCCCGGCGGCCCCGGCCCGCCCGGCGGCGCCGGCCGCCCGCCGGCGCCCCGCGCCCGGCGGGCGGCGCCGGCGCCGCCCGGCGCCGCCGCCGCCGCCGGCCCGCCGGGCCGGCGCCACCGGGGCCGGCCGCCGGCCGGGCCGTTGCCGCCGACTTGCCGCCGAGTTGCCAAGTTGCCGGGCCGGATTCCGGAGCTTATAATTAGAGTCGGAGGCTCGCCTGGCTCGGACTCCTCGGAGCTAATTACTGTAGGAGTACCTCAGGGCTGGAGTAGTTAAATCGCCATGGTTTTGAATTGCCGTAAATTGCCGAGAGGCTGAATTCGGCAATTTAGCACCACGGCAGTAGTAGTACTGAGGTAGTACTAGCCTACTACTAGGCTGGTTATAATTACTGTTACTGTTACTCAGTGACTGTCACAGTGTTACTGTTACTGTTACTGTTACTGTGCATGTGTGCTGCCGCGTGCTGAGACTCGCCGAGTCGGAGTCGCGACTCCGAGCTTGAGGCTCGCGAGTCCGAACGGAGTCGCGACTCGCGATTCCGAACGGTCGCGAGTCCCGCGGGCCGGTCCTCCCGGCCCGGGCCGGCCGGCGGAGTCCGGAACTTACGGACCGGAAGTCCGGAGCGCGAGTCCGCCGACCGTCGGACTCGGCGCCGAGTCCGCAATGACTCCGCATTGACTCCGCAAGCCTACTCACTGGCAGAGTCCGGAATCCGCCGGGCCGGATCCCCGTCGATTCCGAAGTTCCCCGAGTCCGGACTCCGGAACTTCGGAAATTAAATATTGGACCGGAGTCACCGGACTCGGCGGAATCTGGATTCCGGAGTCCGGACTCGCGCCGTCTCGCGGCCGCGGAGGGCCGCCGCCGCGCGCGGCGCCACGCGCGCGCCGCGCGCCCGCCCGCGGCCGCCGGGCCGCCGGGCCGGGCGCCCGCCCGGGCCGGCCCCGGCCCGGCCGCCCGGCCCGCCCGGCGGCCCGGCCCGCCGGCGGCGCCGGCCGCCCGCCGGCGCCCCGCGCCCGGCGGGCGGCGCCGGCGCCGCCGGCGCCGCCGCCGCCGCCGGCCCGCCGGGCCGGCGCCACCGGGGCCGGCCGCCGGCCGGGCCGTTGCCGCCGACTTGCCGCCGAGTTGCCAAGTTGCCGGGCCGGATTCCGGAGCTTATAATTAGAGTCGGAGGCTCGCCTGGCTCGGACTCCTCGGAGCTAATTACTGTAGGAGTACCTCAGGGCCTGGAGTAGTTAAATCGCCATGGTTTTGAATTGCCGTAAATTGCCGAGAGGCTGAATTCGGCAATTTAGCACCACGGCAGTAGTAGTACTGAGGTAGTACTAGCCTACTACTAGGCTGGTTATAATTACTGTTACTGTTACTCAGTGACTGTCACAGTGTTACTGTTACTGTTACTGTTACTGTGCATGTGTGCTGCCGCGTGCTGAGACTCGCCGAGTCGGAGTCGCGACTCCGAGCTTGAGGCTCGCGAGTCCGAACGGAGTCGCGACTCGCGATTCCGAACGGTCGCGAGTCCGCGGGCCGGTCCTCCCGGCCGGGCCGGCCGGCGGAGTCCGGAACTTACGGACCGGAAGTCCGGAGCGCGAGTCCGCCGACCGTCGGACTCGGCGCCGAGTCCGCAATGACTCCGCATTGACTCCGCAAGCCTACTCACTGGCAGAGTCCGGAATCCGCCGGGCCGGATCCCCGTCGATTCCGAAGTTCCCCGAGTCCGGACTCCGGAACTTCGGAAATTAAATATTGGACCGGAGTCACCGGACTCGGCGGAATCTGGATTCCGGAGTCCGGACTCGCGCCGTCTCGCGGCCGCGGGAGGGCCGCCGCCGCGCGCGGCGCCACGCGCGCGCCGCGCGCCGCCCGCGGCCGCCGGGCCGCCGGGCCGGGCGCCCGCCGGGCCGGCCCCGGCCCGGCCGCCCGGCCCGCCCGGCGGCCCCGGCCCGCCCGGCGGCGCCGGCCGCCGCCGGCGCCCCGCGCCCGGCGGGCGGCGCCGGCGCCGCCCGGCGCCGCCGCCGCCGCCGGCCCGCCGGGCCGGCGCCACCGGGGCCGGCCGCCGGCCGGGCCGTTGCCGCCGACTTGCCGCCGAGTTGCCAAGTTGCCGGGCCGGATTCCGGAGCTTATAATTAGAGTCGGAGGCTCGCCTGGCTCGGACTCCTCGGAGCTAATTACTGTAGGAGTACCTCAGGGCCTGGAGTAGTTAAATCGCCATGGTTTTGAATTGCCGTAAATTGCCGAGAGGCTGAATTCGGCAATTTAGCACCACGGCAATCGCTTGGGGGGTAGGCACTGCGGAGTTGATTACTCCAGCAACGCGTGAGAGTAATCTGTTTTCTTTGAGCGAGGGACGGCAGAGCGCGAACGGCCAACCTCGAACCTCGCCCTTCGGCCCGCCGTACCCCCCGGGGGCTCGCCCCTGGCCCCTCGCAGTTGCCGCTACCCCGCGGGAGCGACAGCTTCGTCTTAGCCGGGCATTGCCAGCATCAGCAGTGCACCGAACGATACTAGATCACTGACTCGACCGTTCGCAGGTCGTCGAAGCGCGCCGACTCGCCGCCAACGCGGACGCAGGTCGCGCCTCGATCGGCAACACGCGACCTGCCTCCTCCTGGCACGAGCAGCACCCTTACTAATCATCCTCGCGCATGGCCTCATCAGGCCGCGAGCACCCGAGATCATCATCGTCACGCCTCATCAACCGCCGGCGCCTCACGACGGCGGCCGAAGATCATCGTTGTTCGACGAAGATCCAGATCATCGATAACGACGCAGATCATCCACGGTCGCAAGCGACCGCCGCACGCGGCACCCCAGCATCCAGCTCGCCGCAGGCACACGCACACGCGCACACGCGCACACGAGCGACTCACGTTCGCCTACTTTACGACAGATTCATCGATTCGGCAGGCCGAACTGCCGCTACCGCGGCCGGAGGCTCGAAGCGATTCCTCTTGATCGAAGTTCGGCGCTACGGCGGCACACCATCAAGGTTTTCGATCCTTTCGATCGAATCGACCACGGTCGTTCACATTCCAGGACTGGAGGCCCCGGACCCGTTCAGCGCCGCCTCGGGTCCGCTCAACGTACTACGGTACGCGCGCGCCCGGCCGTGTCCGCATGCACACGCCGACCATATGCATGTGCCACGAGCGCGGCAAGCGACTCCGTGGCGCACGACCTATGGCGCACGGCGTACTGATTCCACCCACGCCTCAGAGTCCGCCGGACTTCTGGAGTTCCTTCTGGATCCTGCCCGGACCGGCCGGTGCTCAGGACCTCCAACGGCCACGTGATTCAGGCGCCGCCCGGGGCCCCGCGCCGCGTCCCGGCCTTTGTTATCATCCGCTACTGGCCGCTAGCGCTAGCGCTGGGCCTCCGTAGCTCTTGTAGCGCCGGCGACGGCGCCCGGCGCTCGCGTTCTCTCTTCTCCGATCGAATTTCCTTATCATCAGTTTCTCTTTTCGGAGCGCTCCCTCGAGCCCTCTCTAGCTCCTTCGAGCTCTTTCTTTCTCTCTCGGCGCCAACGGCGCACGTGGACCGGCCAGTCTTCTTTTCTTTTCTTCGCTTCCACCTCCGGTGGTCGGCGTCATGCGTTTCCATGTTGTTAGTGCCGGTCATGGACCGCATTGCAATCGCAAGCAGAAGTCATGACGCACGCGCGGCGGCCAACACAGACTTCAGATCCGGAAGCTGAAGCTTAAGGGCACATGTACACTTGGCCAAGGGAATAGAGCACTCGGCCGATGTCCGAGGCCCGCAATATACATGCTTTCTTACGTCAACGATCTTCCCAGTCTACAGCTAGCGCTGCGCGCGGCCCGGGCCCGGCCGGGCGACCCCCGGCGCGCGCGCATGGCATACGCGATATCATAGTATGCATGACATATATTGCAATTGATTCCGAACTTCGGAAGTTTATCTCGACTTGCCGCGGCGGCCCGCCAGCGCCGGCCGCGCGCAGGCCGCCGGCGCCGGCGCGGCGCCGGCCCCGCCTATATATATAGCTATATAGCTAGGCCTACGTTCACGGCCGCGGTATCGAACCGGTCGCATCAAGCCGCTTAATAGCTTCAAGCCGCTGATCATGATCATGATCGTGATCATCTGCATCATGGCATCCGGGATCCACGTTAACGTTAACATTGACATCACTGCAGCTGCAGCTGCAGCTGCGCATGCAGATTCCAATGTACTTGCAATTGCTAGCGCTAGCCCTGCAGCTGCTCGTACGCGGGTATGATCCAGATCATCGGATCCGCACGCGAGCTTGCAATTGCCATGTTGAGCTTTAATTGCCGAGCTCCGAATTTTCGAGTTGCGAATTTGTTGACCGAGCCGACCGTCGGACTTCAAATTCAAATCATTTTCGCAACCGGCCACATGTACAACTTGGCAACGACTAGCGCGCATTTGGCTTCCGCGCGCGCACCCGCGGCCGGCCGCGGGGCCCGGCGGCTCGAGCCTCGGAGCTCGCGACCCTCAGGGCCTCGGCGACGTCGCGCGCGCCTTCAACGCCAAATTATCATAGTATATATACAATCACACCCGGTGACTTGCAATTGCCCACGCGAGCCTAGGGCCGGCCCTAGGCCTCACTTTGCGGAGCTCGAGCGGCCGGTAGCCGAGGCTCTACGTATACGTCTACTATAGTAGACGGCGCCAGCGCCCCGCTCGCGATCTGCACTAGCTCGAGCGCGAGCCCGCGCGGGCGCCCGCACCGATGCAATCTGTTTGACAGCCTGTGACAGGACCGGTACCGGCCTTGTTTTTCGACGGGAGCTCGAGCCAGCGGTCCGACGGTCTTTCCTAATTATAATTATATAAGTGCCGACCGGCATCGATTCATCTTCATTTTCGGCAATTAATATTTTTTTTCTCTCGACCGGAACCGGTGCCGCGCCTCCCGGGCCGGCTAGCGCTGGCAAATTCGGAACCGGCACCGGCCGTCGAATTCGACACGTGACACGTGCACCCGGCCGCGGGGCCCTCATCACGCTTGCGCGCTCGAACCCGAATTACGTATACATGTTCATGCTCGCCCACCTAGGCCTGCGGCTTCAGATGTAGATATGTACTCACCACCTCGCCTCAAGCGGCCCTGCGCATGCGCAATAGTGCCGCAGTATTATGGCTAGAGCACGTTGTTAAGGCGCGCGTGAGCGCCTTCCAGACCGGCCATGGCCAGCTGCCGCAGTGCATGCGCAGTTTCGCCAGCACGCACAATTTGCAAGCCTGCAGCTGGCCATGGTACAAGTGCCTTTTATATAATTATGATTAAGACCGCCTCCAACGGTACCCTACCCAAGTTCACGGTTTGCGAGCGCTGACACCCCTCGAGCTCGCAATCGACTTCAAAAGGGATGACGCCCGCCGAACCCCGGCATCCGCCCCTTATATAATTATCTGCTTCATTATAAGACCCGCGGCCGCCGGCCGCGGCCCTCCGCCGCCTCGCGCTCCCTCGATCGCTACCGTGAGATTTACGGGCCTCACCAAGTCGAACTCCGGCGCCGGGCCCCGGGCGCAGTGCGACGCGGGGGCCGAACTCAGAGCTCGGAACGATCGCGAGCTTATAATTTGAGCGCGACTCGCATTTACTTGGCGATCAACTGATCTTGCTACGTATACGGCGTCTCTAATATTAATTACGTATATACGTCGGAGCTGCGGCCTGCCCTGGGCATGCCCACCTTTTACGCAGCTTGGGCACATCATGGCATGGTCAGGCGCGCCTTCACGATATATTGGCTCACCCTACTCGGCGAGGCCCTGCCAGCCTGGCCATGGGGGACGTGGACACGTCTCCAAACGATCTTTCGGAAAAAACTTCATCGGCCGGGCCTGGAAAATTGCAATTGCGGCTGCGCACCCGAGCTCGAAGCAGGCAATCCGAGGCACTGCGGCATATGATCGACGCACTGCGCATATGCATATGCATGCGCATGCCGCAGGACCCCCCTTCGAATCTCAGACCCGGCCGGCGGCGCCGGCCCCTTGCGAATCGAGCTCGCGGCCGGACCACGCTCGGCGGGCCCTCAGCTGGAATTTAATTTGGCGCCCGCTTAATTATATATATTACAACTTCGAATTCGAACTTCTTCACCATGCCAAACTGGCATGCATATATGGCATATGCATTGGCCATGCATATGGCCAGGCATATGCATATATATAGGCTGCAGCGCATCGACATATACATTTATTTCTTAAGCTAAGCTCGGATTTGAGCGCTAAGCTCGGATTTGAGCGCTGCACATCATGATCATCGGATCATGCAGCCTGGCAGATACATACACACGGCATATATGCATGTGCATCGCGCTGTGACGTCAACGCCTTCGATTCGTTGGCACGACGCTCATTATTTGAACCCGCCCCTCGCGATCGCGATCGCTGAGTCACAGGCTCACAGCCGCTGAGCCGGCGCCCGGCCGCGGCCGCCGCCGCGCGGCCGTCGCGCCCTTAGCCTTGGCCATGCATATGGCCCCTGTAACTATACAGCCAGGCCCCCGAAGCCAGCGGCTTCCATTAATATCCGGCGCCCGACTGCCCTATAGCTAGGCCTTACACGCCGTGACGTGCACAGCTTCGATCGATCTCCACCTCTTGCGCTTCCGAATCCCGCCTCTGGCGTTGAGCGCCGGCTCCCCGCCAGGCCGAGCACCAGAAATCATCCATTCGAATGATCATGGGGACAGATGTGCACATGAATGCCGGCGCTAGCTGCACGCCGGTGATCCGACTGTCCTCTTTATATATTTATATATGCTGCCCGACACGCGCACGGATCCGGAGCCTTATATGACCCCGGCCCACGCGATCATCGGATATCGATCGCCTCGTATCCGGCAGTCACGTCGACGTCGTCGAGGCTGCGAGGCGGTACCTCATGATCAATCTTACTTGAAGGAACCGGCCTTCGAATTCTCGCCCTCTCGCACACCTACCAAGTCGATACATAATAGCTATAGTACGCTTGAGAGCGAGACGGCATGACTATCGACTATATATCGGCTATCTTCCGACGGGCGGATATCGCGATCGATCCCTTCATGCTCGTCGACTATCATCCGACGGGCGGCGCCGGCCGCGGCCACCGGCGCCGCGCGCGGCCGGAATTCTAAATCCTTATTCGCTCGCGCGATCATCGATCGCGAGCACGCCTTGACGGCTTTTCGATCGACCGTCCGCTCCTCGCACGCGCATGCGCACCCCGGCGGGCGCCGGCCGATCACGATTGCGAGCCTTGAAAACTCATGATCAGGGCCTCGACGTCTCGCCCCTGATTATGACGTTTTCGTGTGTGTATATGTGCTCAGCGTCTCATGATCAGCCGCGGCTCACTGAGTCAGCGTCTGGCAAATTAATATTAACCCGGCGTCGAGCTCACGGCCCCTAGGCCTCTTCAAGGCTTTGGCATACGTAACGTAACCGCTTGCACGTGGCTGGAACGCCACTAGCTGCGAATGCACCGGCCCAGCGGCCTTCGCTGCGCGCGAGCGGCGCGGCCGCCAACCGCCCCAATTCGCAACCGAGAGCGCAGCGTCTGAACTTCGAATTCAGAAGGCAGCTGCAGCCGTCACGCACCTCTGCAGCAGAATTTCGAATTCGAAGGCACCGTCCGGGGCGGCGGCACCAGTACTACCGTTAGCGCTGCATCTATGTATATTCTCATCTACGCCCGGTCCCAACGTTCTGCGATCGCGAGGGCGTAAACGTATTATTTTGTGGAGCGGGCCCACCGTGGCAAGTGCACCTCACGCTCGCGATCGGGCTCGCCTATCGCGAAGGCTCGTGCTCCTCATGATTATTATCTGCGTGCTGCCGCAGTGCAGAAGTACTGCGGCATGGCCGGCTCGCAATCGGGGCCGGGTCCTCCCTTAAGCTTGACGCGCCGCGACACGTGCATGCATATGGCGCTCTCCACCTCGTCCTGGTGAACGCGGCGCAGCCCCCGAGTCCGAGGCTCGATCGCCAGCTTGGAATTCCCGAGTCCGCCTCTTCTCCGTCACGACTGTGCATGCGTGATCCACGTACTACGGTAGCCTAGTAGCCCGACGGCTTGTCGTCCGACGGTCGCCCAGCTGCAGGGGCTCACCGTTAACGTTCACTCTGCGTACGTGGGCCCTTGAGGGCCCTCCTCTCGTCGCACTGGCAAGTCTTCGCCGGGGGATCTAAGCTCGAGCTCGCGATCGGCTCTGGCTCGGATCCGCAGTGTCGGATCCCGCGGCCGGCACCCTTCGCGTTCCCTGTGCATATCGAGTCGACGAGCTGCTGCTGATGCTGGCCCGAACCCCTGCCTGGCTTAGGGCGCTGTACCCCCCTCGAATCAGCGTACCCCTGCGGGCGCGATTCGTGTACCCGGGCAGCAATCGTGTACCCCCCCGGCACACGGGGAGCGAAGAGATATCCTCCCCAACCACGCCCTCGAGGCAATACGTGGTCTTCCTTTTCCGGCCCAGGCCCCTCTGGGTCGGCCCTCCTTTGGAGCCGCGCTGCTGCTGAGCCGCGCCCAATGAGGCGCTACCCCTTTCTCTATTTATTAGCGCCTCCTTCCTTGATTGCAAGAAAGGCCGGCGGCTGCAAGGCGAGCCTTGGCCGACCGCGCGGAGCGCGGCCCGGAGATCCAAAGAAGAGTTGATTACTCCAGCAACGCGTGAGAGTAATCTGTTTTCTTTGAGCGAGGGACGGCAGAGCGCGAACGGCCAACCTCGAACCTCGCCCTTCGGCCCGCCGTACCCCCCGGGGGCTCGCCCCTGGCCCCTCGCAGTTGCCGCTACCCCGCGGGAGCGACAGCTTCGTCTTAGCCGGCCCACCCACCGTCCCCGAACTACACTTCGCGATCGAGTCGCATGGCCCTGCCCCAGGCTCCGAAAAAAAAATGCTCGATATTCCCGACCCTTTCCAAGTTTCCAGCCGGACCCCCATATGCATAGCCACGGCGCCAGGGCTCGAGGTCCTCCAGCGGCCCCTAAAGGCAGCTCCAAAGCGAGAGCCAGGGCGGCAGCTCATGCATATGATACCACGGCACCATGGGCTGACCAGCTGCAGGCGCCGGCGCCGGCTGCGCGATGCCGCGGCTCGAGCTCCAGCGCTAGCCCGCGGACCCTTACGTATACGCCCGGCCCGGAGTGACGATCGTTCACCTCGCGATCACCTCCCGAGTCCGTCGTTCACCTCGAGGCGCCCGACCCCGTCCCATCATGGCATGCATATGGCCAGGACCGGCTCCTCCCTTTACAGACCGGCCCCTGGCGGCGGCAGGAGGCTCCCTAGCAGCTCCTGAAGGCAGCCCTAAAGCGCGAACCTAGGCCTGGCAGCTTCATATGCAAGCGCCCGCGGCGCGACCGCCCGGCCCGGGGGCGCGCGCGCACGCCAGCGCTAGCCATGCGTCACATATATACGCATGTATACGTACATGTACATGTACATGTACATGTACATGTACAGGCCGCAGCTGCGCGACGCCGCGGATCCAGCCCGCGGACCTTCGCGCCACGAACGACGATTGCCTCCGAGCTTTGAGCCTCCGAGCGCAACTACGCCTGACCAGGACGCGGATTCCGAGCCGCAGATCTAGACACGAACGCGCAGCGCTCAGCCCATGGCCATGGCCAGCGCCCGAATCCACGCACCGGGCGCAGCCCGCGCGCGCATACCGACTTCAAGCAAGCTCTCGCGGCCAGCGCCGCCACGAAAGCCGGCGCGGCGAGCCGCAAGCACTCGTAACGAACGAGCGCCGCGGCGGTTCTTCGCACCGAGCACATACACAGCGGCGCGGTTGCGACGAGGCGATTCGGATCCATGTCCGCGACGATTGCGCCGAACAGCGCCGAAGAGGACTCGTTTGATCGACTACTCAAGCCGCGACTACTAGCGGTACCCCCGCGCACCGCAAATCGCCCGCGGCAAACCGGCACGCCCGGACGTATTGAAGCACTTTGCCCGGTTCTAATACCCTACGCGCACGCTTCGCCGTATGAAGCAAAGGCCGCGCGGCGCTCTAATGTACTCGTCTTTCCGCGACGATCACACTGTGTGACAGCAAGCTTCAAGCCGCAAGCCGCCACCTCTTCCCCCCCGGCTTAGGTTTGAGCCTCAAGCCGCAACTCCTTCCCCACCAACTTGGGCTCAAGCCGCCCAAGTCGCCTCCAAGCGCTAGCGCTCATATGCATGGTCAGCGCGCGGCCGCGGCTCAGCGGCTAGCGCGCGCCAGCGCCAGCGGCGGCCGCATGCGCAGCGCCGGCGCCAATGATAAATGCGCATACTCTTAGTCGCGACGCGCGCACATCGCGTCGACGGCGCGCGCGGCCCCGCACGCGTACGCGCGCGGCGCCGGCCGCGGCACCTTCCGAAGTTCGAAATTCAACTCGCCACTGGGCCACTATAGCTACAGCTACGTATACGTATACTACTATGATACGCGTATACGTATACCACGGTCTCGAGCCCCATGATCAAGCTCAAGAGTTAATTCATGGTCTTCATGATCAGTATACGTACGTACGCGTAGAATTCGAATCCTTATTAGCTCCTAGCCTCCGATTCACTCCGCCGACCCGGCTTGGGTTGTTGATTTCCTAAGGCCTGGGGCCCGGGCCAATGGCCCTCCTCACTCTGCGAGCCTCATATGGCTGTCATGCAGATGAGACTGTCCGCTTTAGCGGCCTTCCTTTTCCAACGCAACTTAGGGCGCTGTACCCCCCTCGAATCAGCGTACCCCTGCGGGCGCGATTCGTGTACCCGGGCAGCAATCGTGTACCCCCCCGGCACACGGGGAGCGAAGAGATATCCTCCCCAACCACGCCCTCGAGGCAATACGTGGTCTTCCTTTTCCGGCCCCAGGCCCCCTCTGGGTCGGCCCTCCTTTGGAGCCGCGCTGCTGCTGAGCCGCGGCCCAATGAGGCGCTACCCCTTTCTCTATTTATTAGCGCCTCCTTCCTTGATTGCAAGAAAGGCCGGCGGCTGCAAGGCGAGCCTTGGCCGACCGCGCGGAGCGCGGCCCGGAGATCCAAAGAAGCATGTTTCCAGCCCGCCATAGAGCAGAATTCTGCATTCGGGAATTTATCGTCACGGCAATTCCGGTTTTGGGCGAATTCGGCAATTTAACTACGCCTACAGTATATAAGTGCCGCATGCAGACTCATATGCATTGCAGAGGCCCGGCCCGAAGTCAGTGATGGTATTATTAATTCTTGGCAAATCGTGACCGCTATCGATAATTATAATCTTTATTTTTTTTTTTTTTTTTTGAGCACCATTATTTTATATTATTATTATGGCACCGTATGTTATCGATAACAAGATCCGTGCTCCTGCGGAGCACTAAGTACGGCGAAGCCTCGCGGACGCCCTCGCGGCTGTCACAGTAGGCCTATAGGGCACTGGCCAGCGGCCTGGCCGATCGCGAACAGCTTTCTGGTTGGAAGCTGGCCGGCTGACGGCCAGTCCAGCTACCGCTGGCCGGCTAGAGGAATATAACTAGAGGAATATTAATGTACTGAGGAAATAAAGGGAGGCCGGAGCAGGTTGAGATTAGAGGAGATGAATTATATATAATATTGTTGAGAGGGAGGCCCGGGAGGGGCAAGGTTCTCGCGGCCAGGCGCATGCACAGAGCTTGCGAATCGCTTAAACAGAATCTTGAATGCATATAGCTATAGCATCGATGTGCGGGGCTGCGGAGCTCGAGGCGAGGGCGCGCGGAAAGATGTGCAGGTCCATGCAGGATCGAATTTTCGGGGTCGGCTGGGTCCTCGCGGCCCGTCGCATACGCAAAGCGTGCGGAAGACTTTGCCTACATCTTAAATGCTTATGCTATCGTTCCGCGCATGCGCCGCGGCGTGGGCGCGCGGAAAGATGTCAGGGCGCGTGCAGGATCGAATTTTGGCCGTCGGGTACCTTCCTGCGCTGTTCCGGCTCCGAAAAGCGGATTTCGGGGGTGCGCAGGCCCTGCTATGTCCATGCGCGCCAGTACGCATCGATTGCGCGCGTCGCGGGACCGGGCGGGACCGGCTAGCGCTGGATCAAATTTTCGGCCGACTCTTCGCACTGGAGCGTCGACGGCGCTTGAAATCGAGCTTGCGGCGATGCGCTCGCCCTCGCGCGGCATTCTGTATCGTTCTGGGGCGTCCCTGGCGCGATTTCGTCGCGGGACCGGGCGGGACCGGGTCCCACCTTCTGACTCGGACTGCATTTGTCGGAGGTTAAGTACCGGAATTGATCCAGAGGGAAATTCGATTTTCGCGCGACGCCCACGGGCGAGCGGTCGTCTTAGGGGAGCCACGACGCTAAAAATGGATCTAGAGAGGTCTGTGGGGTTAGGGTAGCTGAGTCATTAGCGGCAATCGCGTCCGTGTCGAGGCAGAATTAATAATTCGTCCTCGAGGGAGTGCGACGCGGAAATTATTTAGCAGGGGGGATCTTGAGTGGAAAAAAAGGTTAAAAAAGGAATTTATATCGGCGGTTTTTGGGTTTGAGAAAGAGGCTTCGCCTGACCACCCCCACAAGCGCCATAGAAACCGCGCTCGGACAGAGCAGAAACGTCGCCAAACTGTTCAGAACGCTCTCTTATCCACTATCCAAAGCAATTAAACGCTGCTGACCAGCTCATAGAAGTCTACAGGCAGAAAGACGAGGGGTTGTCATCCGGCATCCGTTGCATCAGAGCCTGCTGGCGTTTCCCTGGTGTCTAACAGCATTCTTAAACGTTCTGCTGTCATTCTTAATCGTTTCTGCGCGTTGTTGCGCGAGGAAAATGGGATTTTGGCACCGTACCCCCATTAATTAGCGGTGTTATCGATAACCCCTGGCCATGGAATTTGGCACCACTATCAATAATAATCAAAATACCTGGGTTAAAATAATGGTTGCTAAAATATGTTATCAATAACCCAGCCATCACTGGCATTCACTGCCCGCACTGCCCCGCAGTGCTTTATAGATAGCTATATATAGCTATAGATAAAGATATAGATATAGCTATATAGATATACATTATACAAAGTTATCCTCCCATGGCCAAAAAAACAATTCCAAGAGACCGGACGTCGACACTTCCCGAGTCCTTCAAGGCTTTTAGTCTGCTGCGCTGCCTGCGCATGCACTGTACATGCACTGTACATGTCTGCCCAGTGCACAGTGCACACTAGTACTGCACAGTGCACAGTGCACAGTGCACACTGTGACAAATTCACTGACAATGCACTGTGCACAGTACTCACTGCCACTCACTACAGGCTGCAGTACTACTATACTATGATATATAGCTACTTTCATCAATGTCTTATGTTAGACGGGTTTTTAGTTAGACGTTTGCCCACCCACCATGATAGACGTCGACGTGGACAAAGTTAGACGAACTGTCGCATACACTGTGACAGACGGTACAATGGTTAGACCGTCGACGTCGGACGGGGATACACAGACGGGGATGAAGTTAGACGCCTGGGTTACCTCGTCTAGATCTACTAGACGCCTGGGTTACCTGGGTTAACTTAATACCCGTCTAACATAAAACATTGACATTAGTACTGGTAGTGCATACTACTGCATACTTAAAGCTTATTGCAATTTGCAACGGGGGGTCAGCTGTTCAAACCCCCCTTGCTCAGCGGCTACCCGTCGGATTGTCTGTCACGCTGTCCAAGTCCGACGGTCGGCCAGTGTGCAATTGCAAGTCGGTCTTTTTCCCGGATCCCGTCACCGATAAGTCTTTTTGTGGTACCCCGCTTTGGATAAGGCCGGCGCCGCCGGACGTCTCTTTTTGCTGTATCCCGCGCAAGGCTCCTTGCCGCCGCCGACGACTTGCATCATTTGCAAGTTGCATGCCGCCCACGCAACCGCGATGTGCCACTGTGCCAGCCTGCAGGCTGCAGGCTGCAGCTGCCGCAGTGCACTGCACTGCGGCAGCATGCATGCACTGCTTGTAATTGTAGAGCGCAGCTAAGCATAAATCGCGCAGCCGGCGCCAGCCAGTGATGGCCGTTTAATATTAATATCCAGTAATAAACATTATTATAATGCATTATAATAGTATTATTATAAGGTTCCCCCGAATCGGGGACCTTAACAATACAATATTAATATACGGGGGTACCCCCTATTAGTGCGCTTTCTTTTGCCCAGGAGCGCACCACGACGCAACTTAACGCTTTAAAACGATGTTTAAGATGTGTCTGAATGCTCTGCGAGCGCTCGGACATCCTGACTGCTCCATGGAACACACCTCAGGTACCATACCCCTCTCAACATCTCTCAGAGTCTTAAAGAAGGCACAAGCCTGTTCTATACACGTACTGCACAGTTGAATCTTGCTTATCTGCTTCATTTAAGAGTGCTTAATGTACGAAGAAGAAGCAGCACGGGGCTGCCGGGGCGGGGTTTGTATGGAGCATTATTATAATACACTATAATGTTATTAATATTATAATAAAGACCTTAACTATTAATGTTAAGGTCGGCGTTTTGGGGAGTATTATTAATGCCATCACTGGCGCCAGCCGCCCGCCGCGCCTCCGCGCGCGGCCGGGGCGTCGCGCCGCGCGCGCGCGCTCCGCTCTGCCGGCGCGCGAGCCGCGCGCGCCACCGCACTCGAGCTCCCTGCGCCTGGCCCGCGCGGCCCTAGCTGGACATGTCGCCCTCCGCGGCCGGCCCATGGCCAGGCGCGGCACGCGGGAGTGCGCAGCGGCCGGCTGCGCGACGTCGACGCGAGGCCGGCGCCATCGCCGCCATGCATATGACGGGCGGGGCGCGCGGTCGGGCAGCGGTCGGCGCGGCTCGCCAAGCGGGACGGAGCCTCGGAGGCGCGACGCGCGCGTGGCAGCTCACTGAGTCAGCTCATGATCAGCCGGCCGGCGGCGCGGCTCGGCCGGCCGGCGGCGCGGCTCGGCAAGCGGCGGCGCGGCTCGGCAGGCGGCGGCGCGGCTCGGCAGGCGGCGGCGCGGCTCGGCAGGAGGCGGCGCGGCTCGGCAGGCGGCGGCGCGGCTCGGCAGGCGGCGGCGCGGCTCCGAGGCTCGGCAGGCGGCGGCGCGGCTCGGCAGGCGGCGCCGCGGCGCGACTCGGCAGGCGGCGGCGCGGCTCGGTAGGCGGCGGCGCGGCTCGCGATCGGCAGGCGGCGGCGCGGCTCGGTAGGCGGCGGCGCGGCTCGACAGGCGGCGGCGCGGCTCGGCAGGCGGCGGCGCGGCTCGCCAGCTGCAGGCGGCGGCGCGGCTCGGCAGGCGGCGGCGCGGCTCGGCAGGCGGCGGCGCGGCTCGGCAGGCAGCGGCGCGGCTCGGCAGGCGCGGCGGCGGCGCGGCTCGGCAGGCGGCGGCGCGGCTCGGCAGGCGGCGGCGCGGCTCGGCAGGCGGCGGCGCGACTCGGTAGGCGGCGGCGCGGCTCGGCAGGCGGCGGCGCGGCTCGGCAGGCGGCGGCGCGGCTCGGCAGGCGGGACGGGGCGCGGTGGGCAGAGGCGCGGCTCGGGGCGCGGGGGCCGCGCGGGGCGAAGGCGCGCGCGGCGAGCGGGGCGGCGGCGCAGCTCTCCTGGCACCGGCGCGCGGGGCGGAGCCTCGGAGGTGAGGGCGGCGGTGCGGTTCGCCGGGCGGGGCGGAGGCACTGTGGGCGGCCGCCCGGCCGGGCGGCGCTGCGCGCAGGCCCAGGCCTAGCCGCCTACGCCTAGCATTATACTTAGTTGTATAGATAGTCGCTGAGCAATACTTAGTTGTTGTATTCTGTCAGCGTCCCTACTCGAGACCCCACCTTGCACCTCCTGAGACGAGCGGGGGCGGGGGCGAGTCGAATTCGAAGACCTAGTAATTAGTAGTGCCACGGTGCACACTGCAGCTGTGACCGTCGGAACTGAGCACAGTGAGCAGTGCACACTGCACACTAGTACTGCACACTGGCACTGAGTGACTGGCACTGACTCAGTGACTGCTCAGTGCTCACTGTGCTCAGTGCTCACTGCTCAGTGCCGCAGACTGGCCCGCAGTACCGCAATGCCGGCGCCGCAATTGCAATGCATGCGACTCGAGCTCTGCGTCACTAGTACTCACTACTCGTATGAGAGGGCGGGAAAGCATGCGCAGAGCGGGAAAGCATGCGCAGAGCGGGACAGAGGGGGCGGCCGGGCGGCCGGGCTGGGGCCACCCGGGCCACTGCGGCAGGAGATCTAGAGAGAAAACTCCGGAGGGCTCGACTGGCCGGACCCCTTTCGGAGCCGGGCGCCGGCGTCCGGCGCCGGCGCCAGTGGTGCGGCAGGGGACGATACAATATAATCTTACAGTAAAACCACAATAGATCGAATCTTTTAGTATCGTAAATTGCTATTTAGTTGTGTGAGGTTTATAATTGCGATGCGGGGTTTTAACTGCGAGGTTCACTGCACACCGACCGTAGCCGTCTGTCTGGGGGGACGGCACCGTCTGGGGCGAGTCGCCGATCGCGAGGCCGCAGGCTGCAACGCCGAGTCGCCAATGCTGGAGTCAGGGGCCAGGCGGTTGGGGATCGGAGGGTGCGGGGTCGGCCGGCCACGGCCCGGCGGGGAGGGGGGGAGGGACGGAGACGAAGTCGAGCCCTACTAGGCTACTGGGCGCAAGGCGCATGCGCAGTCAGCAAGCTGAAGGGAGGGCGGGAAGCAGAGGGGAGCAGAGGGGACGGACTGACGCATCGCCTCCCCGCAGCAGCCGGCCGCGGGCCGGGGCGACGGGGGAGAGGCGGTGTCAAACGGTGCGGCGGGCCGCAGGATAAGGACGGGACAAGAAGAGGGGGGGGGGGGGGGGGGGGGGGGGGCGAGGAGGAGGAGGAGGAGGACGCGGGGAGGAGGACGCGGGGAGGGGAGGGGGACGACGATATCGATGTCATCGTCGAAGGGGGGGGCGGGGGTAAAGGTGGGGTAAGGGTGGACGAGGCGATTCAGGTAGTTGTGGCGGCGCGCGGCGGCGGCTCAGGAGCGGCCTTCCCCGGCCCGGCTGCGAAGGGTGTGGGGGAGGCCGGGGACGAGGGGAGGGGGGGGGGTTGGGGGGGAGGGGGGGGTTGGGGGGGGGGGGGGGGGGGAATGGAACCGGGAAGGGGCTAGCGCTGGCCATGGCTCCTTCAGACTGCCTGCAGCTGCCGCCTCCAGATTAAAGCTCGGATTCTGCGCTCAGAGAGACGCACGCGGCTCGAGTAACCTGCCGGGACGCTAGGGGTACAGTAGCTCAGAAGGTGGGAACGGCCTCGCCTTGAAAAGAGAGAGGCCCGCGGCCACGGCCGGGAGGAGGGGGAGAAGCGAGGAGGCCGACTCGGAGTCGTCTCGGGCCTATCCTGCGCCGCGTTCTCGAGGGTCTCGGCGGCCGGCCGGACACTCGCGAGGGCCGGGCCCGGGCCCAGGGGTGCGGAGACTACCATCTGCAGGACGGGGATCCGGGAGGTCGCTGTGGCGAGGCTCGGCAGGCCTAGGGCGACCGAGGTGGGGGGAGGGCCGGGGAGGTGGGGGGAGGTGGGGATGCGGGACGACCGCCTGCAGGACGGGGATCCGGAGGAGGGGGGAGAGGGAGCTCGTGAAAGGCTCTGCAGGGCGACCGAAGGGGGAGGGGCCGGGGAGAGGGGGAGGTGGGGGGGGGGGGGGGGCGGGGAAGGGAGGGCGGCCCGGTGCTCTTGGGGGGGGGGGGGGGGGGGCGCTCTAGATCTGGACATCGACGGGCACCTGTGGGTCGCGATCGGCCATGGGGGGGCGAGGAAAGGTTCGCGATCAGGGTACAGATCTCGGGGTGCGCGCTGCGAATTCTTGGGCCCGCAGCTCCCGGCCACCGGATCAGCCTCGCGCCTGCGGTCATTGACTGCGGGCGGGCCGGTGGGATTTAATATAGACGGCATTGAAGACACTAACATATATTGATCGTAAATGATTGAATTGAGTTTCAAATGAGACACCGAACTGGAGTTCGGATCTGCTAAACATTAACGTTGACGAGCTCGAGGACAATTATTCGGTCGGAAGGGCACGTCTCGTAGAACATTGATATGTGCCGTGGTGTATCAATGCGACGTCCATTTTTGCGAAAACAATAAACGTTAACGAGGACAATTGCAAGCTTTAAGGGCAACGCTCGAACGACCAGAGCACTTGCGCGAATTCCTGCGGAACGTGCCCCAGCCCCCCCACCCCCCCCTTCTCGGCCTTCCCCCCCCCCCCCCCCCACCCCTCCCTGCCTCCCTCCCTCCCTCCCTCCCCGTCCCCGAGGAGACATGCGCGGCGCGGGCAGGCACGCGCGTCGTTCGTGGCCCTGCGCGCCCTCGCGGCCTCGGCGCGATCGCGCACCGTTGGCGCGAGAGTGGTTGGGGCGCGGCCGCGCCGGCGCGCCTTTTTAAATTTAAACCCCGTCGCGATCGCGACCGAGGGCGTGCGACAGGTCTCTTTGAAATTTAGAAACAGTAACGCGGACAGTAAAGTAGAAACAGTAAATTAAAGCGGATCTAGAAATTTATAAACAGTAATTATATAAAGCGGACGGGCCCGGCAAGCGATCGCGAGCGATGGTGTGGAGCTCGAGGGCTGGAAGGGTTCTGGGGCCTGGCTAGCCAGGTCCGATTGCAAGCTCGAAAAGCAAGAGGTCCGGCGCCGGCGGGTGTCGATCCGAGGCCGGTACCGGTGGCGTACGCCGTACGCGCGGGCGCGCAGGCCCTTCAGCGGGCGCTTCAGATGATCATGAGAGATGGAGTTGGGCCGCGGGGGCGACTCGGCGGGCTCCTTTCGGCTCTGTGCACGCCCCCGGGCTGCGGGCCGGGAGAAGGGTCCGGAATCCTCGCGATCGGCCGCGGGGGGCACTGCGGCATGGTGAGCCTTATGATTAGCATGCGCAATGGGATGTGAGTGCCGCGCGCAGGCCTAGGCCTAGGGCGGATCCGGAGCTGCTGCCGGCGCCGCCGAGGGCGGCGGTAGTGCTAAATGTACTGCAGCGCTACCTGGCCCAGTGGTATACGCGTACGGAGCCTCGTGTTCAGCTGTACTCTAAATATTAATTTGATTACAATCGAAGTACACATGTACACGATGCTAGCGCTAGCGCCGCTTCTGCCTCCACATTAATATGCCCTATTTGTGGGAAGAACTTTCAGTCTTCTGCTGATCGTGACCGTCATGTTCGGGCTGATAAACATCCTGCTAACGCCCGTGGCGTTCGCCGACCTCGAACCCCCTCTAGTTCAGAGAATCCTCCAGATCCTGTGCCTCCTGCCCAGCGCCCCCGCCTCCAGTCTCCGGATCCGGCACCCCCAGTGCTTGCTCCAGCTCCTGCAGCTGCGGCTACATATGCCGAGCCCCGTCAGCCTGTTCCGACTTTGCGACGGATTCGCTCCCCTGCACCCTCACCGTCGCCACCTGCTCAGCGGCTCCGTACTTCCCTGCCCCCCCCTAGTCCTTCTCTGATACCTTCCGTTTCACGAATCCGCCGCCCCCGGTCTCCGTCGAATTCAACCTTGCCTCCCGATGCCGATCCGTCCCCTGTCCATGTGTCTCGGCGCCTGCGGCTTTCCTCTCCTGTACCTTCGGCTTCCCCTCTGGCTGTCCCGCCAGATCCACCTCGCCCGCCGGTTCCTGCATGGCCCCCTTTGATTCATGATAGTCTTGTATCAATCTTCGCTTCACCTCAACTTAGTTTACCCTCAGTTGTTTTGCCGTCACCTCCATCAGATGCTTCATCGATGTTAGTTAGGAGCACTGGCCCCCTCCACCTTCCAGTTCCTCGTGTATTCCATGCCTTCCCTGTACCTTTGATTCCGTTCCCTTTGTCGTTAGCTCTGCCTCTTCCTCCTCCATCTCTCCCTGTTAGCCCTCAGGCAGTTCCGCCTCTTTATCTTCAGCGACCGTCAGACCGTATAGTTTTTGGCAGCGAGTATTTTGTGTATGGTGACGTTCCTCGTGTGTACCCTTCTCTCTCTTCTACTTCGCTATATTTGCCTCTCCCGCCTGGTTCAGCCCCATCGTCTGCCTTCCCTGTCACTACTGGCTTGCGTTTCGCCCCTCCTCTTATACTGCCGATTCCGAGTCTGCACCCGAGCTCTGCCCCTTTCCTCGTGTCGTCCCCAGTTCCTCAGATTAGTCTTCAGCCGTCCATTGTTTTACCAACTCTACAATCTCGATTCCGTTTAGACACTCCGCCAGCTTCGACTTTCCCCTCTAGTGGTGTCCTACGTTTCGCCTCTCCTACTGTTCTACCGCCTTTGCCTCCTGCGACTACGTCTTCTAGTTCTGCTGTTAGCTCTGTCTTGTCGTCTTCGTCTAGATCTTCGTCTTCGACTGTAGTTCCTCGTGCTCGTTCTCCTTATTTGCTGCGTCCCCGTGCTCCTCGTCGTTCTAGTGTGACTAGTACTTCTGCATCGACGCCCTTGAGCTCTTCTACTCCTTCTCCTCGTGCTCGTTCTCCTTATCTTTTGCGTTCTTCTGATCGTGTCCCTTCTCGTGATCCCTCTTGATTCTGTATATATTTTGTGCTAGTTTACTGTATCTTTGATTTGTGATTGCTTTGTTGTCTTTAATATCACTACCTACGGGGGGTTCGCCCCACCGTAGTCTCTCAAAAAAAAAAAACACATGTACAGATTCCGGTCCGCAGTGAAATTAATCAGCAATTGCTATTGAAAGGTGAAAATCAAGAACGTAAAACGAATCATTTAATATTAATGCCTTCCAAGACTCGGATTGCGGGGACTTGGAAGACTTGGAATTGGATTCAGCAAGAAACATCATGGCATGAGCCTCGGAGGAATATGATTGATCATGACATGAAGAACATGATTCAGCTCGAGGGCCGCGATCAAACGAACCTGCCAAGAACACGCACGTTTGAAACGCCCACTTCAGACGACGCTCAGCGGCTCATGATCACTAAAACACGCGCTGTCGAGGGCTGAAGAGGGGGCCGGGGCGCATGCGCAGCGACCTCCGAGGCCAACTTTCGCGCGGCGAGGTTCTGGCGGGAGACCACCTCATCTCGGCTGATCTAAAATGCACTTCGTACGTATACGTGCCCGGTCTCGCGCCAGTCGCTCGCTGTGCTCCGCTTTAATTTCGGCTGGACTTGTATGACGCATGGCATGGACCATATGCATGGTGCCCGGTGCGGCCGGGCGGTGGCCCCGCCCGGCCCGGCGCCGACGTCGACGGCCTGCACGCTGAACCCGTTTAAAACCAAAGCGCGGCCGCGGGGCTACCCTCACGCCTTGAAGTCCCAAGTCCCCAAGTCCACTTAAGCTTCTGATCCCGCAGGGCCCGGGGACTCGCTTGTTTAACTTCACTGCAAAACAATAGATCTAGCTAGAATAAACGTATACGTCAAATGCCGCTGACATCGATATCGATGCGCGAGCCGGCACCGTGCCGCTGGCGCTGGCCAGGGACAGTGGCCGGTCCTCCGGGAAGCTTAAGCAGAGAGGGACAGGAATTAAAGGGCGGCCGGCCACAGGCCGAGGGCTCGACTGACCCGGCTTCTTTGAGGAGCCTGCCGGCTCCTTGACCGCCGGGCGCCGCCCCTGCCGCAGTGGAGAAAGGGCGTGCACCAGCAGCCGAAGCGACGGGCAAATTAATCAGCAATATTAATCGATATCGCTATTGCAAGGTGTAAAATCAAGAACGTAAAACGAATCATTTATTATTTATGCCTTTGAAGACTTGGATTAATATTGCGGAAAACCTGCAGCCGGGGCGACGGGGGAGAGGCGGCGTCCGGCGGTGCGGCGGGCTGCAGGACGAGGACGGGAAAAGGGGAGAGGGCCGGGGGTGCCGGGGGGGAAAGGAGGGGTCGGGGGAGGGGGAGGATGATGTCACCGTCGGGGGCCGGGGGGTTGGCATGGGGGTGGGTATAAGGGGAGGGGGGAGGGGGGGGAGGGGGAGGTACGCGGGTGGCGGGAGTAGGCAAACGCAGAACGCGGGTGGTAGGAGTATACGTACACATACAGCCGGCGCTGTATACGTAGCGATGGCCGGCGCACGCCGGCGCCGGCGCCGGCGCCGAATCGCGGGGGCGCGCGCGGCCTTGGTGGCGGGAGCGGGTGGCGGGGAGCTCGAGAGCAGTTCATGAAGGTTGTGGCGCAGGAGGCGCTAGGTCCAGGGGCGGCCTCCCCCGGCCCGGCCGCGAAGGGAGAGGATGGGGGGGGGGCCGGGGGAGGTGGGGGCCGGGGGAGGGGGGGAAAATGGGAAGGGCCTAGCGCTGGCACCTCGAGCTCCGGACTGCAGCTGCCGCCGGGATCTTCAGCAGAGCTCGAGCTCTAAATCCTCGTGCTCGGCTCCCGGTTCGATCGGTCCCGGCCGGCGGGCACTGCGGCACCATGATCGTGAGCACGAATTCCCTGCCGGGAGGCTAGGGGTATAGTACAATTAGCACAGAAGGTGAGTACGGCCTCGTCTTGAAAAGGTCGAGGCCCGCGGGCGCGGGGGGGGGAAGAAGCGAGGGGGTACGCCCACCTGGTGAGAAGGCGAGGTGGCCGACTCGTTGAGGGTCCTTAAGGTCTGGCGGTCGGAATTCAAGGAGAAGGACCCTTCCTGTGCCGCGTTCTTGAGATCTGGCGGCCGGACAACCACGGGGCACCTGTGGGCGAGAAAATGTTCGCGATCAGGGTACAGATCTCGGGGTGCGCGCTTCGAATTCTTGCCGACCGCGAGGAGGCCTAGGGGAACGATGAGCTCACGATCAGGAAGCCCCCCTCGATCAGCCTCGCGCCTGCGGGCATTGACGGCGGGCCGGTGGGTACAGGCGGAGCCCAACGGCGGGGTGGAGGGGGAGAGGAGGGGGGGGGGGGGGGGGGGGACGGGGGCGGAACTGGCGGAGGCGAGGCCGGCGACACGAGCAGGCGAGGGCTATAGCTAGCAGTGGGTGCCTGATACGCTCCCGCATTACCTGCGGAAGGACGCTGGCTCGAATCCCGGCAGTGGAGTAAACATTTGGAGGGGACCACGCGCTGGCCGCATGGCGAGACGGATGGCAAAGCGCACCGGTACAGGTATCCCTTTCAAGCGTGCTGACCCGCTGCGCCGGCGCCGCCAAATCACGACGTTGCGCGCGACTGCTCGGACTGCTCAGCCTCGACCTACACACAGATCTAGACAACCATTGACAATGTTAAACTTGGCAAGTAATTAATATAGACGGCATTGAAGAAACTTATTATTACATATATTGATTTCAAAGTACTAGCTATATATAGTGTTTCGAGTCTCAAATGAGACGCCGAACTGGAAGACAGCGATGGTTCTGCTAACGCTTAACGTTGACGAGGATAATTATTCGGTCTGAAGGGCACGTCACATATACGTAGAACATTGATATATCGATACTTGTATAGTACGCGTGGTGCATCAATGCGACGTCCAAAAACCGAGAAATATTAACCATGACAAGCCCTTAGGGGCAGGGAGAAAATCATTTAATATTAATGCCTTCCAAGACTTGGATTGCGAAGACTTGGAAGACTTGGATTCAGCAAGAAACATGAAGAATATGATTGATATGAAGAACATGATTCTGAACATGACGATCGCGAGGGCCGCGATCACACTAACCTGCCAAGAACACGCACTTTTGAAACAACCACTTCAGACGACGCTCAGCGGCTCATGATCACTACAAAATATTAATCTCTGATCATTTTAGGCAGAGGAAGCCATTGCTTCGGAACATCAGTTAAATTTGCAACCTGCAGACGCACTCTCAACCTGCACGGGCAGCTGAATGCGGAATTGGAAGGTCGGATCCCGAATTCGAAGCAGCACGCGCGCCGCGGCGGCGCCGTGTCGGCACCGGCCACTGTCGGCACCGGCCACTGGATATCGCTGCACGCACGCGCCCAAGTCATGATCGCAAGAACTCATATGCATGAGAATGATTACGAAATAATTATACAACTGTCAGACCGTCGGACTGACACTCACTTTCAAACAGGCATACTCTGACTTCAAATTTAATTTCAGTGTAGTTGCCGAATGACTTTTTTGTGGTGGCTGCAAGACTCGTAGGAATCAGCAGCGCATCTAGCTGATGCGCGATCGCGAGCCGGCGCGCGGCCGGCCGGCGCCGGCGCCGTGCTGCAAATTAAACCATATGCATGCGGCAATGTTCATGTTCACGTGTATATACGTAGGCAGCTGCAGCGTACATGCTGCGAACTTCGGAACTTGAAACCGTAAACCTCGGCGGGTCGGCCCGTCGACGTCCGGCCCGCCGCGAACATTTGATCGTACGGGTGGTGCATGCGCACCGTGAACTTTTGCTCGTAGCGGGCATATAAATACGTACACCGATACACTGATACGCACGAGGCGGTCGCCCGGCGCCGGCGTCCAGCCCGGCGGCCGCGAGAGATGGAATATAAGTACTACGGTACCGGTAGTGCGTACTACGGCATCTTATTACGTTCCACGCTGCTACGCATGCGCAGCGGACGTGGGGCGGATGCGGCAGTGCGCACGCCATACTGATCATGAGCTCGATCTAGCTATAGCTCGACCAGCTGCAGCCCGGCGGCGGCGAGATGCCAGAGACCGTCGGACGGTCACCGGGTATACGTAGTGCGTACTGCGGCATCTAGATCTTCAAGGCTTCAACTTGGCAAAGGCCGGTACCACGCTGCTACGCAGCGAAGACGGTACCACGCTGCTACGCAGCGAAAGCTAATACTAGTATAAAGTGAGGCGGACTCGGGATGCCGCAGTGCAGCCACCGTGGCACTGTGCAGGCACTGACAGTGTGACCGTCGGACACGCACTGTGCCGCGCGCTGCGGCAGTGCCCGCGCCGGGGCCGTATATTTAGGTAGAAATATTAAGAGATAACCGAGTAACCACAAAACGTTTTTATAATTACCTCGAGCTCGAGCAGGGCCTCCGGGCCTGAGCTGGAGTGGACTCATAAAGTACCCCCAAATTAAAATTAAAACCCCATTGCCATTGCTGCCTGCATGAGGTCATGTACCCCAAGTTCCCCAAGTTGACCCCAACCCCCAATTAAAATAAATCCAATGTTAACGTTTATTTGATTCATGGACTTTGGATCTGAGCTGATTCATGGATTTCGTGTGTTCGGAGTTTTGTCATTTATGGGCGCAAGAAAATGCGAGGTTTCCCTTAGATTCTGCGGCCCCACGTCTGAGCGGACTCAGAAATCGTTTCATGCATGATAACATTATATATATTTCGATCATTATATATTGACCCGCGAATCGGGCCGCGATCGCGAACTTCTCGGAATCGCGATCCGATTATGATCGCGATTAAATTTCCGCCGTTTTTTCAACTGTTTTTCTCAGAAAACAATGATCCGAAATTCCGAATCGGCCAATCGGCCGGCGATCGCGATCGCGCGATCACGATATATCGATCGGCTGCCGACCAGTGGCCTGACGCTGTGACGCGAATCAACTTTGCGAGCCCCAAACTTACCGGTTCCGATCCGGAACTTGGACCGGAAGTCCGGCGGCGGACCGGCCGGCGGCGTCCGGCGCGCGCCGGCCGATCGATCATTGTCGATTCACTGATATTTCAAGTTCGATAGCGATTCGCGATTCGCGAACACGGCGAATTGCGATTCGCGTCGATTTCGATTTCAAGTTTTGATCATGATTTCAAGCGCGCGGCTTGAAGCGCCTCACTGACAGAGTCACTGTGTCCGACGGTCAGCCAGCCTGAGCCGCCGCCGGCGCTCAGAGTCTCTGAGCCGGGCGCCTGAGCCGCAGCCTGGCAGGCAGTGGCAGTGCAACGCTACCGTGTAATACTTAATTACCGCGCTGACATAACTACTGCGCTACCATATTACTGCGCTCAAAATTTTTAGAACGCAGTAATTTGGTAGCGCAGTATTACCCCCTTTGCTAACAAATAATGCGTTTTCGAGGCCGATGGAACGCAGTAATTTGGTAGCGCAGTAAAGCGCCTACCGGCGCAGAAAATTTGGAACGCAGTAATTTGTGGCGCAGTAAATAAGTATTACACGGTAGCCGCTGAGCTGAGCTGTGAATCCCTGTGATTCCTGTGAATCCTGTGATCATGAGCTCGAGCTCGAGCCTCGAGCTCGAGCTCGCGCCGCGCCCGCGGCCGGCCGCCGGCCGGCCGCCGGCCTGGCTTCGGACTCCGAACTCGAGCCTGCAGGCTGCCGCTCACGAGTCAGTGCAGACTGTGCAGTGCCGCAGTGCAGCCGCACTGGCCGCGGCCGGCCCTGGCAGGCAGCGCCCGGCGCCGCCGGCCGCGGGCGCCGGTGGCCGCCGGGCGCCGGCGGCTGACTACTACAGTGACAAGGCTAGGCTGAGGCCGCTGCGGCGCTGCCAGCCACTGGCAGCCAGTGCCAGGCTGAGCCGCCTGAGCGGCATACCCGTGACCCGGTGACCGTAGTACTGTAGAACTAGAAATATTTAGTGGGCTGCATATTTATAGTACTAAAAGTTTTTGGACGATCTACTAAACATTTCCCGCCTGCTAAAGCAGAGATTTCTTAGGGGTAGCCCCGCCTCCGCCATACAAAAGCCCCGCCAAGACTTATCTACTAAAATTTTACCAGCTGCTCAAGTGGCAGTTTTGGCAAAGTACTAATTATTTTCCTGTACTAAATTTACTAGTTCTACAGTACTATGATACTATGACTCAGTGATACAGGCTCATAGTAGCCTCATACGTATACAGCTACTCAGCATGGCAGTGACTTGAAGCCTCAGCTGGTACGTATACTATAGCTAGCCTGGTAGCTGCAGCCTGCAGGCCGGCCGCCGGCGACGGGCTTCAGCCTTCAGCCCCTTATCATAGTACTACGGTATCAAGTTGGCAACTTGCAATTGGCAATTGCAAGAGCTGCACTGCGGCAAACCTGCCAGACTGGCATGCGCATGCGCAAGGTCTAGGGGCGGCTTCTTAGTCTAGATCCGCCTGAGCAGCCTGGTCCGGCGATACCGTACGCGTATCTCGCGAGCTGTTGAACTTCGAGGATCCACATCGATATCCGGACAAGTACGCGTGATAGACCCTCCTGACGGTGAGATTTTAAGCTTGACCTTCCGCACTGCGGTCGCTCCCTCCTGACGGAGACTGATCATACGCATGCGCTGCAGAAGGCCGCAGGCTTCAGCTGCTCAGGGCCGCAGAGCAGCTTGGGCCTAGGCCTGTAGCTGACTGCCCGGGATTTGCACCCGCAGGCTGCACCAACTAGCCTGACGAAGCGCGTCCTATCACAAAACAGCTACTACCAATTGCATCTGCAGCTGCAGCTGCCGCTATCTCGTCGCACGGATTATTGAACGGCCATGGCGAGCCAATCTTTCAAGCCGCCGCCTCCTCCCGTGCTCTCCGGTTACGATCAGGTGCATGCAGGTTTCCCGTATGTGCATGCGCACCGCAAACTTTGTCCGTACCGGTGCTCACGTACATCTACACACATCCGCCATCAGAACTTCAATGTCCATCCTCTGCCGGTCGACAGCGGCAACTCTCACGTCACTTTCGCCTCACATGTCCAACAGCCAAGGTGCTTTCTGATCATGCTCAGTTTCCTGATGCTCTTGTCATGATCGATATCAGCGCGCGGCCCTGGCCATATGCATAGCTGCAGCTGATCGATTGCGTCTGCGCATGCTTGCGCGCAGCAATGAACATGCATATGGCCAGCACAGCGACTTCAGCAACGGCCAGCCAAATGCTGCCTTGGAAGCGATTTCGTCTGAAGTTAAAGTCGATGTGTGGTCCAACGCGTACGGGAATCCTGATCACGAGAAGAACAGGCTCAGGGTGCGTGGCCATGGGCCGCCTTGGCTTCCTCATGATCAATTAGCCCGACCGTTCCCTCGCGATCACAATTTGAAATTCCATGTCGACAGCCGGGATCCGAAATGAGTGAGAGCGCAAAACGGTTCGCCAAAGCCGGTCAAATGGTCATGGTGCGCCAATGTCTATCACACCTGCGCTACAATTGCGCATGATCGATTCCGACAGAGCGGAATGGCGGCGGAACCAAACGCTCGCGTGCGCCGCCGGGGAAGCATACTGTCGTCCTCCGATCCGCCGGAGGAGGTGCTGGCCACCCACATCGGCCTCAAGGCGGACCCGAACATCGACCGGACGTCGGACAAGTACGCGATGCCGGTGAACGAGAATTCGAAGGACGCGCTGCAGCAGCAGGACAAGGGCGGCAAGAAGAAGGAGGTCGACCTGGAAGAGCCCGGGATCGTCCGCAAGCACCTAGAGCACGAGTGCGCGGGCCGTGGTCCCAGTCCATATATATAAATGCATATATACGAAATGCCATGTTAATATCGCTTGCAATTGACTCCGGATCCGCCTGCAAATTCGAAGGTTCCGCTTCATGCGCCTCAACCTCAAGCGCGCCCGCCTCTTCAACCTTACCTACACGCGGTGAGAGTTTAATTTGTGCAAATTAAAGCCGCACACGAATGCGTGCATGCGTATATGTAGTAGAAGTAGACTAGAAGCCATGTATAATTCACATGTAGACTATAACCCTACTCGTTTCCTTCGTTCCGCAGAATCAAGCTCACCCGCGAGATGTGCATCTTCATCCTCTTCCTGCTTCTGTTCTACGCAATGGTTCGAAACTAGTAATTCCGACTCTTTTTGCATAGCGGTAATTTATAAACACGAAGTTGAGCTCAAATGCATTTACCAATTTACAGGGGAATATTGTGCTCAAATATGATGCCGATCTATAGAGAGCTTGCTAATAGCGATGAAGAGGCAATTGCAATTTGAGATCGCGTTCGTTTTCTGATATCGATGCGCAGGTTATCATGCTCATGCCGCTGAGCCGCGCGTACGAGCACTCGGGCCAACTCTCCGCTGAAGGTGGTGCGGAAGCTTTTGTGCAGATAATGGTCATGATCATTGTCGCGCGTACGAGCGCTCGGTGGGATTAATATTGCAATATCGATTGACTCCCGGCGAATCGCATGCGCAGGTCTCTTGCAACTCCAGCCTGTGCCGGTGCTTCCTCTCTTCCACGTTGATACCTATTCTAATTATCGTTGCCCTCGAGAATATTCATGACATTGATCATGATCGCGATCGCAGGGACAAAAGGTTTCGCAAGCAGACGCCTTTCCCTTCTTCATGGCGGCGAACACAATCGAGGACGTGTACAAGTGGATGAAGGAGGTCCTTATCCCCCTCCTGACGCCGGTGGACCGCGAAGCCGAGATCTACGGACTCTTCCAGCGGCCCCTGTCCACCATCGATATTCGCCAGGTGAAGCTTTTACTCTATTCGAGGCGCGGCCGCGGCCGCGCTCCGACAAGTTTGACTGATCGAATGCACCGCTTGCAGATTCGCGTGCGCCCCAAGACGACCGACCAGTGCCTCAGCCCATCTGTCGTTACGAGAATCTTCGGCGCAAATTCCATCTGTTTCGATGATTGTGCGCATGCACAAAGTTTTTAAATTCAGCGCCGTGTGTCATTTTCGTGCATTTTCATCGGGCTGACGGTGGCGCACTCTCCGCTTCAATATTAATGTCTCATCCTCAGGGAGCGTCAGGTCTGCCAGTTCTTTGCTCATGATGATGAGCTTCAAATTTGAATTAAATACCTCAAGCGCTGATTTTCTACTGCAGCGGAAAGGCGGAGTACCGGGAGCCGCTCGTTTTCACGGACCCGAAATACGCGCCCCAAATTGCGAAGGGCTTAAGGAGCCTGTACACGTGGAGAGACGAGCTGAGCGAGCTCCGCGCCTCCCGCTACTGGTCGACCATGCAGGTAGGCCACTGCTTCGATTCGAATTCGAAGGCAAACGATCGCGCGCGCATGATCACCTGAAACAATATATGTGAACGCAGAAAGACTACATCGACACGTACGGCGAAGGCGGATACCTGCACCTTATAGACGTCGGGATCGACCGGCAGGCCAACAACGCTGAAGACGTCCGCAAGCGGGCCCAGGCCCAAGTCGAAGCGCTTCAGGAAGCCAAGTGGATCGACGGTGATCACAATTGCAATCGCTGATTCCTCTCGAGTCCCTCGCTTGGCTCGCTGATCATGACATTGCAGACAACACGCGCGCCGCGGCTATCAGCTTCGCGCTCTACAACAAGCACACTAATGTCAGTACTAGTGTTTTCTATAGCTAGCTATAGCGCTCGATATGCACTTTCTATAGCGCTATAGCGTATTTCAATCGCGCCGATCAACGCGTACGCGTCCCCGCAGATCTACACGATCGCCGAGCTTCTCCTCGAGATGCCGACCTCCGGTTTTATCATCCCGTCCCATTCCGTCCGTCCCGTCTACATCTTCCTGGCCGAGGACAAACGTTCGCACGTGCACGGCTGCACAGCTACAGCTAGTTCTTCGATTCATTAAACTCCTGCGCACCCCTGGCTGCAACTGATGCGCTCCTAAATTAAACGCAGTGCAAAACATTTTCCTGGCAGTATACGCAGCCATACTGATCGGCATCGGTGCGCTCACACTCTAAGCGCATGCGTATGCTAGTATGCGTACTACGGTAGCTAATCCATAATCTCTTCCTTGCTTCAGTGGTCACCGAGTTTTTCGAGATGGTCAGGCAGCGTCTGGACTACGTTTTCAACTTCTGGAACGTCATCGAAACCCTTCTCTGCTGCCTCCACGTCTACCTTGTCTACAAGTTTGCCATGTACTACAATTACAGGTATCGCCTCAGATAGCGCGCGTTGTGATTCGCATTTATAACTGTGAATGGGCTATTTCGTCAATGTGCAGCAACAACGTGTTCAATGCGGTTCGCCTTGCGATCGCACAATCGACTCGATCGAGAGCCTCAATAGAACGACTGTGATTTTTGAGACAGATTACAGAAGGGGAGACAGTGAGATACGCGGACGCCATCCGCAATCTTCAGAAGATTCGCAACATGAACCGAGACGTCAGCGATGTCGCGGGTGCGATTTCACATCGAGATGCTTCGTTTAATTAGAAGCGTCGTTCCTTATATATATATATATATATATATATATATATATATATATATATATATATATATATATATATATATATATATATATATAGCTAATACGTCAAAAACAATTTTGGCTGACTCGAACTCGAATTTGAACAGGTGTCATGGTTGTCATCTACGGCTTCCGGCTCTTCAAGTATTTCCGCATTTCGCCGCAGCTGTATATTCTCTGGTCGACCATTGTGCATGCCTGGAGGCCGTGCGCTTTCTCGCTGTTTCGTGTGGGGCCCTAGGATATCCTTATTTAATAATCGATTAAACATTTGCGAGTTGCCGCACTTCGGGTACGGCAAAATCCCGGTCGCCTCCGACACACTCGGTAGGCACGAGGGAAGCCTTTCCGGCAGCTACGCGCATGCCTCATTCTCCCTCCTATTTACAAAAACTGGACATGCTAGGGCCCCACACGTTTGTTGTATTTCGGGCGCGTCTCCGCTCTGATTTTGCACATGTCAGAATTCTTGGCTTTGTTTTCGTCATCCTCCTGCTCTTCGGGGCCTTCGCCCTTGCCGGCATGATCGTGTTCGGCTTCCAAGTCCTCGAATTCCGCAACTTCACAGAATCCGTGCGCCGGCGCCGGCTCCACGCATAGAGTTGCAGCCGCACTGCGGCAATACATTGCATATGCATGGCTGAAATTTATCTTTAACGCGCAGTACGCCAACCTCTTCCGTTTCCTTCTTGGAGACGTGAGATTCCGTTTTCATTCTTTTGTTTATACAATCAATTAATATTCCGTAGTTTGATTATCCAACCTGGGCGGATACTTCTCGAGGCTCTGGCATCGTTTTCTTCATGTGCTTCGTTGTGTTCATCATTCTGATCTTCACAAACGTTTTCATCGCTATCGTCAACAAGAGGCGAGAGCGATTATTTTCTCTGTATCTTTAATTTATCGCAAATCTCATCCCGTAAATGCCTGTACAGCTATGAGGAGATCTACAGGTTTGTAGGGGTTGCAAAACTCTGACGCAAATTTTAATCTGATTTCACCCGGGCCTTCAGAAAAACACGGGAGAAGATGCAGGAGGAAGCGGACACCATCAAAGAGCACGGAAATATTTGGCCTATCAACAACGCCCTCTACGCTGCGTGAGCGCATCAACTCGCCTTCGAAAGCGCTTAAACAAGAATTCGATTGAACACGCGCACGTGCAGGATCACACTGTCTTCGAGGCCGCGCGGACTTGACCACAGCTCAGTTCTCGAGAAGCTGACCTGGGCCGACCCCTCTTCGTCCTCGTCCGCTGGCGGGGACGTGAACGGAAATCGGCCTGTGGACCGCACCGGGCTCCAAATGTCCTCCAAGTCACTTCCGGATGGTCCGCTTGCTCGCGCTTGCCCGAATTCAGCGCCGCAGCGCCGTAAAGCTGTTAGCGGTAGAACCACTTACGTTTGAGGTCTGTGTCGGCAGTTGCGACGGCGCACGGCCTTGGATCTAAATTCAACACCGTGAACATGAGCGGCAATGGATCGATGTCGGATGGCCTAATGGTACGCAATCCTTGTCGATGCGAGTTTGATTCGCCAATATTAAATATTAGCACTAATATGCTCGAAATCAGGATCGGGTGCACATCCCGCAACCAGAGAAAAGAAGGTCGGACGGCTCCGGCATCCCGCAGCGTTTGCGGGTTCGCATTAGTTATATTATGCGCTATTTATACAAGAGCGCTACTGCCAGCGAGAGTGCTTATCAGCGCGACAGATTTGGTTCGACGTGAGCTCGCGCCACCACAAGCGCTTCTACGGCGTCAAGACGGACGTGAAAGATGATGGCCGAACCGAAGAGAGAGAGCTTTTGAACCCGGGCGCCGTCCCCGTCGATGCGGAAAATGAAGGAAATCCAGTCGAGGACAGCGGACCGCTCGCGCGCTCGTATTCGGGCCCCGGGTCCAACTCCAAATCCAGCAGTGTTCAACACTACGGCGTGTGGAGCGTGTACGCGAGCGGTCGTCCCCACCATTTGCGATTTTTCTACGATGTGCGCTCAATCTTCACTTGCCTCGCTTTCATTGCCTTTTGGCTGATTTGTTTTCATCTGCTGCAGGTGCTCAGCGAGGGATCAGAGGCATACCTGGAAGACCAAGCCCTCAGCGAGCAGGCAAAGAAGTCTTTTAAAAAGAATGTCAAAAAATGGTTCCGAAAGTACTTCTGCTGCGGCTGGAGCCTCGAACAGACCGATAGCAGAATCTATCTGCGTTCAGCTTTCGTGCGTGAAGCCCTTTATAATAACAAGCTTAAGCGCTTTAGTTCACGCCCAGCGTTTTCATGCGTCTGCAGCGCGGGATCAACAAACACGGCTCTTTCATCGACTTTGAGATCTTGAAGATCGGCAAGGGCTTACAGCCAACGCAGTCGCGCGAATCGGGAGAATCGCAATTAATGGATCCTCCTTTCGAGCTCGGCGTGAGGGGAGCGCTCACGCTCGAGCTCACGTCGCCACAATTCCACTGGGTCAGTCGACGTCGACGCCATGCATCCTCTTGTCGCTCGCTGATGTCGACGTTAACGTTGAAATGTGCAGGCATGGTTCCAGCGTACGGCCCTGTCGCCAACCCTTGACGCGGCGCGGTTCGAGATGCTTTATAATATTTTTGATCCCGATTTGCTCTAGCTATAGGTCTAGATCCCACACTATTCATGATAAAATTCATGATAAAAGGAACGCCGACGTCGGCCAACTTCCGCGAATTTCACATTCTAGTACTGCTGTGCACGAGATGCTCTTGTACAGGTAAAGGTTGACTTATGTCGGCAGGGAGGCATACTTCAACGAACGCTTCGTGAGGGAGCTCGAGTGGATCGGCGACGGGAATGAGGGCCTCAAACAAATCATACGGGCCGGTCGCGGGCTGGGCCACTTCATCCGGCGCTTCACCCGCCACTACCTTATTTCGCCAGATGAGGTGCGCTCGAGTTTCGAATTCGAATTCGACGATCCTGCAGCTGTTCGAATCGCGCTTGCAGCTGGAGTCTTTCATCGGGAGGCTCGTCCGGGCTCACCGTGTGATGAAGGAGTGGAGGTGCGTTTTGTTGGGAATATTAATAAAAGCGGCTTGAAGGGGAATGTACCTTCGAATTCTGATCTTCTTTTAACCAGGCTGAACGCCGTGATGGCTGATGGAGATTTGACATACGAAAACGACACGTTTGCCGAGGCTGAACACAGAAGCGACGTCTGGGTGAATGCAAGCGGCGCGGGCGTCGTTGGGGGTTTGGACCAGTGGGCTGTCAACGCGGTTCTGGAGATGGGGAAGGACGATATCGAATTGGAAGGGTGCGGCCCCATGCAACAACCAAACTATATATGTCTGAATCTCATCATGTGCACATGTTCAAATTCTCTCAAATGCCAGGCTAAAAGACTGTCTCAAGAAGGAATTGAAAGAGCTGTTTGAAATGGAGAACGCGCCAGCAAAGAAAAGCGACCATGACCTCAAAAAGAAGAAGGCTTCGATCCTAGAGCTGCAAGTCAAGGCACGCTATCGCCCCGTGTTGACTCGTCTCGAAGCTTGACCTTCTAGAGATACTGACATTAATATCCGGAATTCGGGCAGATTCGGAAGAAGTCCCTGGAGATTACTGCGGTCAGAGACAAACTGAAGGAGCTTCATGGGGCGTCCATCCTCCCCGACACCCTTCGCTTTGACGAGGTTCAGCCGTCCGGCCATCCAGCTTAAGCTTGAATATTGACTTCGCGCACACGCGTGCGCAGCTCTGCTACCTTGTGCGGCAGGAAGCGTTGCTTCAGTGGGAGGCCCGCATCGGCGCAACTATTCGCAGCATGTTCATCATCGGCCGGCCCGTCGCATGGATGCTGGGGACCCACATCGACGCCACGTCTCTTGCCCGCGAAACCAAGCGCATATTCCTTGGTGCGTCTCTTTTAGCCGCTGACTCAGTGAGCATAGCCGCGGATTGGATCTGATGTGACGCTGACTCTGTATCATGATCAGATTTCTCGACCGAGTGCTTCGATTTCGTCGACGAGACTGAAGAGGCGAAGAACTACGTTCCGCGGCCCATTGACACGCGCGAGATCCGCGGCCTCTCGTTGGTGTGCAGTTCGCCGTTGTAGGCCCTTCACTGAGCGTGCATTGCGCTCGTATCGACCGTTGGGCAGGATCCCGTCACCCGCTACCCTGCAATCGTTGACTTTGTCGTGAAAAATTGGTGCGCATGCGTATGCTTTTGTGATGCTTATGTCAGACTGCAATTCTATCTGCAGCAATCACGAGCGCATTTATGTATATCGATCCGAAATGTGTGCAGGCTCCAAGTCAGAGTTTGGCAGTGGCCGGTCATCTTCTGGGACCCCGAGCTCAGCCCAGAAAAGGTCCGCCCGCGGCCGTGGCCGAGCTCGAGCAAATCTAGATACCCAGTGCGCCTCGTTGAAGAATCTTCTACGCTAATGGCCACCGCCTTTCTCGTTCGTTCGTTGAACAGCGGAAATCTTTCAATTGGGCCAAGGCGACATGGAACGAGTGGAACGACGCGACGTGCTGGCCGGAACAGTTCGGGCCGGTCGACCTCCCGGAAGACGTCAAGGAAGGATTGTGCGCCATCGAAGCTCTGATTTTCGAACTCGAACGCCCGTGACCTTAGCTTGAGTTCTAGATCTAGACCTTGCAGTAGAAGATGTACATCTAGATTTATATAACGACACATTATGCATATGAGCTGCAGCTGACAGACGCGTTCGCGCAGCAAGCTCATGTTGAAGGCCGAGCTGAAGGCGGCGAAGGAGGAGCTCGCAAGGGTGGAGGAGTCGCTGCGCCCGCACATGGAAAGCAAGGCCATGGAGAGGCACCACGAGATTGAGAAGGCGCGGCAGAACGTGGTGGAGGCGGAGGAGTGGGTGAAGGCGGGGCCCGTCGCCCGTTACCTGAAGGCCATGTGCTGGGACGACCCCATCGAGTACCTCCGCAAGATTGCCGCCTGCGGGTGCGATGCGATTGCCATGGATGCCGAACGTTTTTAGACTGATATATATATTCGATGGCCAGTTACCACCTCGGGCGCGTGAGCTCCTCGAGGACCGAGGGAGACGAAGGGAAACTGCGCAACGAGGAGCACCAGAAGAAGATCATGTCTGAGCTGCCATGTGAGTCCGGATCCCTTGTCCCCTCGGAGCGCATCACTTGGAGCTCTTACCGTACCTGCTCGCGATCGCAGACCTGCTGGCGCAGTCGAAGCACGCGGAGTTCTGCCGCCGCCTCATCAACGCCGGCTGCCTCGCCCCGTCCGTGGAGGAGCTCGACGCGCTGGACGCCCTGCAGAAAGTGTGGACCCGGCGCGAGGAAATCCACGCCAAGGCGCAGGAGGAGAAGGCGGGAGCGATGGTCTTGAAGGCGCAGGCGCAGCAGCAGGGCGATCGCGAGGAGATCTTGAAGGCGGAGCAGAGGCTCCACGCGGCCGATCTGGCGGCTGAGAAGGCGAAGAAGAACCTCGACGCACCCCCGGTCCTCGCGGACCCGCCCGTCCAGCCCGCCCTCTACATCAAGCCCTTCTGCCTCCTCTCCCGCGCCACCAAGAAGCTCTACATCTCGCTGGTGCGTAAACATGTATTTATTTAAGCCGTTGAAACTGTCTGATCGAACGAGCCTCGCGCTCCCTTCCGCGTCTGCGCAGGCGAGGGCGCAGCTCGACAACCTCCTTACCCTTCTGTACGACGGCCGCATCAAGGGCGGCAAGGTTGCCACCTACCAGCAGCCCGGCTGGCCCGATCAGCCGGCGACGGCGCCGCACTTCACCCTCAAGCTCCGCTACCTCAGCCGCCTCAAGGTGTAAGTCCAGTCGCCGCGGGCGTGCACGCGGCGCCGGCGCCCCGGGGTCTGCTGCGCCCGCGGCCACGTGCGCGTGCACTGGCAGACTACGAGGCGCCTCCACATGTACGCAACGGTTGCGCAACGGTCGCTATCGAATCACATTCAGATTCTAGGCGTAGCGTTTAAATCTACGTATTCGTATGTAATGCCGAATTGGCACCGGTTATGCCTGGCGTTGTCAGCACGAACGATTGCGAGAAACGTTCACACTGTGTGACCGTCGGACAACACCAGTTCTAGTGTTTTCCCGATCTGTATTCCTCATCGTTCGAATTCTTTCCTCTAGCCTAGTAGACCTGATCATCAATAGCCTAGCTCTCCACCCCCCTGTCATGATCATCCTGTCACCCCATTGTAGCCTAGCTTTAGCTATAGTAGTCAACTTGGCAATTAGAATAATAATGCATGGTCGGTAGTATATTCCACTTGGTGGCCACATGCATATGTGTATACTTGCTCGAAATATCGCGTTCTCATGCATGAGAACAGCTGACCGTGGAACAACCGTAGGACTCTTACGTTTGTTCCAATGAATCATGGCCCGTTTCTTATGGTTTGTCACACGGTTACCATACAAATCGGACCGTAAGAAAGCTGTGTTCTTATGGTCACTTTCCATTAGAATTTCGGTTCTTATGCCTGTTCCACGCATAAGAACACACCCCCTGATTCACTAGTGTCGATCGCGGCCACTACTTGTCTCTCTGAGTTATGGTGGCGCTATAGCTAGCTCTGTATGTGTGTAGCTGCCGAACTTCCGAATCGAAGTGCCTCGAGCTCGCGTGTATACGTCGCGTGTCTCGAGCTCACGATTATGTTCACATCATGATCATTCTTTAAATTCGTACGCGTTATCCTGAGCTTCCTGCAGCTGAGGCATCCCCGAACTTCGGAATCTGGATCCTGAGCCAAGCCAGCCCCTTCTTTGAATTCGCGTAGCTAAAGCTGTATAAATTAAAGCTCAGAGCTTTGAATTCTTCGTACACGTATACGTAGCCATCCTGTTAACGTTGCGAATTCGAGCTTATGCCATATGCATGCCACGCGCTTGCCACATGCACTGATGAACATGATAAACATGCACCGATTGATATCTGCATATGCATGTGTCCACCATAATGCCTCGACAATAATTAATATTATAGTTAGAACGACTTTGGATCATGGCCGGGCCTAAGTATCCGCCGTGAAGGCATCCGTATCCACCGTAAGCCCTTGCAATTGGTCACTTGACCACAGGCTCTAAGACTAGACACTCCGTCGACGCTGACTATAGTCCGCCGGCGCACCGCTGGCCTCGGCCCTCGGCGAGCTCCGCGCCTTGGTCGGACCCATCGGCTGCCATGACCACAGCAGCTGGCTGCTCCGCTGCCGCGGGCGCGGGCGCGGGCGCCGGCGCCGCTGCGCATGCTGGGGGGCTGTAGCGGTGCAGGAGAGGCCTATAGGGCGGGGCCACTGCGCGCGCCCGGCCGTCGTCAGCACCAGTATATATTCAATATTCGATCAAATTTGAATCACGCTTGGGTGGCTGCGGGCCGGGCGCCGGCCGCGCGCACCTTTGTGGGGCGAGGGAGACGGGGCCGGTGATTGTGAAGACGCTGACGAGCTCGAGGCGATTGGCTTAGGAGCAGCCGGCGGCAGTGCGGCCGACTGCGACGACGCCAGGGCGATCGCAACGATTCCGGATCCGGCAGAGGCCGAGGCGGAGGCGATGCCACCCTCGCACCCGGCCTGGCCCAGGCCCGGGGCGGGGCTCGAGCTCGCCGGGACCAGCCGGAATTCCCCGGGGTGCCTGCGCGCACAGACAAAGGCACACTCAGACAGAGCCCGAGGGACACGTCCGAACATTCTCTTAGTGTGTGTGTGATAACGTAAATGATTTTACAGCAAAGCTTATTATTATCTCTGTACGAAGTAGAATTCGACTGCTATTCTCGTCTCGAGGGCTCTAGATCCAGATCTGCACACCGGCGGACGAGGGCGAGGAAAGTGGCTTATTATCTCCAGAGCTATTTGAAGCTTATTTTCTCTAGAGCTACATGAAGTGGAATTCGACTGCTAAAGTAATGTAGAATTGCTATTCTCCTTTCAACGGCTCTGCACCGAGTCTGCAGCTGCCCACCGGCGGACGAGGGATAACGTAAACGATCAAATAGCGAAGCTTATGATCTCTAGAGCTATATGAAGTAGAATTCGACTGCTAAGATCTAGAGTATTTTGGTTGAATTTTCGACGGCTCTAGATCCAGATCTGCCCACCGGCGGACGAGGGCGAGAAAGTTGGGGTCCCCCGCCGCCTCCACGAACGTGCGCCCAACCTGGCAGAGGACGAAGCTAAAGCCTTGAAGAAGACTCTGAGAAGAAGTTATATGAATTGAAGTTGGGGCACCTTGGCGCGGAGGGCGGAGGCGAGAGCGGCCGGCGGGGCGGAGCCGCCGGCCTCCCGCAGGCACTCCTGCAGCGCCGCCACGATCGCCCCTTCTGGCATGCGCAGCGCCGCGGATCCCGAGGGACCCGGCCGCGGGCTGGCGGCGCTGGGCGCGGGGGCAGGCTGCGGCTGCGTCTGAGGCTGCAGCCGATGGTAGCCCGGCGGGAAATCCAGAGTCGCTCCAGCCATATGCGTGGATGGGGCTGTACATGTCGGCTGCGAGAAGAAGAATGGGGCGGCTGCGGGAGCGTTGGTTGGAGCACGAGCGTCGAGCCCCACAAATGAAAGCGGTGGTTCATGGCTGGAGACATTAAAGCCGATCGCGAGGGAGGTCGTGGTCCATGAAAGGGGAGGTCCAAGGAACGCGGGCTGGGTGGCAGCTGCAGAACCAGGCGAGGGCTGCAGCGGGGTAGGCAGGAGGGCCGTCCCCCCGGCGCCGGCCGCGGGCACGAAGGGCGGCGGCCGGAGGGGAAGCGATGCGGCTGCGGGCTGCGGAGATGGGAGCAGAGAATTCGAAACTCCTGCACGCCCGTTGCGAAGCCCACAGTAAGCAGCACCCCAAAAGCGTGAAACTAATTTGAAGCGTATACGTACCGGCAGCGGCATCGGACCGAAGCGTCACATATACCATAGGCTTAAGCTTCTTCCCGCTTTTGCAATTACAACGGAGCGAGAACAGGTGCGGATAGCTGACGGTGGAGAGAGTAGCCCGAATTAAAATTGTTAATGGCATTTGCAGCGCAAATGTAAAGCGGAAGCGGAAATATAATTCCATGCGAACCACATGCAGAAACTGGTCAGGGATGCGTTGGCATTCTTCCCAAGAGCTGCAGCAAAGGACTTGCCGGTCTGCGGCAACGGCCCCGGTCAGCCAATTCGAATTCGAATTCGAGGTCGCGATTCCGAATGGGCTTTTAAGATCTAGCTAATTATTATAAAGTGCGTTACACGCGTACCTGCTTGTCGAACGCCTGTGCGAGTGTTGCCACGTCGCATTCCTGCGGCCCCCGCGCGCGGAGGATGTCGACCAGCGTTTCAGCGATCTGCTCCGCCACTGCGATATCGATCCATCTCAGACACGTGCACGTGCCCATTGCGGTCGATGGGAGGGCCGGGTTACAGCACACGTTCGGGCTGTGGCAACTGCGTAGCTTTTGCTATCTGGGAATTTATGTGTGCACAATCCTGTGGTGGCGGGATGCTGGGCGGGATATAAGTGAGAAGGAGAAAAGGAAAATTTGAGAGGCGCACCAAACTGGTTTGCTCGGTATCGCCGGTACCGGTGCGGTCGCAGGCGGCCGCAGACCCGTCCCATCAACGCCGCTCCGCAGGGACACTCGAAAGGCGGTTTCCTGCCCAGAAATGTCGAAGAGGTCGGGAAATCTGCACAACAGACTGTTCAAAAGAAGAGATCGAAGGAAAGCAGTGACGGGTTCCCACCGGCGCAAGTGGGCCGAGAGCCTGTCCATTCCACACTCCGAGGAGAGAGGTAACAGCAGCTCGGCCGCGATCTCCCCGACCTTCTCCCGAAAACGCAAGCCAAGTTGGGCGGTAGATAGGAAACCGCCTGCTTCGCCCAACAACTCTGTGAAAATCTTGTTGAGGTAGCCGTCCCCGTGGCTCTGGCCAGCTGCAGGCCTGGAGAGGGCGTACGCCGGCCCAGGCGCTTGTTCTGTGGCCGTGTATGTCTTCGTGACTGACGCCTCCGAGTGGGTGGTAGAGGCCTTGGAAGCGACCGCGGCCTGAGACGGAGGCGCGGCTGCAGATGCTTCGGCGGCAGCTGCAGCTGCAGCCGTAGCTGCAGGTGTCTTGAGGTCCACTGCTGGCGCGAGTGCCAGCTTCTGTGCGGCCGCTGTTGAGGGAGCAGTAGCGTCTGCTTTGGACGCGGTCGCTGCAGCATTTGAAGCGATGTTGACCGTTGAGACCGTTGTCGGAGGAGCGACCGTTGCTGCAGCCGCTGCCGTCGACGTCGCAATGGCCGCAGAAGCGCCAGCTGCAACAGCAGAAGCGACCGCTGCAGCTTCTGCAGGAGCATCGTTGCCAATCGAGACTGTCGCAGGAGCAGCGACTGTTGCTGTGGCTGCCGCATGCGCGGGGGCGTCGGCCGCGGCTGCTACCGACTGCGCCGACCGCTCCGCCGCCAACTCCGTTGCCACAGCTGAAGCCGCGGGAAGACCCGATCGCGAGCACTCCGCCTCGAGCCGCAAACGGATGCGGGCGAGTGCATGGGGCGAGTTCGTCTCGTGGTTAAACCTGGAAAACAAAAGTTTATCCAGAATCAACATATGGAAACAAGTGCGCGAATTCGAATAGCATCTGCAAAGAGATTCACCAGCATTTGCTGCCCGATTTCCCACAAGAACCGCTTGTCCAGAATTTCTTGCACGCGATGCCTTTGAGAAGGCGCTTGTCTGCACATGCAGCCTCCCATGAGCGCGGCCCAAAATGAAACCGACGCAATATAATTATGCACCGTGAATTTTCGCGCAGCTCTTGTCGAGGCACGGCTGTCCAGATAATATCTGCCGTTCAGCTCAGAATCAGCCCCCGGCCAGATCTAGACTTGACATGCAAAGGCAATCGCGAGCAGGCGACGGAAACTCGATGCCGCGCACCGCGCCGTGGCAGATGAGCGAGGAGTCCTCCAGGTCGGCCATCGTTTGCGGAGGCGGAGGCAATGGGAGAGCGGCCGGCGTCGGCGCCGGTGCCGCTGCAGCCGGCGCGGCCACGGCCGTCGTGACAGGGAGCGGGCTGATCATGGCCTGCGAGGCCGGGCCCGGGGTGGAAGCCAGCGAGGACGGCGCGTGCACGGAAGCCATGGCGGCGGCTGCTGCCTTGGAGTCAACAGTCGCCACGATCGCCCCTTCCGGCATGCGCAGCGCCGCGGATCCGGAGGGACCCCGGCTGGCGCTGGCGCTGGGGGCGGGGGCAGGCTGGGCTGGAGCGGCAGGCGAGGGTTGCGGCGGCTGCGGGGTGGGCAGGAGAGGCGCCCTCCTTAGAAACCGGAGGGGAAGCGACGCCTCTGCGGGCTGCGGAGATGACACTGGTACCGCCGCGGCCGGCCCTACGCATGCAACATTAACATCTCCGCCGGCCGGCGCCGCCGGCGCCGCCGTCGGCGCCGCAGCCTGCGATCGCGAGAGGGCCAGTCGCGAGGGCGCCGCCGCCGACACCGCCGCCGCCGCCGCCGCCGCCGCCGCCGAGACCGCCGCCGCCTCCGACAGCGGATCCGACGCGAGGGCGATGATGTCGGCCGACGTGTTCCTCGAGTCCGCACTTTTCCCCGAGGGCACCAGCCGGAAGTCCCCGGGGTATCTAGATGGCCAGGGGCGCGTGGGGCATCCGAGAGTCAGTCGATTGTCCTAATCAAAATGATAGATACATTACGTATTTCTTTTAAATCCAAAATGATAGATTACGTATTTCTTTTAAATACAAGGATTATGAAGTCGAAGCCGCGCTTACCGCCGGATGAAGGAGAGGAAGTTTTGCTTCCAGGCCGCCTCCTTAAAAGTGCGCCCCGTCTGGCGGGGTGAGCACAGTTAGAATATAAATATTAACGCGCAAATTCGATAACATTACGGGCCGGCGCACCTTTTTGTGGAACTTGGAGGCGAGGACGGACTGCTGCGCGAAGCCGCCGCTCTCCCCCAAACACTCCCGCAGAGCCGCCACGATTTCGGCATCCGGCATGTGTTGGGAAGATCCGGATGCGGGTACAAATCCGGTGGGCTGGGATCCGGAGGGCGGCGCGGAAGGACTAGGCCGAGAAACGGGGGCAGGTTTAGGAACAGGATCGGAAGGCTGGTTGCGGGCCGCAGTGATCGCGGGAGGCGGTGGGACCGGATAGTAGCCCGGCGGGAAAGAGGTCGAAGCTCCCGCATCGATATCCGAGTTCGAAGCGATCGTTGGGAAACTCGAAAGCGGCGGCGGCTCGAGCTGGATGATGCCTTCGATGACGGGGGGCACACCGCTGGCGTCTGCAGTCGATTTGAGTTCTCAGCGCTCCATACGCGCTTCATGATCGGTTATGGAAGGTCTAGGGCAGACCTCTGGAAGATACGGGAGCGTCGGCCCGAAGACTCACGTCAACGAACTTCTGACCACTATTGTCAGAGTAGGAGGATATCGCGAACAGGTGCGGATAGCTGCGGATAATGGCGTTGACGGTGAAACGATTACTTCGAGCGCGGCGGGTTTAAATTTTCGATGAAATCTCGAACCGCTGGCAGAAAGCGACGGGCGAGATGTTTTCGCCCAAAGCGGCGGAGAACGACTTGCCGACCTTAGGGCAGAATTCATGAGAAATATATATATGACTAACAGGCGCCAAATTTAATGGGGCGCACCCGAACGTTGAACACCTGGGCGAGATCAGCAGCGTTCATGCGTTTGGGCAGGCCCGTGCGGGTGCTCGAGCGCAGCACATCCACAAGAATCTCCACGACCAGCGCCACCGCTGAGAGTGTGTCAGTCAGCGAGCGCTTTGCACGCGTGCGCGTTCTCGCTGCGGCATCCGGCCTTACGCATGACGGTCGGGATTGATTGTCCACTTTGCCCTGCTGTGTATCTGCTCGGGGGAGACGCTGAAGGGGGTGCGGCGTGCGCTTGCGCTGCGGCTGGCCTTGCGTGCTTTGACACGGGGGGAGAAGGAGCGGCGGACGAGCCGTGAGCAGCAAGATGGAACGACTGCTGCACGCGCTCGCCCACGCCGCCGGTGACGCGGAAGATGTCGGGGCGGCGCTGGCAGAACCAGCCCATGCTCGGCAGCCCGCTGGCCTCTTTGAAGCTCTTCCCCGCCTAAGCAGTGAGAGGCGGTAGTGAACGAGAAGCGTTTACAAACTTGCAAAATGACTACACATAATTATAGAACGGAGCACCATTTTCCTGAAGCCCGCGCCGATGCCGGCGCCAGTGAGGGAGCCCCCAGCGTCCTCCAGCAGCTTGACAAGCGTGGACGTAAGCCGGTCCTCGGACCTGCGATCGGGAGTAGCAGCGGTTTTGAGTGCACTCGCACATCGATAAAATCCTGAAGGCGAGCATACCAAGGCACGCCAGGCACGGGCGTTGACGGCGACGAGGCCTTCGCGACGGCTGTCGGCGTCGACGATGCGGGGACTGCAGCTGTCGCGATCGCGGGAGGCCGAGGGGCCGCCGGGCCTTTCGAATTCGGCGCCAAGCACGCCGCCTCGAGCCGCTGGCGGATGAGGGCCAGCGCTAGCAGGTGAGGCGACTTCGTTTCGTGGTTGAACCTGTGCATCACAATGAATCGGATCGAAATTTAAAACAACGGAAAATCAAAGATTGGAAACCAAAACCAATTCACCAGCATTCACTGCCCGATTTCCCACACGAGCCGTCCGTCCAAAACTTCTTGCACGCGATGCCTTTTAGGAGGCGCTTATCTGCCGTCGCAAAAACCATTTCAGGGCATGAACAATCGCGTGCACTGGTACGCAAATTTAAACATCGCTTCAGGCCAAATAATATTCACCGTGGACTTTTGTGCAGTCCTTGTCGAGACACGGTTGGTTGAAGACAATCTGGCATCGCAGCTCATCTCAAATCCGGCGAAAGATGAAGCGCAAGATGTGAAGGGAAAGAGCGAGAGGATAGAGCACCGATCGTTGACAGATTAGCGAGTAGTCTTCAGGATCTAGGCATATGAATAGGCGACCATCAGCATTCGCATGTACATGTACATGCACAACTGCCCACCTGGGGCGGAGGCACGTGCGGGCGACGAGAAAGCCTTGGGCGCTGCAGATGAATTTGTCTTGGAAGTTGCAGCCTTGTCTTGGAAGTTGCAGCCTTGAAGTTGCAGTCTCAAGCCCGGTGCTGAGAGTGCTGATGCCGCTGCTGGCACTGCGACCGCGAAGTCTTTGAGAGAGACGGTGCATCTCCCATTGCCAGAGCCGGCGCCAGCAACGGAGAAGAGGTGCGGGCGCTCAATGCAGAAAATCTCTATGCTGGGCTGAATGCTGAGTTCCTCGAACTTCTTTCCTGCCTGAATCGAGATCAAGGTGCGCCCGAGTTCAGCGTTATTCGCGTCAGCATTACCTCAAAGGCAAATTCGCCGCCCAGTGCAGAGGCCAATGCTGAGCCGCCACAGCCCTGCAGGAGGCTCACGAGGGTCGAAGCTAGCTTCTCCGGCAGCCTGGAGAAATATCGAAGATGATTCAGGAACACGCGCAGATTTGATGAGGCCGAGGATAGGAAGCCACCAGTAACTCGAAGGGGCAGGACGGCCGGTCTGATCTGCGAGGCAGACCGTCTGCGGCCCGGGCGCCCCGGCGCCGGCGACGCGGAAGAGATCGGGGCGGCGCTGGCAGAACTTCGCCGCGCTCCGCTGCCCGCTGGCATCTTTGAAGCTTTTCCCCGCCTGGGATCGGAAACGGTCAGAGAAGCGCTCGCAATCAGCGGTTTGGACGCTGTGCACCGCCATAGCGAATGCACGGCCTATCACGCCGCCGTTGAGAGAGCCCCCCGCGCTCTCCAGAACCTTGACGAGCGTGGAAGCGATCTGCTCCTCTGACCTGAGAAGCCGAAAATATTTACATCATTAGGGTGAGAAAAGACGCAGAGGCTCTAGGATTTGAGAAGCTGTATGTACCAAAATGAACTGCCCTGTACGGGCGGTGACGCGGCCTTCGAATTTCCTGTGAGAGATACAGATGCGGGCTCGGCGTTTGCTTGCGCAGCAGACTTGGTTGTTGGTGCAGAGCTCCCCGGAGAGGCAAAGGATGCGATTGCTCGAGGAGGGACCGGTGGCGTGGCAGGCGCGGCTGGAGGAGGCTTGCCGTTCCCTTGTGCAGCAGACTTGGATGGCGGGGCAGACTTTGCGGTGGGGTGCCCGGGAGCAGCGAAAGTTGCGAAAGCGGGGGATGGCGCGATAGCCGGGACCGGTGCGGCGGCTCGAGCAGGGACTGGTGGTTTGGATGACGCGGCCGCAGCAGGTGCGCGCGGAGCAGCTGGACGAGGGGCTGCCGCCATTGCCGGAGCTGCCACGGGCGGCGCGAGTGCGAGCGGGAAGGGGCAGGGGACGGCGGTGTTGGCCTCCATGCAGAGGAAGTCATTGGCGGCGCGGACGGCGGCGAGGGCGATCCGGTACACCGCCCGGTCGATCCCGAACGACTTGTCCTGCGTACCTTACAATCAGACGCAGCGCTACAGGCGGGGCTGAGGTCGCGGGCGGGGGCGGGGGCGGGCCTTGGTGTCGCAGTAATTCTCGAGGGTGAAGACGCTGGCCTCGCTGATGGCGAGCAGGGCGCAGAGCTTCTGGCGGTACTTGGCGAGCACCTCCGCGTCGCCCCCGAGCCGGTCCACCTGCGAGATCGCCACCACCGCCTTCCGCTCTGCCCCGCGCCCCGCCCGCCTCAGCCGCCGCCGCCGCTGGCGCCGCGCACGGGCGGCGCACTGAGGGCGAGGGTGGCGGCGCGGAAGAGGGCGGCGAAGCGGTCGAGGGTCTCCGAGCGCAGGTCGAGCTCCGAGTACGACACGATGAACACCACCGCGTGGATCTGCCGCGGGGCACAGTCAAAGACGCAAAGGTCACGTCGACTGGGGCGAAGTTTGCCGGTGCAAAGCTAACGCCAACTGCCGCCCCGCGCACCTTGCGCGAGGGGTCCGCCTGCAGCCGCTGCCCTCGCGCCTCCAGCGCCGCCCTCAGCCCCTCCACTGTCACGCACTCCTGCCCGGCCCGCCGCGTCAGATAGCCCCGATACGCCCGAGCACAACCGCGGACCTCCATGGGCCACTGGAGGGGCAGGGCGCCGTGCAGCATGAGCGCCATCTCCTCCCCGCGGTAGTTCGCCCTGCGCCGCGTCAGGCCCGGCCCGCGCCGCCATGCGCTGCACCGCCCGCACCCGTCGATGCCCCAGCTGTCGAAGATGGCAACAGGGAGGCCCGCTAGCCCCTCGTGCCTGCCGGCCGGCTGTCGGGCGGTGCCCGCCTCTGCCGCCAGCGAACGAGGCGGGGGCGCGCACCGGTCGAGGCGGAAGCGGAAGAACTCGTTCGTGACGTGCTCCGTGTGGCCCCCCGCGACCGCCGGCGCCACCACCCGCTCGCTCAGGCACGACACCAGCGAGTTGAAGAACGAGCTCTGCGCCGCCCGTCAGCGGCTGGCCCGGCCATGACGCGGGTGCACGCGCCTTGCCGCTGCCGTGCGGGCCGCAGAGGAGGATGTGGGCCCCGCCCGCCGCGGCCGCCGCCGGGGCCGCGTCGAAAATGTCGCCCGCAAAGTCCTCTGCCGAGCGGCGCGTCAGAACGACGACGGCGGCGGCGGCGGCAACGGCGGCGGCGGCGGCGGGCGGCGCGCACGAAACTCGAGGACGAACGCGTCCTCCAGCGTCGGGATCGGCGCGTCCCGCTCGTCCCGCAGGCTGCCGACGCGCGTCGGGCGGCGCCGCGGCGGGCGTGGGGCGGGGCGGGCACCTGAACTCGATGTGCTCGGGCAGGGCGTCGAGGGCGGCGTGCAGGGCGCCCGCCGAGCCCTTTGCCTGCGCCGGCAGCGCCGCCCGCACCGTCGCCTCCGCCAGCGGCGCCACGCCCGCCGGTAGCGCCGCCGTGTGCCGCCGAAGTACTCCCGCCGGGGAAGACGAGCCGCGCGCCCGGCGGGATGGGCGCCCGTCCCTCGTTCCGCACCGTCAGCTCCAGCTGCAGGTCCTCGCCGAGCCGCAGCCGCCCCCGCCCGCCGAGCAGCAGCCGCGCCCTCACCGCCGCCAGCCGCTCCGGCGTCGCTCCCGCCGCCCCGCCCGAACGACCCTCCGCCGCCCGCCGCAGCTCGCCCGCCGCGAAGACCCGCCCGCCGTCGCCACCTCCCGCAGCCCGCCCGCCCCCACCGCCGCCCCCGCCCGCAGCGCCACCGCCGTGACCGTCGCGCCACTCTGGCCCCGCCGCCTCAGCCCGTAGCGAAACGAACGAGGGGGCGGGGCGCACCTCGCGCCGCAGGCGCTCTGCTGCAGCCGCCGCCGCGTCCTCGCCGCCCGCCGCCGCGCCCCAGTCCGCCGAGGTCAGGATCCACACATGCCGCTGCGCCTCCGTGCCCGACTGCGAAGCGAAGTGCTCCCCGCACGCCTCCAGCGCCGCCGACAGACCCGAGCCGGACCCGCTGTCGCCAGCGCCGCTATAGCTAGCGCTAGCTACAGGCTCTGCCGCGATGCCCTCAGCGCTAGAAGCGCACCGCGCGCACGAGAGCCGTGCAGAGCGCACCCTCGTGCCGCCGGAGCGCCTCCTCGACGCCCTCCCGCGATGCGGCCAGCGGGCAGAGCAGCTCCGCGCCGCCGCGCCTGCAGCGGACGACGCCGACCCGGCACGGGGCGCCCCGCCCGCGATCCCCGACGCTTCCGAGCGCCGCGGCGAGCACCTCCCTCGCCGCGCTTTGCTTCCAGGTCGCCCCGCTGTCTACATGGTTGGCCGCGGCGTGAGCGCCTTCCGCTTTCCCATCCCGAGCGAGCGAGCCGCTGCCAGCCACGTCATCGCCGTGTAAGACCTGAGCACGCGCGCGTGCATTCGCGTCAGCGAACGGCGCTCGTGTGCTGCGGTGCTTTCCGCACAAGCCGGGGCGCGAAGGGGAGCGCGCGCACGATGATGACGTCCCGCGCGGGTTGCAGCAGAGCCGCCGGTCTCCCGCGCAGGTGCCGCGCCTCCCGCATCCGCGAGAGCTCGACCGCTCCAACGACAGCGTACCCCTGGGCCGACTGAGCGGCGGCGGCGGCGCGATGCCCGGGATTCCGGTGCGGGTGCTAGAGCGGCTCGGTGCGATGATCGACACAGAAAAGAAGGCGGTGATCGAAAAACTGCTGCGCGGTCTCAGGTGCGACCGATCAGTTCGCTCAGCGCGACCGAAGCGCTTCCTGACGCTGCGGGTCGCTCTTGCAGCGCATTTAACGAGGAGGAGGCACTGGATGTGCTGGAGTTGGTCTCTGGACTCGTCGGCGCCTGGTGTCCAGGCAAAGAAGCACGCGAGTGCGAGATAACACCTACATGGATATCATCAGTCATCGATCTCCATGAGCAGCTGCTCCAGCGCGCCGTGCCGCCCGAGACGCGGGCGCTCTTTCGACAGGTCTTGCCCACGCTCGGGTGCGCTTTGCGCTGGGAACTGGGCGCATGCAGAGAATCGCACGCGGCTGATGCAGTGCGCGCAGAGACGCGCAGGAAGAGAACGCTCAGACGGCTCAACAGCGCGCGCAGAAGACTCTCCGGGCTTTCCGAGCACTTATCAACGGCTGGCCAACGTGCAACACAGCGCCGGAGCTGCTCACCTGCCTCTACGAGGTGACGAAGAGAGTCGCTTGGTTCAGGGAAGGACCTGTGGAAGCGCTCCGCGATAGGTGCGCTCGATTGCCCGTGCCGCTGCTCGTTTTGAGCGCTGATTCGGCCACTGCTGGATTAGATCCGAGGCGGCGGTCCTCCGCACCCTTCAGGACATGCTACGCAACATTAAGGAGGGCTCGGGGGGCTGGAGTCCCCCCGGCTCGGCGTTGCTCGAAGAGTTCGCGAAGGCAGCCTGTCGAGACTGCGGGGGCCAACCTGACAAGCGCTTCGGCGACAAGTGCACGCTCTGCAATTGTCAGCGAGTACTCTGTGCCTCTCCCCTCGACCTCTCCTCACGCCGCAGTCCCCCGCAGGCCGCCTCGCTCGCCCCGCGGCGTCCGCCGGCCGCGGCGATTCGCGCGCGCAGGAGAGGACCAGGGGCGGTTCCCAAGCCGGGCGGCAGCCGCACAAGATGGCCCCCTCTGCGGAGCTTTCGAAGCGGGCGCTCGGCGCGGCAGTGCAGCAGCGGCAGCCGGCGCCGCGCGGCTGGCGGGACGGCGGCGGCGGCGGCGGCAGCGGCGGGGCGTCCGCAGCCGCCGCCGGCGAGGCGGGCGCGGAGGAAGGCACGCCTTCGACCCCGCAGCAGCCCTCCGCCCCCATAGAACCGTCGGCTGGGGAGCAGGGGTACAACGATCCGCCGATCGTCCAGGAGCTGCCGATCCCGCCGGCGCCGGAGGGGCACCAGCAGCACGCGGCCGGCGGCAGCAGGGGGAGGGGCGCGCGAGGCAGCCGCGGCCGGCAGCAACAGCGGGGCGAGCGCGGGAGCAACGCGCCGGCCGGACCGGGGGGGCCTGACGGCGGCGGGCCCCAGCCTCAGCCTTTGCGGTCGGCTTCGGCGTTGACGGAGCTGGCGCGACTAGCGGACATGTACAAGCCGTCGCCGCCGCCGCCGCCAACGCCGCCGCCCCTGCAATCGCTAGCAGAGGCGAGCAGCGATCAGCCGGCCGTCCAAGAGCCTGCAGCTGGCCCCTCGGCCGCCCAGCATCCGCCTTCGGAGGGGGGCAAGCCGGCCGGCCGAAAACCGAAGGGCGGCCGAAACAAGCACAGGAGCGGCGCGCCGGCTGCAGCCGGAGGAGAAGACGGCTGCCACGGGGGGGCGGAGCCTCCAGCCCAGCCGGACGGAGCGTCCATGCAGCAGCCCCCCGCGGCCGACGGCCCCTCGGAAGGCCGCCCCCCCGAGGCGGGGTACAGGGAAGCGGAGCTGGAGGCGCGGGTTTGGGATCTGGAGGCGCAGCTAGCGGGCGTCCGCGGGGAGCTCGAGCGCGAGCGCGAGCGCTCCAGGCACCTCGAGGCGCGCGCTCGCCCGGACCTTTTGATAAGACCCCTTTCAAGACTCGCCGGCGCGGCTCTGATCATATGAGCGCAGGCGGCAAGGGTGGAGGAGGGTGCTCGGCGGGCCGACGCCGAGAAGGGCTTCCGCCGCGAGATCGGTGCGCGCCTGTCGTACCCGGCCCTTGCCCCCCCTCTCCTCCCGCCGCCCCCGCCCCGCCCCCCCCCCACCCCCAATCCCCCTGCCTCCCGCCTCCTGGCCCCCTTCGCCACCCTTCACCCCCCCCCCCCAACCCTCTTCCTCTACCCTCTCCTGCTCCAATCCCGCTCCCTCCCCCCCCCCCCCCCCCCCCGTCCCTGTCCCCCTGTCCCCCTCCCACCCCTCCCCTCCCACCCCCTGACCCGCCTCCAACTCTTTCCCTTCCTATAAACCTTCCTCCCGTACTCCTAGTACCCTCTTAGTACCCCGTACCCCGTCACTTGTATTACCATCCTACCCCTAGTAACCCGTACCCCAGTACCCCCGTACCCTCGTAGTACCCCGTACTCCTAATATTACCTTTCTCCCGTACCCTAGTACCCCGTACCCCGTACTCCGTAGTCCCCCACAGTACCGCCGTAACCCCGTACCACCCTCATAGCACTCTCTTAGTACCCCCGTACCCCGTACTTCGTACCCCGCCTGTAATAACAATACCCCCCACCCCTCCTCGCACTCCCTCATCCCCTGTACCAACCCATTCCCTGTACCCCCATCTGCAACCCCTTCCACGAACCCCCCATCCCCGCTATCCGTATGACCCTCGTCTTTGCCTCAGAGCGACTGCGGGGGGAGAACATCGGTCTGAGGGGGGAGCTGCAGCGTCTCCAGGAGGCCCTCGTGCGCCTGTACCCCCCTTATCCCCCTCCTCCTTCCTTCTTCTCGCCCCGCGCCATTGATCGGACGGCATCAGGCACAGCGTCAGCGGCCGGCGGGCCCGGCGGAGCCGCCTCCCGCCCCGGCGGGGCCGGCGCCCCCCGCGGCGAACTCGAACCCAAAGCTCAAGCGAACGGTGCCGCTTGTGGCGGCGCGGGAGGGCGAAAGCCACCCGCGGGATCTGCTTGAGGCCCTCTCTTACCGCTTCTGTGGGGAAGAGGAGGACGAGGGCGCCCCGGGGCCTCCCTTCGAGTTCGCGTGGGCCAGGCCGGACGACTGGGGCGGCGAAGCCGGCGGCGCCGCGCCGGCCACCGTCGTGGTGGTCGGGCACGCAGCCTCGGACCGCGTCGACGTGCCCGAGCGGCGGGCCGTGGACGATCTTCACGCCCGTGGTCCGCCTTCTCCTCTCTTGTTCGGCGGTCGAACAGCCTGTGACTGACGCTGCGGGCGGGTGCAGGGGTGCAGAACGTGGTGCTCGTGATCCTGCGGAAGGGGATGGACGCGGCCAAGTTCGGGGAGGTGGCGAACCGCGAGATCGCGTCCGGGGTACGGGATCGCCGGGAGATCGTTCGCCTGGTGCACTGGCGGGAGAGCGTTCTCCCGCACGACGTCAACCGCCACGCCGTCCGCGCCCTCCTCGACCTCGTGGCCTACTCCTTCTCCTAGCCCGCCTCGATTTGATCCTAGTTATTCGACACCCTCGATTTGTTCTTCCAGCGACGCGCGTGTGATCGATTGAGTTCTTCATCGCTCAGGGAGCTGTAGCTAGCCTTGTAGCAATGTAGGCGAGCGAGAACTAGTACTAGCCGCTGAGCTGCAGCTGGCGCTCTAGATCTCGCGATCGAACCCAGCTGTCATGGAAGGCGCTCGGTGTGCCCGTAGGCCATGATCAGCGTTAATAGCTATAGCGGAGTTGCGGGCATCGCGCCGCCGCCGCCGCTCAGCCGGCCCAGGGGTACGCTGTCGTCGGAAGCGGTCGAGCTCTCGCGGCCGGATATCAATGCGGGATCCGGAGGCGCGGCACCTGCGTGGGAGGCCGGCGGCGCTGCTGCAACCCGCACGGGACGTCATCATCGTGCGCGCGCTCCCCTTCGCGTTCCGGCTTTTGACCGGAATGCACCGCGGCACACGAGCGTCGTTCGCTGACGCGAATGCACGCGCGCGGGCTCAGGTACTACACGGCGATGACGTGTGTGGAAGTAGCTCGCTCGCTCGGGACGGGAAAGCGGAAGGCGCTCACGCCGCGGCCAACCATGTAGACAGCGGGGCGGCCTGGAAGCGAAGCGCGGCACGGGAGGTGCTCGCTGCGGCGCTAGGAAGCGTCGGGGATCGTGGCCGCAGCACGCCTTGCCGGATCGGCGTCGTCCGCTGCAGGCGCGGCGGCGCGGAGCTGCTCTGCCCGCTGACCGCGTCGCGGGAGGGCGTCGAGGAGGCGCTTAGGCAGCACGAAGGTGCGCTCTGCACGGCTCTCGTGCGCGCGGTGCGCTTCTAGCGCTGAGGGCGTCGCGGCAGAGCCTGTAGCTAGCGGCGCTGGCGCTGGCTACAGCGGGTCCGGCTCGGAATTGTCGGCGGCGCTGGAGGCGTGCGGGGAGCACTTCGCTTCGCAGTCGGCCGCGGAGGCGCAACGGCACGTGTGGGTCCTGACTTCGGCGGACTGGGGCGCGGCGGCGGGCGGCGAGGACGCGGCAGCAGCAGCAGCGGAGCGCCTGCGGCGCGAGGTGCGCCTCGCCGCCTCGTTCGTTGCGCTGCGGGCTGAGGCGGCGGGCCAGAGCGGCGCGACGGTCACGGCGGTGGCGCTGCGGGCGGGGGCGGGTGCGGGCCGGCTGCGGGAGGTGGCGACGGCGGGGCGGGTCTTCGCGGCGGGCGAGCTGCGGCGGGTGGCGGAGGGTCGTTCGGGGCGGGGGCGGCGGGAGCGACGCCGGAGCGGCTGGCGGCGGTGAGCGCGCGGCTGCTGCTCGGCGGGCGGGGGCGGCTGCGGCTCGGCGAGGACCTGCAGCTGGAGCTGACGGTGCGGAACGAGGGGCGGGCGCCCATCCCGGCGGGCGCGCGGCTCGTCTTCCCTGGCGGGGCGTACTTCGGGCGGCACACGGCGGCGCTGCCGGCGGGGGTGGCGTCTCTAGCGGAGGCGACGGTGCGGGCGGCGCTACCGGCGCAGGCGAAGGGCTCGGCGGGCGCCCTGCACGCCGCCCTTGACGCCCTGCCCGAGCACATCGAGTTCAGGTGCCGGCCCCGCCCCACGCCCGCCCCGGCGCCGCCCGACGCGCGTCGGCAGCCTGCGGGACGAGCGGGACGCGCCGATCCCGACGCTGGAGGACGCGTTCGTCCTCGAGTTCCGTGCGCGCCGCCCGCCGCCGCCGCCGCCGCCGCCGCCGCCGCCGCCGCCGTCACCGCCGCCGCCGCCGCTGTCTGAAGCGGATGCTCGGCAGAGGACTTTGCGGGCGACATTTTCGACGCGGCGCCGGCGGCGGCCGCGGCGGGCGGGGCCCACATCCTCCTCTGCGGACCCCACGGCAGCGGCAAGGCGCGTGTGCCCGCGTCATGGCCGGGCCAGCCGCTGACCGGCGGCGCAGAGCTCGTTCTTCAACTCGCTGGTGTCGTGCCTGAGCGAGCGGGTGGCGGCGCCGGCGGTCGCGGGGGGCCACACGGAGCACGTCACAAATGAGTTCTTCCGCTTCCGCCTCGACCGGTGCGCGTGCCCGGCTCGTTCGCTGGCGGCAGAGGCCGGCACCGCCCGACGGCCGGCCGGCAGGCACGAGGGGCTGGCAGACCTGCCCGTGGGCATCTTCGACAGCTGGGGCATCGACGGGTGCGGGCGGCGCGGCGAGTGGCGGCGCGGGCCGGGCCTGACGCGGCGCAGGGCGAACTACCGCGGGGAGGAGATGGCGCTCATGCTGCACGGCGCCCTGCCCCTCCAGTGGCCCATGGAGGTCCGCGGTTGTGCTCGGGTTTTTTGGATCCATCTGACGCGGCGGGCAGGAGTGCGTGACGGCGGAGGGGCTGCGGGCGGCGCTGGAGGCGCGCGGGCAGCGGCTGCAGGCGGACCCCTCCCGCAAGGTGCGCGGGGCGGAAGTCAGCGTGAGCTTTGCACCGGCGAACTTCGCCCCGCGGCAGATCCACGCGGTGGTGTTCATCGTGTCGTACTCGGAGCTCGACCTGCGCTCGGAGACCCTCGACCGCTTCGCCGCCCTCTTCCGCGCCGCCACCCTCGCCCTCAGTGCGCCGCCCGCGGCGGCGGCGGCGGCGGCGGCGGCGGCGGCGGCTGAGGCGGGCGGGGCGCGGGGCAGAGCGGAAGGCGGTGGTGGCGATCTCGCAGGTGGACCGGCTCGGGGGCGACGTGGAGGTGCTCGCCGAGTACCGCCAGAAGCTCTGCGCCCTGCTCGCCATCAGCGAGGCCAACGTCTTCACCCTCGAGAACTACTGCGACACCAAGGCCCGCCCCCGCCCTCGCCCGCGGCCTCGGCCCCGCCTGTAGCGCTGCGGCCGATCCCGATGTGACGGGCCGGGCGCAGGACAAGTCGTTTGGGATCGACCGGGCGGTGTACCGGATCGCCCTCGCCGCCGTCCGCGCCGCCAACGACTTCCTCTGCATGGAGGCCAACGGGCCCGTCCCATGCCCATTTCCGCTCGCGCCGCCCGCGGCAACTCCTCGTCCATCTGCTCCGCGCCGGCCCGTTCCGGCCACGCCAGCCACGCCGCCGGCCCCTGCTCGAGCCGCCGCACCGGTCCCGGCGGTCGCGCCATCCCCCGCTCTCGCAACTTTTGCTACTCCCGGCCCCCCCGCCGCAAAGCCCGCCCCGCCATCCAAGTCTGCTGCACAAGGGAACGGCAAGCCTCCAGATGTCCCCTTGAAGCTCGGAGACTTCTGCGTGTTTGCGGTACGCGGCCCTATAAGGGCTGACCCATGCAGCCTGGCTGAAGCTTCGCCCGCAGATCAGTCCCATGTACAGCGGGTGCAGAGACTCTAAGTGCCCGAAACTGCACGGTACATATTCGTATTGGAATTCTTTGACGCCGCTCGCGTCCAGATCTGATTAATTCGGAGCCTGCAGACAAGCGCCTGCTGAAAGGCCTCGCTTGCACCAAGTTCTGGGAGACCGGAAAGTGCGGGCGGTCGGGCAAAGAGTGCTGGTAAGGGTTTAACTAATTTCGATCTTGCCTGAAGTTTACATCGACACTTATAATTTAATACGATGTCTCCTTCTCATTCGATTTTTGCAGGTTCAACCACAAGACAAACGTGCCGGAAGAGCTCGCCCGCCTCCGCCAGCGGCTCGAGGCGGAGTGCCTGGCGGCTCCTCCCGCCGCTCCAGCTGTGGCTGCGGCAGCTGCCGCCCCCGCAGCATCCTTCGCACAGAAGCCAACCGCTGCGCGATCACCAGCCGCTGCGGCAAAAACGGTTACGTCAGCAGCTCCCGGCCTGCTCCCCGCGCCAGCAACCGCAGGTGTCGGCGGCGCCGGCGACGTGAATGAAATCTTTGCGGCTGTGCTGCGCGAGGCCGGCGCGGCTCTGTCAACGACGGAACTCGGCATCCTATTCAGGAAGAAGGTCGCGCCGATCGCCGGAATATCCTTCTTCATTTGCCGCTCACGTTGACATCGAATACGAATTCCTCAGACCGGCAAGAGTCCGTCGGAGCTGGGCGTCGCGCAGCTCTCGTCCCACTTCCGCCGGTGAGCTTTTCCGCCTTCCCCCGCTCCTGTTCTGGGCGTGATCGTGATGCATTAAACTTTCGATCGTGCAGGCACGCCGATCTCTTCGAGGTGACGGGACGCGAGAACGACATTCGAGTGTCCCTGCGGAGCGGTGGAGCTGTGTCTCCGTCCGTGTCTGCGCCGCCGCAGCAGTTCGTAGCCCCTCCAGCGAAGTCGAAGGCTGCATCACCGTCTGTACACCTCCATTCATTTTGGTACAGAACCTCATGATCAGATCTTCCGCTTCCTCCCTCATCTCTTCGGCTTCTCAGGTCGGAAGAACAGATCGCTTCCACGTTGGTAAAGGTTCTGGAGAGCGCGGGGGGCTCTCTCAACGGCGGCTCGTTAGGCCCTGCATTCGCCGTGGCGGTATGCAATATTAACGCTGTTGATCGCTTGCGAGCGCTTCTCTAACCCATCTCGAGCCCAGGCGGGGAAGAAGTTCAAGGAAGTGAGCGCACAGCCGAGCATGGCGCAGTTCTGCCAGCGCCGCCCCGACCTCTTCCGCGTCGCCGGCACCGGGGCGCCCGGGCCGCAGACGTTCTGCCTCGTCAATGCGGCTCGAGCTCCAGCGCACGCTCCGTCGGCTCTGTCGAGCTCCGTCGCACAGCTCGTCCCTGGGCTGCAGCTGCCGACGGCTCCTGCGCATGCCCAGGCCTCGAAGCCGCCGTCGGCTTCGTCGAGCCCATGGTGCATAAGTATATACGTATACGTATACGAAGCTACAGCCGCTGCCCGCCCTACTGCAATCAAACGTCCCGCCGGCTAAGCGTTTGCCCTGCAGGCCGGCCAGCACGCTGGCGGCGACCCTTGCCAGCATCCTGCAGGAGTCCGCGGGCTCGCTTGACGTTTCCTCTCTAGGCAAGGAATTTTCGAAAAAGGTCGCTGGAATCGTCTGTTGGAATTTACTCGAATTCAATGCGCCCTGTTTATGACTGAGGTGCTACCATTCTCGCAGGCGGGCAAGCCGTTCAAGGAGCTCAGCAGCGACCGGCAGCCGAGCATCCTGTCCTTCTGCCTGGCGCACCCCGAGCGCTTCGCCGTCGCCAGCGTGGGCGCCGCCGGCGGCGCCTGCGTCGTCTCCCTCGTGGGCTCGGCTGCGCCGCGCGGGGCGGCGGCAGCGGCGCCATCGCGCACAGCGGTGCCAGCGCTGCAGCTGGCGGCAGCGGAACCACCTCGCACGCGTACGGCGCCGGCGGCGTATGTACCTCCCGCAGCTTTGTCGTCGGTGCTGTCGCCGCGGCTGGCGGGACCGGTCGAGTTGGAGCCACCCCGCGCAGCGGCACCGGTGCCGGCGCCAGCGCGGGCGGCAGCGGAGCGAGCGCGAACGGCGCCGACGGCAGAGTCTGCTGCGACGTCCGCGTCCTCAATGCTGTCGCCCCGCCCGGCGGCCGCGAGGCCAGTGCACGTGGAGTTGCAGGCGGGGCCTGCAGCCGCAGCCCCGGCCGCGGGATCGGATGTCATGACGAAGGCATTCCTCGTGCATGTGCTGAGCGACTGGCACCGCCGGGGCCTCCCGTCGGTCGCCCTCACCACCCTGGTCGACGGCTTCAAGGCGAAGGCGCGCTTTCTCTTTCTTTTTAAAACTGCGGACACTAGTACTCCTCTCGCCCGAAACCTGATCTTACTATGAAATGCGTGGCCCGAAACCTTCTCTGGCAATGAAATGCGAGCGCAGGCGGGACAGTCGTTTTCGGAGTCCGCGGGACCGGGCGCCAAGCTTATTGAGTTCCTGAAGCGGTACGCACACGACCCCGCTCGGCGAGGTTCTTATGCGGGTTGCTCGCCACCCTAAAGCTTCTGTGCGGGTCGTCTCTAAATACTCGAGTTTTTGATGGGAAAACCGCTCACGTCTCGTCGTGATCACATTCCCGGACCTCTTATTATTCGACTTTGCTGTCGCTATCATTGTTATAAGACCATCAGGCCCCCGACCATCCCTCGGGCAGTGGGGGGGCCCGTGTCCTGCCAATAGAGTACCGTGGCGCCGAGAGGCCTCACCCCTCCTGGAAACGCTTATAGCTTTATTATTATATGATTACCCTATCCAAGTTATTATACGCTTGTTGTTATTGAGTCTATTGTAACCTCCCCATCAGATTCCCGGATCTCTTTGAGGTGTCGGGCAGCGGAGACAAGGCGACCGTGCGCCTCGCCGGGCGGGCGGCCGCGCCGCGGGCGGTTCCAGCGGCGGTGCCGGCAGCGCCCGCAGCCCCGAAGGCCAGATCGAAGCCTGCCGCGGCCCCGGCCCCGGCCCCGGCCCAACCGGTGCCCAAGCCCAAGGCCGCGCCCTCTCGATCCGGCGCCGCCGCCGCCGCCGCCGCCGCCCGCCCGGCGCATGTCCAGAGGCCGAGCCCGCCGGCAGCAGACTGGGCAGCTCCGCCCCCGCCCCGCCCCCGCCCCTCGTGCCGCCGCCGGCGGCCGCGCCGGCGCCCCTGCCGGCGCCCTTCGCGGCGCGCCCCAGCGGACCGCCCCCGCCCGAGTTCCTGTGCCCCATCACCCACGAGGTCATGGTCGGTGCGCCCAAACTGAACCTGAGCCCCTTTATGAATCTAGTTAAAATTCTATTAACGAGCCTTCGAATCGGAGCCTTCTATTAACGTGCGTGCAGACCCGGTGATGATCGCGGACGGCACGGGCCACAGCTACGAGGTGAGAAGATTTCCGGATCCAGCATTTCCGCCCCGGGCCCCGCCCCCGCCCCCGATCGCGAGCCCCGCCCCTTTGAATTTGAGCCTACCGCCGGGCGCAGCGGGGCGCCGTGGACAACTGGCTCGCGTGGCACGGGAAGAGCCCCCTCACCGGCGAGCAGGTGCGGGCCGAAGAGTCTCTTTCTCTCATGCAGGCGCCCTTCAACCTTCAATCCAAAGATGCATTCCATTTGAAATCGCCCAAACTCTAGATGTTTAAGGAATAATATCTTTGTTTGCGGCCGCGGGCCCCGGCCCGCCGGGGGCGGCCCACCTATCCGACCCATCCGGGCAAATTTGTTTTTGGGGGCCGGCCTGCAGCTGACGGCCTCCGGATCCGCAGGTGGTGGGGCGCGACGTCGTCCCCAACCGCTCCCTCAAGACCGCCATCGACCGCTGGCGCGCCGGAGAGAGAGCCTAAGAGGCTAGCGCTGTGCCCAATACATATAACTAGCTAGCCTGATATGTAATTAGGCTATCTCAAACCCCGGGCAGGCCGCCTTAGGATATGCGGCGCCGGCTCGCGTTGAGCTTCTTTATGTGGATTAATATTCTAGCTTTGGGGCTCGCGATCAGTGTTCTGGTTCTTTGTTTCGGGTTTGAGCCGATTAATATTAATCGTCGATGTCGATACGAGCGCTAGCTCGCGCGCAAAGCCCGGATCCAATTGCTGTTTCGCTGTTTCATTATGATTCATGTTTTATGTTTCATGATTTCGCTAACCACACGGGGGGTACGACGTCGGCTGACAACTTCGGTCGAAACCTCGGTCGAAACCGATGCGGGAGCTCGAGGCGCCGGCGCGGCACCTGCGCGGGAGACCGGCGGCGCTCCATCAGCCAGCGCGGGACGTCATCATCGTGCGCCCATTCATGTTTCCCTCTCGCTCGCGCGCGCGCGCGGTCTTCGAATTCGGACCTGGTCATGACATGACCGGACCGCTGACTCCGACGCCCGCGCGCGCGCATGCGCGCAGGTCCTGCATGGCGGTGGCGCGGACGGAAGCGGCGCGGACGGGATCCGAAGCGCAGAAGGCGCCACGGCCGCGCTACATGTCAGCGACGCCAACGGGGGCCCGGCCTGGCAGCTGCAGCGAAGCGCGGCGAGGGAGGTGCTCGCTGCGGCGCTCGGCAGCGTCAAAGATCGCGGCCGCAGCGCGCCTTGCCGGATTGGCGTCGTCCGCTGCAGGCGCGGCGGCGCGGAGCTGCTTTGCCCGCTGACCGCGTCGCGGGAGGGCGTCGAGGAGGCGCTCGGGCGGCACGAGGGTGCGCTCTGCACGGCTCTTGTGCGCGCGGTGCGCTTCCAGCGCTGAGGGCGTATCGGCAGAGCCTGTAGCTGGCGGTGCCGGCGCTGGCGACGGCGGGTCCGGCTCGGGGCTGTCGGCGGCGCTGGAGGCGTGCGGGGAGCACTTCGCTTCGCAGTCGGCCGCGGAGGCGCAGCGGCACGTGTGGGTCCTGACCTCGGCGGACTGGGGCGCGGCGGCGGGCGGCGAGGACGCGGCGGCGGCTGCAGCGGAGCGCCTGCGGCGCGAGGTGCGCGCGGCTCTCTCGTTTGTTTCGCTGTGGGCTGAGGCGGCGGGGCCAGAGCGGCGCGACGGTCACAGCGGTGACGCTGCGGGCGGGGGCGGGTGCGGGCCGGCTGCGGGAGGTGGCGACGGCGGGGCGGGTCTTCGCGGCGGGCGAGCTGCGGCGGGTGGCGGAGGGGTCGTTCGGGGCGGGGCGGCGGGAGCGACGCCGGAGCGGCTGGCGGCGGTGAGCGCGCGGCTGCTGCTCGGCGGGCGGGGGCGGCTGCGGCTCGGCGAGGACCTGCAGCTGGAGCTGACGGTGCGGAACGAGGGCGGGCGCCCATCCCGGCGGGCGCGCGGCTCGTCTTCCCTGGCGGGGCGTACTTCGGGCGGCACACGGCGGCGCTGCCGGCGGGCGTGGCGCCGCTGGCGGAGGCGACGGTGCGGGCGGCGCTGCCGGCGCAGGCGAAGGGCTCGGCGGGTGCCCTGCACGCCGCCCTCGACGCCCTGCCCGAGCACATCGAGTTCAGGTGCCCGCCCCCGCCCCACGCCCGCCACGGTGCCGCTTGACGCGCGCCGGCAGCCTGCGGGACGAGCGGGACGCGCCCATCCCGACGCTGGAGGACGCGTTCATCCTTGAGTTCCGTGCGCGCCGCCCGCCGCCGACGCCGCCGCCGCCGCCGCCGCCGCCGCTGTCTGAAGCGCCGCTCGGCAGAGGACTTTGCGGGCGACATTTTCGACGCGGCGCCGGCGGCGGCCGCGGCGGGCGGGGCCCACATCCTCCTCTGCGGACCCCACGGCAGCGGCAAGGCGCGCGTGCCCGCGTCATGGCCGGGCCAGCCGCAGCTGTTGACGGGCGGCGCAGAGCTCGTTCTTCAACTCGCTGGTGTCGTGCCTGAGCGAGCGGGTGGCGGCGCCGGCGGTCGCGGGGGGCCACACGGAGCACGTCACGAACGAATTCGTTCGCTTTCGTCTCAACCGGTGTGGGCGTCCGCCCGCACCCGTCTTTTCGCTAACGATTTGTCATGACGGTGAGCGAGCAGACGCGGAGGATTGGCAGATCTTCCTGTTGCCATCTTCGACAGCTGGGGCATCGACGGGTGCGGGCGGCGCAGCTTGCGGCAGCGTGGGCCGGACCTGACGCGGCGCAGGGCGAACTACCGCGGGGAGGAGATGGCGCTCATGCTGCACGGCGCCCTGCCCCTCCAGTGGCCCATGGAGGTCTGCGGTCGTGCTCGGGGGCTTTGGGTCCATCTGACGCGGCGGGCCGCCGGGCCATGCAGGAGTGCGTGACTGCAGAGGGGCTGCGGGCGGCGCTGGAGGCGCGCGGGGAGCGACTGCAGGCGGATCCCTCGCGCAAGGTGCGCGGGGAAGCAGTTTCCGTGAGCTTTGCACCGGTAAACTTTGCGTCGCGGCAGATCCACGCGGTGGTGTTCATCGTGTCGTACTCGGAGCTCGACCTGCGCTCGGAGACCCTCGACCGCTTCGCCGCCCTCTTCCGCGCCGCCACCCTCGCCCTCAGTGCGCGGCCCGCGGCGGCGGCGGCGGCGGTGGCTGAGGGGGGCGGGGCGCGGGGCAGAGCGGAAGGCGGTGGTGGCGATCTCGCAGGTGGACCGGCTCGGGGGCGACGCGGAGGTGCTCGCCGAGTACCGCCAGAAGCTCTGCGCCCTGCTCGCCATCAGCGAGGCCAACGTCTTCACCCTCGAGAACTACTGCGACACAATGGTGCGCACGCTGCAGCTGGCAATAAAATATATTATCTTAAGCTAATGTTTGAACTCGCCGGACAGGACAAGTCATTCCAGATCGACCGGACAGTGTACAAGATCGCCCTCGCCGCCGTCCGCGCAGCAGACGACTTCGTCAACATGGAACTCGACGCGCCCGTCCCCTGCCCATTCCTACATGCACCGGTCGACGTCGCCAACGCGGTACCGGTGGCCATGGCGCCAGCCGCTCCTGTCCCAGCGGCGATCCCTGCTCCTGCGACTACCACGACCTCTTGGCCATCGATATCCGCCGTCGCCTTCGCAAACGGTTTCTCATCCGAGCTCGAGGCGCCGGAGGCCGCCGCGACCTCCTGGCCACCCGCCGTCGCAAGCAGTGCTGCATCGTGGCCACCCGCCGTCGATCTTGACGTTGAATTCGACGCCGACCTGGCATATTCGAACACCACCGGTACCGCAGACGCTAACGGATGGGTGAATTCGAATTCAGCGTCGCCGGCGCCCCCACTACTGACCGTGCCGGCGAACCCCGTGGCGGCTGCCACCGCACCTCCGGCAACGAACACAGCCTTCCACTTCAACGCAGCTGCTGATCATGATCCCAACGGCATATCTTCTGTAGCTATCTGCTATCGTTCGGTGCGCCCAATCGAACGGAGATAACATGAGCTGGCTGAAGTGGAACTTCGTCCGCAGGTCGTTGGCAAACTGCCGTGCAACGACATGGAATGCATGCGCACGAAAATCCACGGTGTGTAGAGCATCTAATTTACGTATAAAACGAAGCGTAACTCGTTCCGCGAATTCGTGACGTGCAGACAAGCGAAAGTTGAAGGGATTCGCCTGCACGAAGTTCTGGACAGAGCACTCGTGCCCGAGATCGCACCCCGAGTGCTGGTGAAGCCTTCGTTATTTGATTACTCGAAAGTTTCGAACAAATTTTGCAGGTTCAACCACGAGACGAACTCGCCGGAGGAGCTCGCCCACCTCCGCGCGCAGCTCGAGGCGGAGTGCCTGGCGAATCCCATGCAGATGACCCACGCGCCTGCGCCTGCAGCTGGCGGGGTGAACGTCAATGAGATCTTCGCCGCCGCGCTCCGCAACGCAGGCGGCTCCCTCTCGACGTCCGAACTCGGATCCGCGTTCAGATACATGGTCTGCCCCATGTGCATGTCCACGGCCACGAATCTATCTATATATACACCCTCTTATAAAATTACTCTGGCCCACGCGGATGCTAAATGCTTTAATTTCTTACTATTTTTCACCCGTACAGACCGGAAAGGCACCATCAGAATTCGGCGTGGGAAAACTGTCCACGTACTTTTCTGAGTACGAATATATTGCTTCCGGACTCTAATTATATAAACCGTTTTCGAATTTGGATAATTTGCGCAGGTACCCGGATGAATTCTTGTTGTCTGGACAGGAAAACGACTTCCGAGTCTCCCTACGGAATGATGTCGCCGGCAGAAGCGGTGTGGCGCACGCATCGATATCGATGCCCACAACATCAAACCCATGGTACGCCGTCCTTGAGCATATTAACACAATTCGAATTCCAGCAAAGACAATTGAAGTAACATCGTGAAATGCAGTCCTTCACTTAAGCTTGGCATCTCACAAACGATTCTCTCTCATCGATGTGTATCCTACGCAGGCCGACCGATATGCTGGCTTCGACCCTCGTGGGCGTCCTTCAAGAGCGCGGAGGCTCAGCTCTGGCCTCCGCCCTGGGATCGGCGTTCGCTCTGAAGGTAAACAAATATTTGAACAGCATCCGACCCGCAAACAAATCTAGCACTAAAAAATGTGCCTTCAGGTAGGAAAGAAGTTCAAGGAACTCAGCAGCGAGCCCAGCATGGAGGCTTTCTGCCTCGAGCGCCCGCACCTCTTCTCCGTGACTGGCGCCGGCTGCCTTGGGAACTGCGTCATCGCCCTCGCGTCCGCAGCTCTGGGGTCGCCGGCTGCATCCACGACGACAGCAGTCGCAACCGGCACCGGAATCCACGCGGCCGTGCCTGCACCCCAGGCGCCGGCCGCTGTATACGCGTACGTGCCGACGACGACGGGCGAGAGCGGAGCGAACGAAGCTTTCGTCTCCATCCTGCGGGAGGCCGGAGCCAGTGGCCATGGAGCCCTGACGTTGACCAAGCTCGGCTCTGCGTTCAGACAGAAGGTCCGACCGCGCGCATGTGTTTGCTTGCTCTGCATCCGCGTGATGATGCCAATCCAATGATGATGTGCAGACCGGCAAGGAGCCCTCGGAATTCGGCGTCGGCAAGCTCTCCGCCTATTTCCGACGGTGCGGTCGACATCTCCGCTCCCGTCTCCTAGATCTGATTTCTCGCGATTTCCTGTGTGCGCGCGCAGGTATCCCAGCCTGTTCCACGTGACGGGCCAGGAGAACGCCATGCAGGTGTCTTTGCTGAACGATGGGGCGGCGGTGTACTCCTGGTAATCGTTGTTAAAAACGTTTTATCAATATTGATAGTACTTGCTCGATGCCAGAGCTGACGTGCTTGTACTGGCACACATATGCATGGCATGGGTGCAGGCCGTTCGACAAGCTGGCATCGACCCTCGTGAGTCTCCTGCAAGGGTGCGGGGGCTCCTCGGACTCTTCTACTCTGGGAACGCTGTTTTCGCAGAAGGTAATTATACTGCCTCCTAACTGCCTTGCCGATATCTATATATATCGGTTTAACGCATTGCTTTTCTGCAGACCGGAAAGACTTTCAAGGAGCTGAGCGGGCAGCAGAGCATCGTGGCGTTCTGCTTCAGGAACCCGCGCAGCTTCTCGGTGTCGTCCTCCAGCTCCTCCACAGCGGTGGCTGTGGCCAGCGGCGCCTGCGTCATCTCCCTCAAGGACGGGGCGAAGTCGTATACATGGACAGCCCCGTCGCAGCGGCAAGCGCCGTCGACGTCGACGTCGATATCGATGCCGCCTGCGGCTCGGGAGCCGAGGCCCGAGCCGTCGTCGTCGACAACGGTCTTCTCGGGGTCGGGAGCGCCAGCAGCGCCGGCATGCTCGGAGAAGGAGGCAAACGTGTTCCTCGCCTCGGCACTGCGCGAGTGTCACCGCCAGGGCATCCCAAAGGTCGCCCTTACCAATCTGGGCGGCGGCTTCAAAGCGAAGGTTCGTTAGAAGGGTCCGCGTACGCTTGGCTTTGTTGTTATATATTGATTCGCAAGATGCAGGCCGGGAGGACCTTTGCGGATGCCATGGGACCGGGCGCCAAGCTCATTGAGCACCTCAAGCGGTACGCGCACCGGCCCTGCCCGGCGTGCTTTTAGATCTCTAGATCGCCTCGCCTCTAGATCTTTTCTGCGCGGGTCGACCATAGATGTGCGGGTCTCACCTCTTCGCAGGTTCCCGCACCTCTTCGAGGTGTCGGGCAGCGGCAACGCGATCGCCGTGCGCCTCGTGGGCAAGGCGCCCAAGCCCATGCCTGCGGCCGCAGCCACGGCCGGCGCCGCCCCGCCGGTCGCGGGGCCGAGCCTCCCGGCCTGGACGGTGCCTGCCCACTGGGCGGCGCCGCCCCCGCCCGCATCGGGAACTGCGGCGGGTGCCCCGGGCCTCGTCAACGACGACTGGCCAGCTGCAGCGGCACATATAAATGTACATCCGGCCACAGCTGCAGGCAGCTTCAGCTCGGAACTCGAGGCCGCGCCGACCTCAGCTGCAGCACATGCTGCTGCCGCTGCAGGCGTGGCCGCGGCTGCCTCCGGATCCGCGCAGCATGCCGGCGTCGACGTCGGCGTCGGCGTTCCTGGAGACACCGCGCCCCGCAGAGGTGCATGCGCGGACGTCGCCTGGGTGTCTTAATGTATAAGATCTAAATGTCCTGGACGTCTCTCTGTTATTTCCTAGATTTCCAATAGCTACGACAGAGGTGCGCGTCCTAAGATGTCCTAAGAGGAAATCTAATTCCGCAGAGGTGCGCGGACGTCGCCTGGGCTTTCCTGAAATTCGAAATTCCAATAGCTACGTCCTCGCGTTCTTCCTATGTTTAGACGTCCAGATTTGATTTTCCAAGCCTGCTGCTGACTCGCGCATGCGCGCGCGCAGTGGCCGCCCCCTACAGGCCCCCTCTCTTCAAATATGGCGCCGCCTCCTGATTCGAGCGCCGCGCGGCGTGTGTTCTGCATGAAATGCAGCGTAAATATTGCGTACACTACGCGCGCGCATCCGTATTACTAGTGCTGATCTGTTGCAAAATGCACGTGCGCATACGTAGTAATAATATGGCCGCGGCGGCGGGGCTTTGCGGCCCTCCATTTTTAATATTGCAACTCAGTGACTCAGATCTAGATGTTTCGCATTCATGCACCCCAAGAGCATTCAGACGGAAGCGAAGTTGCGCGTGTACTGTGAGAAGCGCATGGGTCTACAGCTGATTATCTAAGCTAAAGCCGCACGCACACGCACATGTCAGATATGGAGTGCTGCGACAAGCCGATGTCGAATGATCTAACACGTGGACGAATTCGAAACGCGAAAGAAAAGAGAGGCAATTCATGATCATGCATATGTCTTGCGGATTTTATCTTAGCCGAAATCGGCGTGTTGAATTACAAGCCGCTGAGCGGCCCGATGAATATCACGCCAAGATGACCAACACGATGGCGCTCAGCAAGAAGCCAATTGCAAGAGGTTCCTGCGATGACGACCATGAGTGCAAAATCAAGCGGATCGATCCGGAGCCGATCGCAAAGTGGAGGCGGCGTGCCCGTACCGTACGCGTGAAGGTGGAGGGGGAGGCGCCCGAGCTGAGGTAAGGCACGCTGGCGACGCTAGCGCTGGACACTGGGGTCCACCTGAAGGCCTGCGGAACCAGACCGCTTAATTGAATATAATTATAAGCTGGATTCAATTCTCGACGAGGCGGGAATCGTAATCAATATCCAAGTTCTGTTGACTTGCGCTAGCTCAAGATCACCTAGTCTTCAATAACAAGTTATCCTCATTAATGTAAATGCAGTGTTGTCGTCACGATCACAACGAATGCCGTCGCACAATTGCAATATTGGCAACTAGGCTATGGCTAGAACATTTGCCTTAACGAAAGCGCCATAAGCTTGCAAGTTACGCTCGCGGTCATTTAGGACTCTTCAAATTCTAACCGTATACGTAGTTACCTTGGCGATGATGATGGGGGCAGAGGCTGGCTGCCCCGGGGCGGGCTCGACTCGGAGGTCATACTGTTCGAAATTCGAACTCGATGTGAGCGGAAATTAAAGCAAAATATTAATTCAAACGGCTGCCGCGAGGGCTGAAAATCTAGAGCTCACGTCCTGATTCACGGAGAACTGAAGAAGGCTGCGGCGGAGCTGCGGCGCCTCTGCCGAAGAGCGCGAGGTCAAATTGCGAGGTTTACATTGAACAACGTTAACGAATTGGAAGTGGGGGGCGCGCACTGAACTTCAGGACGACAGCGCTGCCGGAATTCTCGACGCTGACCGAACTTCCCGCCTCAACCCCGCCGCATTGACGATGTAGACGACTAACTGCTGGCCCGCCTGCGAGTAGTTATGTCAGAGAGATGGGCAATCGATTTAAAGACTCGCATATTTATGATCGAATGCGACGTCGCCTCAAATATAAATAATGATAATATAATCGCCATCGCACGGTTGCACCTGGGGCGCAGAGACAATTGCAGCCGGCAGGGTGAGCTTGTAAACGACTGTGCCATCAGCTTCCTGCAAATCATTGAATCACGGGGGATCGATCAACTCAATATTAGCGAGTGGTACACATGGAATCAGTAGTACTAATGTTTCGCGTGTGGTACGTGCACTGTGCACGCATATGCATATGCATCTGCATGCGCACCACCTCGGGCTTGAAGTCGCTCACTTTGTACTGCCGCAGCGCGAGCGAGCGTCATGTTCACTTTGTACTGCCGCAGGCCCGGTCTGACAGACCGAGGACCAGCCAATAGAAATCGGGGACTCAGCCCGAGTCATGATCAGCCGCCTGACAGCCGGCCGTTTTTACCGATTTTTTCCGCAAGTGTTCGCTTGCGTCTGAAGTAAAAAGTAAAGAAACAACTGTTTTTCTCGTATGAACGCTTCATCGTTTTTTTCAATCGCACTTTTCGAATTCATCTTTTCAATCGCACATGTGCAATCGCCAAACACTTTTAGTACTATAAATAAGCAGCCCACTAAATATATCCAGCTCTCCATTATCATAGTATATCAATTTATATGCATATATATGTCAACCTCCACGTTCAGCTTTAGCTATAGTGTACCCCTTTGCCAAATCTTTGCGGCTCCTGGTAGCCGCTTGCAGGCTGCATTCAATGCATATATATGATTACCCGCCGCAGCTGCAGTTACCCGGTACCGCGGGGCCGCGGCCGCGCGCGGCGCCGGCCGCGGCTCGGTGCGCGCGCGGATCCGGACCGTGCACTGCACTTGCGGCCCAGTTGCGGGTCGCGGACTACTACTAGCAGACTAGTAGCAGTAGTCTAGCGGCTCTAGCGGCGTCTAGCCTAGTAGTACCACGGTACTCGCGGCCCCGGAGTCCTGACAGTCTTCGCAGGGCTTCAAATTTAAAAGTTTGTGTGTTGAAGACGGACCCTCTCAGAGTCTGACGTCGACGGGGCTATCTAGGGCTACGGTGGCTACCCCTAAGAAATCCCATCCCGGCTTTAGCAGGCGAGAAATATTTAGTGCATCGCCCAAACACATTCAGTACTATAAATATGCAGCCCACTAAATACTTCTATATAGCTAGCTCTTCCGACGTTTCCATCAAACTGCCTATAGAATTCGAAAAGTGTTAGCAAAAGACAGTTAATATTACTGCGCCACCAAATTACCGCGTTCAAGAACTTTAATTTTGAGCGCGGCAATATGGTAGCGCGGTCACAACACGGTAGTTATAAATTAAGTATAAGCTATATGTCAGCGCGGTACTACGGTAATATAATTTTACACCGTGGCACGCGTACGGTACCGCGGCCGATCGCGAATGTCAACCTTCACGTTCCGAAGTTCAGCGAAACCCTTCACGTTCCGATCGCTTTCGCTATAGTGTACCCCTTCACGAAATCCCTGCGGCTCCTGGTAACCGCTTGCAGGCGTGCAGCGGCGTGCACTGTGCACACTGCACAACCGGCCCTTGAACCGGGTACCAGGTACTACGCTAAAGTAAAAATCAACTTATAATTAGTAAAATCAACCGTACCGTCACGACGTACACAGTTGCACAAATTAATGGAACTAGAAACGTCGACGTCGACGTCGCGTCAACGTTAATAGTGAAAAGTAAAAAGCATTTCAATGATTGTCATAGTATGGTCCAATTATTCAATGACTAGGGGCCCGGCCGCGTTTGGCGCGCCGGGGGTGCAAGGGGGGAATCGGGATCTAATGAAAGAGTAGTAGTGGCACGAACATGCACGGGGCAGATGTAGATCGACCCCGGCCCAGCGCGCGCGGCAGGTTGAATTAGTAAATTAAAGATAGACACAGAGCGGCATCTGGCCCGGCAAGGCTCGGAGCGACGATAGCTACCAGAAGCTGGATCCGTAACGACCGGAAAGCGGCGTGCAGCGGCGCGTCCGGAGGCAGTGCCCAGGCCGGGTAGCAGGCGGCGGGGGCGCACGCACGTGCACGCGGCCCGGCGGCGCAACACAGGGCTGCACGCGGCGTGCACGCAGGACACGAACTATAGCTAGTCTGCTGTCCGGGTGCCGATCGCAACAAGAGCGCCGAGCGCCCGGCCCGGCCGGCGTGCTCGGCCGGCACACGCGGTTCTGCAATATAAGCTCGATATAAGCTCGATATAAGCGCAGCAAGAGAGTACGGTCTAGATCTGGCCGGCCGGGCGTGCTCGGCTGCGATCAGCTGCAGCGGCGCAGGCAGCAACGCAAGCAGTTTCTAGGCGGAAATCTAGAGGAGACGTTGACAGGTAGAGAGAAGTGGTTCCATGCAGAATTGCGCAACGAAGAGCAAGGCGTACGCGACGCACTGCGAGGAAGCCGAAATCTAGAGGAGACAGCTAGGGAGAACTGGTTCCATGCAGAACCGCGCAAGGAATTCGAAGACCGGAGTTAGAGAGAAGTTAGTTTTCCCCTCGAAAACCACTTTTCCCCCTCTAATTCGACGCTCGAAAGTCGAGAGCTGACCGGTCCACCGAGCCAATCCGAACGCGAATAACCCGTCATTTTTTTCCGGTGTTGCAAACTGGACCTCGAAAACGGCCTCATAGAAAAGTTTTGGCTGAAGCGAGGGAACGGGAAGCAAGGGGGGGAAGACCTTCGGTCTTCTTTTCCCCCCTTGCAATTATCATAGTATGGTCCAATTATTGGAGCAACGGGTATTCAATGATTATCATAGTATGGTCCAATTATTGGAGCAACTTAGCACTAGAATCAACGCGGTCAATTGCAAGTGACTCAGGGATCGATATATATATATATATCGATATCGATATCGATTCGGACACCAGTGTCACTGTGTCACACGGTCTCACACCAGTCACCACTGTCACGTGCACACCAGCTCGTATCCGATTCATTCGGCACGGGATTCGGCCGGCGTCGACAACCATTGAACGGCCGGCCCGGCTTCGGCGACAACCGTTCAACGGTTGAACGTTAACGGCCCGGCTTGCAAGTTGCAATTGAGCTTCGGCCCTTGCCGAGTCAATGCCGACGTTGCCGTTGGGATGGCGAAGCCAGGCGAACCAGTGGCGATACCGATCGACATCGATATATATCTTGTACATGCCATGATGTACTGTTACGATGATGATGTACAGTGATGTACTTGGGTGACGTTGTGTCACAAGTTGGGTGATGGTAATCCTCACGTAGGGTAGCTTTAGCAGGCTACTAGTAGCCTTGAGGATCTAGGCTCTAATTATACAGTAACGTACAGGCTGTACAGCTAGCTTCCCGCTCTCATGGACGTCCGAGGGTCACGCGTCTGAGAGCTCGAGGTTGTGAGAGCTCAATTGCAATTGCAACGGCTCAGAGTTCAAGCTTAAGCCGACTTCAGACTTATACTTACGTTTCAGCGCTCGGCTGCAGCTGGCCTTCGGTCTACTCGTAGTCTCTGAGATACAGACATCGGCACTGCAGCATCTGTGACATGGGAGGCACCTCGAGCTCCAGCTCTGCAGGCTCCAGCTCCGGATCCGGATCGGGCTGTACCTCAAGACCGGACAGCACTGATTGGGGTAAAGGTGCGCGTCCGGGGGCCCTTTGCTTATGATCAGATCTGCGCCTAATTCTGGTTTGCGATTCTGATCATGATCTGGGCTGAGCGCATGCGCAGTGCACGACCAGGTCTGTACGCCGCGGAGCCTCGGAGCGTGGTCCGATAATCTTACGTATACGCGAGCGACACGCTCACTAGTATACGTACTTGAAACAATTTCGGGGCCTGGGGCGCCGCGACGATTGCCAACTGGCAAGTCCGTTCCAAATGCTCATGCTTTGCGCGCGCCCCTGGCAGGTTGATTACGCTCCTTCGGCTGACGGTCCCCAAGGAGCCGAGCGCGACAAGGGATACGTGTACCGACTTTTCGATGATGATAACTGTAGCGGATGGGGTCAAAGCGGAAATAACGGATCGACCCCTCGTCAAGTCAATGATCCTCCACTGGTGAACCTTTAATTTGATTTAAACCCTAGGACGAGATTTAACTTAGTAATAAATGAATAGAGAACGTTTCTAGATGCTGAGTACTAGTGATATATTATTGTGAATATAAATTACTATATACTGCATGGGAGACGCTGATCGTGATTCGCAAACACCACGTGCACGCAGCAAGAATACGAAGCTCAGTTTGGCGAATCCATCTGCGTTAAAGACGGGCACGCACTTGATAAAACTTCTGATTTGATTACTCGTTCCGTTTGGAACATCTTGACACGATAACGTTGACGTTGGAATGAACAGGTACAAGGTGACTATTGTAGGCGGTTTCACCTGGGGGACGCTCAAATTACCCGACTTCGTGAGCCCCAAACCCTCCCGTCGCCGACCCCAAATTGCATTTTTAGATTCTAGAAAAACGCTAAAAATACACGCCAAAACACTTCTGATCGTCTAACTGTGTCGACCTCGAATAGTGGGGCTACGTACCCGGATTCGGAAAGTCGCATGATACCATAAAAGCCTGGTTCGATAAGGCATCGAAAGAGGGCAAGTTTCACTTCGACGACGCTAAAATCATCGCCAAGCCCATCGTCGGTCCGATTTGCATGAACTTGGATGTGAGCGATTTTCGGCTACTTAAATATTCATTGTCGACCATGCTCACACTGACGGCGCCTCGCATCGATATCATTGGATGTTGAAATTTAAATTAAAGGCCGATGTTTCACACAAGACCCACTTGGTGTGGGCCGAGAAAGTGCCGCTCAAGACGAATGCGCACTGCTTCAACAAGTATGATGACGACGACAGAGGACTTCGCTGTGAAACTGTAAACACACCCCTTCCCAGGATTGTTTTTGATTGTCCATTGACGATATCGCGCTCGCCAGCAACCCTGCGAAACTGACGTTGACTGTGGTGGTCATTGTGCCTCGTCCGGATCCAACGTGAAGTGCGGAGACGGCCAGCGATGCGTGACCAATAACGACTGCAAGAGCGGAACTTGCTGGAAGGTGCGCGATCCGATGACATCGATCATGAACGCTGAAGTTCACTTTATGCCATTTGACTTTTTCCCTCCAATATTAATCGCGGCCCGGCGCGATCGCATTCAGTTCGGTGGCACTAAAGGCTCGAGAGTGCGTAACAAGTAATGATATTATACAAACTTGAAACACACGCAAAATATTGATTTTGAACGTCTTCGTCACTATCGATATCGCTCTTTCGCAGTGCATCGACATGAACAAATTCACTGTAAATCAAGTGCGCCCCTGATTCAGTCCTTTAAAATGTCTTTCTGGCTCTCTTCTGACACAGTGCCAGATGGACAATGCGACTCATGAGGTATGTATCTATGCGCATGCCCTGCACATGCATGATCAATTAAATTTGCAATCTAGATTATATGTATGCATGCATTAGCTGAGCATTCGAATTCGGAGTAATACGTATACGTTTTGATTGGCATGCGCATGCGCAGGTTGAAGTCTCCGAATTCGAATCGTCTGCTGATGTGGAACTCGAGCTCCCAAACGAGCTCGCGATTGAGAACGAGGACTTTGAGCTGGAGCTTGATGAATACGAGGAAACGGACGCGTCTTACACGCAGACCGATCACGATTCTCTGTTCGCCAACGCGATCGTTCAAACGGTTTATAATTAAAAAGCGGACGCCGACTCCGGACTCCGCGGAAACCGTACGTATACCAGCTGCTGATTCCATGTATATCTATATAATCATATATATAGCCAAATAAGCCGCAGAAGCGAGGCGCAGCTGCAGGGCGCCCCCCCCCCCCGGGGGGGGGGGGGGGGGGGGGGGGGGGGGGGGGGGGGGGGGGGGGGGGGCGGCGGTCCTCCCAGTCTCTTAGACAAGCATATTATGAAGCGCTCTATATATAACTGCAGCCCTCCGTGCGCATGCAACCGTTCTCTCGCCCCGCGCTGGGTGGGGCGCTGCGCATGCGGCGGAGTCACGGTGGTAGCGACGTCGACGCGGCTCGCCGCGCGGCACTGAGGCGCAGCGGGCAGCGGACCGGAGCGGCGCGGAGGCGCGTCGCGGCCGGGCGGCCAACGTTAACCTGCATAAAAATTGCTATTGAAGGGCGCAAACAATAATCGCGATTGTCTCCTGGGGGAGCCGGCCTGTGGCCGGCCGGCCGGCTAGCGGCGGGGCCCGGCGGAGGCGGGGCGGGGCGCCGGCCCCGCGAGGACGGGGCGGGCGACGAGGGCGTCGAAGTGGGCGTACCCCCCCGAGGCGCGCAGGTGGGCGACGTAGGGCGGCAGCCGCTCCCGCGCGCTCAGCCGCAGCGCGCCCTTCGGCCGCGCCGGCAGCGCCGCCTGCGCACATGCGTGGTGAGAGGCGGCGGCGCTGGCGGCGGCGCGCGTGCGCGGCGAGGCGGCACCGGAAGGCGGGCGGAGGCGGGACGCGCGGGCGGGCCTCGGCGTCTCCGAACGCTCGCGGGGGCTCGTGGGGCGGCGGGCCGCGGCCGCCGCGGCCGGCGGCGGCGTCTCCGGTGGGGCGCCCCGCCGCGCGAGGGGCGCGCTCTGCGGGCGGGGCGGGCCGGCGCCGGCTCCGGCCCGTCGGCCTCCGCAGGACGTTGGGACGGGGCGGGTCTTGGAAGGTGACGGAGGGCTGGAGTGGCGGGCGGGCGGGGCGGGCGGGGCGGGCGCCGCGGGGGCGGGCGCCGGAAGGGGCCGGGGCGGGGCGTGGGGAGGGCGGCGCGGGCGGCCGGCGTCAGCGGGGCGACCTGCTCGCGCTCGCCGCGTCAGAAAGGAGGCGGCGGGGCGATCGGGAGGCCTCGCTCGCCTCGCGGACGGCAACCCGCTCGAAGCGCGGCTCGTGGCCGGCTGCGTCGTCGCCCGCCGGCTGCAGCGGCGCCCGCGGCGCCCGCGGCGCCCCGCCCTGCAAGGCCGACGGCGGCGCGGCCGAAGGGAGGGGCGGCGGGCGGCGGGGCCGGCCGCGGGCGCCGGCGACGGGCCGGCGGGCACTGGGCCAACGTCGGCCGAGGAGGCGGCGGCCGCTGCTGCTGCTCCGGCGCCGCCGCCCGCGCGCGCTGAACGGCCGTAGGGGCGCTGCTCGGCCGCGCCCGCCGCGGGCTGACGCTCCCGGCCCGCCCGTCCTCCCCGAAGCAGCCGTACCCCGCTGGAAATCGTCCCCCACCGCACGCAGGCGCGCGCTCTTGGGGCGCGCCGCCCCGCTCCGCGGGCGGGCGCCGGCCGTTTCCGTGCCCCGCTCCGCCAGCGCCTCCTCCAGCGGCTGCGCCCCGGGCTCGGGCCCCGGGCTCCTCCTGCCCAGCCCGCTCTGCGGCCGCGGCGGGGCGGCATCCGTGGGGGTACGCCGCCCGTTCGCGTAGCCCAGGTCCCCCGGGGTGCGGCGCCCGTTCGGGTACCCCGGGGCGTCCGTGGGGGTACGGCGGCCGTTCGCGTACGGCTCCGGGGAGGGGTCGAGGGGCGGGCCCGGGGTCGGATCCGGGGTAGAGTTCCGCTCGGGAAGCGGCTGTTGGGGACGGGGGGCGGAGGGGGCGGAGGGGTACCACAGGGGCGCGCGGACGCGGGGGGAGAGCGGCGGGGCGGGCGCTCGCGGGCGGGCGGCGGGGCGGAGGGCGACGGAGGGGGCTCGGAGTCCCGGGCGGGCGGGTGGCCGGCGGGGGGGGGCGAGGACGAAAGAGCCCCCCAGGCCGGCCGGGCCGGCGGGAGGGGCGCCGCGGGCGGGGCCGGCTGCTCGGGCGGCGCGCGGGGGCCCGGGCGCTGCCGGGCGGCCGGGGTACGGCGCGGGGAGTAGGATTCGGGCCCCGGAGAAGGCGTACGGGGGGTAGGGTCGCCTGAGGGCGGGAACGGGCGAGGGGGGCGGGAGGGGAGCCGGGGCGCGGGGCGCGGCCTCGGGGCCGGGGCGGAGGCCGGCGCCGGGGCGGCGGCGGGCGCGGCGGCCGGGGCGGGCTCTTGCAATTGATCCCGTAAGCACTCCGGCAACGGAATCTGCAGCGCCCGCATCGCCTCCCTGCGAACGAAACGGGGCTCAGAGGGGTACGAGGAGGGAAGTAAAGAGGGGTACGCGGAACGCACGCGGTGGACTCGACGACCTGCGCGGCCGTCGGGCGCTTCGCGAACTCCTTGCTCAGCATCGCCTTCTGCGGGGGTACGGATTCTCGGCGCCCAGGGTACGGGCTTCGGCGGCGAGGGGTACGGGCGCACGACGAGGGACTGCAGGCGGGGGCTGAACTGCCGCGGCAGCGGCTCGAAGTAGGCCGCGTTGATCGCTGTACCCCCCTCGGGTGAGGCCGGGGGTACGCGATGGAGCAGGGGGTACCCGCGGCGCACCGCGGGCGAGGTCCGTGAGGGTACGGCCCGTGAAGGGCAGCCTGCGCGGGGGACGGACGCGTCAACCAGGGGCGAAGGGGGGGAGGGGAGGGGGGGTGGAAGTGGAGGGGGGGTACGCGAACCGGAGGGCGGCGAGCTCGTAGAGGACGACGCCGAGGCTCCAAACGTCCGTCCGCTCGTCGTACGGCTGCGGCGAAAGTCAGCCAGGCGAAAGGAAGGGGGGGGCGGGGGGGGAAGAAGGGCGAGGGCCCCCTCGCGCCTGGTTCTGGCAGAGCTCCGGCGAGGCGTACAGGGGGGTACCGTAGAACGTGCTGCGGGACGGTCAGTCGGGACCCGAAGAAGCAAAAAGGGGTACCCCGAACAGGCAAGAGGAGGGGTACGGCGCACTTGAGCATGGCGGTCTGGTCGCTCTTGAAACGGCCTACCCCCAGGTCGCCCACCTTAATCGTCCCGCTGCTGCTCATAAGGATGTTCCTGTGAAAGCGCGCGCGCGTCGGTGCGGAGGAGACAGGGGCGGCGGGAAGAGCGACGGGGGGGCGGGGCGGGGAGGAGGGTACAGGCTCTTGATGTCGCGGTGGACGATGTTGTGCGCGTGCAGGTGCTGTATCGCCGCGCAGATCTGCGGGGTACAGGATCAGGGAGGAGCGCGGATTGGAGGGAGGGATGGAGGGACGGGTACGCGGCGCGCCTGCGCGAACATGAGGAGCACCTCCTTCTCCGTGAGGTACTCGCGCTTCGCGGCGCGCTTCTCCACGAAGGCTCTGAGGTCGCCCCCGTCCGCGTACTCCAGAACGATGAAGAGGACGCGGTGCGCGGGGTCCCAAAAGTGTCCTGCTTGCACGCGGCGCCGGCGCGCGGTCAGCGCGCAGGGCGGCGGAGGGGGGCGGGAGGGGCGGCTCGCTCGCCGTGGCATCGGATGACATTGGGGTGCTGGATCCGCTGCAGCAACTGGAGCTCATGCGTCACATCGCGGTTCTGCGCGCGGCGGGGCGGCCCCGCGCGCGGATTCGTCAGCGGCCCGCGGCACTCGCCCCGCACGCGACCGCCCTCGCCTGCCCTCCCGCGCGCCGCGAGACACCGCTCACCTTTCCCAGCTCCGCCTGCCGCCGCTCCTTGATGACGTAGGTCTTTCCATCCTTCAGGTACTTCGCCCTGTAAACCGCGCCCGTCCCTGACCGGTGGAGCTCGCTGATTACTTGAAAGGAGCTGCGCAGCGCGTCAGCAATGCCGCCACAAGCGCCGCCACCGCCGCGCCGCAGCCGCAGCATCCGCCTTATGCCGTTTCTTAGCTGCAGGGGCGGGGGACGGAGAGGAGGCCCTGGAACACGACACTGATGCCGCACAGAGCACGTTGTTGGAGCAGCGCACCGTATGGAGGCCCCGTGGAAGAGGTCGTCGCTGCTCATCGCTGCTGGCGCAAGCAGCCGGAAGGCGAGGCTATCGTTTGCTGGACTTCCTCATGCCTCCCGCACGGTTGCTGTGATAGGCTAGGCAGCGCGCAGCGCGCGGCTCCTTCCGTTTTTTTCTGTGGGGGGTAGACGGGATGGCGCGGGTGAAGCGGAAGAGCGAGGTCCGCGCAGCGCTCGGAGCGCTCCTGGTTGCTGCTGAAGAGGACGCAGGACAACGAGGACGAGGACGACGACGACTGCTTCATCGTCTCGCCGCCGCCCGCGAAGGCTCGGCGGCAGACGCGGTGCGAGCGGTGCGGCTGCAGCGTACCGCCGGAGGACGAGGAATCCCACGCCCTCGCGCACCTGCAGGAGGACGAGGTGCGCGCCGACCGCTCGCTCAGTTTGAAAGGCGCCGGGCAAACGAGCGGCCCGTCCCCGTGCGCAGTTCCTGGGCGGCGCAGAGTCGCCACGAGCACCTTCTGCGAGCATCAAGTGCGACCGATGCGGCGCGGCGGTGCCGGCGAGGAGCTACGACGAGCACGTCGCGGGCCACATCCAGGAAGAGGAGTACGGCCGCCAGCAACGGGTGCGCCGCGCTCTTTCTTTCCCTCCTCCGTTCCGCTGCCGCGCGCTCCGCCCGCCACCGAGCCGAGCCGGGCCGTGCAGGACGAGCGGGAGGCGGCGGAGTTCGCGGCGCTGCAGGCGCGCTACGGGGCCGACGAGCGCGGCTCGTACAGGGAGCAGTACCGAGAGCACATCGAAAGGCGGCAGAAGGGGTGGAAGCGCGCCCGCGGCGACGAGGCCGGGCAGCCTCCGCCGCCTGCGCCCTACTCCACCTCGTCATCCTCTTCTGCCTCCTCCTCCTCCGCCTCCGCCTCTGCCGTCGATGCGGCTGTGGAGGCCGCGATCGACGGGCCCGACGTCGAGACGCGCCTCGCGGACGTGACGTCGCTCCTGCGGGGCGCCTACCTCCGCCTCGCCGCCAACCCAGCCGCCCGCTGCCTCCTCGCCGGGCCCTGCGACCTCTTCACCTGGGGCCCCGGTGACGCCGGCTGGGGCTGCGGGTACCGGTTCGCTCGCCCGCTCGTTCCTCCGTTGCCCTGAACGGTCCTCTGAGCAGTCTGACCGCACGCCCGGCCCCCCCAGGAACCTGCAGATCCTCTGCTCGTGGCTCGTCCGCCTCCCCGAGTACCGGCCCCATCTCTTCGACGGTACATCCCTCCCTGCCCCGCCTGTACCCCCCTCCCTCTGAAGCCCGGTCGCGCAGGGAGCGGGGAGATCCCGAGCCTGCCGCGCCTGCAGGGGTACATCGAGGCCGCCTGGCGCGCCGGGTTCGACGTGGGCGCGTACCCCCCCTTCCCTCCCCTCCTCCCCCCCCCCCCTCCTCACCTTCCTCTTCTCCTTCAGAGGGCGCGGGGCAGCTGAACCACCGGCTCGCCGAGACGCGCAAGTGGATCGGGGCGACCGAGGTGGCCGCCCTCCTTCGCTTCTTTGGCTTCCGCGCCAAGGTACCCGTACCCCTCCGGGGCGGCGGGGGGGGGGAGGGCGGGGGGGGGCCGGCCGGGGGTACACGCAACGGTGGTACCTCGGAGGGCCAGAGGAGGGCCGGGGGCGCCCAGAGGCTAGGGCGGGGGGCGGCCGGCGCCTGGGAGGGGCATGGATCAGGGAGGACTGATCATGAGAACTCGAGAGAGAACTTGGGAGGGGTAGTCCCTCAAGTTTGCCGCCCTCAAGCTTAAGGGCCACAAGAGATTCAGATTCAGATTCAATCTGAAGATCTGGGTCGGGGAGGGGTCGCGGCGGCCCCTCTCCACCCGCTCTCTCTGAGCCCTAACTTCTCCCCCTCACCCCCACCCCCCCTCCCGTCCCCCCCGCCAGATCGTGGACTTCGTGCGGCCGTCGCAGCCGCCGGACCGCCACGCCGCCCTCCTCGCATGGGTCTGGTGCGCCCGCGCCCGCGCCTCCAACCGTCGGTCCTCGCGATCGCCTTCGCCTCCGGTTCGAATCGGCGCAGGGACTACTTCCAGGCGGGCGCACGGCGGGACGAGGGCCAGCGCCCCGCCGCCCTCAGGTCGCCCCCGGGCCTCTCGCCCCGTACCCCCTCCGCGTGCGGGGCCGCCGACGCCCCCCGCAGCGCGGGGGCCGCCTGCGTCTCGCTCGCCTCCGTACCCCCGCTCTACTTTCAGCACGACGCGCGTATCCCCCCCTCCCCCCCGCCCTTTTCTCCCCCGCTGAGACCCGCGGGGGTACAGGGCCACTCCCGGACGGTGGCGGGGGCGGAGCGGATGGGGGGCGAGATCGCCCTCGTCCTCGTCGACCCGGGCTTCAAGGCGCGCGGGGGTACCGGTCCCCATCCAATCCTTCTTGCTTAGATTAGAACCCCCGCCTTTCCCCCCCGGGCCCGCCCCTTCCCCTCCGCCTTCTTACAGGGCGCAGGCGGCGACGCTGAGGCGGCAGCTGGCGGCGGGGCGCTGGGTCGTCCGCAAGGGCTGGCAGGCCCTCCGCCGCCACCGCCAGTACCAGGCGAGCTCGGGCCGCCTCCCGCTCGGGCCCAGCGCCCGGCCAGCGCCAGCTCAGATCGCTCAGATAGTGTACCTGGCGGCGGGGGAGGGCGGAGCGGCGCCGCTGCTGATGGGCGCCGAGGAGCGCCTCGCCTCGCGCCGCCTGGACAGCACCCGCATCCCCGCGACCACCGGCCACTGGCTCCCGCCGCAGTGAGTGGGCCGTGGGCAGCAGTTGCAATGCATATGTATGCGATTCCTCGAGCGATTGAGGTGGCTACAATGCGATCGAAGCTGAAGGCGCCGCCCCGCCCCCACCGGCCCCCGGCGCTAGCCAGCCAGCCGGCCACAGTCGGGACCCCCCCCCCGCCCGCCCGGGCCTCGCTCCGTCTGGAATCTCGAATCACGCCCGACACCGAGTGAGGCGCGGGGCCGGGGGTAGGCAGGGGCCGGGGGTAGGCAGGGGCAGGGCGGGGCCCGCGCCCCCCCCCCCCCCCCCCGATCGATGAGGCGGCCGATCTCCAATGTATTCCAGAGAGAAAGGAGACAAGCGGGAGAGGCGAGCAAGAGGCAGGGCGGCTCGCGAGACTCTGATGAGCTCGACTCGGCGACAGGCGCGCGGCGCGCGCGTGCAAGTCAAGGCGCCGGGCGCCGGGCGGCGGGCCATGTTCATGAGCGATTTATATAATTATATTGTGAACGCGATCCGCTAAGTTCGTATACGTATAGTCCCCGCGGCCTACAGCTCCTTGTCGGAGGCGTCAAGAGCCTGCGCGCCCGCGGGGGATCGAATCGCGCGCGCGTGCGTGCAGGGAAGGCCTAGGCCGGTCGCGAGGGCGCACCTCGGCCTGGAGGAGGAGCTCGTCGGCGTCGGCCTCGAGCAGCTCCGCCTCGCCGCCCGCGGCCGCCTCGAAGAGCCCGTCGGGCAGGCCGGCCGCGGCCTCCGAGTCAGGCTCCGAGCCGTCGAAGGCGGCGACGGAGGCGGCGTCCGCGAGGTCCTGCTCCGTCATCTTCTGGGTCTCATCGTCCTGCGCCGGGCGTCAGTTAACCGTTTCGGGTTAAAGTTTAATTTGGTCATCGCATCATGCATATGATCGATACGTATCACCTGCTGGCGCCTTTTCGGAGCAAATTGCTTGTTGGGACCCTTGGGCATGGTTGATCGATAACGCGAGCTCGAGATGCCGAATCGATGCGACGAGCTGCTTTTTCCAGAGCCCTTGTACCCGGTCCGGCGGCCGGCCCCCGGCTGAGGGCCCTGATCGACGTCGGACGATTCGACGTCGACTGTTCGGTGTTCAATTATTTTTTATTTTTTTGTTCCGTTCATGATCATGCATATGATCATATGCATGCCAGGATGATCAGCTAGCTTGCATATCGGTACAATGAATCCCTTGATGCACATGGCATAGCGCCGAGAACTTCTGCAGCGGCGCCAGGCTCCCGCCAGCCCTATATAGCTAGGCCTTAAGCCTATAATCAAGCTTCTCCCGCGCGCGCGAACTCGAGTCGGCCTGGAGCAGGCCAGGAGTTCGCGATCGTCGACGTCAGCGCCGGCGTCGGCCTAGCTCCCGGGTCCGCCTCGAGCTCGCCGCCCGGGGCCCGCGGCCGCCGGCGCCGCGAATTCGAAGAGGCTGTTGATCATGAGCGCGCCGTTAACGTTTTTGCTCAGAATCATTGAATCGATATCCCCGCCCCCGGCCCCCTCCTCCGGATCCGCCTTACGACAATGAAGGCGCATGCGCAGGCGGCGACGCTGAGGCGGCAGCTGGCGGCGGGGCGCTGGGTCGTCCGCAAGGGCTGGCAGGCCCTCCGCCGCCACCCCCAGTACCAGGTCCGCTCAGATCAGGCTCAGGTACCGTAGTACCAGGTACCAGGGCAGCCGGGGCCCCTCGGCGGATGAGGCGGCCGATCGCGCGATCTCAGAGTCTGCAATGAATTCCAGAGAATTCGAAAGGAGACAAGCAGGAGAGACGAGACGCGAGGCGGCTCGCGAGAGACGTAAGGCGCCGACGGCGAGACGATGAAGGAGGAGCTCGAGGTCATGAATGATCGTGATCCACTTCTCGCGAGTACTAGTACCAGTCCGGTCGCGGCCGCGCGCGTTCCCGCGGCCTACAGCTCCTTGTCGGAAGCGTAGAGGGCCTGCGCGGGGTAATGTTCGTGACGGGTAAGGATCGGGATATCATATCGCGCGTCCGGGGAAGCTGAAGGCCGGTCCGACGGTCGCGAGGGCGCACCTCGGCCTGGAGGAGGAGCTCGTCGGCGTCGGCCTCGAGCAGCTCCGCCTCGCCGCCCGCCGCGAAGAGCCCGTCGGGGAGTGCCGGGGCGGCCTCCGCGCCGTCGAAGGCGGCGACGAGGGCGGCGTCCGCGCGGTCCTGCTCCGTCAGCTCCTGGGTCTCATCGTCCTGCTGCGCATGCCGCGGTCTCATGGCCGCGCGGTCCTGCGTCGTCTGCCTCACGGTCTCACGGAATTCCGCCACCTGCCGCGCACCGTGGCACGCGTCAGTTCACCGTCGACGTCTCGGCTTGAAGCTTGATCGTCACGGCGCCGGCGTGCACGTGATCATTATCCGATCACATGCATGCCTCACCTTCTGCGCGCGCGCTCATGTTGGAGGCTCTTTTGGGCGGCGGCGGCATGGTTGATCGTTGTCGATGCGCAAAGCTGGATTCTCCGCGAAGCTGCTGATGTGAAGCTTGCGAGGAGCTTCGCAAGCTTGCAACCTCTCAGGCTCGACTGGTACTCTGCATGTACCCCTGGCTGTTCGGTGTTACGAATTCAAACACGAGTATTAACTCCGAAGTTCAAGTGACGTGCACGTGCACATGTACATGTATATGCATATATATTTATATTCAATGATTCATGATCAGAGCCCCACCTGCAGGCTGACCGAGGCCTATAGCTAGGTCAGGCTAGCTCTAGATCTGTACCGCTTTGTTTTCATAATCTTAAGCTTCAAGCACTGAATTCGAAACACCGATCGAAGGCACAGATTTTAGAGAACCGGCCTCCCCCGAAATTCCTCGGCCCGACCCGTCCTCCCCGGCTCTGAGCCCCGCCCCGCCCCCGCCGGCGCCAGCGCATGGCCACGGCTGCTTTTCACTCCGTCTCGATTCTCGAATCACGCCCGAAACCGAGCGAGGCGCGGGGGTAGCCGGGGGCGCGCGCGGCCGCGGCCTCGCGGCTCGGCCCGGGCCGGGCGCCCGGGCCCGGGGCCCCTACTCCTTGCGGGCGGCGGAGAGTGCCTTCTTCCTGAGGGCCTCCTCCCGGTCCTGGCCGGCCCCGGGGGGCGGGGGCGAGCCGCCGGCCGAGCTCGAGCTGTCCGACCCGCGCCGCTTCGAAGTCGCTTCCTTCTTCTTCTTCTCCTCGTCCTTCTTGCGGGGGCTCCCGCTGCGCGAGCGGCTCCGCGACGCCGAGCGCGAGGCCCGCCGGCCCTTCTTCTTGCGGTCCCGGTCGCTCTCGCTCGACGAGCTGCGCCCGCGCCGCCGGTCCCGCCCGCCTGCGTGGCGCGCCGCGGCGCGCGAGAGTGAGCGGAGGCCCTCCGAGGGTTCGGGGCAGAGCGGGCCGGGCACCGTCGCGCGAGCCTCGGTCGTCGCGGGAGCGGTCCCGCGGCTTGGGCGGGCTCCGGCGGCTGCCCGGGGCGAAGTGGGCCGGGGCGAGAGCGAACGAGCGGGAGGCGCGGGGCGCGGCATGGCGGACCCGTCGCGATCCCGATCGCGGTCGTCGCGGCGGGGCGGGGAGCGGCGCCGATCCCGATCGCGGCTCCGGGAGCGGCTGCGTCGCCTCCTGCTCAGATCAGGTCAGATCGGATCGGATCGGATCGGATCGGATCGGATCCGGGAGGGCGCGCACCGCCGGTCGTCGTCCCTGTCGTCGCGTCTCCTGTCCCGGTCACGGTCCAGCCCCCGGTCCCGATCGCGGTCCCGGTCTCCGCCACGCCTGAAGCGCGCTGCTCGGCGCGGGCGGGCGGCGCGCCGGGCGGGGGCGGGAGGGATCGCTCACGCGTCGCGACCGCCCGAGTCGCGGGGGTCCTAGCGAGGGGGAGGCGGTGAGAGGCGGGCGTGGGGCGGGGCGGAGAAAAGGATCCTCGGAAGGCCGCTAAGGGCGCTGGAGGGGAAGCGGCTGGCGGGCGGGCGGGAGGGGGCGGCGGCGGCGGCGAGGAGGGTTTGAGAGGGCACGCGGGGCGGAGCCGCAACCTGGCCAAGCCACGGGACGGAATGAGTGTGGGTCGGGGAGGGAGGGGGGCCGCCGGACGGCGGCGAGGAACGGAAACGGGGGTACGTCCGGCCCTCATCCGACCTGATCGACGGGTGCTGCAATTCGAGCGGATCCGACTGTCAAGCTAGTGGGCGTGACGGGAGCAAGTGAGTTCCAGTGCCGCGGCGGCGGGCGCATGGCGGAGTACAAGGACAGGTCATCCCGAAGCTACCGAAGGGGTCTAGAAAGAACGCCTATCCGTTTTCCAACGCACCTCCTGCTTCACGGCGGCGGGCGGCGGCCCGGCTGCCCTCTTCTCGGCGAGCCGCGCCTCTGTTTCTTCCTTCCGCTTTGCGAGCTCCGCCTGCACGCGTTCCTGCTCGGCCTGCGGGTGGCGGGTCAGCGCGATTGCGGGCTCGCTGCGAGCGGAAAGAAAGGCGTGCCTGCTTCTGCTTGATCTGCTGCTTCATCTCCTCGAGGAACTCGACGGGGATGCCCGAGTCGGACTTCTGAGCGCTGACGAGCAGTGTCCAGAGCTCCTTCATGAACGCCGGCGTGTTCTTCTCGAGGAAGCCCGTGATGTTGATCTGCATGACCTTCGGGTCCGGGAACTGCGGGGCGGCTTTCAGGGCGAGCCGAGGGGACGCTCGCGGGCGCGGACCCACCTGGTTGTTCTCGAGCTGGGCGAAGACGAAGTTGATCACGACCTCGTCTTCGAACTGGAGCATTTCCGTGACCTTCCTCACGATCCAAGGCTTGATGACATCGAGCTTCACCTGCCGGGCGCGATGGATCGTGAGCAGTGTACGAGCGCGTCCTGCATCCGCATTCCACGCCGGACCTTCTTCATGTTGACCTGCGGGGCGGGGAGACCATCAGACCAAGCTGAAAAGTAGCGGGACCCGAGCGGGCGGCAGCCCGTGGTGGAAAACGTAGCTTAGAATGCTAGCAAGCGATCGGACGGAGCGCTCTTCCCGCAGCCCCATCGCTCCCGCGGGCCGCGCCCGCGAGCACGTCGCGGCGCACCTTCGTGCTGAAGTTCTCCGGAAACTTTGTGCTTGCGACGAGCTTCTTCATCTGCGACGCGCGAACCGCGTCTGTCAGGGTGCGGTCGGGCAAGGGGCGGGGCGCGCTCGGGAGGTGGGGCACGCCTTGTCGCTGAAGCGGTTGTCTTGGTCCTGCGCCGTGCCGCGGAAGAAGCCGCCGCCTTCCGCCATCTTTGCGTGGGGGTACGAGTGGTGGGCCCAGCCGGGTACACCCAGACTAGGAGTAAGCGAGAAATCCTGATAACACCATGCGTTTCGAGGCCGCCGCGCCGGCCCGATCGGATGTCGGCCACCAGCCTGTCCAGAACAACACATCAGCCCGCAGCTTGCTCAACCGGGCTGCGCCCCCAACGCGGTGCCGAGCTCCAGGCTGCCATTGCACTGGCTTCGTGTGGGACCCCGTGAATGCCGGTGCGCCGCGTCGGGGAATAGCAGATAGAGATCATAGGCGCTGTTGGGAGCCCCGGAGCGGGTGACAGCGGCCATTATGGGTGACCGCACGCCCTGTCTGCAACCTTGCTGACCCGAGCTTTTCGCGCCGCCGAGCAGTTCAGCACTACGCCAACCTCACGTGGGCGAATGTAAGGTTCGTTTAGCTGCGTCTGCCGCGGCGGAGCCGGCGAAAGTGCCATCGCGGCCATACGATCGTTCCAACCGCGCGGGCGGCTGATCGACCACTTGCCGTCGCAGGGGCGTCGAGAAGCGTGTCTGGCACGTACACGAAGATCATGAGGAAAATAACAAGAACAGTACCGCATTCCGGAACTGCACGTGCCACCACCACTACTCGATGCACAAGGGAATGGCGGTGGTCCCGGTTGTGAAGGACGCTGTCCACATCTGAGGAGCGTCCAAACTTTCTTTCCAAGCCATATAGTGCTGGCTTACCTGTAATTTTCGCCGTGTGCTCACGGACTTTTGGCGTACGTTCCCCTTGGGGAGTTTTGTGAGGGCTTCGCCGCTATCTTTGCTCTGGCTTTCCCTCTCTGTCGCCACTAGCTGGGCCCAGAGCTCTGTACAATAGCTGCTCATTTGGTAGGGTTTGCAGATCGGCTTCATCTTCATATGACACAGTGTGCAGTCGCTTGATTGCTCTTAGCTTGTTAGGCCCTCGATCGGATACTCGTATACATACTTGCTCATTTCGCATGAGGGTAGTGAGTGTGCTAACAGTGCAGCGTTTTGACATTCGACTTCCAATTCACAATCTCTTTTTTTAGCTTGGTATTGTAGGTAAAGTAGTTCATGGGTTTGTCAATCGATCATAGTTGATCCTATTCACCAATGCTCCGAGGGCCCCTCCTGACCCATGATCATCTAATCATCAGTACGGGTTGATCATGCATGTGCTAGGCCCTGAGGCAGCCCGCCGGCCGGTCCACCTGCAGATGGAAGCGAGCCTGCCCCGAGGCCAGATTGGAAGTCAACATAGGGGCTTGCCAGTTGCACTCAGTGACTGCAGATTTGTCCAAGCTCTAAATGATCATGACAGCTACGGCGGGGCCCGCGGGCTCGGGTGCAGGGCGCCGGGGGGCGGCGGGGCAGCGGCAGCGGGCGAGCCGGAGGGGGCGGGCGAGGGCGGAAGCGGGGGCGGACTGGCGGTGTCACCCGGCGCGGCGCCGGCGCCGGGGGCGTCCGCGGGGGGCGGGCTCAGCTCGTCGCCCGGGGGTACGGAGCTGGAGGTGGAGAGGGACCGGGCCCGGGTACCGGCGTCCTTCACGCTGATCTTGGTCCACGTGTGCGTCCGCGCCAGCGGCGGTCGCACGGGGGCGGAGGCAGAGGCCAGAACCGAGGGGGAGGCGGGGAGGGCCGGGGAGATGGAGAAGGGGGCCGGGGCGGGGGAGAGGAGCTGGTGGGGTACGGCGAAGGATCGCTGGAGGTCCAGCAGGCGGGAAACGAGGGATCGGGGCGCGTCCGGGGGCTCAGGGGGCGGCCCGGGCCCCGAGGCGCGCCCCGGGGCGTGGTGGGGCAGCTGCTGCCGGCGGGCGAGGACGAGGAGGAAGAGCAGGTCGGCCGAGAGCAGCTCGTGCGCCTCTCCGAAGAGCCGCATGCTCCGCTCCTGCAGGTCGCACAGCGCCAGCGAGAACTCGCGCCGGGAGCTCGAGGGGCCCGGCGCCTCCGCCGTGATCACGGAGAGCGAGGAGCGCGGCGTGACGGGGTACGGGAGGCACTGGCCCAGGTACCGCGCCGCCACCTGCCCGCAGATAGATTCAAATTTGAATTCGAAATTTTGAATGCGGAGGGATTGGAGCGCACCTCGACCACGTGTGCTATCTTCGCGTACGCGGCCGAGACGCGCGGCAGCGCGATCTCCAGGTCTGAGCGCGCGGAGAAAGAGGAGGTTACGCCGCGCCCGGCCCCGGAGAAGGGCGGGGGCGAGCTCAAGGGGCACCGGCGTATTCGCGGACGTCGCTCGTGTCGGGGAGCACGAGGTCGGCCTCGCCAAGCAGGCGGATGCCGGGAATCTCCCGCCCGTTCGAGCACCGCAGCGTCAGCTTGTGCACGTCCGCGACCTCGAAGAGAGACGCCAGCAGCGCCCTGCAGCACTCGCGCGCCCTGTCCCTCTGCGCCCCGCCGCCGCTGCCGTCGGCCGCCGCGGCCTCGGGCGCCCCGGATCGGCTGGAGCCTTTGCCGGGGCGAGGGATCACCTGGAAGTCGAAGGCGTAGCGCGAGGATTTGATGTCGGGCTCGTAGCGCTCGCGGGCCGCCCGCAGCTGCAGCCTTAGCTGCTCGTGCCCCCTCAGGAGCTCCTCCCGCCGTTCTTGCAGCTTCTTCTTCCGCTCACTGCTGCGCTGCCGCTCTGCGGGCCCTTGAGCGGATCTGCCCCGCAAAGGCGGCGCATGGTACCTACCAGAAGACAGCACTTCGATGGTCTGCTCGACGAGTTGCGTGAGTGCGCAGATGTGGTCGGGTGTCCGCTTGCGCTCGCCCTCCTGTTCCACCAGTCGCTCCTGCCGCCGCAGCGCTGCTTCCAGCTGCAACTGCACGGCAGCCTTCTCTCTCAAGCGTTCGACGAGCTCGCGCCGCCGTGCTGCGATGCTGCGGGGGCAGATCAGATGACCCGCGTGTGACGGTGCCTCTCGTTGACGCGGCGTGCCCCACGTCGGCCGGGAAATGGCGCGTACCTGCCGCGCACGCAATGTACGCACACGAAGCGGTCACCGCGGCGGGCTGGGCCGCATGCGCCGCAGTCCATGCGAGGGCGCCGGGGCCGCCGCCGCCCCGCCGCGAATCGGCCGCGGCAAAGCTCCCGATCTGCTTGGGATGCTCGTTCGCGGCCGGCGAGAGGAGCCAGGCGAGGGCCGAGGGGCGCCGCCGGGTACGCGCGTCGGAGCTAGTGCTTGATCCGGACAAAAAAAAATTGATTTAATTACTCAAAAAACTACTATATATCTTTATAGAATATAATCTATATAATCTATTTAATATTAAGCCGGGTACGGGCACGAACGAGCCCACCCGTGTACCCGCCGCCGAGGGGGGTAGTCAGCAGGGAACCCGGGTGCGTGACCTCGGGCGGCGGCCAGTGCGGGGCCTAGCGATGCGGAGCGGCCGCTGAACAGCGCATGGCATCTTGGAGCCCTATTAGAGCTTTCGGGAAGCGTCGCAGCCCGCGCTCGCGACCAGCCACCGGCCGCCGATCCCGCCGCCCTCCATAGCTTTAGATCGGGCTGGATCAGGCTTGCGGAGCGAGCGGGATGCGCGTGCCTAGTCGGGGGCGGGGCACGGCGGGCTCGCCCGCCTCTCTCGGATCGGGCCGCTCATCGCTCTGTCGCTGCGCAGGGGGAAGATGCCGAAGCACAACAACATCATACCCAATGCCCATTTCCGCAAGGATTGGCAGCGGCGTGTGAAGACCTGGTTCGACCAGGCGTCCCGCAAGAAGCGCAGGAGGGTCGCTCGCCAGCTCAAGGCGAAGCTCGTCGCGCCCCGCCCGGTGGCCGGTGCTCTGCGCCCCATCGTGCACCCGCAGACGAACAAGTACAACTTCAAGACCCGTCTCGGCCGCGGCTTCACCTTCGATGAGCTGAAGGTGCGCGATACGCCGACCGCCCTGGATTGCTCGCGCAGCCCCTTACGCGCGTGCTCGTGCGCTCGTTTCGCCTTTCTCTTTGAGCAGGAGGCTGGCATCAACAAGAAGCTTGCCACCACCATCGGCATCTGCGTTGACCACCGCCGGAAGAACCGCTCGACCGAGTCCCTCCAGGCCAACGTGCAGCGCCTGAAGGAGTACAAGGCCAAGCTTGTGCTCATCCCGCGCAACACCAAGAAGCCCAAGAAGGGCGACGCCTCGGCGGACGAGGTGTCGAAGGCGTCTCAGCTCAAGGCCGCCACCATCATGCCGATCGTGCGCAAGTCGGTCAAGGCCGAGACTCGCAAGATCAAGGTGCGGCGCTGCGCAAGAGCTTGCGCTTCCGCTGCGGGGCGCCCGCTGACGTTGCTGCTGTGCGCCGTGCCCCTCAGGCCGAGGAGAAGGCCGTCAAGGTCTACGAGAAGCTGCGCCGTGCCCGCTCCGACGCCCGCCTCGTCGGCATCCGCAAGAAGCGTGCCGAGGCCAAGGCCAAGGAGGAGGAGGAGAAGAAGAAGTAAACTCCCCGTTCGGTCTCGCGTTGTGCTCTCGAGCCCCTTCAGACACGCGGTGTATGAATTGTCAACCCCTGCTCTTTCACGTCTCGCGTGCACGTGCGTAAGCGAGGCCCGGGGGGCTGTCCCACAGACGTGCCCGCGGGCTAGACCTTCGGCCGGCTGCTAGGCCGCGCGCGGCGCAGCGGGCTGTGCAGCGCTCTCGCGGGAGGGACATGCACCGGCTACGATTCGAGGACAACGCTAAAGACCCATCCTTGCGGGGCGGGGTTCACAGAGATAACGGGGGCGGTGCCCAACGCTGTCACGCTCCGCGGGAGCGCTTCAAAGGGCTTGGGCTGCGCAGGGTACGCGTGTGAGGGCTCGCGATTGGGCGATCGCGGCCGGAGGGGTACGGGCGTACCTGGTGAAGGAGGGTGGGGTTCGGGGGCGGGGGCGGGAAGCCGAGGGCGCCCGTACCCCACGAGAGGAGCTCCCCGCGGCCTGCGGCGGGCTCGTTCAGGGGGGTACGCGAAGGCAGGGACGGGAGGGGGCGCTGGGAGGTACCTGCGATGATCGCGAACGAAGCGAAGTCCGCTGCGGCGATCTCGGAGACTACCCCCCTGTCGCGGAGCTGCTCAATCTCGGTGAAGGTGGTCCGCTGCCGCGTGTCCCCCAGGCCCAGCTGCCCGTAGTTGTTCAGCCCCGAGGCCAGCGTCTCGAAGCCTGCGCGAGCCCCTTCGTCGGCCGGCCGCCCCGACCGCGGCCGGCAGGTTTAGCTCGAGGGCGCCCGACGGACCCGTGCTGACGAGCGTGTGGCCGTACCCCGCCGCGATCTTCTTGACGTGCTTCTCCCGGAGCGACTCGACCTGCATGCACCCGGCCGGCCGCGCGTCAGCGCGGCAAGCGGGGTCCGCGAGGCTGGGCCGGCGCGCCTGCACGGGGGCCGCGAGGGACTTGTGGTTGGCTTGCCCCAGAGCCCCCGATCCGCCCCAGCCGAACGTGAAGACCCCGCCGTCGTCTGCCTTTCCGTCAGATAAACCTCTCTTAGAGTTAGTTTGTAGCACGAAGTCTTAGAGAAAGTTGATAGATACAACCTCTCTTAAAGTTTATAGTCTCTTAGGTACAACATCTCTTTAAAATTTTTGCAGGAAGCTTCGAACTAAAGCGCACCGGCGAGGAGTACGGTGTGGTAGGCGCCGCAGGCGACCCCGACGATGCGGCGCTTGGCCCGCCAGAGGGAGAGCACGCAGCGGAAGTTCATCTGAGGCTGCTTCTCCCCCCCCGGCTGCGTCTTCCGCAGCGGCCCGACGCCCAGCTGGCCCCAGCTGCTGCTGCCCGCCGCGTACACCTCACCCCGCTCTGCGGAGGCGGGAGCGGGAGCGTCAGCGTTGGCGGCTGCGTTGGCTGGCGGGGGGTACCGTTGACGAGGACTGTGTGGTCCACGCCGCACGAGACCTTCGCCACCTTCCCGAAGGCCCTCCTCTCCACCAGCTGCGGGAAGCTCTTGCCTGCAGAAACGCGTGAGCTCGGAGCCGAGGAGGGTGAGGGGCCTCGCCGCCCCCGGAGCGGGACGCACCGCGGATGCCGCCGAGGCCGAGGCTGCCTTTGTCGCCCATGCCCCTGCGCACGGAGCGTGAGCGGCGCGCCCCAGTGGCGCGTGGCGCGGGCGGCGAGATCCGCACCAAGTGTAGAGAAGCCCATTCTCCGTCACCACGGCGGCGTGCGTCGAGCTCGTCGAGATCTGGGCGATGCGCTCAAACTCCAGCATGCGCTCCTGCAGCATGCCCTCCTCGCTCGCCTCTTCGTAGAAGAGCGCGCCGTCCTCGGCCAGCGCTAACCTACAATAGAGGTCAACGGGTCCCGCGGCGGACGGCGCCGCAGCACGCTGCTGATGAGCGACACGAACCTCCAGAGCGGTCCGCCAGAGACCTTGACGGTGTGCCCTGTTGGCAGGCTGTGTCTATGCACGTTGCCGAGCTCGTCGAAGATGAGCGCTTGCGGCATCGCAGTTGATTCAGGCACGGTCCCACAGCTTAGCTAGACCTACTGGAAACCGCTGCCGACTGCCGCCGACCTCCGGACCGAATTCCACCAAAAGCTGCGCCTGGCTGCGCTTGACGTAGCACAAGCCCTCCTTAAGATGCTTCCTTATCCTCTGCGTTGCGTCCTAGGCGCCGTCGAGGTCCTGTGCAGGTTTCTGTGCTGCTGGGTGGTTATGCGCCGTACCCCAAAGAAGAAAAATGCAGACGACCCGCCCATCGCTGCAGACCGGCTTCCACGGCGCGGTGCGCACTCAGAGTGAGAGCCGGAGACGCGCGCGCAGGCCGATCCGCGACGTCTCTGTTACTGCGCCGCTTTCATTTCTCGCGCCCCTCGCGCACTCTGTTTCACCGCTTCCGACTTCGCAGCCCCAGCTGCAGTCCGGCATATTCACGATCCAAGTCCCGGACAATCTGGAGGACGGCCAAGGTGCGAGTTCACCCGTGAATCCGCATCGCCGGCTGATCCGGCGCAACTCGTGCGCAGTCGCACGGATCGTGTATGACGGCCTCCGAGCATGGCGTCAGCGCATCGGGAGCTCGGCAATGGCCCGCGGGAGCGAGGCCGTGCACGTTCATATTCCAGGTGGAGCTCTCTCGTCACCCGAGCGCGCTGCATGTCTGACGCCCTGCGATCAGACTGGCTGAGCGACGATGAGGCGGAGGCGTACATCCTCGACGAAGTGCCCGCTTTCTCTCTGCAGCGCGCCCCGGCCACTCAATCGGAGTCCAACAACGTCGCGCAGCTCCGCCGCCGCTACTCGGAGCAGAACCTCGGGTCGGTGGGAAGCGCGGTGGTCGAGGCTGGCGGTGGTGACTTTCGCGTCGCCATCCCGCCGACTATGGGAGACGTGGACGCCGTGGACTACGTGGTCCGCATTCGGAGCCGTTCATGCATGCTCTTTTTGGCTTGAAACGGCTTGCAGATGACTCTGTACGACCGCTGGCGCCAGGGCGTCCTCGCCGCATCGCAGGAGAAGGTTACCGCGACCCCTGATCTGGCTTTTTGAACCTGCATGCGATCGATTCCGGCAGCACTCGCTCGCGGAGGTCCTCACGGCGACGCCGGCCCGCTCGGCGCGCCTGGGGCAGGAGGTTCGCGCACGCTACGGGCCCATCGTCGGTGCGCCTCTCACTTGCCGCTCAACACGGCCTCCTACTAACACGCGCGCGCAGAGGTCGAGGGCGAGGGCAAGAACACAAGCGTTGGGCCGCGCGACAACGAAGCCTTCCGCATCGGTGCGTGCGCCTGCGCCCGCGCCCGCGCCGTTCGTCCGCCAGAACCCAGCGCGAGGTGAACGCGCTGCCCGCAGTGATTCCGCACGGGATGAGCCACGCGGACGCGACGACGTACGTGTACCAGGAGCTCCAGCGCCGCCGCCACGGCGGACTCCTCCGCGGCGTGCGCACTCCTTGGCTTCAAATTTGATCCGAGAATTTGATCCGGATCAAATTTTCTGAATCTCGCGCAGTCCGTGGAGGAGGAGTGCGTGGGCAGCGTGACGGTGCCGGAGGGGATGAGCAACGAGTACGCCGCCAAGAAGGTTGCGGACCAGCTCGCCACGGGCCACCGCCCCCAGGCCCGCCCCGCCCCGCCCCTCGCCCCTCCAGGTCTTCTAGGTCCCGCTCCCTGCCGCCCGCGAGCCGATCGCGAGCCCCGCGCAGTGAGCGGATCCGGAGCGCACGAGCACTGGCACTGGCGCGGCTCGGTGCACGCAGTGTAGGCAGCTGCATGCGCAGTCTGCGTATGCAGGCGGTCGTGTGGGGCGAATGCATGTAATTAATGCACGGCTGAAGCTTGAGCTTCGGAGGCGAGGCGAGGTCGAAGGAGGGAGAAGGGCGAGGTAGCGGAGCGACTTATAAAGTAGGACTTAAGCTTAAGCTACGCGACTGGGGGCGCCCGGCCGCCGTGGGCGGCCGCTGCGGACACCCGCGCGGGGGCGTGCGAGAGGATCGCCTCCCGGACGCCGCCCGTCGCCACCTGCAGCGGCGTCTGCTCCTCCTGCGCTCCGCCTCAGCCGAAGGCGCGGCGCGGGGATCCAAAGAGGCCGGCGGGGCGGGGGTACCTTGTTCTCCGCGTCCAGCGGCGCCCCGTGCTCGGCCAGGACCCCCGCGACCTGCGCGTGGCCCTCCTGCGCCGCGATGTGCAAGGGCGTGTTTCCTGCGTGCGCACGCGCTCAGCGGCCGCGCCGGTGCGGCCGAGGAAGCGGCGGGCGCACCCTCGCCGTCCTGCGCCGCCACTTTCGCGCCGGCCTCCAGCAGCTGCAGGCGGCGCGCGATCAGGCCGGGCGTGCGCGCGCCCCGCGGAGGGCGGCCGCCTCACCCTCTGAACGATCTCGACGTTCCCCCGCGCGGTCGCTGCGACGCGGGCGCGCGAAGCGGTGCGGAGTGAGTTTGGCGAGCGGGCGCGCGCCGGGCGGGCGGACCCCTGTGAAGCGGAGTGGAGCGGTTGATGCGGTCAGGCAGGTTAACGAGCTTGGCGTCCGGGTTCCTCTCCAGGATGGCCCGAACGACGCCCAGGTGCCCTGTCCAAGTCCACGACGCCTCAGAACCAAACTAGACGGGAGGGCGCTGGCGCAGCGCAGCGCGGACCCTTGGACGCGGCGACAGAGAGGCAGGATTGCTGGTTCTCGTTCACAGCCTCGACCTTGGCGCCGTTCGCTAGCAACATCTCCACAATGTCCAAACGCCCGGCCGCACTGGCTGAGATCAGCGGCGTCCACGCGCTCTCGTCGCTCGTGTTCTGCGAGCGTGCCTCAGCACGAGCGGGCGCATCCGCTCGCTCTCTCAACGCATATGCGTACGCTCACCTCGGACGCGCCGCGTTCAAGGAGGAACCGCACGACCAGCGTGTGTCCCTGCGCGGCAGCCCAATGCTGCGGCACGCTCGGCTACAGAGCCGCAGCGCGTGCATGCGTGTCGCGGGCCGCACCAAGCAAGTTCGCCCATCCTCGTCCCGCACGTCCAAATCCTGACCGCGCGCGTCGCCGACTGCCTCCCTGAGCGCTTCTAGCTTGCCCGCCTGCGCCGCCTCGAACGCCGGCTTCTTCTGCAGACTCATTTTGCACGTCCAGGTCCAGCGTACCCCAACCACGATCGCTCCCCCGACCTCCGAGTTCGACGTGGAAGAGCCTGAGCGCTCGTCGTCCCGCGCGCGAACGCGAAGTCGGTGCGGCGCTCCTCAATCCCATCAACACGTCCTGAGCCTCTGCTAGCTGCGCCCTCTTTGAATCTCACCCAACGGTCCGCATCGCGTCAAGGCTGCAAGGTACACGCTCCCGGAGCTTCAGGTGGGTCGAGAGCAGGCTGCATTTGCAACGGATAAGTCTGTAGGTGCACGAATCCCGACCGGACGCGCCTTGGCGCCGCGCTCCCGCCGCCCTGAGCGCTCTTTGCCGGCGCAGCACGAGGACCGGAGCTGTCGCGCTCTGGCAACGGTCGTGCAGATCAATAAGTGATTCTTCCGGGCTGCCCCTGGCCCTGCGACATCGTGCCGTATCGGAGACGCGCGACGGTTGCGCGAGTAAGCAATGTCGGCCATCCCAGTCGGCAATCCGGCGGAAGCCCGATCAACGGGGACGATGTGGGCTCTTTCAAGGTCCGCGGCGGCGCCTGCGCGGCTTGAATCCTCGAAGGAGCGCCGCTGGAGCTCACCGCGTCGCGCGGCTGCAGGCGATGGCGGCCGCGTTGATCTTCGGGATCATATTCTTCGTTATTAGTCTCCTATGGGTCATTGGGATGTGCTTTTTCCGGTGCGCAGACGCGGCGAGGCTCTCCCTCGCCCCCGCCCGCCGCCCACGCCGCCGCAGCTTCGTCTGCGGGTGCTGCGGGGGGCGCAAGAAAATGAGCAAGAAGACAGTTAAGCCCTCGAGGCGCGAGAAGATCTTCTGGAGGTATGTACCCCCGCTGGCCCCCGCTTCCGCCCCCTCCCCAACCCCCCCCCCCCCCCTCTCCCCCCCCAGGGTCTTCCTCGCCTTGAGCGCTATTGGCCTCATCGGCGGCGGCCTCGCGGGGCTCGGTGAGGGCGTAGCCCCCTGCGCCCCTCGCTTTTGCCTTGAACCGCCCCGCAGCGGGCCTCGGCATCCTCCGCAACGAGATCAACCGTGGCCTTGACCTCATGCAGTGCGCCCGCGTACCCCCTTCCTCGCCTTACGAGCGAGCGAGCGAACTGTACCCCCAGGACCTTCCAGGACACGGGCGCGGCCGTCGCGCCCGTCGCGCGCTCTACCCCCGCCGACAACGACGCCCTGCGCTACCTCCGGGACCGCGTGCGCCGAAAAAAGCCCATCGCGTACCCCCGTCCCGCCGACGAGCTTTCCCCCCCCCCCTGCGCAGGCCGTACAGCTGGCGGAGAGCGTACGGGACGCGTTCCCGAGCGACGCGAGGCCGAGCCGCATCAAGGACGACAACGTCAGCGGCGTCCTGAAGGCACTGTACGCCCCGGCGACTCTTCCCCCCCCCCCCCGCAAGTTCTAAACGAGAGCGCTGTACCCAGGACGGTCCTGGCTGTGTTCTTCTTCGTCTTCGCTCTCATCGGGGCGGCGCTCGGGATCTGGGGCGCCATCCGCCCGGGACCCGGCATCATGCGCACGTGCGCACGCGTACCCCCCCTTCCGCCGCCCTCCTCCCCTTCTTGAACCCGTACCCCAGGTATGTCCTGGTCTCGTCCATCTTCGTCGCGTGGCTGTTCCTCCTATTCGCCGCTTTGTCCGTCGGGAACACGGCGGGCTCCACGGTGCGGTACCCCCCTTCCACTCCTCCCCCCTCCTTCTCCGTCCGCTAAGTCTGCTCGAAGGCCTGTGAGATTCCGGGATGGATCGAGGGCCGCGACGCGATCAAGGCGACCTACATGTTCCAGCAGGTCCAGGTGCCCGCCGAAATCGCGTGCCCCCCAAGCATCCAGTACCCCCTCCCCTTACTCTTCGTACCCCTCCCAGCGCTGCGAGCGGGACGGCGTCTGGGCGCCTCTGTACTTCCAGCCCGGGGACGCGCAGGGCAAGCTGACGCCGGACGACGCCGGCGCCTACTGCGGGGCGTACAACCAGCCTGCCAACATCACTTCCATGTCTCTGGGCATGGACCAGGCGAGCGGCATTACTTTAAGTGTCTGTCTTTCTGCCTTGTTCTTATCTCTCACTGCAGGACGCGGCGAGCCAGGTCAGGGCCTTCCAGCTGGCCTCTGCGGACCTCGGCGCCGGCCTCCGCCAGTTCGAGAAGGAGCTGAAGGACTACCTGGGGGGCTCGGGCGGCGTCCTGGGCCGCATCGGGGGCGCGGTGGACCTCTCGTCGGTCATCAAGGGCGTGGACGAGCTGACGCAGACCCTCACCAACCAGCTCAACGACGTCTCCGGCGCCGCGTGCGGTGCGGCCCTGGCCCCACCCCGCCCTTCTAGGCCCTAGGCCCTTCTAGGATCCTGAGGAGAACTCTCGGATCTTGAACCTAAGATCCTAAAGAGATCTTTAGGATCTGAATTCCAAGATCCTTAGGAGAACTCTAGCCTAGGCCCTGGCCCCGGTCTAGTTGCGCGGCGGCCCTTGGCGTCTAGGCCCCGGCCACGCCCTTCTTCTTCTTCGTCTTCTTCTTCGACTCGGTCCGACGCGCCCCGGTCGCGCTTCCTAGGCCTAGGCGCGCTTCCTAGGCCGTTCTGCCTTAGGCATATGCCTAGAAGCCTATGCCGCTGCTCTCTCGGAAGAATCTGGTCCGACGCGATTCGATCTCCAGCGGGGGCGACGAACAACCCGGTGCTGGTGGACTGGCCGGCGGTGGCGGCGGCGGGCGGGGACCCCTACTCGGACGGCGCGGACGTCTTCGTTGTCGAGGACGCCAAGAACGCCCTCAAGTGAGCGGGCTTAGGATCTTGGGCCTAAGATCTTAGAGATATCCTAAGGATCTCCTTAGGATCTTAGAGGCCTTAGTCGTGATTCGTCGTCGAGGACGCCAAGAACGCCCTCAAGTGAGCCTGAGGCCTAAGATCTTAGAGACATCCTAAGGATCTTGGGCGAAGATATCCTCAGGATCTCCTTAGGATCTTAGAGGCCTTAGTCGTGATTCGTCGTGGAGGACGCCAAGAACGCCCTCAAGTGAGCGGGCTTGAGATCTTTGAGTTCTCCTTGGGATCTTGGGCGAAGATATCCTTAGGATCTTAGGTTTAAAGTTAGGGTCTTAGAGATCTTACGATTCCTCGTCAAGGACGCCAAGAACGCCCTCAAGTGAGCGGACCTAAGAGGTCTTGGGCTTAAGATCTCCAAGATATCGTTGGATATCTCCCTCTAGAACCCGCGAGAAGACTGGGTGGAGGACCTGGGCGTAGCAGCTCGCCCTAACAGATCGAGAAGTGCTCGCGTCCGCCCTCCCCCCCCTCCCCCCCCTCCCCGGCCTTAAGACCTAGAAGCTTGCCCTAGCAATAGGGGCCGCCCCCCCCCCCCCCCCCCCCCCCCCCCCCCATAGCTCTCAAGTGAGCCTGAGGCTTGAGATCTTAGAGATATCCTAAGGATCTTGGGCGAAGATATCCTTAGGATCTTAGGTTTAAAGTTAGGACCTTAGAGGCCTTAGTAGTTAGGACCTTAGAGGCCTTAGTCGCCCTCCCTCCTCCCTCCCTCCCTCCCTCTCGCCCCCTCTCGCTCGTTCGGCCCCCTCACGCCCTCCCCCCGCGCAGGTGCTCGGCCCCGGCGAAGGGCTCCGTCGTGCTCTTCACGAACGGGCACACGGACGCCTGGTGGTCCTTCCGCACCCAGACCTCCCTCCCCGCCGACCGTGCGCCCCGCCACCCTCCCGAAGCCACGCTCCCGGAGCTTCAGGTGGGTCGAGAGCAGGCTGCATTTGCAACGGATAAGTCTGTAGGTGCACGAATCCCGACCGGACGCGCCTTGGCGCCGCGCTCCCGCCGCCCTGAGCGCTCTTTGCCGGCGCAGCACGAGGACCGGAGCTGTCGCGCTCTGGCAACGGTCGTGCAGATCAATAAGTGATTCTTCCGGGCTGCCCCTGGCCCTGCGACATCGTGCCGTATCGGAGACGCGCGACGGTTGCGCGAGTAAGCAATGTCGGCCATCCCAGTCGGCAATCCGGCGGGAAGCCCGATCAACGGGGACGATGTGGGCTCTTTCAAGGTCCGCGGCGGCGCCTGCGCGGCTTGAATCCTCGAAGGAGCGCCGCTGGAGCTCACCGCGTCGCGCGGCTGCAGGCGATGGCGGCCGCGTTGATCTTCGGGATCATATTCTTCGTTATTAGTCTCCTATGGGTCATTGGGATGTGCTTTTTCCGGTGCGCAGACGCGGCGAGGCTCTCCCTCGCCCCCGCCCGCCGCCCACGCCGCCGCAGCTTCGTCTGCGGGTGCTGCGGGGGGCGCAAGAAAATGAGCAAGAAGACAGTTAAGCCCTCGAGGCGCGAGAAGATCTTCTGGAGGTATGTACCCCCGCTGGCCCCCGCTTCCGCCCCTCCCAACCCCCCCCCCCCCCCCTCTCCCCCCCCCAGGGTCTTCCTCGCCTTGAGCGCTATTGGCCTCATCGGCGGCGGCCTCGCGGGGCTCGGTGAGGGCGTAGCCCCCTGCGCCCCTCGCTTTTGCCTTGAACCGCCCCGCAGCGGGCCTCGGCATCCTCCGCAACGAGATCAACCGTGGCCTTGACCTCATGCAGTGCGCCCGCGTACCCCCCTTCCTCGCCCTTACGAGCGAGCGAGCGAACTGTACCCCCCAGGACCTTCCAGGACACGGGCGCGGCCGTCGCGCCCGTCGCGCGCTCTACCCCCGCCGACAACGACGCCCTGCGCTACCTCCGGGACCGCGTGCGCCGAAAAAAGCCCATCGCGTACCCCCGTCCCGCCGACGAGCTTTCCCCCCCCCCCCTGCGCAGGCCGTACAGCTGGCGGAGAGCGTACGGGACGCGTTCCCGAGCGACGCGAGGCCGAGCCGCATCAAGGACGACAACGTCAGCGGCGTCCTGAAGGCACTGTACGCCCCGGCGACTCTTCCCCCCCCCCCCCCGCAAGTTCTAAACGAGAGCGCTGTACCCCAGGACGGTCCTGGCTGTGTTCTTCTTCGTCTTCGCTCTCATCGGGGCGGCGCTCGGGATCTGGGGCGCCATCCGCCCGGGACCCGGCATCATGCGCACGTGCGCACGCGTACCCCCCCCCTTCCGCCGCCCTCCTCCCCTTCTTGAACCCGTACCCCAGGTATGTCCTGGTCTCGTCCATCTTCGTCGCGTGGCTGTTCCTCCTATTCGCCGCTTTGTCCGTCGGGAACACGGCGGGCTCCACGGTGCGGTACCCCCCTTCCACTCCTCCCCCCTCCTTCTCCGTCCGCTAAGTCTGCTCGAAGGCCTGTGAGATTCCGGGATGGATCGAGGGCCGCGACGCGATCAAGGCGACCTACATGTTCCAGCAGGTCCAGGTGCCCGCCGAAATCGCGTGCCCCCCAAGCATCCAGTACCCCCTCCCCTTACTCTTCGTACCCCTCCCAGCGCTGCGAGCGGGACGGCGTCTGGGCGCCTCTGTACTTCCAGCCCGGGGACGCGCAGGGCAAGCTGACGCCGGACGACGCCGGCGCCTACTGCGGGGCGTACAACCAGCCTGCCAACATCACTTCCATGTCTCTGGGCATGGACCAGGCGAGCGGCATTACTTTAAGTGTCTGTCTTTCTGCCTTGTTCTTATCTCTCACTGCAGGACGCGGCGAGCCAGGTCAGGGCCTTCCAGCTGGCCTCTGCGGACCTCGGCGCCGGCCTCCGCCAGTTCGAGAAGGAGCTGAAGGACTACCTGGGGGCTCGGGCGGCGTCCTGGGCCGCATCGGGGGCGCGGTGGACCTCTCGTCGGTCATCAAGGGCGTGGACGAGCTGACGCAGACCCTCACCAACCAGCTCAACGACGTCTCCGGCGCCGCGTGCGGTGCGGCCCTGGCCCCACCCCGCCCTTCTAGGCCCTAGGCCCTTCTAGGATCCTGAGGAGAACTCTCGGATCTTGAACCTAAGATCCTAAAGAGATCTTTAGGATCTGAATTCCAAGATCCTTAGGAGAACTCTAGCCTAGGCCCTGGCCCCGGTCTAGTTGCGCGGCGGCCCTTGGCGTCTAGGCCCCGGCCACGCCCTTCTTCTTCTTCGTCTTCTTCTTCGACTCGGTCCGACGCGCCCCGGTCGCGCTTCCTAGGCCTAGGCGCGCTTCCTAGGCCGTTCTGCCTTAGGCATATGCCTAGAAGCCTATGCCGCTGCTCTCTCGGAAGAATCTGGTCCGACGCGATTCGATCTCCAGCGGGGGCGACGAACAACCCGGTGCTGGTGGACTGGCCGGCGGTGGCGGCGGCGGGCGGGGACCCCTACTCGGACGGCGCGGACGTCTTCGTTGTCGAGGACGCCAAGAACGCCCTCAAGTGAGCGGGCTTAGGATCTTGGGCCTAAGATCTTAGAGATATCCTAAGGATCTCCTTAGGATCTTAGAGGCCTTAGTCGTGATTCGTCGTCGAGGACGCCAAGAACGCCCTCAAGTGAGCCTGAGGCCTAAGATCTTAGAGACATCCTAAGGATCTTGGGCGAAGATATCCTCAGGATCTCCTTAGGATCTTAGAGGCCTTAGTCGTGATTCGTCGTGGAGGACGCCAAGAACGCCCTCAAGTGAGCGGGCTTGAGATCTTTGAGTTCTCCTTGGGATCTTGGGCGAAGATATCCTTAGGATCTTAGGTTTAAAGTTAGGGTCTTAGAGATCTTACGATTCCTCGTCAAGGACGCCAAGAACGCCCTCAAGTGAGCGGACCTAAGAGGTCTTGGGCTTAAGATCTCCAAGATATCGTTGGATATCTCCCTCTAGAACCCGCGAGAAGACTGGGTGGAGGACCTGGGCGTAGCAGCTCGCCCTAACAGATCGAGAAGTGCTCGCGTCCGCCCTCCCCCCCCTCCCCCCCCTCCCCGGCCTTAAGACCTAGAAGCTTGCCCTAGCAATAGGGCCGCCCCCCCCCCCCCCCCCCCCCCCCCCCATAGCTCTCAAGTGAGCCTGAGGCTTGAGATCTTAGAGATATCCTAAGGATCTTGGGCGAAGATATCCTTAGGATCTTAGGTTTAAAGTTAGGACCTTAGAGGCCTTAGTAGTTAGGACCTTAGAGGCCTTAGTCGCCCTCCCTCCTCCCTCCCTCCCTCCCTCTCGCCCCCTCTCGCTCGTTCGGCCCCCTCACGCCCTCCCCCCGCGCAGGTGCTCGGCCCCGGCGAAGGGCTCCGTCGTGCTCTTCACGAACGGGCACACGGACGCCTGGTGGTCCTTCCGCACCCAGACCTCCCTCCCCGCCGACCGTGCGCCCCGCCACCCTCCCGAAGCCTTTAGACATTAGACATCCCTCCCCGCCGACCGTGCGCCCCGCCCATTATTAGACCCTTACATAAATTAGACCCTTTTAGACCCTTAGCCTTTAAGCCTTTAGCCTTTAAGACATCCATGAAGGCACACGGACGCCTGGCGGTCCTTTCGGACGGGGGCATCCCTGCCCCCAGACCGCGCGCCCCGCCCCGGTTTCCTTCTTCCCTTACGCCTTTAATGGGACCCCACCGGAAGGGGGCCGTCCCTCCCCGCCGACCCCGCCCGGGCCCCTTCCTCCCTGCCTTCCTGCTTTTGCTTCCTCCTTCTACGTTTTCAAAGCCTTGAGCCCTGAGCGAGCCAGCCCCTCCCCCCCCCCCTCCCCCCTTTTCTCCTTTATTCCTTCGTTGTTGACCCCTCCTTCGCATGCAGAGCGGGCGTCGGGCCTGCAGTTCAACGGCATGCTGCGCACCTTCGAGGCCAAGAACTTCCAGCAGGCGAGTACGGGGCTGAAGCCGAAAGTTCAAGCTAATAACTGAAGGACAGACTGAAAGCCGAAAGCTTAAGCCAGAGAAAACTAAGCTTAAGCTACAGCCAGAACGCACCTAACTCGATGCCAAACCTTCAGCTTACAGCTTAACCTTGGGCAATCCCAGGTGACCAACTTCGTGAGCCTGATGGTCGGCAACAAGGGCAGCCTCTCCTGCACCCAGGTGCCGCGCCGCCCAGCTCCGATTCGTTAGGCTCGGCTCATCAGAGGCAGAGGCTTAAGGCTAAGCGCTTAAAAGCTGAGCAGCGAGCGAGCGGCGCACTCGCCTTCGCCCAGCCCCGATTCCTTAGGCTCGGCCGGGCCCCTAGACGCTAGAAGGCGGCATCGCCTGCGCCTTTGTCCGGCTTTGATTCGATCGCCTCGAGCGCGGCCCGCCTAAGCGCTTCCTCCGTTCGCAGGTGCGGACCCTCTGGACGGACGCCATCAAGTCTGCGTTCTGCGCCAAGGCCGTCGACGGGGGGGTACGCCCGCCCGCCGAACCGGATCAAATTATTCAAATTTTTTTAATTCAAATCCGCGGCAGGTGCGGCCGCTGTGGGCCGGCGCGCTCGTCTGCGGCCTCATTCAGTTCTTCGGCGTCACGCTCGGCCTCTGGGGAATCAACCGCATCCGCCCGGCGCGTTCTCTTTCCTTCGCCGTACCCCTCCCCTCTCTTCTTACGCCGTACCCCCCGCAGCCCACCGAGGTCAAGATCCACTACAAGCAGCGCGACGAGAACGTCATCGTGGACGCCGAGGGTTCGGCCCCGCCCGGCGCCCCTTAAGCTTCTCCCGGCCCCTTTAGACTCTGACCGCGCGCCCGGGCAGCGCCCCCCGAGCACTACTTCACGGGCGTAGCCACGCCGGAGCAGAGCCCAGAGGGCGCCAAGAGGTGGTGGTGATCAGCACTCAGCATTGTAGGTTAGCCGTGTCCAAGTGCCCGCGCCGCAGTCAGCTTGCTCTAGGAAACGTAGCTCTAGATCGCCCTTTCCCCAGCATTTCTTATATGCGTTTTATGCGCCCCGCGCGTCAGGATTTATCGGTCTATGTGTTATGCGCCCCTGTTACTAAATTAGTCCGTGCGCCTAGGAGCGTCGCGCCTATTGCTCTTTCCGTTTCGAAGCCTTGAATTCGAAATCGCACCGTATGATTTAAGTATTCTACATGTGCCTCACAGTGCATGTACTAGGGTAGTGATACTGCATTGCATACGCGAATACAAACGTATACCTTAACATAACCGCGCTACCTAGCTGGCTATATCGCTAGTACTCCTCGAGGCGGTTCTGCTTGGAGAAGGTGATGACGGAGCGGGCGACGGGGGCCGCCTCGTCGGCGAAGGAGCGGAACTGATCCTTCGCCGACTCGTTCGTGAGGCCGTTGCGGCGGTAGAAGTCCCCCTTCTCGGGCAGGCCGTTGATCGCCATGTCCACCGCGCCGCGCACCTGCGTGGCGGGGCGCGCCCGGATCAAATCGCGTCGACGTCGCGATTCGATCTGGAGAGAAGAAGAGGAAGCCCGAGGAGAGCGCACCACGCCCGTCTCGCGCCGCCCCAGAGTGCTCTGGTACGCGATCGAGGCCCCCTCGCGCTGCGAAGCGGGGGGGAGAACACGTGAATACAGGCCCCCGGGGGTACGCGCGCGCAGCGCACGAGGGACTTGGCGTCGTCCATGAGGACGCGAACGAAGATGACGACGAGCTGCGGGCGCGTTGGGGGTACCGGGATGGAAGGGGAAGGGGGGTATGGCGTACCTCGAGGACGTAGCGGCCGAAAATGGCGGCGCGGGTACCGGAGCGGGCCTCGGTGGAAACGCGGCGGCGGATCTCGTCCCTGCAGAACGGGCGTATCCGGGCCTGAGCCGGGCGAGGGGGTACGAGGGGAGGGAGGGGGGTACCGGATCATGGACTGGACGGTGACGATCTTGCGGGTGGAGGAGAAGGGGGAGGGGGCGGCGTCCGCGGCGCCGCTGAGGAAGGGGAGGCAGGAGCAGATCCAGTCGTTCCCGGGGGCGCTCTGCTGCGATCCCTCCACGACCTCGACGGCCATAGCCGCCGCGTTCTTGCTGCGCCCCGGTCGCGTAAGACGGGAGCGGAGAGGCGCGCGAGCGGCGGCGGCGGGCACCTGCGCATGATGTTCGCCAGCAGTCCTGCTTTGAACATCACATTGTTGGCGGGGCCCTTCAGCAGCTCGCCGATCGAGTTGCAGGCGTTCGCGAGCTCCTGCAGCAACAGGACGAACTGCCGAGCGGGGGAGCGCGTTAAGCCGCTGGCCGAGCCGGACTGGAAGCGGCCCGCGGGCGGGACGGAAGTCGGAGTACAGCGCGGGGCCGGACTCGGCCGAGTGCGAAGCGTATCCAGAAGACTCACCGGCTCGAGAGGGACCTCCCACTCGCCCCTGCACGGCAACCGAAGTCAGCCGGCGCCAACGGCTAGAAACCCAGAGGCGCCGGACGGGCTAGAAAACGCTTCCCGCGTGGTGCGCTAGATGTGCAAATGCGTTGCGTCGCGCTACAGCGCCCGGGCGGCAGCAGAGAAGGGAGAAGGCCGGCGGGACCAGAACGCACGTCGCCACCACTTTATAGGGTTTGCAAGCCCGCACGCGTGCGATCAGAGCAGCGCAGTTGAGCCTTGCCGCCATCTTGTCTGAGCCTTCTCTTGTTTACCGATACCCGTCTAGAAAAAAAGAAAGCGGTCGAGCCGGCTGAGCGCGATGGAGGGCCCGACCGAGGATGCACAGCCGCAGACGGAGGCACAGGCTGACACGCCCCGCGAAGCGGAGACGCCCGGATCGGTTGCGGCCGATCTGAAGCTCTTCGTCACCGCAAAGTGGGTCACCCCGCTGCGGGCGGGCGCGCACGCTGACCCTGCGCGCGCAGGACGTTCCAGTACCTCACAGAGAAGCAATTGACCAAGCAGCTTCAGGGCGCAAAGTGAGACCGGCCCGCTAGCTAGACCGCGTTGCGCTGATCGCGGCCCGCAGCATCCGGTTCAAGCGCGTCAAGAAGAACAACATGGTGCGCTTATAATCGAAGCGCTCGCGCCGCGATGCCGGACATGGCCCGCGGGCACGCCGCCGCTTTCAGTTGACGCCGGCTGCGCCGCCCGGTCGCGCAGGACAAGTACGCGTTCGTCATTTTCGACACGCCAGAGGACAAGGAAGCGGCGCGGGAACCCATATCCGCCCTCCGCCGTGCGTCCCGATCCCGGCCCGCCTCCCCGCGCGTTCCTGCCGCCCACGGCCCCCGCACGCAGACAAGGGCAAGCCGATGAAGATCGGCGAAGCTACCCCCCTTGAGCACGACCGATTCAAGAAGCGGCAGCGAAAAGAGTGCGCGCGCGCGGGGCCGGCCGGTCTGCTCGGAGCCGCGGCCTGACCCGCGTCAGGGGGTCGGGATCGGACGGTGAGGAGGCCGACGCTGGCGGCGCCGCGGAGGGGGCCGCCGCCGGTACTTTCCTCGTCCCTGTACCCCCCGCCTTCCGCGCAGGCCGATCCCGGGCCGCAGAGGGGGAGGGCACCGGTGCCGCCGGAGGCGGCGGGAAGCGGCGCAGGGGCGCCAACGGCGAGGGCGAGGGCGGCGAGAAGAAGGATGCCCCCCGCACCGCCGAGGACGCCACTACCCCCCTCTGGACGTGCGCAGGCGGGCCTTCGTTCGCCTCCGAACTGAACTGAGATGCGCGCGTACCCCCCACAGGAAGCCGTACGAGGATCAGCTGAGGAAGAAGCGCCACGAGCTGCTCGAGTTCCTCCGGCAGGTCCGTTTGTTTCTGATTCCTGTACCCGTCGCCGGTTCCAGAGGGGTACGCCAGACGACGAAGGCGATGGCGAGGGAGATGGCGCGAGAGAAGAAGCCGTACCCCTCCTGGATGGCCCCGTGCGCCCCCCGTACCTACCCCCTCTCACGCTTTCCCGCGAGTCGTACCGAACCGTCGCCGAAAGGTCGGGGCGGGTGGCGTGTACCCTGGTATCCGTGGAGGCCAGCCCCGTGGTGGAGGGGTACCGCAACAAGTGCGAGTTCAGCATCGGCTACGCGCCCGACTCGCCGCCCGGCTCAAAGTGCGGGCCCCGCACCCCTCCCCTCCCCTCCCCTCCCCTTCTATCCTAGCTTATCCTTCCCTACTTCCACCTCCCCCCCCCCCCCCCCCCCCCTCTCCCCCCTAACCCCTCCTCTCGCCAGACCCGTGGTGGGGTTCATGCTCGGCCTCTTCCGCGACGGCGTCCACTCCGTCGGGGTACGCGCTCCCTTTTGTGAAAAAAAACGTTCACATACCCCCCGGTTGGGTCCCGTAGCCGCTGCGGGGCTTCCTGCGTCACATTGCGCGCGCTTAGTAGCGAAGGCGTCTCCCTTCAACCCTCCCCTCCTCCCTTGTGCTCACGCCGGGCACTATACCCTCCTCCTCCTCCTCCTTCTTCCTGCGTCCCGTCCCGTACGCGCTCCCTTCAGTGCCGCATTTGCATACCCCAGCCCCTTGTGCTCACGCCGGGCACTATATCCTCGTTCTTCTTCTCCTCCTCCTTCTCGTACCCCGCGCCTTCGCTTCCTTGTGCTCACGCCGGCCGGGCAGGGCGTGGCGAACTGCCGGCACGTCTCGCCGGCGGCCAAGGCCATCGCCGGGGCCCTCGAGGAGCATCTCGCCTCCTCGGCCCTACCCCCCTACGACCAGCGGACCCACGCGGGGTACTGGCGCGGCCTCCTCGTCCGGCAGGGCGTCACCGGCGAGGGCGCGCGCTCCTGTACCCCTCCCCCTCCCTTCTCGCCCTGCCTGACTCTCGTTTCCTTCTTAGTGATGGCCGTAATTCACGTGGCGGAGAAGAATCTGGCGGACGGGGGGGACCAGGCAGGCAAGCGTGACGTCGCCGAGGCGGAGATCCAGGTACCCCCCTTGATCAGTTTTCTTCTTCGTTCGCTCAATTTTGCCGCAGGCGCTGGCCGCGAGGATGGGGGGCCTGGACCTGGGGGAGGGTATGCGCCTCGCGTCGCTCCTGGTCCATGTCTCCGACGGGATGTCCAACGCGCGTACCCCGGTACCCCCCGGAGGCGCCCCTCCCCCCTGACTTTTTTCTGGATCAGGCGGGGGTACAGAACGAGTGCCGCGTGCTCACGGGGGCTTCCCACATCCACGATCAACTCTTCGACCTCATGCGCGCCCCCGTACCCCCCGCCGCCTCTTTCCCGCCCCCGCACTCATCGCCCTCTCCCACGGCCCAAACAGATTCCGGATATCTCCCTCCGCCTTCTTCCAGGTACCCCCAGCTTTCTTTCTCTCCCCTCAGCTGAGCCGGATCGATCCGAGCTCGCCGCTCAGGTGAACACGAAGTGCGCGGAGGTTCTGTACGGAAAGCTCCGCGAGTGGGCCGACCTGGGGCCGGGCACCACCCTCCTGGGCCCGTACCCCCCCGCTTCCCCCCCCCTCCCACCCCCGCTCTTTTTGATGCCTGAAGCAGACGTGTGCTGCGGGACGGGCACCATCGGCCTCGTCATGTCCCGCTCGGCGGTACCCCCCCGGAGCTACCCCACCCACGTACCCCCCAATTCTAAATATAGCGCAGGAGCGCGTCATCGGGGTGGACATCGTGGAGGAGACGGTCGAGGACGCCCGCAGCAACGCCGCCCTCAACGGTACCCCCCTCCCATCCATCTCCCCCCCCATCTATCCTCTTGAACCTTCGTTCGCAGGCATTCACAACTGCTCGTTCATGGCGGGACGCGCCGAGAAGGTCCTACCCCCCCCCCCCCACACCCCCCCTCTCCTCATTCCTTCCCTCAAGCCCCTCTTGACCTTCTCTCGAGCAGGTTCTGCCCGGCGTCGTGGCGGGGCTGCCCCCCGGCCCCGTCGTCGCCATCGTGTACGCCCCCCGCCCCCTGGCCCCAACCCTCCTGACCTGGAACTTAAATGAGAACTAGCCCACGGCCACTGCCCTCACTAGAACTAGACTAGCCCAGTAGAGCTCGTGATACGCAGCCCTGCCCCCTCCCTTTTTCTTGTCAAGCCTCCGCGCCGGGCAGGGACCCGCCGCGGAGCGGGCTCCACAACGACGTCATCCGGGCCCTCCGCGGCTGCCCCAAGGTGCCTCAGGCCTCTCCTTTTAGAGGGCGCCTGTATGTACCGTGAAACCGCCTCACGCGCACCCCCCGCCCCAGGTCGAGCGCGTCCTCTACGTCTCCTGTAGCCCCTCCTCCTTCGTCAACAACTCCGTCAAGCGCGTACCCCACCTCCCCTCTCGCCCCCTCCCGAAATCGGATCCCTGAGGCCAGCCTTGATTCGCGCAGCTTCTGCCGGCCGCCCTCTCGGGGCTTCCCCGGTACCCCCTTCAAGCCCTCCCGCGTGCGTGCTGCGCCGTACCCCCTACCGACCCTGTAACCCCACCGACTGACCGACCGTATCGGGGGTACAGGCGTGCGGCGTCGACCTGTTCCCCCACACGGCCCACTGCGAGCTCGTCGTCGAGCTCGTCCGCGCCGAGGGCGCGTTACGGCGTACCCCCTCCCGCGTAATAGTGTACCCCGGCTGACGGAGGGCGCGCAGGGGCGCCGGCGCTGTGCGAGCGGCATGAGAAGCAGCGGGGGGCGCACGGGCAAGAGCTCGAGGGCGTTGGCGGGGCGGAGGGGGGGGCGGAGGCCCCCGCGCTGGAGGCCGGCGCGAATGCGGCGGCGGAGGCGGCGGCGGAGACGGCGGCGGACGGGGCGGAGGAGGCGGATGCGGGAGCGGATGCGGGGGCGGGGGCGGCGGAAGCGGAGGCGGGGCCGGCGGCATGCGACTAGCGGCGGCGCCTCGGCGCAGCGCTCTCGCATTGCCGAAGTGCGTACGTACCGTACGCGTAGCCTAGTAGCTTCGGATGTTTCAGAGGCTCAAGCAGAAACAGGATAATTTTTAAAACAGCTATACGTGCCACTGTGCACCGCGGTGCCAGTACTCGTATCAACCATTCTTCAAGAGATCTAGAACGCATGCATGGCGCTGGCCAGCTATCGCGATCGTCGCGTGTACCCCATGGCCAAGCCTTTCGCCGCAGCAGCGTGTTGGACTCGCTGGCCTCGCGCGTGTGCCCATTCCCACATGGAAGAGCACCTGATTTCGATGCCTGCAGGTCCGCGAGGGGTTGCGAAGCGCCAAAGCGGGCGAATCGTTGAATTGAACGCGCAGATGTGTACGAGCGGCTCAGGGAGTACCCTGAGCGGAGCGGCGAGCGGACGCCGGCGGAAGCGGTCGCGTTGCTGCTGGATTCAGCTGCGGGCGCAGCTGCAGCGCCCGCGGCGTCGCAGGGGAGCGCACGCACAGAACCAGAGCCGCCGCCGAGCGCCAGCACGCGTACGGAAACGGAAATTGCTACAGCCAGTGATTCTGAAGCAGCAGCGGGAGATCCCGAAGCCGTAGCAGCGGCGCCGACATCGATCACACAGCTGCCGGATGCCATTCGAATTCTCTCGGAGATTCTCGAGCACCTGGGCCTGCAGGCCGCTGCCGCTGTGCGTGCCGTCTGCCGCCGCTGGCGCGACGCGGCCGAGGCGATCCGCTGGCGCCGGCTCGACGTCGAGCTGTTCTCGGAGCGCGCGGACCAGCTGGCGGGCCTTTTGATCGGCGCCCAAGGCCTGGACTGGAGCCAGCTGGACTCCGCTGCCCGACAGGCCGTCACGTGGAGTTCTGCGGCGGGTCGGAGCAACGGGGAAGACAACGCCCGCGTGGGCGGTCGCGGGCAGCGGATCCGCGTCGCGCCGGGCGCGTCGCTTCGCCTGGAGGTCACGTCCGCTACGGAAGATACTACTAGTTTGAATGAAGCGTGGCGGTCCACTCTCTCCCTCTTCACGGCGTGCTCGGCCGCTGCCGGCGCGGCGAGTGGCGGAGCTGGCGTTCTGGGCGAGATCGACGTGGACTGCTCGTGCGCCCCGGACGGCGGCCTGTCTGACCTTCTGGATGCCCTCGTGCCGCCGGGCGCCGCCGCCCGCCCCTCGCTCCGCCGCCTCGCCCTGCGGGGCTGCGATTCCCGCCACCAATCTCTCAGCGGCGCGTCAATCCTCCTCGAGCTCGTGGTCGATCCCCATCTCCGCCCCTTGGTCTTCCCGAACCTCGAGAGCCTCTCGGTCGAAATTTATTGCGGTCACATGCGTATGTCTAGCTATAGCTATAGCAGGCTCGCCGCGGAGGCCCTCATTCGGTGCTTCCCGAACCTCAAGAGGGTGCGCTGCCCCACCTTCTTGGAAGCTCTAGATCTCCGACTGGCTTGCGATCATTCTGCGCCGCAGCTGGAGTTCCTGTACGGCGGTGAGCACCACGACATCGGCGAGACCGCGGCCGCCTTCGGATTCCCCTCGCTCGAGTACCGCGGAGCGATTGAGGGATCGCGAAGCTTCAGCGCGGCTTCTCTAATCGAGCGGCTCGCCTCCGGCCCCACCGCTCCCTCCCTCAAAGAGTGCGTGCATCACCCCTGCCGCTGCCTCTGATCGCCCTATAGCTAGCCTCTCACTGCGCGGGGCTCAGGCTTGTGCTGAATCGGCACATGCGTTTCTCTCCGGAGCTCAGCCTAAAGGCCCTGCGCGCCCTCCAACGCTTCCCTGCCCTCGAGCGTCTCAACGGGTACTTCTTGTTAGTGGTTCGCCCCCACCCCCCTCCCTCCCTCCCCCTCACCCCCACCCCCCCCTCACCCCCCCTCCTCAGTCTCGTTTTTCGGCCGCAGGACTTTGAGGAGGGGCTCGAAGAAGCCCTGGCAGCGCTGGGCTCCCTCCCCGCGCTCAAGAGCGTGGGCAAACTAGCGCTGGAACTCGACGCCGAGGACGTAACCGTCTTGAACGGCCTCGCGGCCGCGTTGGAGCGCTCCTCATCGCTGACAGACCTTGAGCTCCGCATCGTTGCGTGGGTTGTTCTTCTTTTGCTTGACCCGCTCTGGCATCACGAAGCGTTTTGCGCGACAGACGTGGCGCCGCCGCATCGGGAGGCGCTGCCGGCGCTCGCGCGGCTGGCCGGCGCGGCCCGCGGGCGCCTCTCCCTCGAATTGGTCATTGATTTTGACCACGCGCCCGGCCGGCTTGCCGAGTTCGCCGCGGCGCTGGCGGCCGCCCCGCCCCGACGCCTCTCCCTCTTTGTGTCCGGCGACGAAGTCGAGGAGCTGGAATGCCTCTCTGCCTTTGCCGGCTGCTCTACGGGGGACATCGATGTTGAAGTCCGTATATACATCCGCCCTGGCCGCGGCCCCGCCGGCGCCTGATCATAGTCATGAGCTCAACCTCAACGCGGCTTGAGGCTTGAGAGCGCCCGTGCACGTGTGCGCAGGTCCGGGTCCGCCTGCCGCCCAGGTTCTATTGCGAGGGCGACGCCCGGCGGGAGGCTGTGCTCCGCGCCCTCCCCACGGCCCGCGTCGGGGTCGAGAGCGACGAGGCCTGAGAACAGGTAGCCGGACATGTCGCCTCAAGGCTGACCAGCTGTTCGACCTCAAGCGCGCCCCCGTACCCCCCGCCGCCTCTTTCCCGCCCCCGCACTCATCGCCCCCTCCCCAAACAGGTTCCGGATATCCCCCTCCGCCGTCTTCCAGCTGCAGGTACCCCTGCTTTCTCTCCCCTCCTCAGGTGAACCGGATCGATCTGAGCTCGCCGCTCAGGTGAACACGAAGTGCGCGGAGGTTCTGTACGGAAAGCTCCGCGAGTGGGCCGACCTGGGGCCGGGCACCACCCTCCTGGGCCCGTACCCCCCCGCTTCCCCCCCCCTCCCACCCCCGCTCTTTTTGATGCCTGAAGCAGACGTGTGCTGCGGGACGGGCACCATCGGCCTCGTCATGTCCCGCTCGGAGGTATCCCCCCGGAGCCACCCCACCCACGTACCCCCAATCTAAAAATAGCGCAGGAGCGCGTCATCGGGGTGGACATCGTGGAGGAGGCGATCGAGGACGCCCGCAGCAACGCTGCTCTCAACGGTACCCCCCTCCCATCCTCTCCCCCCCCCCCATCCTCTTGACCCTTCCTTCGCAGGCATCCACAACTGCTCGTTCATGGCGGGACGGGCCGAGAAGGTCCGTCTCCCCTCCTTCCTCCTTCCTCATTCCTTCCTTCCCCTCAAGCCCCTCTTGAGCTCCCCTCGAGCAGGTCCTCCCCGGCGTCGTGGCGGGGCTGCCCCCCGGCCCCGTCGTCGCCATCGTGTACGCCCCCGCCTCCTGCCCCCCCCCCCTGTTCGAACTAAAATTAGAACTAGCCGGCCCTGCCTCGCCCCGCCCCCGCCTCTCCCATACCCACCTCCTCACCTCCGGGCAGGGACCCGCCGCGGAGCGGGCTCCACAACGACGTCATCCGGGCCCTCCGCGGCTGCCCCAAGGTCCGTCCCCTCCCCGAGCCGGCGATTCCCAAGGGAAAGCAGTCGTAGGATGCCGTCCTAACTAGCGATGCCTCAAGATGGCTTTAGATGCCTTAATAAAAGATGCCTTAGGATATCTTGCCCTTCAGCGCTTATGTGCCGTGAAACCGCATCACGCGTACCCCCGCCCCAGGTCGAGCGCGTCCTCTACGTCTCCTGTAGCCCCTCCTCCTTCGTCAACAACTCCGTCAAGCGCGTAAACCCCTGCCTTGCCCCCCCCCCCCCCCCCCCCCCCCGCGCCTCGGAATCGGATCCCTGAGGCCAGCCTTCGTTCGCGCAGCTTCTGCCGACCGCCCTCTCGGGGCTTCCCCGGTACCCCCTTCAAGCCCTCCCGCGTGCGCGCCGCAGCGTACCCCCGGCCGACCCTGTACCCCCCACCGACTGAATCTGCCCGGGGGTACAGGCGTGCGGCGTCGACCTGTTCCCCCACACGGCCCACTGCGAGCTCGTCGTCGAGCTCGTCCGCGCCGAGGGCCGTTACAGCGTACCCCCTTCCCGCGTATTAGCGTACCCCGGCTGACGGAGGGCGCGCAGGGGCGCCGGCGCTGTGCGAGCGGCACGAGAAGCAGCGGGGGGCGCACGGGCAAGAGCTCGAGGGCGGTGGCGGGGCGGAGGGGGGTCGGAGGCCCCCGCGCTGGAGGCCGGCGCGAATGCGGCGGCGAATGCGGCGGCGGAGGCGGCGGCGGACGGGGCGGAGGAGGCGGATGCGGGGGCGGATGCGGGGGCGGGGGCGGCGGAGGCGGAGGCGGGGCCGGCCGCATGCGAGTAGCGGCGGCGGCGGCGCCCCGGCGCGGCGCTCTCGCATTGCCGATGTACGTAGTGCACATTGCTCTCGCGCGGCGTACGTAGCTTCAGATTTCACAGTGTTTCAGAAGCTCAAGCAGAAGAGGCCTGGCTGATAACGAAGTAAACACGGCGTACACGTGCACCGCTGTGCCTCGCGATGCTGGGACCCCTCCAGTTCCTCTAGATCTACGTCCCCGAGGCCGGCCCGCTGCCCGCCCCCGACGAGCGCGGCCTGGAGGCACTGGTTACGCTCGTGCACGCCGCCGGGCGCCTCTCCTCCGCCCCCTCCTACGGCCCGGTCGAGGCCGGTTCCGGAGGAGGGGACGTCGACGGGTGGGGCCCGCGGCCGCCGCAGCGCCTGCGCTGCTTCTCCGTGGTCTACCGGTACGCTGCTTCTCCGTGGTTCTTTCGGCTCTTTCGGCTCTGATTCTGCGCGCAGGGGCGCCCTCGCGCCCGGCGTGGCTGGCTCGCGGGCCGACGCGTACGGGGGCGGGCCGCCCTCCCCGGGCCCCGGGCCGGGACCCGCTCCCGCGCCCGTCCCGCAGCCTGAGGCGGGGGCGCCGGCCGCGCGCCCCCGACGGCGGAGCGCGGGCGGTCGCGGTTCCCCAGCATCCCCGGGGCCTCCGAGGCGCCCCAGCCGCCTCCGGCGCCCCACGGCGACGGCTCCTTGACCGTGCGGGGCGCCTCGCCAGTGGGTCCCGCGGCGAGCCGCCCCTGCCCCGCCCCCGCCCCCGCCGGCCTGCCCCGCGGCCGCCCTCGCAGCAGCGGCCGCCGGACGGGCCGGGCCTCTAGCCCCGCGGCCTCTTCGGCTTCCTTCGGGCCGCCCGATGCCCCGCTCGCTCTCCGCTGGCCCCGCCTCGCCGGCGGCGGCGGCGGCTCCCGCCCTCCGGCGGCGGCGGCGCGGCGGTGGCGCCCAGCCCGCGGCCCTCGGCGGCGGCGGGCGCGGGCCCCGGGAGCACGCGGCTCGTCGCGTGGCGGGCGGGCGATCTCCTCGTCGCCGCCGCGATGCGCGATCGCGAGGGCCCGGGATCAAATTCGAATTCAAATTCGAATTCGAATTCGACGGGCCTGGAGGGCCTGACGGCGGCCGTGGAGGCCGACGTGCGCCGCTTGGGCCTACTCTTCGCGCTCCTCGCCTCGCGCTCCCTCCGCACCGCCCAGCTCGTCTCCTAGCTATAGCATGTATAAATAGCTATATAGCTAGAGCAGCATTCGATTAGAGCCTATTATCATTCGAACTACAGGCGAATCGACACTGGAGCGTGCATGCAAGCCAGGACAACATTTACAGCGGGGGCACGGATTCGAATCGGATCGGGTCGAAGGGAGGAAGGGCGGGTTGGCGGATCAGAGAGCGGAGGAGCAGGGGGTGGGGGACGGGAGTCGACGTCACTGGAGGCTCGCAGAGCCGGAGCCCACCGGCCCGTCCGCGTCGACCTTCGCCGCCCCCGCGGCCGCCGCCCTCGCGACGGCGGCGACGACGGAGGGGACGGAGGCGAGCGGGTCCCGCCCGTCCCCGGCGCCCGCCGTGAACCGCGTCGACGGCTGCGCGTGCGGCTGCGGCTGCGGCTGCGGCTGCGTCTCGCGCACGATCCTGTAGCTCGCGTCGCCTGCTGTGAAGATCCGCTCGCCGCCCGTCAGCTTCTGCGGCCGCGCCGTGAGCGGAGGCGCGGCGGGCCCATCGGGAGCGCGCAGGGCGCACGCCGCCGACGGAGTCCGCGGCGGCGCCGCCCGGGGCCGGGCCCGCCAGTCGGGGTCCTGCTCGGGCGACCACGAGGAGAGCGGGATGCCGACGCCCACGCCCAGATCAATGCCGAGGACCCTGCGCGCAGCGCGAGGCGGGCGGTGAGGCGCGGGAAAAGGAGGAGACGCCCGCAATGCATGCATGCTCACACGCCGAGCCGGACGCCGCAGCCGAAGCCGACGCATCTTTGGAACGGATCCATGGCCGCCTACGGATCGGAGCGGTCGGGTGTCAGCGAGCGAACGCCTTCACTAAGCAAGCACGCTGTCTACAACGCACATTTCAGGCCAGTGCCCCCGGGGCCATCGATGCCGCCGCCGATGCCGAGACCCGCGCCCACGCTGAGAGACAGTCAGGCGGCGATCCGAGCCAGGGCGCGCATGAGGATGCGAAGCTGGTCGCGCGCCAGCGCTCACCCGAGCTCGAATTGCGCATGCCGCCCGAAGAGGTTAATGCGCCCGAGGCTGCGCATGAATCGATTAGAGCGCTCTGCGGCCCTGACTGCGGGGCGCTGCTTAGCCGTGCATACCTTCCGGGCCGTTTGGGCGCCGGCTGCTCCTCGGACATCGGCCGGACGTCGACGCGCGCGGATCGGATGGGCGACCCAGACGATGGCAGACGACGCCAGACGGGGCCCAGACGTTCTCAGGGGGGTACGCGTTCTCAGCGAATCGAAATTCGCGGCGCATGCATGCAGCTGCAGGGTGCCGAGCCGGCGCCGAGCCGAGTCGATCGCGGCTCCGCGAGGCTCACCCGCCTCACCGGCCCGGGGCCGCGGCGACGTCGACAGGCTCGATCGATATATATATATCGAGCCTGGCGAGCTCGACCGTAATTCAGCTAGCGCTTGATCATGAGCCGCGCGCTAACCGTTGAACACTGCCAGGCGCCGGCTGCGCGGCGAGCACTGCGGTACGTATACGCGTTTGTATGGGCCCATAGTGCTTGATCGACGAAAGCTCCAACGGAGGTTTAACAATGGCTAAATGGTAAGTCAAAGTTACACACTCGCCGTTTTTTTCCGATAAGGTTTTGGACTTGACTTTGCCGCGTACCCCCCCTTTGACTTAGGTTTTGGCAAACGTGGCAAAACGAGCTCGAAAACGCCCGATCAAAGCTCGAACCGGCCGATGAATGTTGAAGAACGTTGCAGTGTCCTGTGATTGGCTGGGCGCGGCGGCGGCCGAAAGTCTACCGCGGTTCAAGAAATCCTACCAGCCGAAGTTTTTGCTGACCGTTTGGCGAAAAAAAGGTTTGAACTTTTTTTGATTTTAGGCGTATCCCCCTCTGTTGACTCAAGTCCTGTAGAGAATCCGCAAGCTGTAAACAATGGCTATGGAAAACTCTACAAGCTTGCAATCGAGCGTCATAGCATGCGCAGCATGCGCATGCAATGCATGGCTATGGCGATCGTAGAGCTAGCTGTCGCGATCGTGGAGTTGCTTCCACGACTATGGGCCCATACTATGATACAACGCCGTACCGCAGTGGAGCCGCTAGCGCTGATCATGAGCTAGAGCGGGCGCCGGCGGGGCGGAGGCACGGCGGGCCGTTGGCTGCGACCTGGCTCGAGCTCACAGGGCGGAAAGGCAACACAGGACAATATTAATACAGGACCTCGCAAACCCTAAGCCCAAGACGATCGCGAGCAGAGGGCGGGGGGATCCGGAGGTCGAAGTGGCTAAAATCGCGACGGCGGAGTCGAAAGACGGCGAGAATTTTTCGAAGGCCTATAGCTAGCTATATAGCTATATAGGCTCTGGAGTTGCTGCGCCCCGGACCCGGTACCCCCGGCCCGGCCCGGCGCCCGTGCCCCCTAGGCCTTCGATCTCGAGCTCGTCCTCTCAGAGTCTAGATCGATATCTCCGACATCGCCATGGTGCCCCGTACCCCCCGCGGTCTCCAACCCCCATGGCCACCCCCCACCCCTCATTCCTGGGCCCGTGCCCCGGCCTCCCCGCCAGCCGCGGTGCGACGGCCTGGCGATATCGATGGCGCAGCGCCTTCGGCAGATGGAGGACGAGCTCGGGATGCTCCGCATCCCCTTCGGTGCGTAATCCTCCCGCCCTCGAGCTCCTTTCTTTCAAGGCTCATGATCACGCCACCCGTCCGACGGTCCCGCCAGTGGCGTGCACGGCGTTCGGGTCGCCTTCGGACCGGGATGCGTCCCTCGCCGCCGGGCTTGACGAGCACGTCGTGAAGCCCATCACGCGCGCCGCCCTCCTCCCCGTCCTCCGCCGCTTCGGGCGCGGGGGCGGGTCCCCCGCGGCCTAGGCCACCCCCGCGCCCGGCCCCGCTCACCCCTTTGAGCTCGTCCCCTTCGAGCTCGTCCCTCCTACGGCTGCAGTGCAGATTTAGACCGCACGGCTGCCTTCAGTTTCATGATCATATATATTCAGTTTCTGTTTTCGTATTAATCGCGAAAATACATGTTTACTAGTCTAGGCCGAGGAGTCGAAACATGGTATGGTAATCGGACGGCCTTGGCGATGTCCTAGGCCTGCGGGCGCCCCGTCACCTTTTCCGGTCCGCCGCCTGCTGTGGCGGGTCTAGATCTCATCAATAAACTCGTATATTAATATTGCAACGTTAACGTCTGATATTTCGGCGCACGCGCGCGCACTCGCAACTCGTGATCGAGGAGACATGCGCCAAGCCTAAGCTTCCGCGCTGCACGCGCAGACCATTTCGGCATCCAAGCTGCAGAGTTCGGCGTTGATGGCCAAGTCTTCCTCCAGCTCGTCGGCCTCGCCATATGCATCGAGCTGCGATTCCAATTCCTCCTCGAGCTCTCTATCGATTACTGTGCACAAGCTTGAGTGCACGCCATGCCATTGCACTATGATATATTCGAATGAGTGATGGCCAGTGCACAGACCTTGCGCGTCTTGATCCAGGCGGCATTTCAGATCAAGCTTCCTGCGCGCACCGGTACCGCGAGACGGGGGTTAGCTATAGATCAAACGTGGAAAGTTCCATGATCACGAAAGGTTCCATTGCAAACAAACGCATACGTACGCGTTTCAAAAAGGCACAGTCAACGGTAACGTTCAGTGTTCCAGCGTATACGTACGTGTATACGAGACGGACGGCAGCGTAAATATCAATCGATACATATACTGCCTAAGCGCTTCCTGCTCGCCCAGGCCTGCGCACCACATATATGCATTGGACGTCGGGGGGCCCGGAAACGTCTTTATATACGGTTGATATTCCGATCGAATCGCCTCCCATGCCCTTGCATCTGACCCGGTACCGGTGACCCCGTCTTCAAATCAGCACGGCGCGGCATACTATAATAGCCTGGTATACGTATACGTAGGCCTAGCAGCGCTTGCAGCGCTGATCTTGATCGTAATAGACTCGAGCTCGATCAGGGTACCGGTGGAGGCGGTGCGCACTCTATCTCCTTGGCCTTGTCGGCCTTCGTATTGTCCCAGGTTGCAAGAACTCTCCCATCACAGTAGCCCCGATCACTGCGCGAGCACGCCCGCGCGCGTGGAGTCAATGATGATAGCACCTGTTGCGCGTATATGCATGCTAGCGTTTTCACGCACTAGCAAGTGGACGTCGAGATGCCCATCGATATCGATGTACGACGCTTTCCAAAAAGTTACGTATACGAGATCCTGAGGCCCTGAGGAGAGAATCTGATGACCGCGGTCGAATTCGAATATAATACGTACTACGGTACGTAGTACCGGAGTACGCATGCGCGTTGCGAACGTTATATATATATATATATATATATATATATATATATAATTAACCTCGAGGCTCGTATAACAGATAATATAACAGAGTCCCAAATTAACAGACCGAAATATTGACACAGCTATAGTCTGTTAATTTGGAGCTCTGCTAATTATAATTCACTGCTCTCAGTCGTCTCATGCTATATCTACCCCCCACAATTACGGCCTCATACAAGCCTAAATTTGCACGATCTGTTATTTCGCCGAAGGGAGCTAGGGCCAGATTTTATAACCTGTTAATTAACGGGCTGTTGATTTAGTGTTACACGGTATGTGTTTCCGAGCACCCGTCTGCGCATGCCGCCAGTGACTGCCAGTCTGCCACCGGTACCCGAGGGGAATTCGAATTTGGTCAAAACTTGAAAACCGCCGGCGCCGCCGTGTCGCACGGTGTCGGGTATAGGGCTGTGGTCGCCGGTGGTCGCTTCGCTCGCGAGGTTCCAGCGGCCGCTACGCTTGGCGTTTTCCGCCAGCGACACCTCCTCGCTCAGCGTTTTTTATGGCTGACAGGCGCCAAAAAAAGCTCCATCCCGCTTTTTTCTCATCTGAAGGTCGACGTAGGTCGGCGTAGCCGATCAATCTTGCTAAATTTCGACTGTTTTCGAGCATCCAGGCGCTCCGCTTCGCCCAAAAGCAGCCTGCAGCTGGCCTCTATCTCGCAGAAATTGACAGATGGCTCGCGGAACTAAGCATTAAATCTGCATTTGCGTACGCGCGCATCTTAAAAGCTTGTACGAAATAAACTAAACGGAACAGATAGGTTTTCGGTTGGGTTTCAGCAGTTTTTCGACAGGTTTTGGCGGTACCCCCACCTCAGCGACGGGCCAGCGACGGGCGCCGCTCGCCGGGCTTCAGCGGCCGCTGGGCCCGGCCCCCCCCAGCGAGCACAGCTCTAGTCGGGTACCGCAGTTTACGTATACGTACCGCACCGTGCCAGCGTGTCCGCACGGTACTACGGTACCTACCGCCGCGCAGGCTACCGGTCGACCGGACCGGTAAACTTAAAAATTAAAGCTTTTAAATTTTTGAAAACAAACGAGCTGTACATGTGTGTAGGGGTGAGTATCGAATGTAGGGTCGGGTTCGTTCGATTCGGTTCGATCGGTCTGCGTATTCGATCGAATGGTTTCGATACCCGGTAGGGGGGTACGTCAGGCACCCTTGGTGGCCGAAACAGAGCGTAAACGCGATACAAAACAGCATAAGCAAGAGATAACGAAGCATAAAACATCAAAGATAGCAAAAGACACGTTCTTAAGCGCTGTATACGTCTCGTAAGTGACCGACATACTTCCAGGGGGGTACTTGTAACCTGTGTCGTCTGCAAACCGCAGCGCGAAAATGCAGTCACACTGAGTAGAATTGGTTCAGCAATGATACTGTTTGCCTAATATGCGATTTTGTCACGTCCAAGAAGACTCTTGATGGCTTCTTTCGCTGCAAAGACAGGCCTCTCGTGGGCGTACCCCCCACATTCGAATGATTCGATCGGGTGACCGGGTTCGATTGGTTCGAAACTCGCCGGGTTCGATCGAATGGGTTCGATACTATTCGGTTCGATGAGCCTGTAGCTATATATATATATAGGCCCTGTACAGGCCCTGAATTCCCGCCGAAATTTCCCGGTCCGTGGTAGTAGGCACTGCATGCTAGCTCCTTCCCGGCCCGGGCAAAAAACCAAATAAAACACTACCTCTTTCCCGGAGTGACTTGATTACTATTGACTCCATTGACTGATCATGAGGTGTGCTGCCGTGTGCGCGCAACTTAAACACTAACCCGGGCCCCGGGGTCCCGGACTCGCGATCGGTCCCGGAGTGCAATCACTGAGGAATATTAATCAGAACTAGTGAGGTCCTGTGAGGATTATGACTCTATGAATCGACTATGATAGTACTTTTGCAATATTAATAAATTGCAATCAACCGACAATATTAATGCCGCCGGCGAATATGCCGGCGGCCCGGCGCCACTGAAAATTACTATTTGTGGAGCCCGAAATTAGTGGACCGACAAGATCCGTGCTCCTGCGGAGCACTAAGTACGGCGAAGCCTCGCGGACGCCCTCGCGGCTGTCATAGTAGGCCTATGTATAGGGCACTCAGCGACTGGCCAGCGGCCTGGCCGATCGCGAACAGCTTTCTGCAGCTGGCTGGAAGCTGGCTGGCTGACGGCCAGTCCAGCTAGCGCTGGCCGGCTAGAGGAATATTAATTTACTGAGGAAATAAAGGCTAGGGTGGAGCAGATTGAGAAGAGATTAATTATAATATTGTTGGGAAGGAGGCCCGGGAGGGGCGAGGTTGTCGCGGCCAGGCGCATGCACAGAGCTTGCGAATCGCTTAAACAGAATCTCGCGATCGAATGCATATAGCATTGATGTGCGGGGCTGCGGAGGCGAGGGCGCGCGGAAAGACGTGCAGGTCCATGCAGGATCGAATTTTCGGGGTCGGCTGGATTCTCGCGCCCTGTCGCGTCCTCGGAGCTCGCGAAAAGCTTAACAAAGATCTCAAATTACTATTGTAGCGATGCGCACGCGCGAGGATGCGAGGGCGCGCGGAAAGCTGTGCAGGTCCGTCCAGGATCGAATTTTCGGCGTCGGCTCGCGGCCCGGCACATCTGCAATGCGTGCGGAAGGCTTTGTCTACATCTGAAATGCTTATCATATTGTTCCGCGCATGCGCCGCGGCGTTGGCGCACGGAAAGATGTCCGGGTCTGTTCAGAATCGATTTTTTACCGTCGGCTGGGTTGTCGTGCTCTTCCGCGTCTTCAAAGCTTGTGGAAGGCTTCAAAAAAATGTGAAATGAATATTGTAGCGATGCGCATGCGCGAGGATGCGAGCGCGCAAGAAAAGGTCTTCAGGTCTGTAGAGGATCGAATTTTCGGGGTCGGCTGGGTCCTCGCGGCCCGGCGCATACGCAAAGCGTGCGGAAGGCTTCTTCTACATCTCAAATGCTTATGCTATTCTTCCGCGCATGTGCCGCGGCGCGGGCGCGCGGAAAGATGTCCGGGGCTGTGCAGGATCGAATTTTTGCCACCGGGAGCCTTCCTGCGCTGTTCCGGCTCCGAAAAGCGGATCGCTGGAGTGCGCAGGTCCTGCTATGTCTATGCGCGCCCGTACGCATCGATTGCGCACGTCGCGGGACCGGCCGGAACCGGCCGGATCAAATTTTCGGCCGACTCTTCGCACTGGAGCGTCGAGGGTGCCCGAAATCGAGCCTGCCGCGATGCGCTCGCGCTCGCGCGTCATTCTGTATCGTTCTGGGGCGTCCCTGGCGCGATTTCGTCGCGGGACCGGGCGGGACCGGGTCCCACCTTCTGACTCGGACTGCATGTGTCGGAGGTTAAGTACCGGAATTGATCCAGAGGGAAATTCGATTTTCGCGCGACGCCCACGGGAGAGCGGTCGTCTTAGGGGAGCCAGGACGCTAAAAATGGATGTAGAGGGGTCTGTGGGGGTTCGGGCAGCTGTGTAATGTCCATCAATCGCGTCTGTGTCGAGGCAGAATTAATAATTCTGCCTCGAGGGAGTGTGACACGGAAATTATTTAGCAGGGGGGATCTTGAGTGGAAAAAAAGGTTAAAAAAGGAATTTCGGTCGGCGGTTTTTGGGTTTGAGAAAGAGGCTTCGCCTGAAATCTTGACTCAGTCCACTAATTTCGGGATCAACTAATTCCCTCAATTTCCCTAATGGGAAGGCGCCTCATACAGTACCCCCCAAAACTACAGCCCCATACAACTTGATACAAGCCTGAAAATTTCACGATCCACTAATTTCGGGCTCCAGTATTTCGCCTAAGGGAGGGCCATGTTTTATGATCCACTAATTTATAATTTCCGGCCCAGTATTTTCCTGCTCTACGGTATCGATCGATATCGATATCGATATCCACTAATTTATAATTTCCGGCCCAGTATTTTCTAGTAGTATCTCGTAGCGTATCGATATCGATATCGGGCCACCGTGGCACCGTGGCTGCGGCGAACGCGTGGCCGGGCATCGGTAAGATTCGGTGATCGGATGCTACTAGTAGCCTACTAGAGGCTACTACTAGTACTAGGCTGTAGCTAGTACTAGGCTACTAGGCTAGTTCTACCAGAGTAACTAGCCTAGTAGTAACCAGACTAGTAACCAGTGTGATCGCCTGATGAGTCTGCCTGACCCAGTACTAGTGCGGCAGGTATACGTAGTAGTGCCACGGTGAGGCTACCGAACAGCTACGCCGGGGGGCGCCGTAGACTGGCCCGTAGACTGGGGCCGTAGTACGTATACGTAACCTACGTTAACCTACGTATACGGTATACCGTATACGCCGTATACGGTACGCCGTATACGGTATACGTAATACGTAACGGTTACTAGGCAAACCGCGAGCTTCGGAAGCCTGACGGAAGGCCTAATAGCTACTAGGCTATAGCAAGGACGCCCCGGGCCCATCCGATCGCCGAGTCGACGCCGACTCGACGCCGAGTCGTTCGCTGCGCGCAATGGGCGCAACTGGATCGAAGATCGAGTCGACGGTCAGAGGGTGGTCGACAGCGGAGGCGTGCTCGGCGGCGGCCAGCGGGACGGCAGTCGTCGACCTGGCTGTGCCTCGTTACGCCGATGAGAATGACGTGCGGGAGGTGTGTTTGACGCCCGGAGTTTCGCATTACAGCTCCGCGAAAACAAAGGCCTCCGGGACAGAGACGAGCTGCACAGTTTGGTTCGTTCAGAATGTGCAATCCTCGCGATCGGCCGGGGCCTTGACATTCCATGCATATGGCCATGATTTGCAATGATGATATATAATGAATTCAACGGTTGCGCAGCCCCGAATTGTCTGAAATTCAAACTTTCAACACGGCCGATTGCAGCGGAGAGGCTGCTCTGACGAAGATATACGAATGGCAGCTTGTCGATAGGTGCATACATACATGTCCCCGCGGGCGGCCGCCCTGGCCCCGGCCCGCATGCGCACATTTTTCGCGCGCGATTCTTAACCGCGCAAACCATGGCCAGATCAACTTCCCAAGGAACTCGATCGACATGTATGTCCAACGGGTGAATACACGTGAACTCTGCATGCAGCTCTTGGCCATGTACACATATATGCATGCATGTACATATGGCCGACCTTGCGAATTCCATGCAGGAAGGACAACGGTGGCCATGTGCATGGCTATGGCGCCAAGCTTTTCTCAGAAGTGCGCCTCAAAATTATACGCGTCCAGAATTACGCAGCTCACGCGCACGCATGCGCAGAGCGCATGTGCACCTCCGAGAGCCGAACTTCAGAAGGACGGGACGACGTCAACTATTGGCGAACAGTCCGGGGTTTTGGAGCCCTCGAGCTCGGCCGGACAGTACAATCTGAAAACCATTCAAAAATTTGACTTTTACTCCGGAACTCCTTGGGACTCCGGATATAAGTACGGCATGAATGATGCGGTTTCGTCGGTCTGCCTGAAGGTCTGCACGCTCACGCGCGCGTTCACGTAATTAGAAGCCAACGTCAATCCATCATGTTCACGAGTTTAAAACATTATATAAACTATGATATACCGGCTTTAATGAATCCATTAATTATTTACAATCTGACTACCATCGACATCGATTTGCATTGCAGCCGCAAACAAGGGTCCATCTGTTTGGTACGGCCTCGAGCTGAAGCGGAAGCGGAATGTCGACGTCTGATCATGATTGGGAATGCACGCAGCTGATAAAGGCTCCAAGGGCGACATTCAGATGATAGCAAACAACACAAACGTCAGCCGGTGCTATTCGCTGGTTAATTCTGTGTGAGCCTGCGTGGGTTTCATTCGCATCTATTTCGAGTTTTAAAATTGTGCTGCCCCATGGCCATGCGGCCAATCCCCACTGCGCAGAATGAATGACCGCGCATCGTCCATCCAAGTCTTTGAAGACAACGGACTGCAGCAGAATGTTGGCTGTTTTCTCGCTTTAATTTCCGACCGCGTCTAGATCTCTGCAAATCGTCCTTCGAAATTCGAATTCACTATCAATACTAATATTTCTATGTGCGCAGATCGTTGAAGCCTGCGGCAAATCGAATGCAGCGCACTACAGCATTGTTGTGCAGAGCGGCAAAGGAGCCCCTGCGACCGCCACCTGCGCTCGCTGGTGCGCGCGCTCGTGTACCCTCTGATCATGATCGCGATCGGACGAAATCAAGCCTGAGGCAAAGAGGGCGTTGGGGTTCCCACAGTCCAGAGTTGACGGCTTTATACACGTATGACAACGCGTCGACGCCCTGCTCAGACTCGAGAGTAGTGGATGTGAAGTACTACCCCGGAGCCCTCGCGAAGGACGATCCTCGGATCTCCTATGATGACGCCTGCGACGTGCCGAACTCTTACTTCTACGCCGTCAAGAGCGGCGCCAACGGAGGCACCACCGTGGAATGCTCGAGATGGTAAAGACTTTTTGAGGTTCCGTAAATTTTTATATAAGTATATATATTATATGTTCCCCTACATATTCATTCCGTAAGCGTCGAGATAACGTGCACTCCGGCTCCTCAGCCCGGCGGTGGCCACTGTAACGGCATTTCCCTATCTTAATTGCTTGGAGGAGCAACATGTGTCCAAGACGCCCAGGTCCGAGATGGCGGCCAAGATTGCAACTCTTCTGAACAACGGCCACTCGATATCAACGTACCCGCTCCCATTACTCGCCGAATTGCAAGAGCTCGTCGAGCCCCTCGAGTCAACGGAGTTTCGTAATCAGCGCTGCGAGGACTTGGCTCGCAACCGTTACTTCCGGCCGGTAGTGCGCCGCTTTGAATTCTTCTCAAATTGACGACGTTGTTCGGCTATGATCACAATATTAATTATAATCGGGACGCAGTACGAAAAATTTACGCAGGGACTGAATAAGTTCGGGCTGGACCTGACGCTCAGTCAAGCGAAAGAACTCATTTCTCTGGTGAAAATTTACACACAAGAAAGGGCAGACGCACCCGGCAAAAGTACCCGGATCCACGGCGGCGAGGCCAACAACATCGATGACCAGCTGTCGAAGGCAATCGTCGCCGGCTGCCAAACGACGTTCGACAAGTACGAATACCAGCGCCCGCCAAACGAGAGCGACGGACTTCGCTGGGATCTTAAGAACATCCAGCTCACGAAGGGCATCCCATACAAAAGCGTCTCGATCTCGCCGACGACCTGGCTGGGCGGCGCGGGCGCGATCAAGGGGACCGCCTGTATGCCCTGGTGTGCCCGCCGAAAGCGAGGGATATATGACTTTAATTTGGCGAGTCTAATCAAGAGGTTGCAGCGAGTTTCTGAACTACAAGTTCGAGGAGTACAGCGACGTTGAGTGCAAGAGTAAAATAGCCGAGCGGACCTTTAAGTGTTTATCGATGGAGGATTGCATGACTGACAGCATGTTACCAATGATGAAAGCAGGGTCTGCGCACTGCACATATGTATACTTATATATATATATATTGCGCGTGATTCGAAACTCTGATCTTACGGGTTTAATGCCGCCTGTGCAGTTGCCGGGATGAATTCTCCTACTACACCTTGGTGCGTGCACGTGCCATACTTATACGTACGCGTATGCACGCGTATATACGTACGCGTGCGCATGCGGACACGCCGCGGCGCAGTGCCGCGCCTGCTCGAAGTGCTAATGCGGGTTTGCCACCGCTGCAGACTAAGGAAAAATGCACAGTGGATGGATGCGAGCTCATGGAATACCCCTCCTGCACACGAGTGAAGCCTCCAGGCCTCCACCTTGATGGCACTATGCAGGTTCGAGGCTGCGTTCCTATCTCTATCAATTTAGCGCAACTGCGGCATGCGCAGGAGCTGGCGATCGAGGCGGAGGAGGCCACACTCGAGATCGAGGCCGATGTCGACGAGCTCGAGGCGGGTCTTGTTGCAGATCTACAGCTCGCGATCAATCTCGCGGACGACTTTGTCGCCTGCAGCTGCGCTTAGGCCTAGGGGATTTCATGCGATCGGTGCATATCATATGTACATGCCATGATGTGGCAGATGTGCTGGTACACCTTTGAACTGAATTCAATCTCTGATCATGGTTATGACTCGCGATCGGGCTCTGGAGCCTCTGGCTAGCTCTCAGCTTATTGCCCGGGCCCAGGCCGCGGGCAACGCCGGGCAATAGCAGGCTATAGGTCCGATCGTATAGGGCCCCGGGCTATAGCTAGCTATAGGTCCGATCAAACTCGTTTTAGGTCCGATCAAAAGCGCTTTAGCCCGCACAATAGGTCCGATCATATATATGCCCGACTTTTGCCCGGTTTTGGCCCGGTTATAGGTCAGTTGCTACCCCCTTTTTACTAGTGAGCGTCGAATGGACGCAGATCGGCGTGAAATCAGCGAATCCATCGGACTTCGAAGGCGTCGCGGAGCTTATTGATCATGATGCCGGAAAACTGAAGCTGCATGAAAATGCGCAAGCGCAAGTGTGTGTGGATGAGGAGATGCCCGATCTTCAAGGCTTTTCGGTGCAGAGACCAACCTGCTGTGCAGCATCAGCAGCTGTGACTCGTTGAAGCGTTTGTCCCTCGATCTTTCCGTTACTACCTATAGCCGCTGAGCTCCTACAATCCGCCGAATTCGCAGTATTTCGCGTTCTTTTGCGGGTCTCTTGCTGCTCTACTAGGGGCCCGGCCGCGTTTGGCGCGCCGGGGGTGCAAGGGGGGAATCGGGATCTAATGAAAGAGTAGTAGTGGCACGAACATGCACGGGGCAGATGTAGTTCGACCCCGGCCCAGCGCGCGCGGCAGGTTGAAGTAGTAAAGATATTATATATGATTGAAAAGAATAGAAAAGGGCTGATATGCAGACGCTGCGATCTAACCGAATAAAGAAAAGTGTGAATGAAAGGCCAGATTCAGCGCACTGTCAAGGACTCCTAGGCAGCTGGCCGGGTGTCAAGCGCACGCGGCGGGTGCAACGCGGGACGCCGAACGTTAACGTCGGAGCGCCGACGCTGACAGCAGCCTCAACCTGAATGAGCAGACAATTGCAAGCGGCGTCGACCGGCGCGCCGTGCGCAGTGCGCGAACTGGTCTGCTTGCCAGGTGCCAAACGCAACAAGAGCGCCCGGCCCGTCCGGCGTGCTCGGCTGCGGGCACCTCCGCACGCGGTTCTGCAATATAGGCTCGAATTCGGCGGCGTCCCGAGCGCAGCGAGAGAGCACGGTCTCGAAAGCCTGTCCTCGGCTACGATCATGATCAGCGGCCCAGCCGCAGCTAGCTATAGGCACTGGCGGCGGCGGCATGCGCAGCGGCGGAACCGGTTTTCCCGTGCAAGCTCAAGCACGAGTGCCGGCAGCGTGCTCAGCTGCAGGCAGCGGCGCGTGCTCGCTGCGGTGCAAGCTTAAGCTGGATGCAATGAATATTAGTCCACGCGGCACGGGTACCCTGCGGCGTAGGCTGCGCAGTGCGACGAAGCGGAAATCTAGAGGAGACGTTGACAGGTAGAGAGAAGTGGTTCCATGCAGAACCGCGCAACGAAGAGCAAGGCGTACGCGACGCACTGCGAGGAAGCCGAAATCTAGAGGAGACAGCTAGGGAGAACTGGTTCCATGCAGAACCGCGCAAGGAATTCGAAGACCGGAGTTAGAGAGAAGTTAGTTTTCCCCTCGCGATCGAAAACCACTTTTTCCCCTCGAATATATATATTCGACGCTCGAAAGTCGAGAGCTGACCCGTTCACCGAGCCAATCGGATCGCGAATAACCGACAATTTCGTTGCAAGCTGGCCCTCGAAAACGGCCTCATAGAAAACTTTTGGCTGAAGCGAGGGAACGGGAAGCAAGGGGGCCCCCTTCCCCCCTTGCAACTTTCTCGGCCCTGCGTCCTTTGGGGCATTTCAGTGACAGGCGGTCTTCTATCCAACAAAATGGACGCTTCAAAGCTGCGAGCCGCTTTTGAAATGATGAAGCCTTTCCTTGATCTTCAGTCGCTGGCGCTCCCGGACCTCCAATTGGACGCCGCCATGGCGCGGGTCGTCGCCGAGTGTTGCACAGCCCTCAAGCGCGCGCATCGTTTTCGCATCGGATTTCGACGTTCGCGACGTGCTCGGCGCTTTGTCTTCTCTTCATCTCGAAGAGATCCGGGCCGAAGGCGACACGGACATCAGCGAGGGCCTGCAAGCGCTTGCGGCTGGGGCTGTCAGGGACTCTCTCCGTGTTCTTGCTTCCGAAGGCTGGTGCCTTGAGCTTTAAATATTGGGCTGCCCGGCCCTTCCCTCCTGATCAATCACAAATTAATCCGTGGACAGCCCAATTCAGCTTACGGACGAAACAATTCCGGCTCTCATGCAATTGGAGTCCCTTGAAAATGTTGTGGGAGTGTGCCGCGCGACGGTGCACCCTCATATCGATTTTATAAAAATTCCATTAGACTCTCGGATCTGCTCAGATTCCAAATTCGAATTCGTATTTAAGCGCTACCGTGAACAATGTAACTCCCGCTGGAGTTCGGGCGCTGGTGGACACCTCGATGAATCGGAGGATTCACCCCAACATATGCATGTACGTATACATTGAATTTGTCTCTGAAAAGAGCTTTTCCATGGAAATGAAAATTGTTCGGCAACTTTGAAAGCGTTGGCTGAAGCTCTGCGCGCTATGCGCAACCAGTCGCATCACATGCTGAAGCGTTTCTCCGTGGCTGTGTCAGTGTACTACACCGAGCATGGTTCGCACGGTTGAATTGTTTCGAATTCTAGCTCAAAGCAATTATAATTTATACTTAGCTATAGATATTCATGGTCGTCACTGAGTCACGAAATTGCAGCGGACGAACAGGAGGCGATCGCCGATTTAATCTCAGCGGCTTACATGTACCAATGCCTCATTTCGATAAGAATGCCGTCCAAGGCGCCGGGGTCTGTTCTGAAAAGCTTCGAATTCCAAGTTCTAGATCTGCGGCAAGGTGCCCGAGTCGCACGCCCAGAGGACGTTCAATTCAAACTCGCTATTCGCGCCGAATCGCCGCCGATGTCTCCTCCATTGATGAGGTCATGATCACCCCCTTCCTGGTTCGTTCGGCCTTTAGCTTAGAATATTAATATTACTCATTTCGCAAGCTTTACAATTAAAAAGGTTTTAGAAAGAAAAATAATGCATATGCATATGAGCAGGACCTTGGCTGGCTTCGTCCCAAGCTTGGAGGCAACGTCAAGTTTCATTTTCGAATTGATCCCGAGCCTCGGAGCTCGATGGAAATGATGATGATCGCGCCACACTTACTTCCATATTTCGCCGGCTGCTGAGCCGTAGATGCCCCGGCATGATCGCGAATCTCACCACTGGCGATATCGATTGAATTTCATTATCGCGGCATTATGGTCCTAGCTTGCAATTGTAATGTTGACGATTGCAATAGCAATATCCCTGTGCATTCTGGACTAGCTCCATTCTCTATGTGCGAAGGGGGTCGCGATCCGAGGGCAGGCCCAGCGGGAACTCGGGATCCGGATCGGGTGGCAGGCCTAGCAGGAGCCTGACGGAGTCGAAGCTCATGATCAGGGGGCGGGTGCTGATGAGTGCAACCAGCCTCTGCTCGAACTCGAATCCCAAGGCCCTGAGGGCCGGCCCGCGGGGTCGAATCAAGGCCCTGTGGTCAGGGCCCACGCTCAGATCTATCTAGAGGGCGGGACATTGTGACATTGTGTGGCATCGAGATTAATATTGCTCGCGTCATCGTCATTGTGTACATGTGGCATCGAGATTGCTCGCGTAATTATAAGTTGAGCACTCGGTGACTTTCACTTCTGCCTACGTATACCAAGCAGAGCGAGCAGGGGGTCGCGGTCGGAGTCGAACGGGAGCTCGAACGGGTCGAGCCTCAGGGTGCTAGTGCTGGCGGGCGCATCGAGCCCGAGCTCGAATCCCAGGGGGTCGGATTCCGGGCCCGGTCCAAGAGGCCTAGGGCGGGACCGGGCGCCGGCGCCATGGCCAGATCGAGGGTCGCGATCGAGGCCCGGTCCCACTGAACGAGGGCGGGCTACAGCGCCGGCGCCGGCCTCGGGGCGCAGCAACGCGCCCTCCAGGCGCTCCATGCGCTCCGCCTCCCGCCTCAGCGCCCCCGCCGCCTCCTTCTGCTCTCACGCGATCAGAAGGAGATTTAGAGAAGCGGGGTGGGGGGTACGGGCGCGCTCGCCACGCAGGCGAGCAGGCGCCCGCTTGTATCAATTAGGAGATTAGAAGCTCATAAAACGATAAAAAGGCGAAAGATCGCTCTTTAGGCTCCAGAAGAGGTACGGCCGCTTTGATCAGAAGGATACGGCCGGTAATTGGAAGCGCGTTAACGTTTTAAATAGACGATAGTTACGTAGTTATATAAGAAGGCGCAGCCTTGCTTTTAAGGTCCAGAAGAGTTTTGAGGGGTTGGGGGGGGGGGGAAAGGGTGGGGGGGGGGGGAGGTTTAGTTTCGGGGGTACGGGCGCGCTCGCCTCGGAGTCGAGGAGGCGCCCGCGGGCGGCGGCGAGCTGCGCGCGCTCCTCCGCGAGGAGCTCCTCGAGCAGCGCCGCCCGCCGCTCGGCGGCGAGCCGGCCCTCCTCCGCCTGCCGCAGCGACTCGGCCCCCAGCTCCTGCTCGGCCGGGCCCCGCTAGGTGAGAAGATGAAGGAGAAGGCGAGAAAGGCAGCTCTAGACCCGGATCCAGGCAGCAAAAGGCAACGGACCTGCTCGGCCGCGAGCCGCCCCGCCGCGGCCGCTGGGAAGAAGCAGTTAGATGGGAGGCGAGGAGAAGGGAGGGAAGGGGGAGGGGAAGAGCGCAGGGGGGGTACCCAGTCTGGCCTCTCGGGCCTCGCGGCAGCGCTCGCGCCACCGCTGAAGAGCGGCGGCCGCGAGCCGCCGCGCCCGCCGCTCGCCGGCTGCCCGCAGCCGCCGCCGCGCCCCCGCCGCCCGCCCCGCCTCCTCGCGCCACGCCCCGAGGGCCGCCCGCAGGCGCCCCGCGCCGCCCGCCCGCAGAGCGCCGCCGCCGCCCTCGCCCGCACCGCCGCCTCCCTCTGCCAACGAACTCAAAAGAGATCAAAATCACAAAAGAAGCGATTGGACGCACGGCGGCGGCGCGCTCGGACAGTACCCCCTCCAGCCGCCCCACCGCCTCCTCCACCTGGAAAAAAGTTTGAAATTTCGAAAAATAGAAGAAAAAGTAACAGCGTACCCGGAGGAGCCGCTGGCGCCGGGCCGAGGCGCACCACTCGGCGAAGGCGCCCCGCGCCCGCCGCGCGGCGAGGGTCCGCGCGGCGAGGGCGGCCAGGGCCCGCGCCCGGCGGCGCCCGGCCGCCCACCCCCGCCACGCCGCCATGGCCGCCTTGACCTTCAAGCACCGGTCAATCAAAGGCTAAGGCTAAAGCACCTTGAAGTCTATGTATGTATGCACCTGCCGGAGGGCCGAGCGCGCGGCGAGGCGGGCGGCCGCGGCGTCGCGGAAGCGCGTGTCTGAGTCGAGGAGGCCGCGCACGCCCTCCGCCACGCTCTCCACCTGCAGGGGCGAGGAGGGTGAGGAAAGGTTGAAATCAAAGGCGAAGCTTTTAAGAAGCGTGAAGGAGGTTAGCTCAAAGTTTAGAGTCGACGTTAAAGCTTCTAGCTATAAGAGAGAGGGTGGAGATCTAGAGCCTATGGTTTATGGTTCGAAAGGTTTATGTAAGGCGGCGAGCAGAGCGCTGGGCGGGGGGGCGCCGCCCGCCGCTTTTAATCAAAGTCTTAGCTAAGAGCGGGGTGAGAGGGGGTCAAAGGTTTGCTAAAGCTGCTTAACTTAAGCTCAAAGCACTGGTCAACTAAAGGCTAAGCTTAAAGCAGAGCGCTGGAGGGCACCTGCCGGGCGACGCTCCCCGCGATGGCCGCCTCCTCCCGCTCCGCCCGCTCCGCGCGCTCCGCCGCCGCCGCCGCCGCCTCCGCCACGCGCCCCGCGCGCAGCTCGAGCGCGGCCCGCGCCACGCGCGGAGCGCGGCGCCGGCGAGCGAAGCCGCCCGCCGCCTCGCGACGACCTCGGAGGCCCTACGATAAGCAAGCGTGCTAGTAAGAATATAGTTATAAAGTTAGCTGCAAGTGTACTAGTAAGAAGTTAGAAAGTACGATAGATAAGCAAGCGTGCTAGTAAGAAAGAGGAGCCTCGGATGAGATGAGATGGGCCTCGCACCGCGCGAGGGCGCGCTGGCGGCGGGCCTCCCGGCGCCACCCGTCGAAGGCGCGAGCCGCGGATCGCCGCGCGAGGCGCGCGCCCATCGCCCGCGCCGCCGCCGCCCGCGCCCTCGCGCCGCCCCGCGCCCCTCCGCGGCCGCCGCCGCCGCCGCCCGCTCGGACGCCGACAGGCAGGCGCGAAGCGCGGCGCCGCCCTCGCGCGCCTCGGCCGCCGCCGCCTCCGCCGCCGCCCGCGCCGCCCGCTCCGCCTCGAGCGCCGCCTCGGCCCGCGCCGCGCGGCTCCGCGCCGCCTCCCCGCGCCACTCGCGCACCGCCTCGCGCGCCCGCCGCTCCCGCCACCGCCCCTGCAGCGCCGCCGCCCGCCGGCGCGCCCCGCGCGCGCGCCGCGCCGCGCCGGCCCACGCCCGCAGCGCCGCGCCGAGCCGGGCCGCGTCGCGCCGGGCCAGGACCGCCTCCAGCGCCGCGAGGCCGGCGCGCACCCGCCCCGCCCGCCCCGCCGCGCTCGCCCGTCCTCCGCCTCCGCCAGCCGCCCCTCCGCCGCCTCCGCGTCGATCTCGGCCGCCCTCCGCTCCAGGTCCGCCCGCCTCAGCGCCCTCAGGACCTCGCACCCGCCCCGCCACGCCGCCAGCGCCCAACAGAGCGCCCGCCGCCGCTTCGCCGCCGCCAGCGCCGCCGCGCGCTGCCTGAGGACCCGACGCCGCCGCGCCTCGCCGCGCCACGCGGCAAAGGCGGCCCGCCTAACGCCGGCGAGGCCCCGCAGGGCCAGCCGGGCCAGCGCCGCCTCCCGCGCCCGCTCCGCGCGCGCCGCCCAGAGCCCGTGGACGAGCCCCGCCGCCGCGTCCTCTCCCCCGCGCCGCTCCTCCTCCGCCCGCGCCCGCCGCGCCTCCCGCGCCGCCGCCGCCAGCGCGCCGAAGGCCGCGCGGAGGAGCGCTCCGCCCCGAGCCGCGAGCCGCGCGGCCGCGACCCGACGGAGCCGCCGCTGCGCCGCCGCCGCGCGCCTCCACTCCCGGAGGCAGTTCGCCGGAGTGGCCTCGACCGGTCCCTGCGAGACGCGTTAGTTAGTCAGAGACCTTCGCCGATTGCAAAAATGAGGTCTTGCCAGGAGGGGCCAGAGGGAGCTGAGCAGGGCGAGCGCCCGCGCCGCGGCGGCCCCGCGGGTCGCCCCTTCGGCCCGCGCCGCCGCCGCCGCTTCCTCCTCCCGAAGCCGCCCCAGGGCGCCCCGCAGGCCTTCGGCCTCCGCCTCGGCCGCCGCCCGCCCGGCGGCCGCCCGTGCCGCGCGAGCCTCCGCCGCCTCCCAGCGCCACTCGCGCAGGGCCGAGCGCGCGCGAACTCGTCCCACCGCCGCGCGAGCTTCGCCGCCGCCTCCCGCGCCGCCCGTCGACCCGCCGCGAAGCTCCGCCACGCCGCAAAGGACTGCGCCGCGCCGCGCAGGAAGCCCCGCGCCGCCATCCGCCCCGCCCGCGCCTCGGCGGCGGCGCGGCGCCGCTCCGCCCTCCGCTGCTCCCCGGCGGACACTGCCGCCTCCAGCGCCGCCCGCGCCCGCTCGGCCCGCCGCAGCGCGCAGGCCCCCGCCCACGCCGCGAAGGCCGCCGCCGCGAACGCGGCCCGCCGCTCCGCGAGCCGCCCCGCGCACGCCCTCCGCAGCGCCCCGCGCCTGCGCGCCACGGCGCGCCACCCGCCGAAGACGCGCCGCGCGCGCGCCCGGTCCCCATGCGCCGCCGCCGCCTCCCGAGCCGCCGCCGCGCCGCCTCGCGCCCGGCCTGCGCCGCCGCCGCCGCCTCCTGCAGCCTCCCGCAGACGCCCCGCAGCTCCCCGGCCTCGCCCGCGCCCGCGCCGCCTCCGCCCGCGCCTCCGCCAGCGCCGCCTCCAGCGCCCCGCGCGCGCCTCGGCCGACTGCGCCCTCGCCTCCGCCGCCTCCGCCCGCCGCGCCGACGCCGCGTCTGCCTCGCGTAAATCGGACTGCCTTCTATTTTAGGGGCAGAGCGGAGGGTGGTACGCACTCAGGGGCTGGAGAGCCTCGAGCCGGGCCGCGAGCTCGCCCCGGGCCGCCTCCGCCTCGCCGGCCCGCCGCGCCGCCCGCTCCGCCCTCGCCTCCGCCTCCGCCCGCGCCCGCTCGGCCGCCCCGCCCGCTCCGCCAGCTCGCCCGCCTGCCCTCCCGCCTCGCGAGCGCCGCCGCCAGCGCCGCGTTCTCCTCGGCCAGGCGCCGCGCCTCGGCGTCCGCCCGGTCCGCCCGCGCCCGCGCCCCGTCCCGCTCCGCCGCCGCCCGCGCCATCTCGGGCACGGCCGCCTGCAGCTCCTTCTCCAGCCCCGCCACCGCCTCCTGTACCCCCTCACCCCCTCAGCCTTCTCCCGATCCGGAACTTGGGGGGGGGGGGGTACGGCGCACCCGGAGCTTCGCGGCCTCGGCCGCGCGCGCCGCCTCGGCCTCGCGCGCCGCCCGCTCCGCCGCCTCGCGCCGCGCCCGCTCCTCCTCGAGCGCCTCCGCCGCCGCCGCCGCCCGCTCCTCAGCCGCCCGCCTCCGCCCCGCCTCCGAATCGCGGTCCCTCCGGAGCCGATCCGCCTCCTCCCGCATCGTGGCGACGAGCCGGGGCACGAGCGCCGCCTCCTCCGCCCCCCCCTTGCCCTTGGGGGCGGCGGGGTACGATTTGACCGTCTCCGGGGCCCGGCACCCCAGCGGCGCCCGAATCGGCGGCGTGGCCGGGGATGCGGCCGCCGAGGAGGGTACCGAGATCGAAACGGGCTGCGATGCTGGGCTCGAGCCGGCGCCGTCCGAGGGGGAAGGAGCAGGGGGGGCCCCCCCCGGGCACGGGCCCGGGGTGGCCGCCAAGACGGCGGGGCCCGCCGGCGGGCCCAGCGCGTACCCCTCCTCGTCTTCGTCCTCGCCCTCGTCGGTCGGACCCCAGCGGACCTCGGCTTCCGAGGCGGGCCCCAGGCCCTTCAGGAGGGCCCGCAGGGGGCCCGCGCGCCCGCCCTCGACCCCCGAAGCGTCCACGTAGACCGGGAGCCCGCGCGGAAGACGGGACAGGATCGCATCGGCCAGCGGCCCGCCGGCCTCCGGATCCACCGCCGCGGCCGGCGTGCACGCGAGGGCGCGCCCCACGCGGGCGAGGGCCCCGCGGCGCTCTTCGCCGCGCGCGTCGACCTCGAGCCAGTGGAACCGGCGGCCGCCCGCCGAAGCGGAGAGGAGGAGGCCCGCGGCCCGCGGCTCGCGGCGCGCCCCGCAGAGGATGCCGGCCACCTGGAGCGCCGCCTGCAGCTCGGGCGCCGTTCGCGCCGGGCGCTCGCTCGCCGGCGCGGCAGAAGCCAGCCGGGCGCCCCCCGGTACGAGGAGATCGAGCGCCGCCCCGCCCTCGCTGACGAGCGTCGCTGAGAGGACCGCGTCCTGCCGGCCTGCCGCGCGGGCGTCAGGGCCGCTAACATCGTTTCGAAATCGCCCTTCTGCTTAGCTAGAGGAAAAGCCCTCGCGAACCTGACAGCTCGGCTTCCAGGGCGCGCCATGCGGAGCTCGCGCAGGGCCCCGATGCAGCCATGGCCAAGGCGCAGTGGCCGCTTTCGCTCACGCTCAGCGCATCGAATGTGGCCGTAGATGCCCGTTCTCGCAGCGAAATGCAGATCCAGCCCTGCCCGGCGCCGGGGCAGCTACGCATCGCGCCTCCAGTCAGCGGCGCCGATGACCGCTCCGGCGCTTGCCGAGCCACCGGTTCAGCTTTGTCTACAGTGCCCCCGCCCAGAAATACGCCTCGCGCGGGTTGGGGGGGCGTGCTACCGCGCTGCTGGACCCCCCTTCGATTCGTCGTCGTACCCCTAGGCTTTGGCAGACTCAGGCAGAGTCGAACCGAAACCTAAGCCAGGCCGCCGGGCCGGCGCAGAATGACGGTCAGAAACCTGGCCTACTCGTCTCGCCTCACCCTCTTCCCGGTCGACATCAAAGACACTCAGCTTGACGAGGTACCGGTGACCGAACTTGCAAGCTTGCCCGCGCGGCCGGTACGGCGCCTGACGCGCAGCGCCAGGCCGCGAACAACGTCAACGACGAGGCGGATTACTTCGACGATGTGTGCGAGCAGGTAGAGGCCGCCGAGCTGGAGGCGGAGCTCGAGGCCGCGGCCGACGCTCTCGACCTGTACATGTCCGCCGCGGCCGACTCCCTCGCCGCCGACGACGCGGAGCTCGCTTTCGTGCGTCCGCCGAACCTCGGCCCTTCACGCGCCTTATAAGCTTCTCACGCGCCGCATGCGCAGATGTGACCCGTTGCCTCATTCTCAACTTCCCCATAGCTAGGCCTGTTCCACCACCGAACGCCTGTTCGCCACAGTAGCTATAGAGCTCCGACAGATCTAGAGCCCCGCCCCGCTCGCCGTTACACTGAATTAAGGATCACGCGCTCTATTCAAACGCCGGGCGGGGCCCCCCGGGCCCCGCCCGGCCCCGCGGCCCGGGCTTCCATCCCCCCCCCCCTCCCCCTCCTCCCCCCCAACCTTTTCTCCCTCTGACCAGGCCTAGGCCTAGGCTGCCCCGCCGTGCGATTCATGAACATCCGATGCGGCTTTTCAAGCTTATTAATTATAAGGCGGCGGCTGCGGGCTAGCGCTGCGTACGCCTGTTCTATAGCTAGACCTCGTGCACCACGATCGCGACGCGGGCCGAGGGGAGGGCGCAGAGCACGGCCGCGCGCCCGGCGTCGCGCACGCGTACCCCCCCGCGATCGCGATCGGGCCTGTACGTCAGGTGGAGCTGCGCACGCCCTCATGATCAAGCCGCGTTGAGCTCAGGCGCGGCGGGGCCGGGCCGGGGGCGGATCTCTGCGGACCTCGATGTCGATGTCCCCCGTGGAGCAGCCGGCTAAGGCGGAGAGGCAGTCCAGCTCGTCGACGGGGCCGGACACGAAGAGGGAGAGGCGGCGGGGCGGGGCGGCCGCCAGCGCCGCGGCGAACGGCTCGAGCCGACCGGGCGCGGGGGCTAGGGGGCCTAGGAGGACGTCCAATTCCAGGGAGAGGCCGCCCCGGGCCGCGCCGGCCAGCCGCGCGAGCGCCGGCAGCGCCTCCGGAGGCGGCAGCATGCCTGTCGCGCAAAACGCTTAACGCTTCAGGATGCCAGGGCGGGTCGAGCGGGAGAAGTTAAACCATTGCCACGTGCACGCACCGATGTGCAAATGGAGGTCGGTCAGCGTGGGGGAGCGCTCGAACGCGGCCGCGAGGCCGTTCAAGTGGGCGGCAAGGCCTTCGAGCTCCGGACTCGCGAACCGGAGGACCAGCCGGCCCAAGCTAGTGAGCCCCGGGCAGGAGCCCAGCGCCGCCAGGGCGTTCTCGCCCACTCTCCAGGAAACGTGTAGGGTAAGGCGCCCGCGGGCGGCTCCGGCCAGCCGCGCGAGCGCCGGCAGCGCCTCCCGAGGCGCCGCCTCTTCTGTCGCGAAAACCGCTTTAGGATGCGAGAGCGGGTCAAGCAAAAGAAGAGTAAACCACGCACCGATGTACAAATGGAGGTCGGTCAGCGTGGAGGAGCGCTCGAAGGCCGCTGCAAAGCCGTTCAGGTGGGCGGCGAGGGCCTCCGAGTCACGGAGGGCCAGCTGCCCTAGGCTCTTGAGCGCGGGGAGGGCGCCCAGCGCCGCCAGGGCGTTCTCGCCATTCCCCTCCTCGGAGTCCTGTGGCAGCAACGCAAGAGAGAGAGGAGGGGTTGAGAGAGGAGGGGGGGGGGGGGGGGGGGGGGGGGACGAACCAAGAACAAGAAATTCCCTTTGAGACGCTCGAGGGCAGGGAAGCGTTGGAGGGCGCGCAGGGCCTTCGGGGTGAGCTCCGAAATATAAATCAAGTTCAGCACAAGCCTGAACCCCGCACGGTGAGAGGCTAGGGCGATCCGAGGCCGCGCGCGGCGGCGGCGGGCGCGGGCGCACTCTTTAAGGGCCAGGGCGGTGGGGCCGGAGGCGAGCCGCTCAATTAGAGGAGGCGCGCTGAAGCTTCGCGACCCGCCAATCGCTCCGAGGTACTCGAGCAAGGGGAATTCGAAGGCTACTGCGATCCCGCCGATGGCGTCGTGCACACCACCGTACAGGAACTCCAGCTGCGGCGCAAAATGATCTAGAGCTTCGAGAGAGGTGGGCAGGGGCGCCGGCTGTGCACCCGCTTGAGGTTCGGGAGGCACCGAACGAGGGCCTCCGCGGCGGGCCTGCGTGACGAGCAGCAATAAACGTCGACGTAGAGGTTCTCGAGGTTCGGGAAGGTCATGGGGCGGAGGTCGGGATCGACCCCGAGGGGGATTGATTCCTGGGGATGGCGGCCGCGGGATTCGCGGCCCCGCAGGGCGAGGCGCCGGAGCGAGGGGCAGGCGGCGGCGCCCGGCGGCGCGAGGGCGTCGAGGAGGTCGGTGAGGCAGCTGCTCGGGGCCCACGAACAGTCCACGTCGACCTCGCCCAGGCCGCCGGCGCCGGCGCCGCTCGCCGCGCCGGCCGCGGCCGAGCACGCCGTGAGGAGGAAGAGAGTGGACCGCCAAGCTTCGCTGAAAGCATATGCATCGTCCGTAGCGGACGTGACCTCCAGGCGAAGCGACGCGCCCGGCGCGACGCGGATCCGCTGCCCGCGACCGCCCACGCGGGCGTTGCAATTGTCTTCCCCGCGGCTCCGACCCGCCATAAGCCACCACGCAACCCCCGCTCGCACAGCAGCGTCCAGCTGGCTCCAGTCCAGTCCTTGGGCGCCGATCAAAAGGCCCGCCAGCTGGTCCGCGCGCTCCGAGGACAGCTTGACGTCGAGCCGGCGCCAGCGGATCGCCTCGGCCGCATCGCGCCAGCGGCGGCAGACGGCACGCACGGCGGCAGCGGCCTGCAGGCCCAGGTGCTCGAGAATCTCCGAGAGAATGGCGTCCGGCAGCTGTGTGATCGATGTCGGTGCCGCTGCTTCGGCTTCGGGATCTTCCGCTGCTGCAGCAGAATCATCGATACTGGCTTCCGCAATCTCCTGTAACGTGTGCGAGCTGGCGTTCGGCGGCGGCTCTGGGTCTGTGCGTGCGCTCCCCTGCGACGCCGCGGGCGCTGCAGCTGCGCCCGCAGCTGATTCCAGCAACGACGCGACCGCTTCTGCGGACGTATGCATCCGCTCGCCGCTGCGCTCCGCGTCTGCGCGTTCACTTCAGCGATTTGTCCGCGCTGGCGCTTCGCAATCCCGGCCCTCGAGCTCGCGGACCTGCAGCTGCAGGCTTCAAAACGCAGCGCTCATCCATCCCGGGCGTGGGCAAGAGAGGCCGCGCCGGTCGCGAGACGCGAGACTCGCGGCGAGACAGCGGCGGGTACATGGCCATGGCGGCGCCCGGGGCCGGCCCGGGCCATGCGCAGTTGATCGAGCTTGCTAGCGACGCCTACGTATACGCCTACGCGGCGTCACTTTAGATTGGGAGAGTACTGCTGGGCCGTTACTCTTGCTTTTACCCTCAGAGTGTCCAAGGCTTCCGCGTTGCGCCCCGCCCGCCCGCCCGGGAGCGCACCGGCGGCGAAGTAAAATATATGCGAATACCGATTTATAGAGCGAAACACACGACGGGTCTGTATTGGGGGAGTCGCAACGCCGGGTCGCGCCGGCCGGCGCTTCGGCGGCGGCGGCGGCGGCGGGCGGGCGGGAGGGCGGGGCGGTGCGGGTGGTGGTGGTATCCTAGCGGCTGCTGCTGCTGCTGCGTCTACAATATAAGGGCCTGCCTGCCTTTACAGCTCGAAGGCCTCCTCGAGGGCCGACGAGTCGGCGGCGGCGATGCAGTCCATCGCGAAGGCGTCGAGGTCCTCGCCCATGGCGGCCGCCGCGACGGGGAGCGAGCCGGCGATCTCGGCCATCGCCATGAAGAGGTCGACCTCCTCCTGCTCGACCGACTGCGCCGCCTCGTCCAGCGCGCGCGCCGCCGGCGGCATCCACTGCGCCGCCGCGTCCAGCTGCTGCGTGACGCCGACCTTGGAGATGAAGGCGTCGGCGGGGGTGCCGACGGTGTAGGAGACGACCGAGTTGCCCTGGATCGGCTGCTGCGTCTGCACCGGGAAGTTGACGGGCCGCGGGCACTCGACGTCCTGCACGACCGGCGGCGGCACGTAGACGCGCTGCGCGTAGCCCTCCTTGCAGAGGCCGGGCGCGTCGCCGACGATGAGCTTGACCTCGAGCGGGACGACCGGCTTCTCCAGGCGCCACTGGGTCGGGGCCAGCAGCACGTTGACCTTCTGCTGCGGGCTCTGCACCGTGAGCGGCTCCTTCGGCACCGACACGTTGACCACGGCTGCGCGCGCGCGCCCGACGCGTCAGGGCGCCGGCCTCAGCTTGGGGCGGGCGGGCGGGCGCGTGCGGACCCTGGGGCACGTTGATGTTGACGGGGATGTCGGGCATGTCGATGGAGACGGGGTCCGTGGGCAGGTGCACGTTGACGTTGGGCTTGGGGACGGTCACGTTGACGACGTTGGGCTGGAGCTGCACGGCGACGGGCTCCGCGTTGTCGACGTTGACGGCGTACTCGGGCACGGTGACCTTGACGTCGCCGACCGCCACGTTGCGCACGGTCGGGCCGGGCGGGACCTGCGCGGCGGAGGAGCGTCAGGGGCCGCGGGGCGGGGGCGTGCGGGGGGTGCGGGCGAGGCGGAGACGCTGGGCTGACCTGGAGGTAGACCTCCTGGGTGAGGGGCTGGACGATGATCGCCTGCGGGGTGACCTGCATGGTCTGCTCCTGGACCGGGCTGAATCCGACCTCCGTCGGCGAGACGGTCACGTCGACCTCGGGCGCCGGGGCGGCCGAGTTGATCGCCGAGGGCGGCGCCATCATCGCCTTGACGGGCGGCGGCGTGCTGCGCGGGGCGCGCGTGAGATCCCGGCGGGGGCCGCGGGGGAGGGGGGGCGTACACGGTGACGTCGACCGAGGAGATGGGCGAGACGACCTCCTTAGTGAGGATCTGGGGCAGCTCGACGACCGGCTGCGGCACCGACACGCTGCGCGGGCGCGCGCGTCAGGCCCCGCCCGGCCGGCGCCCCTGCCCAGGCAGCGCACTTGACGGTCTGGACGGCCGCCACGCGCTCCTGGGGCGGGACATCGTTGGCGTTCACGATCGGGGAGGGGACCTTGACGCTGCGCCGCGGAGTCAGCGCGCCGCCGGCAGGCCGCGGGCCGCTACGCGGGCTCACAAGAGGGGGTCGGTCGGGACGGCGATGGTCTGGGGAGGCAGGGCCTGCGGGGTCGGGGCATCCACGGCCGGGATGTTGACTGCGCGGGGCACGCGTCGGCCGGCGGGCGGCGCGAGGCGGACAGGTGCGTAGGCGGGGCGCGGGGCGGACCGAAGGCCTTCTGGGAGGCGATGGAGACGGGGAGGCGGGGCTCCGGGGTGTACGACACGAGCGCGTTGGTGTAGTCGTACTGCGCGGCGCGCGGCCGTCAAGGGCGGCCGGGCGCGGCGGGCGGGCGGCGGGGCGGGGCGGAGCGTCCGCACCTGGACCTCCGGGGGCGTGAAGGTCCCGGCCACAGGCTCGGCGGGGCGGATGTTCACGGCCGGCTCCTGGCCGATGACCTTGATGATCGACGGCTCGGTGGCAATCGGGCGCTCTGCCGTCGGCGTGAGCGCTTCGTCCGCAGCGAGTCCCGGTGAAAGAAAACGCACGGGGGGTGCTCTCGACGGTGACGTTCGGGGCCGGGACGTTGACGACACCGAACAGATCCGGGACTTGGACGAACTGCGGACCGTCGGTCAGCCTGGCAAACGCGGCTGGCGAGGCGCGCTTGCCTTCGGCGGGTAGGCACTGCAAGGATAAAAGAAAGGGAAGAGGTCGGTTAGAGGCGGCGGTCGGGACGGGACAGTTCCCACGCACTTGTCATAGTCGTTGACCTGCCGGGCGTCGATGCGCTCCACGTTCTTGCACACGGTGGGCGCAGGCGCAATAGGCGCGGTCACATACCTGCCGCGCAGTTCAGCGGTTAGCAACAGCGAGACCCGACTGAAGGGAAATGGACGCACGGAGTCGCCTCCGCGTAGGGATTAGTGATCGGCAGGCCGACGGTGGTCGCCATGTCTGTTTATTTCCTGGGCCTTCCTGTACCGCAGCGAAAACGGACGTGAGCCGATGGTCCGGCGAAGGAGCCCTCACGTCGCGAGAACGGCCAGCTGGCCCCGAAACGGGTCTAGCGGCACTCTAGGGGCTATTTTTATGCGGACAAAGCCGAAAGCGTTCGCAATAAGGGGGAAACGCCGGAGATAGCCGGCCCTTCAGCTCCGCCGGGATTGCGGAGCGAGCCAACGGTCAGACCCGGCGGGCCCGCTGGCGGTAGAAAACGCTGCTCACGGCCGCACTAGACCCCAGGATAGCACCGGACTCACCGAACGGGACGCGACGGCAGCAGGACCTCTTGTCGGAGTTGGGGCCGCGGCCGGCAAAGTCAGGCACACGTTGCGAAAAGGTTACCAGCGAGTTTGGGTCGCAGACGCACCTAGAGCGAGCTGAAACAGCCGCTGCTTCTTCTGCAACGCCTGCGAGAGAGTGTACCCTGCAACTCGCGTGTACCCGGGCAGCAGCGGCTCAGCGCGGCTGGTTCTTGGTCGGCCGCGGTCCTGCCCGGTAGTCTGGCGTACACAGCGGCTATCTATCTTGAGCAGCACAATGTCGAAGAGGGAGGACGGCAAGAAGGACGACGATGAGACGCGGGGTTCGTTCGATTGCCGGCATTTCTCGCCCGTCCGGCGTGAGCTAACGTTCCCTCGACTATGTGGCCCGGCAGAGGTGTCCCCTTTCGCGTCCCTGGACAAGAGCGCGCTGCTGCAGGAGTCGCGCATGTTCAGCGACTCGAACCTGAACGCCCGGAAGTGCACAGTGCTCATCACGAAGATCCTGTACCTTCTCGCGCAAGGGGACAAGCTGAACCGCAACGAGGCCACCGAGGTCTTCTTCGGAGTGACGAAGCTCTTCCAGTCCAAAGATGTGCGTGTGCCGGCGGCCCCGAGCGGCCCAGGGCGAGGCACTTTGTGGGGCTGCGGTCCCTGATGGAGCCCCGGCGGCGCGTAGGTCAACCTTCGGCGCATGGTCTACCTTGTCATCAAGGAGCTCTGCCCGTCCCGCGAGGAGGTCATCATCGTTACCAGCTGCCTCACGAAGGACATGAACAGCAAGATTGACGTGTACCGCGCGAATGCCATCCGTGTGCTGTGCAAGATCCTCGAGGCACGCATGCCCCCCCCGAATGGCTGACGGCTGCCGCTGACGGGCGGCGCAGGGAGACATGGCGATGCTCACCCAGATCGAGCGCTACCTCAAGCAGGCCATCGTGGACAAGAACCCGTTCGTATCTAGCGCCGCGCTCGTTTCCGGCATCCACCTCAGCCGCCACAACTCCGAAGTGGTCCGTGGCTCGGCGCCCGCCTGCGCGCGGCTCCGGTAATCCTCTCGCTTCCTTTCCGACGCGCCCGCCGCGCCGCAGGTCAAGCGGTGGGCGAACGAGGTGCAGGAGTGCACGGTGAACAGCAAGAACGGGATGGTCCAGTTCCACGCGCTCGCGCTGCTGCACCACATCAAGCAGCACGACCGCCTGGCCATCTCGAAGCTCGTGGCCTCGATGACGAAGGCCTCGATCCGCTCCCCGCTCGCCATCTGCCTGCTCATCCGCTACGTCGTGCGCGTCATGAAGGACGACACGAACGCGAACCAGGGGCAGTGCGCTCCTTTCCTTCCTCCCTTCCCTCCTTCTTAGCTTCTTTCCTTCTTTCCCCCGCCCGCCCGCCCGCCCCCTCTCGCCGACGCGGCCGGCCGGCGCTGCAGGAACGACCGCCCGCACCTCGACTTTCTCGAGAGCTGCCTCCGCCACAAGAACGAGATGGTTATCTACGAGGCCGCCAAGGCCATCTGCTCGCTCCCCAACGTCAGCCCGCGCGAGCTCACCCCCGCCATCACTGGTACCCCCCGCCCCGCCCCGCCTCTCGCGTGCCTGATCCTCCCGCCCCGCAGTCCTCCAGCTCCTCCTCAGCTCCCCGAAGCCCGCCCTTCGCTTCGCCTCCGTCCGCACCCTGAACAAGGTACGACGCCCCTGCGTCGTCGCCCCCACGCATCCCCGCCGCCCGACCCCGCCGACGCGCGTACCCCCGCCCCGCCTCGCCCGCGCAGGTCTCCCAGACGCACGCGCTCTCGGTGTCGACGTGCAACCTGGACATGGAGACCCTCATCTCGGACTCGAACCGCTCCATCGCCACCCTCGCCATCACAACCCTCCTCAAGGCTCGCTCCGCCTCGCTCGCTCGGCTTAGCTCAGCGTAGCTTTGCTTGCTTGGCCGCTGACCCGTCCCCGCCCTCCCGCCCCCCGCAGACCGGCTCCGAGGCCTCCGTCGAGCGCCTGATGAAGCAGATCTCCAACTTCATGTCCGAGATCGCTGACGAGTTCAAGGTGAAATAATCTTGGGCTGCTTGCATCGCATCTAGTGTTTCGGAGAGCTTCGCCGTATCGTATCTAGCATTTCGGAGAGCTACGCGCAGCTTAAGATCGCCGCCGCCTTGGATTAGACGTTGGATCCAAGCGTAACTGGGCTGAGCCTCCCTCGCCCCGCCCCCCCGCAGATCGTGGTCGTGGAGGCCATCCGCACGCTCTGCCTCAAGTTCCCCCTCAAGTTCCGGACCCTCATGACCTTCCTCTCCACCATCCTGCGCGAGGAGGGCGGCTTCGAGTACAAGAAGGCGATCGTGGACTCGATCCTGGCGATCATCGACCAGATCCCGGACGCGAAGGAGGGCGGCCTGGGTCACCTCTGCGAGTTCATCGAGGACTGCGAGTTCACGCTGCTCTCCACCCAGATCCTGCACGTCCTGGGGCGCGAGGGCCCGAAGTGCGCGGAGCCGTCCAAGTTCATCCGCTACATCTACAACCGCGTCATCCTCGAGAACGCGACCGTCCGCGCCTCGGCCGTGACCGCGCTCGCCAAGTTCGGGTTCCGCGTGCCGGCGCTCACCAACTCCATCTCGATCCTGCTGCGCCGCTGCCTCCACGACAATGACGACGAGGTCCGGGACCGGGCGACTCTGTACCTCTCCGTCCTCAACAACCGCGAGGCGCCGGCGGCCGGGGCGCTGATGGCGGACGAGCTGCCCGTGCCCATCAACAGCCTGGAGGTCGCGCTGCGGGACTACCGCAGGAACGTCGGCCGCGACCGCTTCGACATGTCGCGCGTCCCGATCCTGTCGGAGGCGGAGGCCCTCGACAAGCTCGGGATCGCGGCGCCGGCGCCGCCGCCCGTCTCGGCGATGGCGGTCGCCGCCGGCCTGGCCGAGGCCGAGCCCAGCCCGAAGCACGCGGACCGCAAGGCAGAGGAGAAGGCCGACGCCTCCCTGCAGGCCCTCAACGCCGTCCCGCAGTTCGCGGTGTACGGCAAGCTCTTCCGCAGCTCCAAGCCGCTGCAGCTCACGGAGGCCGAGCTGGAGTACGTCGTCACCGTCATCAAGCACGTCTTCGAGGAGCACATCGTGTTCCAGTTCCAGGTCGAGAACACGCTCAACGACCAGCTGCTGCAGAACGCGTCGGTCAAGGTCGACCTCAGCGGCGTCGAAGGCCTCACACTGGACGCCACCGTCCCCGCCCCCAAGCTCGCCTACCAGCACCCCGGGTTCACCTACGTCTCCGTCCGGCGCGCCGCCGACGCCTTCCCCACGGGCGCCATCGCCTGCACGCTCAAGTTCGCGGTGCACGACGTGGACCCCATCACGGGCAACGCCGACCCGACGGGCTACCCCGACGAGTACCAGCTGGAGGAGGCGGAGCTCAACACCGGCGACTACATCCAGAAAGTCTGGACCGGTAACTTCCGCGACGCGTGGGAGAAGGCCGGCGCCGCGGGCGAGGTCATCGAGACGTACACGCTCTCCTCCATGAAGTCCTGCCCGGGTACCCTCTCTTTGGTTCCCCCGGGGTACGCCGTTTCTCGTCCGACCGCCCGCCCGCCCGCCCCGCAGACGCCGTGAAGGCGATCCAGGACTTCCTTGGGATGCAGGCGTGCGAGGGGACGGATCAGCTGCCGCCCAACGCGCGCACGCACACTCTGCTGCTCTCCGGCCTCTTCGTCGGGGGGATACAGGTTCTGGCGCAGGCCCAGATCGCGGTGGACGCGACCCAGAGCGTCAACCTCAAGCTCGCCGTCCGCTCCCCCGACCGCTCCGTCTCCGAGTTCGTCGCCTCCTCCGTCGCGTGAGTCACGCGTACGCGTACCCCCCTCGTCCCTTCCGCCGCCGCCGCCCCCGTCCCCGGTCCCGCCCTCCCTTCCACCTCCTGCCCCGTGCTCCGCTCGATCAATATCGCCGCCCTTGAAAGCTCCTCCCGGACCCTCTGCCCTTCCCTCCGCTCGTCCATTCCGAGTTCCGCTTTGTCTGTCCAGGAGAGTAATTGCAAAACGTTCGCTCAATATACTTTCATATTATTCGCCTGCAGCTGCACTGGCTACTTATTACGCTATCTCGAGTAAAGTAAACGGCTTGAAAAATGCATCGCATACGCACATCTGGCAATAATAAACAGCGCCCCACGGGGGCAGCGGGGGGAGGCAAGGAGACGAAGGGAGCGATGATGGGGGGCCGCGCTGCCCGGCACGCGACGAGGGCGACGCTCCAGGCAGCGGGCGGGAAAGGGGCGGGAGGGGTGCCAGAAGAACAAAGAAGAAGGGGGCGCAGGGGAAGCAGCGGAGGGGCGGCGGGCGGGCGGGCGGGGGCGCGCCGGCGCCGGCGGCTGTACAGGGAGGGGGGAGCGAGCGCGCTCAGATGAGAACGGCGCTGGGGTTGTAGTCGTCTCCGTGGTGCCCGTCGGCCGTCTGGGGCCGCGGGTCCGCCGACGGGCTCCGCTCGCTCGCCGCGCCGGCCCCGACGGGCGCAGCGACCATGAAGCCCGGCGTGGCAGTCTCGGGGGGTACAGAAACGTGCCCCACGGAGCCCAGCTCGACGGCCGTGAGCGGGGCCAGGCCGACCGCCTCGACGGCCGCCGCCGGCACCGTCGGGGCCGGCGCCGGCTGCGGCGCAGGCTTGGGCTTGCGTACGCGCGGGGCCTCCGCCGGCTTCTCGCGCCGCGGCTTCTCCAGCGAGCGCGCGTACGCGACGAGGGCGTTCAGCTCCCGCCTGTACGCGGCTGACTCCCACCAGATCTGCCGCGCGGCGTGAGAAGGCGGAGCGGGCGCGGGCAGCGGAGCTCTGGGCACCTTCAGCGGCTGCCAGATGAAGTTGTCGAGGACGACGCCAAGAACACCCGCGAAGAACCAGCTGCGAGGGAGGCGGGCGCGATTTAGCGGCTGCCGCCGCCGGGCGCCGGGCGGATCCATCCGGCCTGCCGCGGCCATGCGGGGGCGGGGCGCACTAGTAGTTCGTTTGGTCCTTGTTCGAGCGATCGCAGAAGAGCACGATGGCCCACAGCATGAAGGCCGAGGCGACGATGAGGAAGCCGCAGAAGCCCCAGACGAAGCCACGCCGCAGCCTCTCCCGCAGCTTCGTGTGTGCGGAGCGCGGCTGCGCCATCGGGTGGACCTCGTCCAGTAGATCCAGCAGGTCGTAGTCTGCGCATGCGCGTTCGTTCGCGGCGCAGGAAGGGAACGAGCGAGAAGACCGCCCGGACCCGTGAGGAAGAAGTGCTTGAAGGCGTAGCCGAGGAAACCCTCCACCAGCGCCGTGATGGTCCCGGAGTAGAGCCCGGCGACCACGAAGACGTCGGTGCTCTCGCGCGCGATCTGCCCGCCCGCTAGATAAGGAAAGGAGAGAGGCTGGGCAACGCGCGGGCCGGGGCGCACGAGGGAGCAGAGGTAGAAGCCCAGAGTTAGCGAGAAGAACTGCACGATGAACCTGTGGGACCTGGCCGGGCGGTCTCAGCGCTGGATAGGACGCCAGGGCAAGGGCGGCAGGCACCTCCGGTACACGTCATCGGTGTAGCCGGTGAAGCAGGAGATAAGAAGGTGCTGGTTGCTGAACAGCGCCCCCCTGAAGATGTAGCCCACCGACTTCTGGGCCCAAGCAGCGTACAGATCGGTCTCGTCCCGGACGGCTGCCTCGTACAGATCCTCGTCCTTGGGATCACGGGTGATGAATGGAACCGGAGGCTCCTCTACGGGGGCGCTATGCTGGCGCGGGGCTTCTATGACAGGCAGCGGTGGGCGCTTCGGTTTCAGGTCTTCCGACTCCTCGTCCTCCTCTCTAGCTCTTGTGTAGTCCGCCGTCTCCATGCTGGGTGCGGGGGGCCCACGGTGACCGAGCTAGGCTGCTTCTAAGATTTGAGCCCTATACCCCGCCAGCGAAACAAAAACGCGGGCTGGATGTTCGCGGCGAGCATCGGCATCCTCGGCCGGCGCCCGCTCATCCCCTTGGTGCACAGAACAGCCTCACCGCTCCGGACTGCTCAGAGCCGGAGCGCGGTCGGCCGCCCGTCGTCCGGCACCGCGCTCCGTCGGGAGGCGCCGGCGCGGCGCTGCTCCCTGCGGCACTTCACCGTCGCGATGTCGGAGAGCGCGCCGCGGGAGCTCATCGCGGCCGACCCCGCGTACGCCATCGGTCCGCCGCCCTGGCCCGCGACGCTCGCCCCGCCGCCCTCCGCACCGGCAAACTCCGCCGCAGATGCGTCGGCGCTGTCGCAGGTGCTGAAGGGCCCCGCGCCGGAGCAGCTCATGGCGCGCGTCCTCGTCTCCCGGCGCTGCTTCGACGCGGCGGGCGCGTCCGAGCCGGCCGAGGAGCCGCTGCCGGACCAGCCGGCGGACCAGAACGACGACGAGGAGCCGGAGTACGCGCTCCTCTTCGGCGAGCGGCGGCCGCTGCGGGAGTTCCAGTACATCGGCAGCTTCAACAACGACTCGGGCCTCGTCGCCCTCGTCGACCCCGCCGCCGTCCCGCCCGCACCGGAGGCGAGTCCCCCCGCTCTCCCGACTCCGAATCAGCTTCCGCCGCCGCCCGTCCGCTGCTGACTCCGCTCCGCGCGCCCGCACTCCCGCGCGAGCAGGCGCCCCGCGCGGGCACCAGCGCGGCGCAGGCGCAGGCGCAGTCCTCCGCGTCAGCTTCCGGATCGACGTGGGAGCGGTTCGTCTCGATGACGCTGGACGACCCGGAGGCGCGGCGCTTCCCCTCCGACTTCCCCCAGTTCCTCTTCGTCGCGAAGCTCGCGGGGGGCGACGTCGGCGCCTCCCTGTACGGCTGCCGCGCGGGCGGCGCGGCAGCCGGGCCCTTCGACTCGCTGCTGCTGTGCCCGGGCACACGCCGCCGACTTTTCAAGTAGCGCTAGCTATAAATAGCGATAGGCTGCTTGGCGCGGCTTCGACCGCACCGGCTGCTTTCACAGGGTCGACGTCAGTCTCCTTTAATTTCCTATTCGAATTCATGTTTGTGGTAATCTGTGTCCCTGTACGGAAACGGTAGCGGCGGTGTGAAGGGAGCGAACGTTCTGCGTCGATGTCGACCTCATCTACGCATGCATAGGCATGCGGCTGCAGCTGCGCTGTCGACGTCCCGCGGCCGAGCCCGAGCGCGCGCGATGGCCCCGGATACGGGGCGGCGGGGCCCTTCGACCCTTGGGAAGGGGAGGGGGCGGGGCAGGGGGGGGGGGGGGGAAGGGGGGGCGGGGGCGGAGGGGGAGGAGGGGGAGGGGGGGGGGCGGGAGGGAGGAGGAGGGGGAGGGGGCCGGGGGAGGGGTGTGTGGGCGGGGTTGACGTAGCTATAGCTATAGCTATAGACCCATGGCCACATGCATGATCATGATCGGTTGCATGAACACCCACTGGGCCGCAGCTAGCTATATATAGATATATATATGGCCTGGCGCCCACTAGCTAGTGTGCCCTCGGCGGGCAGCTGCAGGTGCCTATATAACTAGCATGGATAGCCTACAGCTGCCGCAGTGCAGGTCCCGCAAGGCACATACGTAATGGCATGCGCGCGTGGGAGTGGGGCGACTGATCGATATCATGATCTTGATCAGAAAGTGGCTGACAAGCCTTGAAGCGGATTATCGATGTATATCAGAGTCACTGAGTGCGCATGCGAAATCTGGTACTTCTGTTCCAAAGTTCACTGGAATCTAGAATCGCTCTCACTGTTTACTCAGAAATCAAATTGCTAGTAGCTCTATTCATGATCGTACCCGGCTATATATATGGCTGGAGGCTACAAGTCGCGATCGTACATGTTGTGGCTCGGGGCAACGGAAAAGCAAGGACAACGGGACAACGGACAGCATGTTCATTGCATCAAGCGATGCCATCGCCATAAATTGCCCTCGAGTAAAATAAACGTTAACATCGATATCATGATCAGTTCCGCCTGTGCATAATTCAATTATAACACTTCATGATCATGATCAATCGCTGAAATATCAATACAAATTGCAAATAGACATTCTGGAAACGGTCTTAATCGTCATTTTCGCTGTCTTTGTCGTCGCCCTCGCGGCTGATGTCGTCATCTCCCTCCTCATCCGCCGCCTTGCTCGCGGCCTTCTCCGAGCCTTCTGACTTCTGCACCAAATCATGCCATCTTATCAGCGTGTGTCGAATCAAAAGTGACAAGCTTAAGCTGAGGGCTTGGGGAATATATACCTTTGCAACCACGGACTCTGCCTCTCCGGACCCGGTCGTTTTCTGCTTCTTCGCGCCTGCAGCCTTCCGCCCCTGCTTGAGCTTCTTGGCGCTGCCAGCTTCCTCAGGCTCGCCACCGCCGGAGGCTGCTTCTGCCTTCTTGCTTGGCACTGTCTTCGGCAGTCCGAGCGCCTGCAGGGCCTAGTATATACACGCGTACGATGGGAAGATGGGAACCGGCGAGTGGCGGCCACTTACATCCCGGACGAGTCTCTGGCGAGCTTTGAGGCGATTCCCGTCCTCTCTTCTCGAATCCTTGTACTTCTGCGCACGCTGCGGGTAAGCCCTGGAAACGCAGGATATCGGCCGCAGCCACGAAATCGTTTCTAGAAGAAGGAGAAGAAGAGATGCCAATGCCTGCTTCTCTTCCTCTGGAAGTGCCACCCAACGAGCTTTCAATTCAGCTGCGAGCCGATGGAAATCAATGCGAATTAAGACAGTCGTTAACGTTGCGTTGGAGACTCACAAATAGGAACGTTTGGTTCAACTTTCTTCTTCTCTTCTACGAAATATCTGTCCATGTTCCAATTCTTATGCCCATGCAAATGACGTTGTAACGTTTCAACGACGCTCATGACGTGCTGGGAATGCATCAATTTTGCTAGTTTCACGTGCGAAAACACAGCGCACTTCAAAACGCGTTTCGCCATCCAAAGATTCCCAGGCTTGTCGAGCCTCGTCGAGAATCACCTTGTCATCCTTGCCTGGGGAATGGGCCGGGGCTGAGGGGCTGACGTAGCAGAGACGTAACAAAAGCTCAATAAAAGCTCGTACCTTGCCGATCCGCTTCCGAGAGTTTCGTCTTGTGCTGCTCAACAAACTTCTCGAAACCAACCTGAACCTGGGCTTCCGCATCGAAATCCTCCCCAGCCGTTTCCCGGTCTTTCTTCTTCGCACTCTCTGGGTACTCCTGTTTCCTCGTCCTCTTCGTAGAAGAGTCCGGTGTTCCCTCGGCCCCGGAGGCCGCGGCCGATCGTTTGCGGCTTGAGCCTGAGCCTGCCTTGCCAGCCTCTCCACTTGCTGCAGCTGGCTGCGTCGAATCCACTTGACCAGTCCTGCACGTTGATTGTAAGTGGATTTTGAAGAGCCTTGCCAGTTACAGCCATCGCGCACGGTGTGCGATTCGCTCCGCGTTTTGGAGGGAGTGGTGGTGCCGGCGGTGGGGGGGGAGGAGGCGGCGGCGGTGGAGGGGGAGGAGGCGGCGGTGGCGGCGGCGGAGACGCGGCTCGGGTCGTGAATTCGAGCGCAATCCACACAGCCCGTGCCGGATCCGACAATGATGACGACGGTGCTGCGGCGCCCGAGCCGTCTGCCGGCACAGAGGACCAGATGCCCGCGAGCCGGAAGCCGGCGATGCGTCCGGCAACGCTTTCGGCTTCATTCTCGATCACCTCTTGCCTGACCGTCTCTCCCATCCACGCGTTACGTGGGACCTGAATGTTCTCTAAGCCAGCAGCACAAAGAAAGCAAAACCAATGATGACTGACCACCACAATGAGTGTTGGGGATTTCACGGCATCCCTGCGCCCGATTGGAAACAGATGTGGATAAGTACAGGACGAAGCGGCTTGCAAATCGCCTGCAGTCATCGCTAGTGTTTGCTCTATAGCTACTTGCCGCACCACATCCAAATGGGGACCCCGCTTGTGACAGAGAACCACGAGATCGGGTTCGGGAAGAAAACGACGCCCGTGCAGCTTGTTCCTGTTGAAATTCGCCTGACGTCCTCCACCTCCACCTCGTTGTGGGATTTCCACTTGAGCTCCTGCATGCCGATGCACAAGTTAGGCTCGAGGAAACAGGAAGAGCAAACGGAAGCGTACCATCCCCTTACTTCCAGCAGCGGCAGCGAAACTCTTGACAAACTCCGAAGCCTGAACTTCGCGGTCGTTGTACTGGCAGCCAAGCAAAAGCCCGCTCCCGACCTGTCCGAAGCGTGGAGTCTAGCAGCGCTCAAAGCAATGCGACAGCGGCGAATGGGCACCCGGTCGGAAAGCCACGGAATCAGGATGTCAAGCTGCGAATGATCCGGAGGCTCGGCCCCGGGCCCACCGGACGTCAACACGCAGCCGGCGCCTGGGGTCCAGCGGCACATCGTCGGCTGGGAGAAGAGCGACACGCGCTCGCGAAGCGCGATGACGATATGGAGAGACTCGAAGCGCCACACGAGCAGAGAAGAGGAGCCTTGCGCTTGGCATCGGAAGTGGAAGTCAACCTCGCTCCAGTGCCTGCGGCGACGCTGCATGGTCAGAAAGTTCCAACAAAGAAGAGTTCGAATTTGAAACACCTCTTAGCGGGATACAGCCAACGCTTTTCATTCAAGAGATCCACGTTCAAGAAGAATGCCCCATAGACGTATGGGGTGATCGAAAAGTCGTGATCCTCGGAGGCGCGGAAAGCACTTGGCGCCTCATGGCTGAATCCGGCCACGGCAGGGCCAGACGAGCCCGCGGCGACCACGCGCTTCTCGACGTCTCGCATCGCCTCGCCCAGCGGCTGCATCTCATGTGAGCGCGTGGCAGCGTGGACATGGCAAGAGTAAGGAAAACCAGCACCTTCTCGCGGCAGCCCGCAACCGAGTCGTCGAAAAGCCAGATGAAATCCAGCTTCAATTCACACGAGAACAGCTGCAGCCCGGTGGTGTTAGTTGAAAGAAGCTTGCCGATAGAACAACGTTAACAATTCACCAGCACAAAGAGGCGAGCAAATCCAACGGGACCGCTCGGAGCCCTTGCTTCTGATTTCCAGTCTGGAAGCTTCAGTCTCTCCGGAATGCTCAGAATCGCGACACGGCCGCCCCAGATGCTTGCATACGCTTCGAAGTGTGGCTTACACACGACGGCCAGCTGTGAAAGGAGCTCGCAATCAATTCGACTTTTCACGTCGATAAAACTGCAAGCCTCACCAGGTTGGCGGGAATGTCATGATCACCAGCGACGCCAAGGCGCGCCTCGACAGGATTGTCTCCACAGACAACGAAAGCGAAGCGGCGGTGGCCGCCGCCGCCGCCGCCGCCGCTGTCTCCGCTGCCATCACCGTCGCCACCGCCGCTGCCTCCACTACCGCCGCCGCCCCCGTCGCTGCCGCCGCTGCCACCACTCACAGATTCTGAAGCGGGTCCAATGCGAGTTACTTGGCCGCTCGAGTTGAGTTTCAAACTTAAGCTTGGACCGCCGACAGAATTCGACGGGATGCTGATCGTAACTTGGCCGATGCAGTCGTCAGGCACTCCGATGCGCTTCAGAAGCTCTGGTGCAAGCACGTAGCGCGTGCTGTTGGGCTTTGAAGTGGCTTTAGCCCCAGGTGCAATTTCCACCGCCACAGCTGTGAGCAAGCAGGGAGGTCGCTGCTTCGATGAAGCTGCATCGCGCTTGGCCAGCTCCACAGGCTCACGCAACGTTTTCTCCGCGGCCTGCAAAGTGTGATCGTGAAACTTTGTAAAAGACTTTCATCTAAATGTAGAGTAATGCACCTTCATGTCAGAGAGATCAATGGAAGCAAGGTTGAGCCTCTTGTCAAAATCGAGGAGTTCCCTCAGCTTCTCCACGTTGAGACAGCGCCCTCCCCTCACCACAGTCCCCGTTGACGCATCCGATGCGCAAGCATCCTGAAGTTGGATTCATCGGAATCCAACAATATGAAAACATGGGACGCACATAGAGAGCTTTCAAAGATTCAAAGGCGCCAGCCGGGAGAATCTCCCGTGGTCCGAGCTCCTCCACGATCTCCTTCACGTAGGCACCAAGCGTGGTGCTGTTCTGCAGCAGCCTTGCACGGTGGGCAAACACGTCGGCACGTTTCCAGTCTTGAGGCTGTGAAGGCCGTTCAGGAAAAAAAGCATGGAGCTCATAATCGAGGCGGTCAGACCGGCTGCTTGTAGCTGGCCGTAGCTTGGCCAGAGAGCGGCACGGGAGGCTGGATGAGAGGCCGCGTCACAAACTCGCGTACAAGGAGCAAGAAGTAGCTGTAGGTGCCCGTCTTGCCAATCTGGAGTGAACCCTCAGTAACCAGATAAATAATATAATATATTGAGTAATTGCCAACCTGCGGCTCGGCCTCAAGGAGGAGCCGGCGGGTGTGGTGCTTCTGCATGGCGACGTCGTAGCTCTTCAGAGGTTCCAGGTCGGTGCGCGGGTTCAGCGTCCTGGAATACGTGCGGGCAGACCCCTTGGCGCTGCGAGGGCAACGTAAGGCGAGGACGGCCTGGAATGAGGTCAAGTAGTTTGCGTACTAGCTGTCGAACTCCTTTAGCCGAAGGTAGTCGATCACGTGCTTCGGTGCGTTCGGGTCTCGCGCCCGCTGCTTGTCGTGGCGCTCGATGGCCACCTGAATCTGCTTGAAGAGTTTCTTGCCGACGACGGCGTAGGGCCGAAGAGGAGAGTTGCCTGGCGCATATCGGCACATGCGCCCAATTTCTTGGATAAAGCTTGTCATCCTGCACGATTGCTTGGTACGTATGCGTGTCTGCTACTACGCAGAGACATTGGTGACGCACGCGCCAGTGTTCTCGCCGTGACGGCAGCGCAGATCCATCGTGTTGAACGAGCGAGGGAACGTGTCGCCCATCCTGCAGCACACGTACGTGAGCAAATGTGTGAAATTCAAAAAGATGACCCGAAGCAACAGCGTTCGCACTCACCGGCCCTTTTCACACAGGATGAGGATGCATGGCATGGACTCAAGGTCCTCGTAGGTGAGCCGGCTCTCGCCCGCTGCAGCCCCGCGCCGCTTTATGTAGCGCCGCTGGAATGGCGCCGTGATGGCATCCTCCAGCTCAGCGTTGCCGAAATCTGCGATGATCTCGAAGGCCGATGTCCAACGGCAGATGCGGCGCGTCGCCATGAGAACATCCTTGAACCTCATTGCAGTCTTGTTGTCGTCGGCCCGAACCATCTTGTAATGAAAATTAGGCGATGGAAAACATTCAAAACGTACTTTGAGAAGATCTAGATATAGGGCACAACACTGAAAGCACCTTCATACGTCCGACGTTATTTTGGACGTTGAGAAGATCTTCAAGAACTGATGAGGCGTCATATCAGCTCGAGCTCAAGCGTCGTGGCGCGGGTGGCAGACAACAACAACTCACTCCAGTCCGTCTGTGTGTACAAAAAGGGCTGTTCGGGCACCAGGCGGCAGCCTTTGACCTTCGACGGCGACTGAAACACCCGCAGCTTCTTGTCAAGATACGGCTTCAGGAGGGACACGCTGAATTCATCGACAGAAGCTTCGTTGCTTGTTAACGTTTCGGCTTGATTCTCTTTCGCTCCCGCGAGAGAAAGCTTGAGCGCTGCATTCGTGGACAATTCAGTCAGAGCATGCAAGAAGAAAGCAAGCGCTATATCAGAGCAAGCGCTATACCACGCACCCTCCTTGCTGATGAAGCTAAGATAGACGTTTCCAACAAGTTCCAAGCTGGTGTCGCCCTTAAAGATCTCCCAGAAATCTGTAGCTTCAATGAGTACTCTTCCAGACCCAGGACTCGCGGGACTTCTAGAAATATAGCAATGTGTGTTCACGTTTATAGAGAGCGGAGGCGGCTGCGTCGAATTCGGCGGAGGCAGGCCGAGGTGCAGGCCTAGGAGCGCAGTTGATGAAGTGGCGACGGAAAAGAGATGAGAAAGCGTAGTCTGCAGCAAGAATGTCCGTGTCGCAATACTTCTTGCGCTCTGCTTTTGACTGGCACTTGTGACCAAGTGTTCGGTGGTACTTGGTAAGGAGGGCAATGAAGAATGGGTCGTCCTGGATGTCACGTCGCTCGGGGCTCGCCGTTGCCACGCTCTCGACAAATTCTGTGACGCGATTGTATCGGACTGCCGCTGCCTCGTTGGATACCACCGATGGTATTGGATCGCCGCTGGTACGTGACGCTGCAGCCTCAACCTCGTTCATCTGCAGATATCATAAGGCTTTGGATAATTCCGATCTTGGCCGTATGCATGATCACCTCTTGCATTACTTGGTCCCATTTGACAACGTGGACCTCGGGAACATCCTTGAGGGCTGCGAATTCAAGAAGCAGCGTAGAGTTGGATGAATCCCCGTCACGGCGGACATGCACGCCATCCTTGGCGTGCTTCACCACCTCGACAACGGTTTTAGCTTCCAAAGTCTCGGTCACACCGCTGTCCGCTTCGTTCTGCAGGACTCGCGCGATGGTCTCCTCTTTCAATCGGTACTTCTCAGGGATGCGACTCTTCTTGGTGAGGACGTTGCCCGGTGTTGCACTCACGAGCAGCACGAGCACGTTCTCGCAATCAGTCAATCTGCATACAAGGAGAGCATCATGCCAAATTGTGTACAATTGGGCTTTGAAAGCGATGACCTTGCGTCTGGGTATTCGCTGTCCACGTTGGAATCGTTGACGAAGCTGTCATGTGCAGATCCGCGACCAACTCCTGAAACAAGCGCTCAGCTCAAGGCATGCACGGGAAAAGAGGTAGAGAACGAGCAGACCCCAATGGCACTCGTCTGCCACAAGGACGCAAAGCGTGTCGGGCTCTTCAATCGCTGCGAAAAACGAGATGTCAGCATTCGAAGTGCGAAAACGAAACGATCGAAGTTGCAAACCGCGCTTCTTGAATGCTGCGTAAGCGGATTTGCAGGCCTGACTGTCCATAAACATAAAAACTTGATTCTCGGCGTCTTCGGCGCTTACGAGCCCCGCCTGCACCATGCGGTTCCGCGTCTGATTCTGCAGCGACGTGTACCGGGGCATCTGGGGGGTGACTTCAGACTGAGAAAAGCGAGGATAATGTTATATTGGCGACTAGGAAAGCGAAGTTAATGTTAATGTTAATGTTAGTGACTTCAAATTTAGAAGCGATTTCGATGCCTCGCGACCGCGGCGCACCAGGACGATGAAATGGAAGTCGCGGAACTTCTTCGAGAGCTCATGCACGTCCGTCGTGCCCGTGAGGATGTACGTCGCGCGCTCGAGGATGGTGCGGGCCACTTGACGCTGAGATGGGAAGACCGAGAAGGCAGGCGGGATCTCGGCAGCTTTGATCGCGGAGACTGCTTCGGGCAGCTTGAGGGTGCCGTCGACGTGGAGCGTAACAACGAACTCTCCATTTCGGTCTTCGGCATCCAGCTCAATGAGACTTCTTGGTGGATCCAGAATGGCCTTCTTGTCAGCCTCGCTCGAGTACAGTAGAACAACGCTCTTGTCGCTCTTTCGGGTTCCCTGAATAAGCAGTTAAAATTGTAGCTGCAGGTCTTTCTACCAGATTGGGCGCAGCTACCTTGATTTTGACGATGTTCACTTTCATATCGCGATCCAACGCCTCGACTTCCACAAGTTTGTTCCAATCGTACACAACGTCTGACAACTGCAGCAGGCGATCGCGAGATAAGAAAACAGCAGAGTCGATAATATGAACAGAGACTCGCCATGTAGTTGAAGGAGAATTTCTCATTGCTGAATTCTGCAACAACCAAATACGGGCGAGCGTCCGCTGCGCCTGCTTCGCCGCCCTCTTCATTTCCGGGCTGGATTTCTTCCTCCTGCAGATCTGCAAGCCGTTGTGTCAACTGTTGGCCTTGAGCGTCGAAACAAAATTGTTGCTATGCACCCGTCTTGTCCTGGATGCATCGTCGAATGGCCGCCTTATCGTCGGGGTGGCTGACACGGAGAACAAGGTTGACCGTGCCCTCTAGAGGCAAACCGAGGATCCAGAGCGTCACGCGTGCTTCCTTGGCTTTCGACAGGACATCTTTCCGTATTTGAAGATTAGAATTGGACAACAATTTTCAATGAACGAATCCAAAGCACCGCGGACGGCATTGTTTCGAGAGAAATCTGAAGAAATTAGTTGGTCGAGGTCGCCGATCTCCACAGCGAAGCAGTTGGCTGCAGACTCCCCACTGCTCAGACGAAGCCGCTGAGCTCCTGACTGCGACAAGTTGTGCCACTGGACGCGTCGCCGCCAGTCGTGACTGGAAGATGAATCCGCCACTAAAACTTCCTTCACACATTCGAAAACAGTGGCCGGAACTTGCCCATCTTCCCTGATCTGATCGACCCGGCCTGTGTCATTTCCAGTGGAACATTTCCAGTGGAATTGAGAATCTGAATTGAATAGGCACCTGCTGTTGAAGGATTTCGCCGATGCTCTCGACGAGCTCGGCCACTTGATTCCCGAGCGAGTCAGCGATGGTGCCCTGCCAGCCGCCGAGCGCCTTGACGATCGCGATGGCAAGGGCGGGGCCGACGACAGGCCTCGCTGAACTGGCAGCGCCAGCGGCGGATCCGGAGCCCCAAGCCGTGGTCGCGTTGTCCAGGGAGATGATCTCCGAGAAGTGAACGAAGTCCGAATCCGCCACGCCGCTGTCAGAGCCGAGAAGAGAGGAGATCTCACTGCAGGCCTTGTCGATGCCCTCATCTCGATCTGGCTGATCAAAGCTGCCCATGTCCTTGAAGTTGGCCTGCGAGGCGTACAAGTAGATTGCCCTGCTGTTCGGCTGGGCGTGCTGTTCGTCTTTCTCTGCGGAAAAGATTTAAAACGATCATGACTGCCAGAATAAGCAGCATGTGCACGTTTTGACTTGACAGCGTGAAGGAGCTCTCTGTTCTTCTTCGCTGCTTCCTTGGGCATCCAGTGTGAATCTCCCCAGCCAAGCCACGAGAGCAGCTTTTTCTTGATCGCTGCAGTGCTTGCTCGGTTAATTCGAAATTGAGCGGGATGTGGAAGAGATTTCAACGTGATGCGTACACTTTCCGTTTTGGTTCAGCTTCTCATGAAGAAAGCCTGCCCAAGCATCCGCTCGCTTCTTCTTCACCTTCCACTCCAGAACGCCGAGTCTCTGAATTGCACATTTGATGCGTTGAAGAATCGGCCCCTCCTCTGTAGCCGAGTCGAGGTCCAGATTGAGAAGGATCTTGGTGGAGCCCGTCTTCACCGATCCGACGCGCAGCGATGTCCGCAGCACCTGCGGGGCAACTGCAATGACGAAATTGCGCATGAAACCTATTTGAATGCCTCACCTGCTTTCGCAGCTCGACGCTGGCGCCAGCGCTGTTGACTTCCTCGTAGATGGCTAGTCGGACGACGTGCACGAGGGCCTGAGGATCCCAGAGTTCGGGGCCGTCAGGTAAAATGAGCTCGGCCTCGAGGGAGTTTGTAGAATCCCGCGAACGAGGGAGGAGATTTGTGCCGGGCCAGTCGGGAAGGCCTGCAGGCCGCCTGTCGCCCGCGGTCGTCGGCTCTGCATCCAGCTCCTTTCCGTCGCCCGTCGGCTCCAGCTCGTCTTCGTCTGCATCCGGGTACGTGAAGCGGGGCGGGGGCTGTTCGTCGAGGTTGTCCAGCAGGCTTATGTACTTGCGGACGACGTGGATGGAGCGCTTGACGGCTTCCTCCGCGTCGCCCCATTTGTCTGCATGGTAACCCAAATCAGCACACACTCGCTTAAGCTTGCGAGTGACTTTAAACGCAGCGAAAAATATAGCGTAGCACCTTCGTCCAGCGGATTGTCGTCAGGAAAAGTCAACATCAGATCCCGCCAGAGTTCGAATGCCGTCTGATAGCGCTGTCGGTGCGACTGCATGAGCATCGTGTGCAGGATTCTGCGAAGCTTGTGGCTGAGCCCCGTCCTGAGGCGCAGCACACGCTTGGGCAGTCTCGACGTTGGTACGGCTTCTTGCGAGTCGAGAGCGTGGTGCATGTCAGCACGGTTTGGGAGCACGCCCAAGAACATCTCGACTGCCGTGAGGCCAAGGCTGAAGATGTCGCTCGCGTCGACGGGTTTGCCATCATTCGCCTACGAATACGCAGCAGATAAAAAATCAAAAAATTAACAATGATGATAAGCACTCGTGAACATAGACTGAATACTTCACACCTGCTCGTCGGGAGCGTACACTTTTGTCCCGGCCATCGTCAAACGATTCGGCTCGGGCGTGGATGCAACGCCGAAGTCAATGAGGAAATATTCCCGACGGCCCCCTCGCCCCTCCAGGACCATGATGTTCTCCGGTTTGATGTCGCGGTGAAGCATCTCGGCGTGGTAGTGCAGCTGAAGCAGGATGATGGTGATGCGCTTCAGGAAGTCGATGACGTCCTCCTCCGTGAACCGCTGGCCGCGACGACGCATCTCGTTGATCTTCGATTGAAGTCTACATCGATATACATTAATCAGAAGTGCGCAACAGCAGCGCAAGCAGGGGACGCAAAGGGGCGACTGAAAACACGCACGAGACACCAGGAATGTAGTCGGTGACAAGGCAGACGCAGCCGTGCCAGTCCTCGATAACGTCCCAGATCACGGGCACTCCGTAGATGCGCTTGTCCCGCAGCTGCTCCAGGTACTGACGCTCGCGGCCCTCGTAGAATCTGCGGCCACGGGGCGTTAGCCTCTAAATAGTGTTTTAATGAGGGCGAGGGAGGGTGGGGTGGGCGGGCAGGTGGGAGTGGGGTGGGGGCCGGGGGGTGGTGGTTGAGAAGGGGGGAGGGGGGGGAAGAGAAGCGGGGGATCTGGGGGGGGGGACCGGGTTGGGTGGGTGGGGGGGACCGGGTTGGGGGGGGGGGGGGGAAGCGTTGCTAAGAGAGTAAAATAGAATAAATAGCGAGTACTTGGAGGTACCAGAATAGAATAGGTACTTGGGGAGGGGGGAGGGATACTTAAGAAGCAGCGGAGGCGGAGGGAGCGGGAGGTAAAGGAGAATAGATGCTAGAGGGAGGTGTGTGGGAAAGGCCGGGGGTAAAGGAGAATAGAAGCTAGAGGAAGGTTGGGGGGGAGGGGAGGGGAGGGGGGGGGAAAGGGGGGGGAGGGGGCAGGACTGGGGATGGGGGGGAAGCACACCTGTGGAGCTCATCGGACGCCAAGAGAAGCTTGAGGAGGAAGAGTCTGGGCTCGTCGCCTTTCTTGACACAGATGAAAGCGCGGCCGAAATGCCCGCCACCAAGACACCTGATGGCAACATACTCTCGACGCCCGGCCCAGTCCTTTCGATCCTCGTATGCTGGACCGGCGTTGCTGACGATGAGGGACGCAGGAAGATTGTCGTGACCTGAACCACCGGGGCACACGGGCTCTCCGCGGAAGAGGTGAAGCACGCCGTCCCCCTCCAGCCCGGGCGCCGGCGGTTCAAGCCGGTGCACCGCCTCGCACACGATGCACACGCGTCTGATCGAAAGTAAGCGACGCTGAAAGCCATGGCTTGCGAGGTGCGGGCATCGGGCGCACTGCCTTGCATCGAGGTCGATGGCCGCGGGAGGGGAAGGCATGACATCCGTCGTGCTCACCACGACGGACGCGACAGATTGCTGCGTCGACGATGGATCGCTCGCCCCTGATGCGGAGCTGGGAGCGGGATCTGCGCATGCGGACCGGGGCACTCCTGTCAGGATCAAGAGCCGCGGCCGGCCGCGCGCTCGAACGCTTAGAGCTGAGTCTCGAAGGGGATGCCGATCGCTTAGAGTGTGTTCGGATGGGGAGCCCGAGCGCCACTCTTCGCGCTTCGCGGGGTTCGATGGTCGAGGCGCGTTCGGCCCTCGCAGGCGGTCCCTTACGAACCGATGCTTGATCCGGAGGTGCCTGGCTGCGGCTGCGTGTCCATACTGTCAGGAGCGACGTAGTTGGGTTCGCTGATTCCGGTCGCCTCCGAAGCGTCCGGACTGGACGCGGACCCGGGCTTTCTCTTGAACCAATCGAACATTCGCGCTGCGGCTGGATCGCCCGCGTCACAGCATTTCCATGAACTTCGGAAGCTGCGAAGCAAGTTCCGGGCTCAGTACCCCCCCATCGATGGCTCGCCTCGCGCTCCTGCTCGTCGGCCTCGCTCTATGCGCTTCTGCGGTTCCTTCCCTGTGCGCTGACGCGCGCTGGCCGGCCCGCGGGACGTGGTCGCTGTACGGCGACCTGCAGCGCATCTCGGCCTCTACGCAGCTCCAGGCCGAGCCAGGCGGGTGCGCGTCTTTCAGACTGAATCATTCTGGTTCGCCTTGACGCTTTTGGCGCTGCAGCGCGGCGCCGCCGGATTCGGAGCCTGTTCCGCCAACGGAGATCGACGCGCAGCGGGCCGAGCAGTTTGTCACGGGCGTTCTGGACAGCGCGCAATCGAGCGTCGTCGCGGCGGGAACCTCGAACGGTGCGCTGGGCTGTGTGGCCGCTGCGACTTGTTCCGATATCGATGCCCGGCCGTTCCCGCAGGCGCAACGAGAGCGCAGGCGCTGGCGGCGTACCGCACGCTGCGAGGCTTCCTTGTTGACAACGCGGCCCCCTTCGGCGCGATCCTGAACTTCGCTCTCGGCAACGCGGACCTCTGGGCCCGCGAGCAGGGCATCCCAGCGCGCCCCGCCCCGCCCTCCTCAGGTCTGGAGTTAACTGAGCGAGCGCGGCCACACAGCTCTCCGACGTGCGCGTGCTCGCCTACCTCTACGGATTCTATCAGGTGCGCCGCGGCGCCGGACCGGCCCCGGATCAAATTGCTCGCGCGCCCGGACCCGAGCTCGAGGCCGCCGCAGGCGATCTTCGTTGGGCTGTACGGAGAGGGCATCCGCATCGCTCTTTCGGAGACGCGGGGGAACCTGCCCGCCGCAAGGGCCCGCCCGCCCCGCCCCGCCCCGCCCCTTCCTCTTCTTGAGCCCCGCGCGCGCAGGCGATGGTGATCGCCCTGGAGAGAGCGGTCGTGGAGGCGCTCTGGCAGACGCTGCAGCGCTCGGGCCCGACGATCGGGGGCCCGCTCGCGAGCCCCAGCCCCAGCCCCGTCGTACCCCCCGAGGCGAGCCTGGAAGAGATCGAGTTTGCCCTGTGATATAAATAGCTGTATATACTTAATGTTTGGTTCGGATGCTATACGTAAATGGCGATCGCCTAGCTACAGGTTTGGGCTGGCGGGGAAGGGAAGGGAGAAGGGCGGGGGCGGTGAGCCGCCTGGGCAGGGCGGGAGGGGCGGGAAGCGGCGCCGGTCGACGCTCATGGCGCGAATCTCTTCGCTGGAGCGGTTGCTGCGGCCCTCCTCGTCCTCGCCCGCGCCCCGCGCCGCCCCCGCCTCGCCCTCCCCCGGACCGTTGGCCCCCGCCAGGAGCCAGCCGCCGCGGCGCCCGGCGCGGCGCGCCCGGCGGCGGGCGGCGATGATGAGGGCTACGCCCGCGGCCAGGACGGCGGCCGCTGAGACGGCCGCCGCTGGGCCCACCACGGCCGGGTTCGGAGATCCCGAGGAGGGGGGTAGCTGCAGCGGCGGGGGCGCCGGCGGCGCCGGCTGCCGCAGCGCCCCGCCCTCAAGCCGCTCGGGTTCCCCGTCCCCACTCTTTTCGGGTGGCTTCTCTGCTGGGCGGATGAGTACACGACGCGACAGGCTGGGGGCGAGAGGCGCATGCCGCACCTTGCGGCGTGTCCGAAGGGGGTACTGGGAGGACGGAGAGCGCCGGCGCCGGCGCCCCAACGACGGCGTACCCCCCGGCGGCGAGGCGCAGGCGGGCCCGGAGGGCGACGGGGACAGCCGTCCAGCCGTCCCCCGGCTCGGTCCATCTGGGTACAGTATCGGCGGACCGGGGAGGGGGGGGGGTGCAGAGAGAGAACTGGGGTACGAGGGCGGGGGTGGGGGCGGGGGGGACGGCGGGGGGGGCGGGGGCGGAGGGCGGAGGGTAAGAGAGGTCTGGGGTACGGGAGCCGCACGTTTCGTACAGGTCGAAGGAGAGGGTACCGTCACCTGCCTCCTGGGCGGAGCGTACCCAGAGCGCCGCGTCACCCTCCGAGCCTCCCGCGATCCGCACGGCCCCGTCCCGCACTGCACGAGGCGAGCGAGCTCGGCACGAGATCGGAGACGGGAAAGGGCGGAGAGGGACGCACCGACGCCGCCGCGGCGCGCCTGCCCGCCGAACTCCACGTCGACGGTCTGCGCAGGCCGGGACCGAGAATGAGCCGACGACAGGCAGCGGGGCCGCGTGGACCGCGGATCGCAGCGCACCAGAAACCTGTAGGCTCCGACCGTCGTCGCGAAGCGAACCGAGACCCCGCCGCCTCCGACTGCCCGCGCCGCCGCGTCAGGCGCCCGGGCGGCCGGTCGCGAGCGGGCGTGCGAGGGGTCGCTCGCATGGGCAGTACAGCAGAGTGCAGTTCTCAGTCACGCGGCAGGGCGCCGGCGCGGACGCGCGGCAGGGGCCGGAGGGGAGGAGATAAAGAGCGCTCTGGGATCGCGCGTCGGAGAGCGGCCAGTCGCCTGCGGGTTCGATCAAGCGGTGGATCGGCCGACGCGCGCTGGGCAGGACGGAAGCGTCTTACCGATGACGGCGAACGTGTCCGAAGTCAAACGGTGCGCCTCGCCGCTCTGTGCGGAGGCATCGGAGTCCTGCGAGAGGGGCGGCATTCGAACCGATGCGGGAGTGGGCGGGAGGGACTCTCACCGTCACTCCGCTGGCCGCGTAAAGCGTGACGAAGTACGCATCGTCCGTCGGGAGGTTTCGGGGGACGAGCCAGGTCGCCGAGCCGTTGTCGACGCAGAAGCCGGGCAGCGCCTGGTATTGGATGGCGTCTGCGCGCTGTGAGCGCGCTGCATTGCGTACGTGTAAGCATTTCCAGCGAACCTGAGCCCGACCGGGCGATGAGGAGAGAGAGGGGCTCAAGAGGAGAGAAGGAGAGGCCGGCGCTCGCGTTCCACCGCACGTTGGCCGCCTCGCCGCCACGCAGAGGACCGGCCTTAGCTGGCACAACCTGCACGCGAGCTGGCTGCGGCGAGGCGGCCGCCGCGAGAGCGTGGAGAGCGATGAGCTGCAGCAGCGCCGCAGCCGCCGCGAGAGCGCTTGTCTGGCCCGCGTCTCGCCTTCGCCACATCGAGAGAGGGCCGTCACCGCGCGGGGCCGCTGCCGGCTCTCAGCAACTCCCGCCGCACTTCAGTTTGTCCGGTATCCCCCCTTCCCGACTTCAGCTTCCGCAAGCGCGCGGCATGGCGAAGGGTGGTCGCTCTCAGGAGTAGCTACAGCATGTCTGGAAGCGAGCGGGGGTATGGCGGCGGGAACAGCCCGCCGCCATCGCCGCGCTCGACCGCGCCGCGTGCGCGGACCTCGTCGCGGGTCCGCACACTCAAGAACAAGCTGCGGAGAATGATCGCTGTCTGCAAGCGGCTGCTGCCAGGCCCGTTGGCCCTGCTGTGCATGATCGCCCTCATCCCGCTGGTCGTCTACCTCGCGCCGTCGCTTTCCGAGCCCGGCGCGGAGCTCGAAGTTTCGAGCGACGTGGAGGAGCTACGCGCGCACGTCTCGCACCTGCAGCTGCGGCTCGCTGCGGAGACCAAGGCGAGGTGCGCTCTGGCGGCAATGAGTCGCGTTCCGGCGCAGAACCTCGGGGCGCAGGGGCGAGCTGGAGGAGGAGCTAAGGCGAGCGCGCTCGAAGATCGGCGAAATCACGACCGGGAAGCAACGCAGCAGCATACGGGAGAAGTTCAGCGAGGAAGGGTGCAGCCGGCCGGCGCTGCTGCGACCTTCCCTCGCGCGGCGCGCGCTTACGGGCGCGCGCGCTGCGTTCGCGCAGGTGCATCTGCGTTAAGACACCTAGGTATGTCTTCGGCATCCCCTCCGTGTACCGCGAGAAGGAGAACTATCTTCTGCGGACCCTCGAGGTGCGCCTCGCGTACATTGGAATCCGCCCCGCGCGCCCGCCCGCCCGTCGAACGGTGCCGGGTGCGGCAGAGCGTCGTCGAGACGGTCCCGGAGGATGAGCAGTGGCGAGTGACCTTCATCATTTACAACGGCGAGGACCCGCCCGAGAAGCGTGCGCCCCGCCCCTCGCCGCCCAGCCCTCGACCGTCTCTCAGCGTCTCTGAGCGAGCTCCGGCAGATCTCGAGATTGCAAAAGTTCGGAAGAAGTACATCGACGAGGTCGGCTCGAGCTACATTGAGGTACCCGTGCCCCAGACGAACCCGTACCCCGCCGCAGCGCCTCACACCTCGCAGATCATGGAGAAAGCGCTAGGCCACCGGGAGCTGGAGGGGGAGCTGAAGGGGATGCGGAACGAGGAGCCGGCCCGGGCACGGTGGCGATCCAAGCAGGTCCTAGACTACGCGCACTTGATGCACTACGCCCGCTCGGCCGGTGCGGGCGTACCCCCTCATCCCATCCCGCCGCCCACTGCGAGTGAGCCGGGGCGGCGCAGGGGACTACTACGTTCAGCTCGAGGACGACATCATTGCCGCGAAGGACTGGCGCGTTAACCCGACTGGGCTGTACCCCCGCCGCTCCTGACCGGGGGTACAGGTTCCGGCGGCTCGACCGGTGGGTCACGACGCACTTCACGGACCGCTGCGACTGGTTTATGCTCTCCTTCTATACCCCCTGGAACCACCTCGACATGGTCTACCCCTCCCCCGAATCCCCCCCGGCTCCGCGCGTGACGCCACGCGCCCTGCAGGACGAGTACCCCGCCGATGAGTTCTTCGGCTTTATCGGGCAGGTCATCCGCACGAGGTGCCGGCCCCGTACCCCCCGGGCCCCCGGTACCCCCCTGAGCGGCCTGGGGGCGTACAGGGACCTGGAGGCGCTCTCGAATCACCTGCGGAAGCACTTCAGCGAGGTCCTACCCCCCCCCCCTACTTCCCCCTCGCCCCCGGCTCACCTGTACCCCCCGCCTTCAGGTCAACGTGCAGATGCTGATGGCGAACTACATCGGCGATTCGGGCCGCAAGATCTACGTCCACGTGCCCGCACTCTTCAAGGCGCGCTCGCACCCCGTACCCCCGCCTGCAGCCTTGCCCTACTCTTGACGACGTACCCCTCCGCGCAGCACGTGGGTACGTTCTCGTCGAACGGGAAGCGGCAGGAGCAGAACACGGTGGCATTCGCCGACGATCTGCCCCCTGATAAGCAGGGCGAATTCGCGTACGAGGAGCACTAGCCGCCCCGCCCCGCCCCGCCCCGTCCGGCCGCGCCCCGCCCGCCGGGGCCCGCGAGCCCGCCGCGCCAGCGGCGTCCCCCCGACGGGCGCCGTCTCCAGCCCTAACCCTCGGGCCCCGTCCATTCCGGCTCCGTCTTCCCCGGGCCCAACCGTTTGATCGATTGTCATCCTGTACATGTTGAGAGAGCATCCTGTAGAACCTCGGTCTAGAAACGTAAGGAGGTGCTCGGCTGAACGCTACGCTAGGGTGGGCCGCGCCGCTGTGCGCATCCGATGATCCAGGACACCGTGGCAGCCGGCAGCTCAGCGGCAGCCGCGGCCGGGCGCCGCCCGCGGAAGCGTCGACCGTCGGACGGCGGGCTGTCGGATATCGATGCCGCAGTGCGCGGCCGGCGCGCGCCGGGCGCCGGCCCGGCGGTGCTGCAAGATTTGATCTAGATCTTGCGGTTGTGGGTCGTTCACGTGATCATGGAATTCGAATGTCTCAGTGCGCGGCCGGCCGCGGTCGCGGGCGCCCGACACCGCAGCGCGCGCTAGCGCTAGCTGGCCGCCGCGCCGAGGCGGCGCGGGACAGTACCGGTGCCGGTACTGCTCGAGCTCTCAGCCGCAGTGACGCCGCAGCTCGCGTTCGCTCAGGATTCGCGTACCCCCCGGAGTCCCGCCAGAGTTTGAACAGATCTTGGCACCCGAGCCATGCGGGCCAAGACGCCGCAGATTATCTGGCACGATAAGAACGTGCCAGTCTTCTGCCTCGATTGCAGCCCGTGCTCGGACCGCCTTGCGACGGGCGGCGGCGACAACGAGATCAAGGTGCGAGCCGAGCTGCTCGCATCGCGATTCCGCGTGCATTTCCAACTCTAGCTGCGCTGCAGCTGTGGCGTATCGACCGGAAGGGAGATGACGGCGCGCCTGATGTGGTCTACCTCTGCACGCTGGTCGCCCACCAGCGGGCTGTGAACGCTGTTCGCTTCTCACCGTCTGGTGCGCTTCTCTTGTGACGGTCCCGCGTGTCGCACACGCCGACGCGGCCCGCTCTTTTCAAATCCAGGCGACCTGCTCGCCTCGGGCTCGGACGGTGCGCTGGGCGGCCCGGCTGCGCTGCGGCCTAAAGCAGTTGCGCTAGCTAATACGTGCGACCGTTCCGTGGCTCGTGCAGATGGTATCCTGCTTGTCTGGAAGCGCTGCGATGGCCCTGTGGAGAAGTGGACGGTAGCGCACCACGTCACGTGCGCAAAGTCGCTCTTGCGCATTCAATACGACTGATCGGGACGCTGTCGTACGCAGAACTGGCCACGGCGAGATCTACGATCTCTGCTGGTCGCCGAACGGGCAGCAGATTCTCACGGGCCACGTCGACCACGCGTCGGTCCTGTGGGACCTCGCGGAGACACGTGCGCGCTGCCGCCTCCGCTGCGCTCCCAGCGCGTGCGGGCCGCTCACCGCCGTGCGCCGCAGGGAGGCCCGTATGCGTCTCGAACGACCACGGTCACTTCGTGCAGGGAACCGCGTGGGACCCCCTCAACGAGTTCGTCTGCACCCAGGCGCGTCTCTGCCTCCGCCCACGATGCTCGCGCGTGCCTGACCTTCTCCGCAGGCCGCCGACCGCTCCTGCCGCGTGTACTACCTGCGGGCCGAGCAGGAGAAGCTCGGTGCGTTTCGCTCTCGCAAGCAAGAGGAGCTCTGATGACTCACGCTCTCGCAGGCAAGAAGAGCGCTCTGATCAAGGGCAAGAGGAAACAGGACGCGATGGTCATGGTCTTCGATCTGTTCCGACTCTTCCGCGACGGCGACGGTGCGAAGGGCGGGCGGGCGGCGCTGGGGCCGGACGGCCGGCCGACGCGCTCTTCCCGCAGAGGACGATGACCCAAAGAAGAAGCGGAAGAAGGGCGACGCGGAGGCGGACGGGCAGCCGGCGAGCCCGCCGCCCGGCGCCGGCGCCGGCGGCGCCGACGGGTCCCAGGGCGGTAGCGTGCCGGGGACGTGCGCAAAGACGAAGGCGGCGCCCAAGCCTCGCCTCTTCCTCGACGATTCGTTCCTTACGTGCGCCGCCGCCGCCGCCGCCCGCCCCGCCCCGCTCCGCCTCACCTCACCGGCAGGTTCCGCCGCTCCCCTGCGTGGTCCCCCGACGGCTCGATCTTCGTCGCCCCTGCTGCGTCCGCCCCGCCCGAGTGCAAGGGCTTCCCCTCCCCCAACACCACATACGTCTTCGCCCGCCGGGACCTCGAGCGGTGCGGGGCCCTCCCTCCCGCCTCCGCGCCGCCCAACTCGCTCCGCCTCCGCCTCTGCCTGAACGGCGCGCGCCCCGCAGGCCGATCTTCCACCTGCCGTGCAACAAGCCCTCGATAGCCGTGCGCTTCAGCCCCGTGCTGTACAAGCTCGCGCCCGCGACGGCGCCCGCCTCGGGCCCGGAGACGCCGGCGAAGTCGGCGGGCGAGCAGGCGGACGCCCGCGCCGGCGTGGGCGTCTCGGGCAGCCTTCTGGAGCTCCCCTACCGCATGGTCTTCGCGGTCGCTTGCCTCAACTCGGTCTTCTTCTACGACACGCAGCTGCCGTACCCCTTCGCCGTCGCCCACGGCCTGCACGCCGCGAACATCACGGACCTCTCGTGGTCCCGCGACGGCCGCACCGTCGCCGTCTCCTCGCGCGACCACTACTGCTCCTTCATCTACTTCGCCGAGGGCGAGCTCGGCGAGCCGCTCCCCGCCGAGGGTGCGCTCTCGCCTTTCTTTCAACGACGCCCCTTCCCTTCCGCTGAGCGCCCCGCCTGCAGAGCTCCCAGAGGGCGCCAAGGGCCGCCCCGCGCCGGCCGCGCTGCCCCCGCCCATCCCCGCGAACGACTTCGAGGCGGACGAGTCCCCCGTGGCCGCCAAGCGCTCCGCCGGCCTCGGGAACACGCTCCTGCCACGGAAGAGGAAGAACGTGATTCGCGACGATGAGGACGAGGACGGTACCCCCTTTCCCTCGAGCCCGTACCCGTCCCGGCGTTGACACCCCGACCCGTGGTCTCGCGCAGGCAAGTCCCCTGCCAAGGCGGCGCCCGCCCCGGCGGCCCCGGCTGCCAAGCCGGCGGCCCCCGCCGCGCCCGTCCTCGTCGTCCTCGACAATGAGGACACGAATCCCGCCCCGCCCGCCCCCGCCCAGCCCGCCCCCGCCTCGCCCCCTCCGTCCGCCCCCGCCGCCGTCCCCGTCCCCGCCCCGGCACCCGCCTCCCCCTCCGCCCCCGCGCTTCCCGCGGCCACGACTTCTGCCTCCACCACAGCCCCAGAGCCAGCAGCGCCGGCTCCGGCCCCTGTCTCAGCGCTCGCTTCGGCGCCAGCCTCGGCTGCGGCGCCGGCGCCGGCCGCGGCGGCGGGAGGCGCGAAGCCCAAGCGCCGCATCCAGCCCGTCGCGGTGAAGTCCGTGGATGACAAGATAGCGCACCCGCCGCCGGCCCCGCCCCCGGCTTCGGCCCCGGCTTCGGCCCCGGCCCCGGCCGCTGCCCCAGCCCCGGCTGCTGCCCCGGCGCCGGCATCGACCTCCAGCGAGGCCGCGGCGCCCTCAGAGCCGGCCCCCGCCGCCGCCCCAGCGAAGCCGGACCCCGCTGTGTCGGCGTCGGATGACGGCTGCGCCCTCCCGGCGGGAGCTCCGCCTTGCGAGATGGCACCGCGAGACGCGTGATTCACCGGGGGCAAGTTGTACATGATCTCAGATAGCTCCAGATCTTTACGATGTTCCTTGCGCATCGATTACCGCGATGTCTCCTCTCGAAACTTGAAACGAGCCCTCAGCCGCGGAGTTCGAGCCCAACGCCGGCGCCCGCGACCCGCGCCAGCCCCCGGAACTATATAACGGGCTGAGGATTCGGACTCGGGGAGGGGAGCTCGACATCTAGAGCGGCGCGCGCGTCCCTGCGGCAGGCGCCCCCCGGCTGCCGGGGGCGAGCGCGAACTTCGGAATCTACGTATACGGATCCCGGATCCCGCGGCCGGAGTCCTAAATGGAGCGGTTTGACTGAGCCCCCGGAACTATACAGCGGACTGAGGATTTGGAGAGGGGCTCGACATCTAAAGCGGCGCGCGCGTCACTGCGGCATGCGCAGGCTGCCGGGCGCGAGAACTGGAGGCTGTCTTAACCCGCGCTGCCGCCAGGAGGGCGGCGGGTGTCGCAAAAGAAATTGATGCTCGGTTGAAACACTCTAAAGATTTCCTATCCACGAACTAGCAGGCAACTAAGCTACATCACATCACGCACTCACTTCTTGCCGCCTTTTGCGCGCCCCATCTGCAGCGAGGTCAGAGGTGCCTTACAGCTACGAAAGCTGCGTCTGGATGGGGGCTCGCCTGCACAAGTGACTTGCCGGACTTGGCGGCATCCTGTGCGATGGAATGGCGCGTAAGCGACGGAGGCGGCAAAGCGAGGCCGTCGCACTCGCCTGGAGCTTCTTGAGCTCCGCCTGCTGCTCCTTCTGCTTCTTCTGGAACTCGAGATCTGGAGAGCGAGGGTCGGACGTCCGGCAGCAGATTCACGAGCGACGCGCACCCTCCTCGGTCAGAACCTTCTCCCCAGCCTTCGGCTGCTTGAGCGGCTTGAGCTTGCCACCCTGCGGCGAAGGTGAGACCCGTGGACGCGTGGAACGACGAAAGACGCCAATGCGGATGCCAGGCGTCGGGAATGACGAACCTGGCGTCCCGACATCGCTTTCTATCTCAAAGAATGCGAGGATGGCCGGCGAAGGCGCTTTTGATGTCGCTGTGCCAGACGGGTACGATGCGCAGGGAGAGGGGGGAAGTGAAGGGCGGGGGGTGAAGGGCGACCTCAATGGCTTGCAAATTGAAGAAAGCTCGCCATAGATCCTGTGACGTGCACCTCCACATCTGTGGAGCCGGTCGGAGCACAGCACGCGTGTAGCATACTAGCAGGAGCGTAGGTTACGTCCAGCCCGCGAAGCTGGATCGGGCCCGGCGATTCCCTCCGAGACCTCCGCGCACGGACGATCAGCTTACGCAGTACAGATTCCATTCCAAAGCATCTTGCTAGCTGTCTTGCAGCGGACGTCGTGCCCGGACGCCGTCTAGGCGGCGAGGGAGGCCGTCCCCGGCGATCCCTAAGAGATGGCCGAGTGGGTGAGCGATCCGTCGGGGCGTCGCGAGGGCGGTAGCCGCATAGATCGCCTGTTTCCTTGAGGCTGCCAGCGCTCGCTCGCCGTGCTCTGTTGCGAGTACTGATATCGATGGGGCCGGCAGCTGACGCGGGTGAAGGCGTGGCGTCGCCGCCTGGAGTTCGGCTTCTTCCGCATATCGTACTTGGGTGCGTACGTGTGGGGCGGGGATGGTCCCCCGGACGGCCCGCGAAGACCGCCGTCCGCAGCTTTCAACGATGACGGCCTCGACACGCCGGACAAGCAGGGCCGCGTCGCTTTCGAGAGCCTCCAGGTTCGCACGTTTGCTGCGCAACTGCTGTTACCGACGATTGACTCGCGCCCGCCCGCCTCGCAGTTCGCCCTCTTTCCGCTCCTCGCCTTCTATGGCGACCTCGCCGGTTCGTCCGCGACGGTCGCGGCGCGCCCCCGGCCGCGGCGCATCCCGAGACGTCTCCCCGCAGGCCCGCTGGCTCGGTACCTGTACGGATTCTACTTCGCCTCGGCCCTGGGCTCCCTCGCACCGCTCGCCCTACTCGCCGCCTTCTGCACGCACTGCTTCCGGCTCCACCAGCACTTCCGCGTGCGCGCCGTCGCCGCGGCGCCTCCTCCCACTCTTCCGACGCTTCCGCGCACGCAGCACGGAGTGCCGCAGGAGGACAGCTGGACGCTCGGTGGGACCCGGGCTCCTCGCGCTCGCCTCGCCGCCGCCCTCGCCGTCCTGCGGCTGATCCGATGCGCGCGCGCGCCCGCAGTGTGGGCGTTCCGGCTGCTCTGGCGGACGCTGAAGCCCCTGGTCGTCGTCTGCGTGCTAAAGCAGGCCCTCTCCTCGGTGCAGATCGCGCCGGGCCTCCGCTCCTCCGTATGGCCTGAAGACCAAGAGCAGGTCTCCACATGCTGGCTCGGGTTCGAATCTCTCACGGGCTTCGGCGTCGTCCTCTGCGGCCTCGATCTCCTCGTCGCCGCCGGCGTCCTCTGCTCCGTCCTCCTCCTCTCCCTCCTCGACTACGGTACCCCCCGGACCCTCCTCTGTCTTCTTCCCCCCTTCTCATCCCCCCCCCTTCTTCGTTCGCAGCGCCGGCGCTGGAGGGCCCCTCGCCGCGGAACAGGGCGTGGAGCGGCTCTCTGGCGCAGGAGCTGGGCCGCACGGCGCTCGTGGCGAGCCTCGTCTCAGCGCCGCGCCCCGCCGCCGCGCAGCTGCTGTGCCTCGCGGTCCTCGCCGCCCTGGCCGCCCACGAGCTCCTCTTCTTCTCCGAGCCGTCCCTGCGGCACTCGCAGACCGTGCGCCGCCGGCCAGCCAGACTGACCGACTCCTCCGCCCCGTTCGCGTCGGCCCCTTCTGAGGCGGAGGCTCCGCAGCGCGTCGCCGGGTCGGCCGTCGGAATCGTCTCGGTGATCCTCTGCCTCCTTTCGGTCCGCCCCTCCCCCACCGCGCCGCCCACGCCGCGCGCGCCTCCGATGGAAGAAGTCTGATCCGCGCGGCGGCGGCGGCGGCGGCAGATCTTCGAGATCGTGGCGCCGCAGAACATCGCAGTGGCGCTGGCCGGCCTGGGGCCCCTCGCCGGCTGGGTCGCCTGGAGCGCCACGCGCCGGCGGTACCGCGCCGTCTGCTCGGGGACGCCCCCGGCGCCCTCGGGGCCGGCGCCCTGGGGCCACGAGGTGCCGCTCTGCGTGCGGCCCCTCTGCGAGAAGCACGACTCGAGCGAGGCCGAGCGCATCCTCCTCGCCGCCCTCGACAAGGACCCCGACTCCCAGGTCCGTCCGTCCTCCTCCGCCTTTCCTAAGGAAGCTTTCTCTTAGGGAAGACTTGGACGCAGTGCCTGCGGGTCGCATACGCGGAGTTTCTTCTTTGGTCCAAGGACCCCTCGACGCTCATCCAGCACCTCTGCAAGCTCTCCACCGCGCACCTCTGGTTCCCCTGGCGCTTCCGCATGTATGCCATCAACCGCAAGCGCATCGAGGCCATCGAGCAGGTCAGCCGGACGAGCTCAGATCGGATCAGATCAGATCTGATCTGATCCGTTCGCCCAGATGCTGGGGGAGTCGTCGCTGACGTTCCAGGAGGAGTTCGGCGTGGCGAAGCGCGTCCACGCGGAGGTGCGCGGGCTCCCCTGAAAGCTTAAGAAGGAGAAGAGAGCTTCGCGGATGTTAGATCTAGATTGGATCCTGAGCCGAGCCGAGCCGCCGCTCACGCGCGCTCGCCCCCCGCCTCGTCCCCCACGGCCAGGCCCTGGCGCGGATCCGGACCTTCTGGGAGACCCTCCTCCGCAACGACCTCGACCCCCACCTCCTCGCCAAGGTCATCTGATCTGATCTGATCTGATCTGATCCGATCTGATTTGAATTGATCTGAGCCGAGCCCGCCGCCTCCTCGCCAGGTGTCGGAGAGCATCGCGCACAGCCGGAAGCGGGGCGACGCGAAGTACAGGCGCCTCCTCGGCCGCTTCAGATCCCGCCGCCTCATGGCAGCCTGTCCGCCCCGGCCTTCGCCCCGCCGCTCCTTTCTCTGACGTTCTACTACGTCCTTTCTTTGAACGATCAGACGCGCGGTTCCTGTCGCGGGTCTCGTGGGACCTGGACCTCGCGGAGCGGTACATGCACGAGGCCGACGAGCAGGCCAAGCTCCAGGAGGGCGGCGGCGAGGTGCGCCTGCCCCGTCCCTCTGGCCCGTTTGCAGTAGTAGAGAAGCGAGCGCGCGCGCGTGCGCAGGGCGGGGAGGACGGGGACGAACCCGCGTTCGCGGGCATGGGCCCGGCGGCCGCCGCCTCCGAGGCGCCAGTGCGGGTGCCGGCCCCGGCCAGCTTCCGGGACGGCGAGTTCCCTGCGCCGCGGCCGCTCTCCGGGGCGGGGCTGCAGCAGCGGCGCCAGGCGCGGGGCCGGCCCTCCCGCCCGAACGGGTCCGAGTCGGGCGACCTGGCGGAGGTGCGCACGGCGTTCCGCGAGGGCAGCGTCACCGGCGGCGGCGCCTGGCGCGAGGGCAGCGCCGTCAACGGCTGGGGCTGGCGCCGCGCCCTCCCGGGCCGCCGCTCCCTCCAGACCGGCCAGATCACGACGGGCTTCGGGGGCGGCGCGACGACCGCTCGGGCCCTCTCCGCCATCGGGATCGGCTCCGAGGAGGACAGCTTCTCGGAGACGGGCAACAACCGGACCGTCGCGATGTCGGCCGAGGCGCAGAAGCAGCAGGACCTGCGGGTCCGCGTCAAGCGCGCCTCGAACAGCGCGGCGGTGGACAGCCTCGTGCGCCGCACCGTCGGCCTGCTGCTCCTCGCCGTCGTCCTGGGCGCCGGCTACTACCTCTCGGTGCGCTCCGAAGCTCCATTGCCGACGGGTGGCTTAGGTGGCTTGGGGTAGCTTGGAATGGCCCGCCAGGCCGACCTGCCTCAAGCAACCTCGCTTCTCGGTCTCTATCTCTGACTATAACCGCGCGCAGGTTCGCTCGCTGGTGGACAACACGCGGGAGGTCGTCGGCGTCCTGGGCGCCTCCGTTGAGCGCACCCGCCTCTCCCAGGTGAGCAGATCAAATTAAAGCTTTAGAGGTCAAGATAAGAATTCTGGCGCGCGAGAGGTCAAGATTAGGATTCTGACCCCAGGCCTCGCCCTCGCAGGAGACGCCGCTGCTGGCGCGGACGGTCGTGGCGGCGCGGGCGCGGGGCGACTTCGCCGCGGCGGCCGCCGCGCAGGCCGCCCTCCGCACAGCCGCCAAGCGCCTCCACTCCCTCCACAAGCAGGTGCGCCCGGCACGGCTCAGAACCTAAGCTACAAGCGATTGGACAATCACCGTTCTCTCTCCGGTCTCCCTCTCTCTGACCCGCCTCGGCTCGGCTCGGCGGCAGCTGTACACGAACGCGTTCCTGGGGGAGCGGGAGCTGCGGGGCCTCATGGAGGCGCCCGTGGTGCGGACGGAGGACGACCTCGTCGCCGGCCACACCGCCACCCGCTCCCTCTGGGACTTCGGTCCGCCCCGCCCCGCCCCGCCCGCTGGGACTACTCTACGGGGCGTCGTTACAGCTGTAGCTCGCCCGCTAGAGACGGGCCCATCGGATCGGACTTCGGCTCACTCGCCTGCGCTCTCTCTCTCTCGAGCTCGGCCGGCTGACTGACGCCCCGGCCCCGGCCCGCGGCGCGCAGGGAACCGGTTCGTGCGGAAGGCGCTGGACGTGGCGGAGGCGGGGGCGCCGAACGCGGCGGAGCTGGAGCCCGAGCGGCAGATCCCCCTCCGCTTCCTCACCGCCAACGCCGACGTGGCCCTCGGCTCCTTCGCCAACGCCACCGCCCTCTACTGCTCCTCCAACATCCAGGCCGGCCGCCTCCGCATCGCCGTCCAGGTGCGCGTGGGCGGGGCTTTCCAAGTCTGTAGGAGCGGATACGGTCGCCCGAAGAGAATAATAGAAAATAGCCGCGCGCCCGCTGCAGGCCGCCGCCGTTGCCGCCGCTTTAGACATGTACATAAAGCAAGGTCGCGCGGGGCGCGGCCGCCGCCGATGCAAGTCGTCTAGAAATGTACATAAAGCATATAGCAAAGGAAGTCGTCGCCGGCTCACCCTCGCATTCCCGCCCCGCGTGCAGGTCTGCGTGGCGGCCCTCCTGCTGCTCCTCATCTACAGCGTCAAAGTGCGTGCTCTAGGATATCGATAGGCTCGGATCCGCCGGGAGGGTCCGTTTTGCTGAGAAGCGCGCGCGCGCGCAGGAGCACCTCATCGTACCCGTGATCCGAGGCCTCGACCGCGAGCGCAAGATCGCCATCTCGGTGAGCTAGAACTGTTGCTGTTTTAATGGAAGAAGTAAGGAATAATAACGCCGCTTTCCTGCCTCAGGTCTTCACGTGCATCCCCAAGTCGTCGATGGGGGCCCTCATCGAGGGGATCCGGCGGGAGGAGCTGGGCCTGGCGGAGGAGTCGGCCGAGTTCGAGGCGGCCACGGGCTGCGACGGGGAGAAGCGCCAGTCGGTCTCGGCGTACTCGATGGAGCCCGGCTGCTTCGCCGGCCTCGCCTCGCTGGCGCCGCCGAGCAGCACCGCCTCGACGAACATCGCCGCGGCGGCGCAGAGCGCGGTGAACCACGCGCGCAACGAGGCGCGCGAGGGCGGGCGGCGGCACAGCCCGACGGCGGTCGCCATCGAGTCCCACATGTACCAGCGCATCTTCCTCGGCTTCTTCGTGATCGCCGCGGCGCTCCTCGTCATGCTGGGCCACTCGTTCTGGCTGACGCAGCACGGCCTCGGCATTGCGAACGAGATCGCGACCTCGGGCCAGCGCGGCGTGCTCGTGAGGCGGGTGCACCTCGTGGCCCTCCAGCTCGTCACGGCCGCCTCGGACGAGGAGCGCGACGCGGCGCGGCGGGCGCTGCTCGCCGACGCCGACGCGCTCGAGGCGACCCACACGGCCCTCATCTACGGCAGCGCCGCCTACGGCGTCTCGGGTGAGCTATTATTCCTCGCGCGCGCCGCTTTCGGGTCCCGTTCTAGCGCCCGTTCCGCGCTTCTCCCTATCGCACCCATTTACCCACCCATCCGCCTAACCCCACCTGCGACCCATATATATAACGCGGTGCCGCGCCCGCGCGACCCCTCTTTCCCCCCTTCTCAGCGGGTACCGGGTACAGCCAAGGTTCATGGGCCCTCAGCGCGCGCGCGGCGGGGGCGGGCCCCTCGCCCCCCGGCCCGGCCCTCCGCAGCTTACCGGACGCCTCCGATCCGATCCGCAGCCTCCTCCCGACGCTTTGACGCGCTGGAGGCGCTCATGTACTCGGCCCCCGCGATGGACCCGGCGACCTACACGCGCTACTTCGGCGCCGGCGCCCCCGCCTCCGCCGCCTCCGCCTCCTCGCCCGCCGCCCCGGAGGCGCACCAGGCGAACCGCACGGGCGACTACCGCGCCTCGTACCCCCTCGAGTTCAGCGTGACGCGCTTTGTGGACGAGGGGCGGGCGCTGGCGGCGCAGCCCGACGCGCGCCTGGACGAAGCCAACCCGCACTACCGCCACATCGCCGAGGCCGACTGGGGTGAGGAGAAGATGTCCGAGGCTGAGGAAAGGGAGCCGCCGGCTCTGACGCCTCTTTCCCCCTTCTTCAGGCCTGCTCTCGCAGCAGCTGGACGTGGCGATCGCACGCTTCTCGGGGGAGTCGCTGGGCCACCTCAAGCGGGCGATCCGCCTGCAGGAGACGCTCCTCCTCGTCGCCCTCGGCGCCGTCCTCTTCATGTTCCTCGCCATCTTCCTCCCCATGTGCGCCCCGATATCCAGAGCACGACTTAATATATGTACCTCCTCGCGATCTTCCTTCCACTGCGCGCCCCGCCCCTTGGCTTCCGTTCCTTTCACTACTCTCTCGGCGCTCACGCTCGGGGCAGCCTCGCGGAGCTGCGGGAGGAGGGCGACCTGACCCTCTCCATGCTCTGGCGCGCCCCGCCCCCGCCCCCGCCGGCGACCGGCCGCGGCCGGACCTGACGTCTGCGCGCCCCGCCCCCGCCCCCGCCCCCGCAGCATGGTCCCCAGCGAGGAGCTCGATAAGATCGGTGCGCCGCCTAAGTCGGAGGAGCGCAAGCGGGGCCAGCCAGCCAGCCGGGCTCACTCGCCGGCCGCGCAGAGGCGATCCGGCAGTTCCTGGACGACGCGAGCAAGGGCACCGCGGCGAAGAGCGCCGAGCAGAACTTCGAGGCGATGCTCGCCGAGTCCCGCCAGGTGCGAGCGAGGGAGCGAGGAGGGAAGGGGCGCGGGACGAGAGGCCCCCGAAGCTAAGCTTAGCTCGTCAAAGCTGAGCCAAGGGGCGGGGGGAGGGGAAGAGGCCCCCGAAGCTTAGCTCGTCAGAGCTGAGCTCCTTAGAAGGGGCGGAAGGGAAGAAGCCCGGGAAGTTAACCTCGTTTTCGCAGGAGACGCGGTCGGTGATCGAGGCGGTGTACGTCGGCATCCTCGTCGTCGACTCGGGCGGCGAGATCACCCTCATGGTCCGCACGCAGACCGCGGCGCCCGGGGCCTGGGCCGGGCCGGGGCTAGATAGATGGATGGATGAGGCTAGGCTTCAGCTCCCGCACCGAGCGCGCCCGCCGCGGCGCCCGGGGCGGGGCGGGGCGGGGCGGGGCGGCGACCCGGGGCCAGATAGATGGATGCCCTTGGTGACGAAGCTAGGCTTCAGCTTAGGCTCCAGCTGACCGCCCTCCCGCTCCGCCCCGCAGAACCACGCGGCGGAGAAGATCTTCGGGGTGAAGCGGTCGGAGCTGGTCGGGCGCCCGGCCTCGGTCCTCGTGGGCGCCGCGCTGCACGCGGACCTCGCCGCGGGGTCGCGCGAGGTCGTCGGGCAGCAGCGCGAGGTCCTCGCCGAGCGCCGCGACGGCTCCCGCGTGCGTCCCGGGCCCGCCCGCTCGCTCGGGCTGGGCTGGGCTGGGCTAGATCTAGGCGAGGATGCTAGGCCAGGCGGGGGTGGTCTTTCTTCCTCGCCATCATCATCCAAAGCTGAGGCTAGACCAGCTGAGGCTGAGGCCGAGGCCCAGGCGGGGCCCCCGGGCTGCGCTGCCTCCCGGCCTTCCTCGCTCGCCGTCTCGAGCCGAGGCTAGGCTAGGCTAGGCTGGCGCTTGGCTCGTCCCCGCCCTCCCGTCTTGGACGCTGACGCGCGCCGCCCTCGCCCCTCGGCAGTTCCCGGCGAACGTGTCGACGACGGACATCGTGCTCGGGGGCGGCCGCCGCTCCTACATCCTCGCCATCGAGGACGTCTCCCGCCAGCGCGCCGCCGAGCAGGCGAGCCAGCGAGCCGCCCCTCTCCCCTCCCCTTCCCTTCCCTTTTCTGAGCCTAGCCCCCTCCTCCAGGCGGTGAAGGAGAGCGAGGAGCACAACCGGTCGATCCTCGAGTCGGCGTGGGACTGCATCATCACCGCCGACGCCTCCGGCGCCGTCTCCCAGGTGCGACCGAAGCGAAGCGACGGAGAGGGCGGGCCAGGGGCTTCCTACTAGCAGTAGCTGGCTGGCTGGCTGGTTTCTCGAGCCGGCGCCGCCCCGCCCCGCCTCTCTGCGCCCCGTCCTCGTCCTCGGCCGACGCCCCTCGCCCCTCGCCCCTCGCCCCTCGCTCCGCAGGCGAACGCGGCGGCGGAGCGTATGTTCGGGGCGGGCATCGGGGCGATCCTGGGGCGGCCCCTCGCCGCCTTCCTCCCGGGCCTCGCGGGGCGCGCCCTCGAGGAGCTTGCGGGGCGGGCGCGCGAGACGGCGGGCCGCCGCGCCGACGGCTCCGAGTTCCCCGTCGAGATCGCCATGAACGAGTTCAAGGTCCGTTAAGCTTAAGAAGCCCAAGCTGAAAGCTTGCTTTCTTAGCAGCCTAAGCCTAAAGCATCTTAGCAGCCTAAAGCCTAAAGCACCTAAAGCGTCGAGATAGCCTTGAACGAGTTCAAGGTCCGCGGCAGGAGCTTAGAGCATCTTAAAGCTTAGAGTCTAAAGCTTGAAGTATCTTTGAGCTCGAAGCATCGCAAAGCTTGAAGCATTTTCAGCTTGAATTCGAAGCGTCTCATGCTTCCCGTCTGCTTTCTTGTTTCTGACGGGGCCCGCAGCTCGGGGGCCGCCGCATGTTCACGGGCATCGTCCGCGACCTGTGCGCCCCCCCTCCCTCCCTCCTCCCCCCTCCCTCCTTCCTGACGCCGCCCGCAGGACGCGGATGAAGGAGCAGGAGGCGGCGGTGCAGGCTTCGATGCGGGAGGCGCAGGCCTCCAACGCCGCCAAGCGCTCCTTCGTCCGCCCCGCCCCGCCCCGCCCAGCGTCGCTCTGTGTTCTCGACGGCCGTTCTCACGCCCGCCTGCCCCGCGCAGCTCGCGAACATCTCGCACGGTCCGAGGATTCTTTGCGCCCGCGCCCGCGTTCCGCTGACGTCGCTGATGACCCGCCCCGCTCTGCTTTTGCGCACCGCAGAGATCCGCACGGTGCGCCCCGCCTCGCCCCGCCTTTTCGACGCCCGCTGACCTCTCCTCCGCTTCGCGCAGCCGCTGAACGGGATCATCGGGATGTCGCAGCTGCTGCTCGAGACGGAGCTCGAGACCGACCAGCGCGAGTACGGCGCCATCATTCACTCCTGCGGTGCGCGCGCGAGAGAGAGATGGGGCGCGGGGCGGGAGATCTAAGCGCGGAAGCTCGACCTCTCCCTGGATCGGATCGGATCAGATCCGATCTGACTCTCCCCCCCACCCCCCCAGGGACGAGCCTGATGGCGATCGTGAACGACGTGCTCGACTTCTCCAAGATCGAGGCCGGCAAGCTCGAGCTCCAGCCCGAGGTCTTCTGCCTGGACAGCATGCTGGAGTCCGTCCTCGACTGCGTCGTCATGCAGGTCAGATTGGAGGGGGAGGGGGAGAAGAAAATTAGAGGAGGGAGGGAGGATTAGAGGAGGGGGGGGGGAGGGGAGGGGGAGGAGGGAGGGAGGGGGAGGGGGGAGGGGGGCGGCCCCACCTCACCGCCCCCGGCGGGGCGGCGGGAGAGGGAGGGAGGGTTGGGGTTGGAGGGAGGGCGCGGCCTCACCGCCCGGGATGCAGGCGGGGAACAAGGGGCTGGACCTGCTCTCGCTGGCGGCGCGGGAGTGCCCGCAGTTCGTCTACGCCGACTGCAAGCGCCTCGGCCAGATCCTCCTCAACTTCCTCTGTGCGCCGATCCCGAGCTTTCCGTCGATCCCGAGCTTTCCGTCGATCCCGAACTTTTCGTCGATCCCGAACTTTTATTCGATCCTCCTCAACTTCTTCTCCGCGCCCCGCTCCCCCCCCCTTTCCCCCCCCTCCCCCCCTTCCCCCCCCCCCCCCCCCCCCCGCCCCGCCCCACCCCGCCCCGCCCCGCCTCCCGCCCTTGACCCCGCTCGGCGCAGCGAACGGGGTGAAGTTCACGCGGGAGGGGTTCGTCGCCCTCACCGTCTCCCTCGTCGAGGGACCCGGCGCGGGCTCGGGGTGCACCGCCGGCACCTCCTCCTCGGCCTCCATCCCGGGGACGCCGGCCCCGCGCGGCCGCCCCTCGCTCGGCGGCGCCGCCGAGCGCGAGTACGTCACCCTCCGCTTCGAGGTGCGTGCGCGGGCCGAGCAGTAGAAAGGAAGAGCAAGAAGAAGAGACGTCACTAAACGTGGCGCGCATGCAGGTCCGGGACAGCGGCCTGGGCATCCGCGACGACGAGAAGGCCAAGCTCTTCCAGCGGTGCGGCGGCCTCCGCCCCCCGCACCGCACCGCCCCCGGCGCCAGCCAGCCTGCCTGACGCCGGGGCGGGCGCGGGGTACAGGTTCTCGCAGGTGGACACGAGCTCCACGCGGCGCTTCGCAGGCACCGGCCTCGGCGTGCGCTCGCTCCTCGCTCTCCTGTACCCCCCCCCCGCCCGCCGGCCTCACCTGTACCCCCGCCCGCCCGCCGCGCAGCTGGCGATCTCGAAGGAGCTCGCGGGGCTCATGTCGGGCTCCATTGGCGTCGAGTCCACCTACGGTGCGCGGGGGGTACAGGCAGAGGGGGGTACAGGTGGCGGCGGGTCGCTGACGTGGTCCGCCCCGCAGGGCAAGGCTCGGCCTTCTTTTTCACGGCGCGCGTCGGCCTCCTCACCCCCGCCGAGACCTGCGAGGTCCGCTCAGATCAGATCCCATCTGATCCGATCCGATCCGAAATGATCTGATCTGACCCCTCCTTAGGTCGCGGTGCGGCCGCCGGGGCCGCTTGTGCCGCGCCTGCGCGTCCGCGGCGCCGGCGGCGCGGGGCCCCCCGGCGAGGTCGCCGGCTGCGCGACCCTCGCCCTCCACCCCCGCGAGCAGGTGACCCCTTCCTACCTGCCTACCTACCTACCTACCCCCTCCTCTTCGTCTCTAACGTTAGCCTCGCCCTCAGGTCGGGGCGCTCCTCTCGTCGTTCCTGGCCTCGCTGGGCGTCGCCTCCTCCTCGGCCGTCTGCGAGGATTTCGCGGCCGCCGTTGCCTGCTTCGCCCAGGCCCTGAAGCGAGGCGGCGAGGCCGCCGGGGCCGCCGCCGGGCCCGAGGGCGAGGGCGAGGCCGGGGCGGCGTACGGCGTCATCTTTGCGGACCGGCTCGCGCTGGACTACGAGGAGAAGCTGCAGGCCGCCCTGGAGGCCGCCGCCGCTCCGCCTCAGCCTCAGTCCTCTTCTTCTGCTTCTGGGGCCGCGGCGCGCCCGCCGATCTACGTCTGCGTGCTGGAGCCGCCCCAGTTCACGGGGGCCGGGTCGGGCGACGGGAGCGGCGGCGGGTCAGGGCGGGCGCCCCGCGGGGCCTCGTCCCTCGTCCTCCACAAGCCCGTCACGATGGGCAAGCTCGTCAAGGCGCTGCTCCGCTGCAGCGGCCGCGCCGCCGGCATCGCCGAGGAGGACGAGGAGGGGGAGCGGAGCGCGGAGCAGACGGAGGACGCGGAGGACGAGGAGGAGGAGGAGGGGGAGGAGGGGGAGGGGCGGGGCGGGGGCGAGGGCGTGGTGGCCCCAGGAGCCTCAACAGCCTCGGCCGAGGCGGAGGAGGCGGCGGCGGCGGCGCCCGCCCCGACGCGGCCCGCTCGCGCCGGGGCAGCAACGCGGCGGCGCCGGCGCCGGCGCCGGCGGCGGCGCTGTCGGGTGCGGGGGCCGCGGTGGGCATCCTGATGGAGGCGGCGCGCCGGCAGCTGGAGCTCGAGGACGAGGGCGGGGCCCTCGCCGCGTTCTCCCCCTTCGAGCGCCGCCTCTCGGGCTCCAGCGCCGGCCTCGGCTTCGGCCGCGACTCGCCCCTCGCCGCCCCCTCCGCCCCGCCCCTCAACGCCGCCCTGGCGGCCGCGCGGCGCTCGGCGGCGGGCACGCCGGGCGCCAGCGGCGCGGCGACCCCGCCGCACTGCGCGACGCCGCCGGCGGGGCTCGCCGGGCGCGGCTCGGGGCGGGCCTCGCCGCGCTCGTCGGCGGGGACGGGCTCGCGGTCGCCGCCGCGGGCGCGGGGCGGCCCGCTGCACGCGCGGCACGGCGTGACGCCGCGCGACATCGAGGCCTTCCGGCGCTCGACGGCCGCCAAGGCCGCGTACGCCAGCGGCATGGCCCGCATCGCCTCGCGCTCCTCGCATGCCCGCGCCGCCGACGGCCTCGCCGACGGCGCCGCCGCCGCCGCCGCGCTCGGGCGAGCGCAGGAGGCGCCGGCGGCCATCGGCGGGGCGCGCCCGCGATCGCGCGGGCGGTGACGCTGCCGCGGGTCGTGAGCTTCAACTGCACCGGCAGCAGCAGCGGCGGCGCCAGCGGCGGCGTCCCCTCGGGCGGCCTCGACGCTGACGCCGGCGGCGGCGGCGGCGGCGGAATGGCGACCATCGGCGCGGCGGCGGCCGCCGCGCGCCTCGGGCGCCGCCGCTCCTCGCCCACGCTCTCGGGCGCCGCCGCGGCCGCCCGCGGGCAGGCCCCGCCCCCTCGATCGCGCCCTCGGCGGCGGCCGCCGCCGCGGCGCCGCTGGAGAACGGCGTGCAGCGGCCCAAGACGCACGCGGCTATGCCCTCCCCTTCAGAGCGGGCGGCGGCGGCGTCGGCGTCAGCGACGCCGGCGACGCCGGCGATGCCGGCGGGGCGGGGCGGCGCGGCTCGACGGGCTCGTGCCTCTCGGTGCTCTCCAGCACAGGGACGTCGCCGCGGCGGGAGCGCCTCGCGGCCGCCGACGCCTCGTACGGCCCCTCGGGCGGCCCCGGCTCCTCGGAGGCCATCCGCCGGTACCTGCAGGCCTCCTCGCCCTCCGCCGAGCAAGAGGCCCCGGCCCCGGCCCCGGCCCCGGTCCCGATTCTGGACCCCGCCCGGCGCCGGCCCCGGCGAAGCCGCAGCCGAGCGCGGCGGCGCCGGGCGCCCCGGCCCCAGAGGCGATCCGGGCGTCTGCGTCGGCGCCCGGGACGCCGCCCCGCGCGAACGGGCGCAAGGCGAACGGGAACGGCGTCGGCGGCGGCGGCGCGGCGGGGGCGGCGGGGGCGGGGGCCCCCGGGAAGGAGCTCGCCGGCCTACACATCCTCATCGTCGAGGCGCGCCCTTACAGATTCAAAAAGAGCTAATATTTAAGCTTCGCCGACTCTAAACAGACTTGGCTTGGCCAAATTTTAGACAGAGCGACCATCGGCTTCCCCGTCGGCCCGGCCCCTCCCGTCCACCCTCTGACTCGACTCGCGCGCATGCGCAGGACAACGCGGTGAACCGGCGGGTGGCGCAGACGATGCTGGAGCGCATGGGCGCCGCCACCAGCACCGCCGAGGACGGTGCCTGCCCGCTTGCTCTGCCCGCCCCCCCGCCCCGCCTCCTCTGAGCCCCGCGCTGACCGGACCCGCCCCCCGGGCAGGCGTCGAGGGCGTCGAGGCCGTCACCCGCGCCTTCGCCTCTGGCGCCGCCGCCGCGGGCGGCGCGGCCGCCTCGGCCGGCGGGAGGTGCCCCTACGCCCTCGTCCTCATGGACTGCCAGGTGGGCCGGAGGCGAGGCGGGGCGGGCGGGTCGGGGCGGGGCTGATCGGGCCGGGGGGGTATAGATGCCGCGGAAGGACGGGTACAGCGCGACGGAGGAGATCCGGGCGTGGGAGCGGGCGCGGGAGGCGGCGGCGGCGGCGGCGGGGCGCCCCGCGCCGCGGCGGCTGCCGATCGTGGGCCTCACGGCGCACGCGTCCGTCGAGGACCACAACCAGTGCCTCAAGGCCGGCATGGACTTTGTCGTGAGCCGTTTATCTCTGATCATGAGCTCCAGATCCACGTAAAGAAGCCCTGCGCGCGGCTGAGCATGCCCCCTCCCCGCGCCGCCCCCCGCAGATCACGAAGCCGATCCTGAAGGAGACGCTGCTCGCGACGATGCGCAAGTGGGCCGCCGCGCCCGTCGGGCGCGAGAGCCCGACCCTCGCCGCGTGAACACGGCCACGACCCTGCATAAACGTGGATCTATAGCTATCTATAGGCCAAGTACTTGAGCTTGCAGATATTGAAAACGAAGCATATCTTCTTTATCGTTTCATGATTTCCTCTAGACGTAGGACTTGTCGTCGTTTCACAGTCAGGGCTTCTTGATGGACCGTTTTCAAGGGCGCTTGTACAGTCGCTCGTTTGATCGCTCTAGATCTGTGTCGAGATTCGCTCCTCATCGATATCGATATCAGGCTTCGATTTTTGACCTCATCGATATCGATATCAGGCTTCGATTTTGGACCGCCTGCTGCGTACAGGCATTTTCCGAAAGTTCATCCGGATCCGGCAGAAAAGCTGGCTTCGAAATTCATTTGAAGTGACACGATCAAGCTGTCTCGAGTTCACAATTTCAAACAGAGCGCCAGGGCTAACCCGCTTTCGTTGTGCTTAGAACAAACTTGACCAGCCTGAGGGCAGTTCACGAGTGTATACGTAAGGGGCCGTCTCCGGATCCCGGCTGCAGCTGTGCACGTGAATTTCGAACGTACGTGTACCGCCTCAGGTCCCGCGGGGAGCTCGAGGGGCTGGAAGAGAGGGGGTGAGCCTCGGAGAGATCGATATCCCAAGGATTAATATTAATTAATTATATAATATTTGAGGGTAGTTGATCTATAACTGGGAGGGTGCGAGGGGGCCGAGGGGGGCGAGGGGGAAGGAGGGGAAAGGGGAGAGGAGGGATGCGCATGCGCGGGGTCCCGGGGGGCGGGGGGGGGGGGGGCGAGGGGGGGGGGGGGGGGGGCGGGTATACATGCACCGCCGCAGCTGCCAGTGCCCCGCAATGCGCTCCCCGCCAGCGCCCCCGTTCGTCGCGATTGCCACCCTCGGCCTCATCGCCCTCGCGCAGCTCGCGGCCGCGATCCCGCAGTGCGTGTCGCCGCGCCGACCGTGCAAATGCCACGTGCACGGTGGCCTGGCGCCGGCTCTCCTCAGATCTCTCTAGATCGCTGGCCGGGCCAAATTAAACTAGGCCATCAGATGCTCTTGGAGCAGCGATAATCATCGAATAATTGCGCTGCCGGCGCCGGCGCGCGCGCGCAGATTCCGGTCGAGAATCCCGAATGGGGAGAACGTGATCGTCGAGGGGCAGGCTTGGCCGGGCGTTGGGCACGCGAACCGCGCGGGCGGCGGCGCCCTGAATCCGTTCGGTCCGCCCGTTTGATTTCTCTCTTGCTGAAACCATTCGCGCACGTGCGGCGCGTGCACGTGCGCGGCGGCCCGGCTCTCGAGCTCTAAGCTGTACATGTGCGTTTACGAGTAGGTGAGGATTTCAAGCTCTGGCGGCTCCAGTGGACTCCGGGGCTGTGCCGCTTCGATTCCGACCGCGACGGTTACTCTAACGGGCGCGCGTTTCAATAGAGACTCGACTCGAACTCGAAGCTCCAATATATTAATCATCTTGACGCTTGTGGGCGCAGATGGGAGCTTGGCGGTGCTTCGAAGTTTGGATTCGAATTCCGCTTGACTTTCGCGCTTATAATTTGCTTAAGCTTGTGCTGCGCTTACGCCGTGTGGACGTCGACGTGTGTGCGCAGACCCGTGCTGCGTCTGGAGCGTCGGTGGCGACCCGCCGGCCCGCACGAGCGATATTTCGCAACCGGGGATCGCTTCGAGGTGAGCTTCGACGTCGCCCGCCCAGCGCGCACGCGAAATCGTGCGAAAATTGCATGCGCGAATGAAATTTGCTCCGGTCCGCATGCATTTTCGCAGCGTTCCGGGCCCTGCCACGACGGGGTGCGTCCTCCCGGGAACGGACGGGGCCATTCCTGGCGAGAAAGAGCACCAGGTGCGAAACGTTGATTTCAAGCTTAAGCGCATCTATATCTGCATCAATAAATATCAAAAACTCGAATTCGTCGTCATTCGATCGCGATTTCTCACTCCGGATACGTGTTGCCGCCGGTGCAGATCGGGCTTCAGTTGGCGGCGGGCGAGGGGGCTGGCCCGGGGCCCGGGGAGGCGCTGGCGGCGTGGCGGGCGAGCACGGACGCCCAGCGCCTCGTGACCCTCGCCATCGCCCACGCCGCCCAGGCGCCCGCTGGCGCCCGCCCGCGCAACCCGAATCATTTCGAATTTCGCTGAGCCAAGCTCCAAACTTTGAGCGGCTAATATATATAAAGCGGCTACTTTGAGCCTATACTATATATACACGCGTATACGTACGCGTATTTTATTATCCGGATCGTTCTGCCATGATATCTAGCCCGGCCCCTGCTCGGTGTCCGGCAATAGTGTCTGGCTATTGAAATTCGCGCTCCGGCAATTATAAATGATCATGAATATCAATTAAATTCGCGCTCGGCAGGTGGAGCCGGGGCGGGTGCATTACGTGCCGGGCTCCCTCCACGTCCACCCCGGCGAGCCCTCCAGGCTCCTCTACCGCGTCAAGGTCGGCGTCCTTTAATCTAAAGCTTCGAATTCAATGTTTATGTCTATCTCTGAACTCCATAATCTAGCTAGCTCTAATATATATGGCTTAGCTGCCATGGTCCAGTGGGACATTTTAAGAAGCGATTTGTTAACGAACCGTCAAGGTCCTCCCCTTCCATCTTCGGCTCATCATTATAATTGAACTGATCATGATCATGGAAAATTAATAGAGACTTCAGACTAGCTCAGCGTCGGGTTTCAATTCATATTGGGCTAGGAATTCGACTCACCCACGGGCCCTGCCGTAATTATAACAAGACTAAATTGGTTACAATCGATATCGCGCGCGGTTGACGATCCGATTGCAGATCGCGGCGGCGGGGGACGACGGCGCGGACGGCATCAGCGGGACGCAGGCGGACCAGAGCCTGCACGACGCCCTCTACGGCGCCAACCTCGCCTTCGCCGCCGGCAGGTCCGCTCACGATCACTGAGTTGATATTGATCGCGATCATGATCATGGGCGCCATTATGACGCTTTGAGCTCGAGGGCGGGACGGCCCTGCGACGGCTAGCGATGCATATGCAGCGGTTCTAGATCTGCGTCCGAGACGCGATGATCATGATGGGCGGCGTAATTATAATGAAACTTTGAGGGCGGGGCGGCCCGAGGAATCTTGAATATTAATGTGCCATGATAAATGCAGCGGCTCTTCATTTTAGAAGCTTACCTGCCTCCTCCGGATCCGACGCAGCGGCTTCGCGGTGGACCAGGAGGCGATCCTGGCGGGGCTCGGGGGGGGCGAACCCGGCGCCGAGGCCCGCGGCGGCGTGCCCCTCGGCTTCGTCGCCGTCGCCGACGAGTAGCAGCTTTTTATAGCCAGCCCGGCGGCGCCGCAGCTGCTTCACGTGATTGATCATGATCATGATATATTACACTAGTGGCCCGGCCGCGATTCCGACGGTCGACGTCCTAGTGGCACGCACATGCGCGCGGCAGAACGACCCCGGCCCAGTGCTCGGCTGCAGGCAGCGGCGCACGCGGTTCTGCGGTATAAGCTCGATTTCGGCGGCGTGCTGAGCGCAGCAAGAGAGCACGGTCTGGACGGCCGGGCGTGCTCGGCTGCGATCAGCGGCGCAGCTAGGCATGCGAGTGCGGGGCAGCGTGCTCTGCTGCGGGCAGCGGCGCGTGCTCGCGATCGGTAGGCGGTGCTGCGGTGCAAGCTTGATGCAGTGAAAAGTAGTCCAGGCGGCACGGGTACTGTGCGGCGTACGCGGCGCAGTGCGAGGAAGCGGAAATCTAGATTAGACAGCTAGGGAGAAGTGCATGGTTCCATGCAGAACCGCGCAAGGGAGAGCCCGGAGTGAGAGAGAAGTTGATTTTCCCCTCGAAAACCACTTTTCGCGAGTTCGAGAGAGCTAGCGCTCTCGCGAGCTCGACTTTGACGCTCCAAAGTCGAAAGCTGACCGGTCCACCGAGCCAATCGGATCGCGAATAAGCCTCATTTTTTCTGGTTTGGCTGAAAATCGTTTGGCTGAAGCGAGGGAACGGGAAGCAAGGGGGAATCCTTCCCCCCTTGCAATTACATCACGGCATCACATTTGATTTACAGTCGAATGGCGAAAGTCGAAATTAAAGGCCGAAAGTAAAAAAGGATTACATATATATTATATCCGATTCACGTGGTCATGAGACTCGACCGTCGGACCTCGTGAAGCCAGCGCCAAAACGAGACTTTATCTAGATCTTCCGAAGTTCGGGTTTACAATCAGTTTACAATGATCATGATCAGTGACTTTATCTAGATCTTCCGAAGTTCGGGTTTACAATCAGTTCGGATCTTCCGAAGCATATATATGGCGCACTGGCCATGCATATGGAATTCGAATTCGAAGCTGCTGAGCCGCGGGCACATTGAATTTACTGGTGGCGCGGGAATGCCACAGCGACGAGGGCACAAGCCATTGCAACGGAAGCCAGCGCGCCCCAGACAGAAGGCGCTTGCGCGCCTGCCAGGCTTGGCACGAAAGGCCTGCGCCCGGGCCCGGACATGCATGCGCAATGTCGTCAACGCTCGAGCACATTGCAATTGCACCAATTGCAATAAATATCGCAATGAATGCGAGTAATTATAATGACGCACACTGAGTTGACGGTACCGGTCGATGTCCACTGGAAGGCCTGAATTTGGAATTCGAAGAAAAACTTGGCGTAAGGGACACGTGCACCAATATTAATCATGGAGACTCTAGATGTGAGATGTGCGCTCTGACTGCCTCCCAGCGCAGGACCGGAAAGGAAGATATCGATACATATACGTTTATACACAGCAGTAATAGCGAATCATTGAATTTTCGCGCACGTTCGCGAGGGTGAACATCTGCATGAAGCGAACACTATCCCCGTAAGGGTTCGAGTATAAATATAAATAATTAATTGCGCGGACTCACTTGGAAGGCGTCGTTGACGCTCTTGATCTGGAGGCTGTAGCCAGTGCCCTGGGAGAACTGGAGGAGGCTGCGCGTCGTCTGCCGGTTGCAGTTCGCCGAGAACGGGGGGACGCCTGCGCATGCGCGTAGGAATATAGATCAGAAATGATACTTTTGTGCGGGAGCCTGAGCGCTAGCGGGGCAACATTTGATTTACGCACGGAATGCGATCTCGGTCGGAGAGACGATGCGGGGGTTGAGGGCGGGGCAGCTCACGCCGGACGACGAGACGATCAGGATCTCGATCGGCTCCCCGACTGGGAACCCTTCACCGTAGAGGCTCACTTCTCCGCCCGTCTGCGCGAACACAGAATATGATCAATATATATATCGGCTGCAGGGGTCTATTGGCGTCCATCAAATTATATAATTAAACAGCGCGGTACGTGCGCACGGCAGGGGTCTGGATGACGGGGCGCGAGAGGCGGGCGGTGTTGCTCGCGTCGAACTCGAGGGTGGTGCCGGGCAGGCCCGCGCTGACGCCCTGCACGGTGAGCCTCGTGATGTTGATCGTCTGCGGGTCACCGGGTGTGCAATCGCAAGGCGCATGGGACCCGCTTCAGTTCGAGAAGCATGGAAAATACACAATTTCAATTCCGCGTACCTTGTGGATCGCGGGCGTAGCCGGCTTGGCCGTCGGCGACGGCGCCGGTGTGGCCGTAGGAATGGGAGCGGTGGGAGGCGTGGTTGGGTTCGTTAACGTTGGAGGGCTCGGAGTCGGGGTCGCAGCGGCGGCGGTGGAGGGTGACGGGCTGGGGCTGGGGCTTGGGCTCGGGCTTGCGATTGCGGCGGGACTCGGCGATGGGCTGGGGCTGGGCGATGGAGACGGGGAGGCGGACGGCGACGGCGAAGGCGACGGCGTAGCTGCAGCTGGGAACACGCAGACGTCGCTCACGTTCGTGGCAGGCGCCTGGCAGGCGCACGCGGGTCGCTGGTAGGTGACAGGACCCCCGAGCAAAGTCCGTCGCAGCGGGGTGTACGTCACAGTCCGGTACATCGCCTGCCCGTTAGTGCAGTTCAACACGCAGTACTGCGGGGTGCCAGAAGGATCTTCAGGCCCGCGCGTAGAGCTGCCCCAGTCGTTTTTGTCTCCTTCCGCCCAAGAAACGGTCACGTTGGGAGCGCTGCAGTTGCAAGCGCTGTCGCCGAAGCGGACTCCTGTAGGTTGGCTGATAGACGCATCGCACTCCTCTGCGCTGACTGCGGAGATGCCAAACGCCGTGATGGCGGCGGCAAGAAGCAGCACGCGTACGGCGGCGAGCTTCGAATTCGCCATCGGTATCGATACCGAAATCGATCCCGGAGTCCCGGATCACGGATCGATATACGTACACTATATCGGGCCGGGGGATTCGCCGACGACGACGCCGAGTCGTGCGGCGCACTGCGGCCTCGTGCCGGAGCTAGCTATACTATGATAGCTACTAGGCTATACAGCCTACACTATGATAGCTGGCGCCCTGCCGGGCCGGCGGAGCTATACTATGAAGTCTCTGGGATCCGGTCATCCGGGTCGTGATCCGCCGGCCGATGATCCGATCATCGGATGATCGCGCGCGGGCTCACGTGCACTGAGTCAGGTCACAGAGTCAGGTGGCCAATGGCCATGCCATATATATGCCATGGCATGACCGTCACGGCGTCGGACTCGGATGCATGCATATGATGGTCCCATCATGGCCCACCGTGTAAGACTTAAATACCGCGTCACAAATTAGCGCGTTCCAAAAATTTGGGCCCGATTTGCGCTTTACCGCGCTACCAAATTACCGCGTTCCATCGTCTTCGAAAATGTATTATTTGTTAGCAAAGAAGGTAATACTGCGCTACCAAATTACTGCGTTCTAAACATTTTCAGCGCGGTAATTTGGCAGCGCGGTAGTTAAGTCAGCGCGGTATATAAGTCTTACACGGCAGTGGCATGGGCGACGCCATGATGATGGGCCATCATGATGGGCCCATAATATGGGATTATATGGCCCCATATGCATGATGCCATGATGATGGCCGCCCATGGCGCCGGCTGGCCGGCCTCCTAGGACCCAGTAGTAGGCTTCTAAGGCTATAGCTAGTGCCGCTGTGCGGCCCGGCGGCCGCGGCCCGTCACCCGCCGGGCCGTGCCGGCGACTCTGCCGCCCGCCGCCGCCCCGGCCCGCCCGGCGGCCGCCCGCCGGCGCGGCCGCGGCCCGGCGGCCGGGGCCGGAACTTAGAACAATTTACTAAAGTTACAACCTGTTAATTAACAGGCTGTACATATGCATGTTAATTAAGTGTTACACGGTACGGTCGCTCGTGGCCCAGCGGCGGGCCAGCGCAACCAGTTATGGGCCCGGCGGCCTTAACCAGTGTTGGGTAAAGTTTACTCCCCCAAAATTGCCCTGAAAACTTTCTGCAAGCTTTGGAAAAGATTGTGCAAATATTTGCACCATAGAAAACATTCCAAGCACCGCAAAAGCACTGTATTCTTTGGCAAATAAGCGTCTAAACGAGAGATATAAGCTTTATAATGATACCTGTGAGTCTTGTTCAAAGTTTGCACGCGTTTAGTCTTGTACATGTTTTGACCTTCTTTTCATAGACTCATACCGAGTCATACGTATACTATATGTGATAGTATGATAGTACTACGGTAGTTCGCGGCTGTTCCGAAGTTCGCCAGGATCAACACTGCGGCTCAGCACTGCGGCACACGAGTCAGCAGGCTGACAGCAGCGGCTGACACCGCCGGCTGTCATGTGATCAGCCGCGTTCTTCATCAACACTGATTCAATGATTCAGCATGCGAATCGATGGTCGCCAGTGGGTCCCGCCGGCTGCTGGCCCAGCTGCAGACTGCAGTGGGCTAGCGCTAGCCTCCAGGCTGCCGCTAGCAGCCGCGTTCTTCATCAACAATGATTCAGCATGCGAATCGATGGTCGCTTGATGCCCAAAGCTTGGGGCCCAAGCGACGGGTCCCGCCGGTCCGCTTCCCGCTAGCGCTGGCTCTGCCAGTCAGCAGTGCTGTCATTATAATGTACGTTTTTAATTAATGACATTATTTAATGTCCATAAAGAACATTAGTTATAAACCGGCGTAAATAATGGACATTATTTAATGTGGGTGGTTATTTTTGGCGCGACGTTTTTCAGCGAATTCGAAGTTGATCTCCGACCTTCTAACAGCTTAACATGTACAGAGCCGCCGGAACGCTTCAAATCACTTTCGAATTCGGAGCGGTTCTTAAGCTTGCTGCCTTAGGAGAGGTCGACGTGTTGCCAAGTACATCGACCCCATCCCTTATTGCATTTATAGGCGTGGCGGAGCTGAAGGGCCGGGGCAACGCACCGACGCGTACGGTAGCAGCCCCGGCGCCGGCGCCGATCGCGCGCGACGTCGATATCGATGCTGGAGGAAGCCTATAGCTAGCTACGACGAAGCCTAGCTACTAGCTATAGCCTATAGGCAGCGTATAGTTCTCTTTTATTATATTAAATACACATTAATTACGTTTAAACTTGAAACGCACTTTCCGCTAGCGCTCGTCTTTAAATTTTAATTTGGCGCTGCGAGCACTATCTAATTATATAAACGTCGCAAGAGCATGTCTTATGCATCTAGAAGTCATCCGGAGTCCGACGGTCGTTTATGACCCTCCTGGAAGGCTGGAGATGGCCCGGCGGCCTGGAGCCCTAGCTATAGGAATTCGAAGGCCTCACTGAGACTCATCGATATCAAGCACCTCAACTAAGCCTTCCGAAGCTTGTAAAGCCTTTCTAAGTGTCAAGGAAGTGTTTATCGGCTTATATAGAACGTTTGTGGCGTGGACTGTATGGGGCGACCTCTCAGCAGCAAATTACCGCGGCACCAAATTACCGCGTTTTAACAAACTTTTGGCGCGTTAATTTGGTACCGGTACCGCGTTAGTTTAGTGCCCGCGGTACTTAAGTGCCCTACGGTAGATCCGTTAACGTTGATCGCGATCGCGATCAGTGCATACAAAGTTTACTTGCACGTGCACAGCGAAAGTGACGTCGACACGTTTCTCTGCAGAGAAGCCTCCAGACACGAGCGATATGCGTTAGGATGTCATCGACAACCTTTGTATTACAAGTGTACGAGGTGCATGCACATGCGCAGATGTACATGTATCTTTGCCGTTCAACGGTTCTTTTCACGTTATGGAGGGGGGTACGGTTCCTGAGAAATGCATACTCTGGTCTCTTGACACCAGCAGAGACCGCCAGAATGTGTCCAGGCCTCCATAGTCTCGTATTTCGACGGTTTTGACCCTCGTTTATGGCGTGAAACGCCCCCAGAATGGCTTCTTCAAGGGTACCCCCCTTGCAAATTTATTGAAAGTTTTCATTGCTCATTTTGGAGGTGAAAATTTACTGAAAATTTACATGAAAATTTTCAAGTTGAAAGTTTGGAAAGTGAAAGTTTAGCATCACTGATCGCGATCGTCGACGTCGGAGTCGGTCGGACCGTCGACGTCGAGGGGAGTCGATCGATCGTCGACGTCAATCGCGATCACATGAACAGAGTTTTTTTTTAGCCAACAGACATTCGCGCTTGCAAATTAAAAGGCCCTGTTAGTGCTTGTTAGAGGCGTCACATTTGGAAAGTTGCCCGGCCATATATAGTGTTCCCTAGGGTCCAAAAATTTTGTCTTTAATATCAGTTTGAAGCTTAATTATACAAGTTTGCTGCAAGATAGGAACAGACCTAAGGGCTTAGCCCCCCCGCACCCCCCCATTTACTGATGACGTAGCGAAAGATCTAGAAATCTACGTAGACGTCGACATGCAGAAATGAAATGAAATGATCGGAACTGTTACAATTGGGTACTTTAATGGAGCGACAGGACATGTACATGTACAGCTACGTACACAGACAAGGGCCACAAGGCTGCCGGCGCCGGCGCCGCGGCGCTCGCGCACAGAGACGCTCGCAGAGTCTTAAAAAGCTTATTAATATTACGTACTTCGGTTCGATACGTGTACGGACGGACCAATTTACGGTTCGATCGCGGCTTATAATTACGATATCGATCGGCGGCGCCGGCTAGCGCCAGCCTACTAGTTAGGCGCAAACGCTGCCGCAGTACACGCGTACGGTCCTGTACCTGCAGCTGCCGCAGTGCGGCTGCCGGCGCCGCCGCCGCGCCAGCACCGGCCGCGGGCCTGCCGCTGCGCATAATGCGGGCCTGCGCCGCCGCTGCGCATATGCGCATGCGCCGGCTCCGGGCCGGCGCCGCGGCGCAGTACTACAGTACACTACCGGTACTACTACTACAGTACTGCAGCGTTCGCGTATACGCCGTACTACGGTAGACGTCGACTGGCCATGGCCCGTTCACGGTTGTACGCTGTCCCCGTCGCCGAGTCGGTGGCACTCGGTGGGGAGTCGATCGGTGCCACGTACGCCGCGGTCCGAGTCACTGCGAGTCACCGGCCCTGACACCGGGTACACCGTGGCACCGCCGTACGCGTACTACGGTAAGTCGTCGGTAACCGACCCGGAGTCCCGGACCGACGTCGACTCGAGTCGACGGTCGACCGCCACGGTGCGCCACGGCGCCACCGGCGCCGGCGGCGCCACGTCATGTCCGAAGTCTGCGAGCTCGAGTCGAGTGAAGGGAAAAACATTATCGCATTTGTTTTTTCTAGAAGTTGCCCGACAGCTCGAAGTCCTGACGTCACAGTGCCTGTCACTGGCCCAGTGGCCCAGCTGCAGACTCTGCAGCTGGCTGTGCCAGCCACTGCCAGGCTGTCAGCCTGTCACAGCCTCACAGGCTAGAGTCACAGCCTGTCACAGGCTGTCAGCTGCAGGGGCCGGCTGTTTCACAGTGTCAGCGGCCGACGCAGGGCCGCAGGGCGTCGCAGCCTCGCAGCCCTGGCAGGCTCGCAGCTTGCCGCCGCGCATCATGGCATGAGGCCTGCCGCCGGGCTGCCGGCGCCGGCCGCTGCCGCAGTGCCCGGGCCGCAGACGCCGCCCGCAGTGCCAGGGCCAGCAGCCGGGCTGCCAGGAGACGTCGACTCCGGATCGGATCCAAGGACACAATTCAGTGGTAAGCCACTGCTAGCGCTGCGCATGCTGCGCTGGTGCCGCAGTGCGGCAGTGGGCCAGCCTGGCAGTACTAGTGGCGCGTGCATGCGTAGTGCGCAGTACTAGCTATAGCCTACAGTGCGCACTACTAGTAGTACTGCGGCAGTGCGCGCAGCGCTACCTGCAGCCTGCCGCAGTGCAGCGCACTGCATGCATGATCAGATGTCAGATGATGATCTGCATCTAGCGCTGGCGCCGGGGCAGGCTGCGCATGCTGGCATGGAGTGCCATGGAGTGGCATGGACAGCCTGGACTGCGAGTGTGGAACCCTGACTGGCGCCTCGGAGACGTCGACTCCGGATCCAAGGGCCCAATTCAGTAGTAAGTTTTGTTACCTCAATCAGGCTATCGAAGATTTTTGGCTCGGCCGTTCCGTGATAGCCGAGTTTTTTTACGGGTGTCCGCATGCGTCATAAGTAATAAGTTATAACTTAGTATATATATAAGTTTGCTGCAAGATAGGAACAGACCTAAGGGCTTCTCCTTTCCCCAAGGCCGATAAAAATAAGTTCCGGACCGGAGGGGACGCCATCGGCGTCTATTCTACTGACACTTGCCCCTCTATCTCAGCGACAGAGGGACGTAGTCCAGTCCGGTGTCTTAAGGGGGTGTCCTTATGGACCCCTGGGACACCCCCCCTGGCTGCGCCATCGCAGTGCAGGCGGTCACGTTGCCACTTTATATTTAGTGGGGTCGACGGCAGGGGCGTCGCGATCGACGTCGCCGCCCGGCGAGGCACCGGTCTTCGAAACCTTCCTCTTGGGAATCGATCCGGGTCTTCGCACCTCTAAACCGTGATTTCAACCACTCGCGATCGAGCTCGGCCATACGTGCCTCAAAAATAAGTTATAATTATAATTAATCTCGGCCCGGAGCCGGCGGCCCGGCGGCGCCGGCGCCGGCCGCGGCATCGTTTCACTGAGTCAACCTTTAGGTACTAGGAGTCGCGACGAGTTGGTGTACTAGTACTAGGATCCGAGTCATCCGAGTCGATGATCCGACACATGTACAGCCGGCAGCGGTGCCACTGGGCCAGCGGACGACGCAGCGTGCACGCAGGTACCCGCTGCGCCAGGCCTAGGCCGCGCAGCGTGCGCATTTCATGAAGAATTCGAACGCGTTAAGAGGTGCGCGCACTGGACCGGGGTCGTTCTGCCGCGCGCATGTGCGTGCCACTAGGACTCTTTCACTCGATCCCCGCGGCCGTTCCCCCCTTAAGCTTGCACCCCCGGCGCGAAAATCGCGGCCGGGTCACTAGTATAATAGAATCCACCTGGAGGGTGCTTCTTCTCTATGTGCTAATGCAGCGGCTCTTCGTTTTAGATGCTGAACTAGTACTCTCGATCTTAAGCTTGACCTACTTTCTCCGGCGCAGCGGCTTCGCGGCGGACCAGGAGGCGATCCTGACGGGGCTCGCCGGGGGCGGCGCCGGCGCCGACGCCGGCGGCGGCGTGCCCCTCCGAGGCTCGGCTTCGTCGCCGTCCCCGACGAGTAGCTGCGGCTGTTCCTACCGTGCTTCTAGCTTTTTCTATAGCTATTATATCCGACGAGTACCTATAGCTGTTTCTATTATTTTGGTACCTATTTCGCCGACGCCCTCGACGTCGCCGACGAGTAGCTGTTTCGGCCGAGGCTGGGGGGGCGGCCGAAGCCGGGAAAGCGACGTCGACCGATTTCGAGGTCAGGGGGCGGCCGAGGCCGCGGGGGGGGGGGGGGGGGGGGGGGGGGGGGGGGGGGGGGGCCACGGGGAGCTCGAGGCTGGGGCCAGGGGGGAGACTCTCTGAGAGTGGGGCCGGCTGGAGGGTTGTCGGAGGGCAAAGGTGGCCGGACGTCAGCGGTGCACGTGGGTGCAGAGCGGGGCGCCCCCCACTCCAAATATTTAATTGAACGTTTCTAGAGTGGCGAAGCCGCCCACGACCCCGGAGCTGGACAAGTAATTCATTTCGAGTTCGAAGGCCAAGCTTGCAACAACATACCACTATATATAATATAACTATCGTTTACGTAGTGCTAGTGTTATAACTGTCCCGCGGCGGGCCCGGCGGCGGCGGCGGCCTCGAACTCGCGGCGGGCCCCCGCCACGAAGGCCTCGTCGAGGAACTCCTCGAGGAAGTGGAGGAGGCGCGAGGCGTCCAGCGCCGTGCTCGCGATCCCGAAAGAGACGCGGACGGCCCCCTGGCCCTCGGGGGGGATCAGGCCCTGCGCCGGGTGCGTTTCAGCGACATGTGCACGTTTCAGGTACTTTAATTTATCGCATGCATTGTTATCGCAGATTCTCAAATCCAATATCAATTATAACCCGCGCGCGCATATGGTACGCGGCACTTATGGTACGCGGCACTTTATCGCATGCATGGTTACGTTAACGTTGCGCAGACTCTCAAATACAATATCGATATATATCAGTTATAACCCCCGCGCGCACGTCGGTGAGGAGCGTGTAGACGTCCGGGTCGGCCTCGCCCCCGGCCGCCACGATGGCCCCCCAGCGCCGTTCCAGCTCCGAGAGCTGTCCGCGGGTGAGGCCTAGCACCTTCTCCATGCAGCCTGGCGCGGCGTAGAAGAATCAGTAGAAGAAGCAGAATTTAAGAAGCTAGGAGCATTAAGCAGCTGGAAGCACAAGATGAAGAACAAGATAACAAGCTTAAGAGACTGAAGGAGACTAATATAATGAAGAACCAGTCGCACCCGGGTTGCAGAAGCAGCCGGTGCGGAGGGAGATGCCGCGCTCGGCGGCGAGGCGCTCGACGAGTCCGAAGTAGACGCCCCTCCCGTCCGCGTCGAAGAGGTTGAAGACGAGCGTCGCCCCGCGGCGCCCCGCCTCCATGTCAGGATCCGGCCCGGGGCCGAAGAGCTTCACCAGCGGCCGCCCCGTGCGCGGGTGCCGCAGCGCCGCCATCGCCGGCATCACGTGCCTCATGATCGCGAAGAGCTGAGGGCGCGGCGGGCCGGTTGGCGCGGCGGAGAAGGCGGGCGGGGCGGGGCGGGGCGGCGGGGGGCGGACGCGGTGCTGGAGGGCGTGGAGGTGGTGGGCGAGGAACTCGAGGCCGATGGTCACCCCGGGCAGCATCTGGTAGCTGATCGTCCCGTCCTGCCCGGGCATGGGGGTCAGAAGGCGGCTCGGCGGCCAAGACTCTGAGAGATTCGATTAAATATTCTAGCTAAATTTAGCTATGGCTTCAGCGCTTCAGCGCTTATGGCTAATAGTGCACGCAGAGGCGAGAGGGTGGCATGGGCGAGAGGCATGGGCGAGAGGGTCGGGCGGCGGTTAACGCTCGGCGGCTGAGAGATTCGATATCGATTCTAGCAATAGCTATGTTAACGTTTTTATGGTCATCGCGATCTGGCGGCAGGGGCGGCCACCCGGGTACACACACCTCGAAGACGGCGTGCATCCTGGCCGGGTTCGACTCCAGGATGTGGAAGCTCGTCTGCTGCGTGACCAACGTGACCGTGCCGCCGGCGAAGTAGGGCTTGCGCAGCCGCGCCGCCGCCCCGTGCCGCAGCAGGAGGCACCCGATCCCAGTGGGAAAACCGAACATCTGCGAGCGCGCCGGCGTCAACTCTGCCCGCCCCTCCAGTGAGCGGCGCGGCGCGAGGCCTAGGTCGCCTCGCCTTGTAGAAGGACATGGCGACGAAGTCGGGGCGCCATTTGGCGACGTCGAGGGCGCTGGTGGGCACGAAGGCCGAGGCGTCGAGGAGCACGTCCCAGCCGGCCTCGCGCGCCGCCGCGGCGTACGCCAGCGGGTGCTTCACCCCGCTCACGTTCGACTGCGCGGGGTACGCGAAGAGGCCCCGCTGCCCCGCCGGCTTCTCCCGCAGCGCGCGCTGCGGGGAGGGGGGCGCGGCCTCAGCAACACCGGAGCGGGAGACCCTATAGCTAGATCCCAAGGCGGGAAATCTGGAAATTCGACGAGTTAAAGGCGCACGAAGAGAGCGGCTTCGTCCATGAAGAGCTCGTCCGTCAGGGGCACGTACGTCACGCTCGCGCCCTTCGCCCGCGCGAACTGCGGCGCCGCGTCACGCGAGCTCGAGCGAGGGGGGTACAGCGGCTCGGGCGGCGGGGCGGGGCGGGCCTCGCGGATGCCGCCGACGGAGTTGTGGTTGTCGGCGGAGAGGAGGAGGGGGGCGTCGGGGCCGAAGGCGTAGCACTCTCCGACGATGCGCAGCGCCCCCGACGCGTTCGCCGTGAACACCACCGCGTAGTCCTGTCGCCCCGCTCATGATCAGCGCGGGCGCTGGTAACGACGAGAGCCGCTGGGGGCGGGGTCGGGCGGCGGCGCACGTCGGGGACGTTGAAGAAGGTGAGGACGGCTTTGCGGGCGTCGGCCTCGCTGCGGATGCAGCAGATCAGACTCCGATCAGATCAGAAATCAGATCAGATCAGAACGGCGCAGGGCCTCACAGGGCGGTGGCGACGTTTGACGTGGGGCTCATGCTGTGCGGGTTGCCGAGGACGTGCTTCCTCAGCAGCTTGAACAGGCGCTTGACCTGACTCTGGCACGCCAGGCCGCCCCCCGTGTAGTCAAGGTAGGTGTGCGACTGCTCCTGCTCGGAGAACGTTTCAGGAGCGTTCAAAGCTTGAGGCTAGAAACGCTCAGCGGCTCAGTTAGGGAGGTTTAGAAACGCTAACATCTGTTGTATCTATAAACGCTCGGGTGGAAATGCTCCGCGCGATCTAGAAACGCAGGTCGCCCGCAAACGCTCTAGAAAAGGTTCCCCACGCAAATGTTCTTTACATGCGCGCACGTAGAGGTGGGCGTAGCTCGTGGCCCCAAGGTGGTCCAGGCTGCCCCCCTCGTTGTAGTCCCCGTCCTCGAGAAGGGCCTGCGCGCGCGGGGAGGGAGGGGGGGGGGGGGGCAGGGACAGGCCGTCAGCGTCGAGGGAACTGGAGGAGGTCGAGGGGTAGGGGGTTAGAGGGGCCTGTGGCTTTTCAACTGCTAGAATCAATGTCGGTCTGGTTTGGGGGAGAAGCGGCTACGGCTAATCAAGTGGGGGGGGGGGGGGGGGGGGCTGGGGTTTGGGGTGGGTGGGGTGGGGAGGGGGTGGGGTGGGGGTGGGTGGGGGGGGGTGGGGTAAGAATAGAACGGAGGCATCCTCAAGGAGGCGGGAAGAGGGGCCGGGAGGAAGCGGGCGGGGAGGTGGGATGGGTGGGGTGGAGTTGGAGGGGGGATGTTGGGGGTGGAGGTGGGGGGGAAATTGGGGGGAGGGGAGGGGGGAGGGGGGGAGGACAGACTTACGAATGCGGTGGGGGCGGGCGGAAGGGTAGGGGTCGGGGGGGGGGGGGGGGTCCGGGGGGAGTAGGAGGAGGAGGGCGGCTCTTGGAGGGTAGGTGGTGAGGGGTCTGTGGAGTGGTTCGGTCTGGTTCGGGACAGAAGCGGCAAGAGAGCTAAAATCAAGCGGAAACAAAGCCGTAGCCGCGGAAGGGCGGTAGGAGGCGGGGGCGGGGGGCGGGCCGGGCCGGGCGGGATAGGCGGTGAGACGGACCCTGAAGCGGGGGTGGATGCCCTTCCCGTGGTCGATCGCGAAGACCGGCGGCTCCGGCTCCTGCGCGATCGCGAACCGCGATCGCGATCGGGGGCGGTCAGTGGGATCCCAGGTTGACGACGGCGGCAGCGCCGCCGCCCCGCGCGAGCGCGAGCGGGCGTGGGCGGACCTTGAAGACGAACGAGGGGGTCCGGGCGCACTCGCCCTGCCGAGCGCACGCGCGCGCGCGCGCGTCGCTCCGATCAGATCAGAATCATATGAGCGCTCAAATCGGGATCCGAGGCGCTCGCTCACCAGACGCGGGGCGCAGGTCCGTATGGAGGACTTTCGGGGAGGAGGCTGCTGGTTCGAATCCGCCGCGTTCGAATTCGAATCCTCCCGGCGCTCGGCTCGCCCGGGGGGCTCCGCCGCGGAGGCGGGGGCGCCCGCTGCGGTCCGTGGCTGCTCCTCAGGCGCCCGCTCGGCACGCGCTGCCGCCGGCGCCGCCGGCGCCGCCGCTGCGACGGGCGCTTCTCGCGACCGCCGGCGCCGCTCTGGCCCCGCCCCGGCCGCGAAGCTGACGGCGCCGGAGAGCTCCGCCATCCCAGCAACGGCCGCCATCAGCCGAGCCTCGGCCTCGCGGAGCGCTGCCTCCTGGCCCCGCACGCGCGCCTCGAGCGCCGCGGCCGCCCGCCGCCGCTCCCCCCGCTCCTCCTCCAGCGCCCGCGACAGCGACTCCACCTGCTCCCGCAGGGCGCCGAGCTGAGCGTCCGCGTCCTAGCGCCGGGCCGGGATGAGATCAAATCAGAGCTACTGCGGGGCGCGCGCGGACCCGCGGCGGAGAGTCTCGAGTGAGCCACCACAGGAAGGGCCTGCGCGCGCGGCACGAGCGTTAGCGTCGTTAGCGCTGCAGGCGCGGCGTGGCCGCGGCTGAGGCCGCGGCGCCTTCACAGGGCCAAAGCGCGGATGTCGAAGCACCTTGAAACGTCCCGATCTGCGAGCGGCCACCGCACGTCAATGGCGCACGCGAGGGCGCGGATGATATCGATCGGAGCGCGCGTCGGGAAGGCGCACCTTCCAGCTGCAGGTCATACACGACGTTCGCATGCCACCGGTGCGTCTTGAAGGCGCTGGCGTCAATGATCATCCGCTCCCCGGGCCGCGAGGCATCCGGAGCGAAGCTGGCGCGCAGCACGCGCTGGTTGCGGAGCGACGCCCACTCTTCTATCTCGCTTGCAAGCAGCTCCGTGACCCCCGGCACGCCAGCCACGACGAAACGGACGCGCTGTTCTCCTGCGGCTATCGGAGCGGCCGCCTCGAACTCAGCGCTAGCGCGAGCTGCCGCAAGCCCTGCGCTCTCCCGCGGCGCCATGCCGATCTCCAGGGTTTCAGAGCGCGGCCTACGTCTCCAGGGGCGTTTCGCTGCGCGCGGCCGCGTGCTCGCCGCCTTCTCCTTCGCCCCGGAGGCATTACGGGAGCCGGCGTTTTTGCAACGCCCACGACTCGCTCCCCCCTTCCCGAGACTGTACCCCGCCAGACCGAGCAACCTCGCCCTGCAGACAGCCAGGGCGCACCGGAACCGATTTGCAGCGCGCGGGAGCGGGCGCAAGAAGCACTTGCATCGTTCCAGGCGTCGCGTCGAAGCTGCTACGTCATCAGCGAGCGGCGCGGGGGAACGGGACTGGCGGGAGAGCGGCGGGCGTCGCCGTTAGCTACACACAGGAAAGCGCGATGCGAGCGAGAGGAATCGCCGCGCCGCTGCTGCTCGCGGCCTTCGTCCTCGCCCTGAGCGCACCGGCGCTGGCGTGTGCGTGCCGGGCCGCCCGCTCGACGCAGCGGCATGCGTCGCCGCGCTGATTTCCGCGGCACGCAGACCGTGACTTGTCGGGCGACGCGAAGTATGCGGAATTCTTCCGATGGCTTGCCGAGAACCGCGTCCCGCACGCGCGCCTGGTGCTCGCGGAGACCTCCGGAAAGGGCCTCGGCATCTACGCGAAGCAACCAATCCGCGTGCGCTGGCCCATCCGCCCGCCCGCTGCCGCCGCCTAGCTTCCGACGCGGAGCCGCGGGTCGCAGCCGGACGAGCCCGTCATGCGGATCCCGCTGCGGCTCCTCATGTCGCAGGCGACCGCGCGGCAGTCGCCCCGCATCGGCCACGTCATCCGTGCGAACGAGAACACCCTTTCGAAGGCCCGCCGGCGCCCCCGCCTCACGCCGCCCGCCCGCGCGCGGCGCCCGCGCCGACCGCCGCGCCCGCGCTTCGTTCGCACAGGACTGCGTCCTGGCGCTGCACCTTCTGGACGAGCGCTTCAACAACGCGTCCTTCTGGAGGCCCTACATCCAGCTGCTCCCGAAGCAGTTCTCGACCCTGGCGTACTTCGACGAGGAGGAGGCCGAGGCGCTCCGCGGGACCAGCGTCGCCTCTGTACCCCGCGCCATGCGCGACCTGATGCGCCGCGAGCACGAGAACATGGTCCTACCCCTCGTCGCCAAGCACCCCGACCTCTTCCCCAAGAAGAAGGCGCGTACCCCCCGCCAACTTCCCCCCCCGACTCACAATCAATGCAGTACACCCTCGCGGCGTACCGCTGGGCACTCTCCGTTATCTTCTCGCGCGGGATGGACGTCGTCTGGCTGGTGCCGCGTACCCCCCCTGCTTTCCCTCTTCCCTTCCCCACCCTTGGCTAAGCTGTAACCCCCTTCCCTCTCAGGGAGAGCGCCTCCGGGTGCTAACCCCCTTCTCGGACTTTCTCAACCACGCCCCGGGCATCCCGGTACCCCCCTTCTCCCTCCCCCCTTCCCCCCCTTCTGATTTACGCGGAGCGGCAGACGGCGCCCGGGATGGACGAGATGTCGCAGAGCTTCGTTATGAGCACGCCGGGGCGGGCCTGGCGGAGCGGCGAGGAGGTCAGTTCAGTCCGTGCTGCGGGGCTAGAGGGGGGGCGGAGGGGACGGCTCGGCTCTAGGCTAGAGGGGGCGCCGCCCGCCCTCCGGCCCGCCTGCCCGTCCCCGCGGGCACGCCTAGCACTGCGCTGCCGACGACGGCTGGGCCAGGCTAGAGGGGTACGCTGGAACGTCTAGCGCTGCCACACGCCTAGCGCTGCGCTGCGGGCGACGGCCACGCTCTAGGCTGGAGGGGTACGCGGGCCACGCCTAGCGCGGCGCCGCGATCACTGCCGCCCTCTCCTCTCGCCCCGACACATCGCCGGCGCTCACTCCTCTCGCGTTCTCTTATCGCCTCGCGCCGCCAGGTCACGATCAGCTACGGCGAGCAGGGGAACGGGGCCCTGCTGCAGCTCTACGGATTCACTATGGAGGAGAACCCCGCCGACTCGGTCAGGAGAACGTTCGCCTCCTTCCCCCCTCCCCCTTGCTGACGCCCTCCCCCCCCTTTGCTATTTTAAGGTCCGCGTGGACGTCAGAGTGGACGAGCAGACGTTCGGGAAGGAAAAGCTCCGCATCCTCCAGCAGCGCGGCATCTCCAAGCGCGCCCGGCCCTCCTCGTACCCTCCACTTTTTTCTTACGGTGGGGGGTACAGGAACGCGTCCTTCCCGCTCTTCGCGAACGGGAGCGCCTCCTGGGACCTCCTCTTCGTTCTCCGCGTCATGCAGCTCGACCCTTTCGGTGCGGTACCCCCCCCCCGGAACCCGGCGCCAGTTGTACCCCCTCCTGAACTCGTCCTCCCCCTCGCGGGGGTACCAGAGATGGACCACGGGATGCACGAGGGGCCCGCGGAGGGCCGCCCGGTCTCCTATCGGAACGAGATGGAGGCGCGCGCAGCGTACCCCCCTCGCTTGCCCCCTCCCCGGCACCGACTTGTACCCAGGTGCTTGCGAGCCTGCGGCGGACGCTCGAGAGCCTCGACGCCAAGTTCGAGACCTCCGCCGAGGTCTGTACCCCTCCCCGCTCCGCCCCCTTTCTCGCGATCCGGGGGGTACAGGAGGATCGGGAGCTGCTGAAGCGGCCCCTCCCGGAGAACATACGAAACGCCATCCGCGTACGCCGGGGCGAGAAGCTCGTCGTCCAGGCGCGGCGTACCCCCTCCCGAGATAAAACGCTGTACCCCCGGGCCTGATGCAGTACCCTCAGAGGAACCTGGAGGCGGTGCGGAGGCGGCAGGAGTCGCTGGAGGCGGACCCTCAGGGGCTCCAGGCGGCGGCCGGCCCCGCCGACGACTAGCTAGCTAGCTAGCGACGACTAGCGCCGGCGCCGGCGCCGGCGCCACTAGGCTAGCGTCTAGATCTCGAGGTTCTAGATTCAGAAGGAGTGGCTCTATCTCTAATTGAGGGTACAGAGATCTAGACTGTCTCTGCTGATGCGCGCGCGATTGGCCGAGGCCGAGCTCGAGGGCCCGGGCCGCCCGGTCCCGGATGCAGATCGCGGGGTACTCAAATCCGGAGTTCGGAGCTGTTCAAGTTGAATTCGTTTTTTTCCTTGAGCTTGCAGGTTAGGGTTGCGCGTGTTCGAGGAACTTACCATGGCCGCACTGCCGCCGCAGCGGCCGCACCGTCCCGCACGGCGCCGTCACGCCGCCCGGCGGCCGCCGTGACAGCGTCGGCGGGCGTCGGCGGCCTGGCCTATCGCAGGTGAATTTGCAACTTTGCAATTCTTATCTGAATCTAGATCTGATTTCGATCGATTAATTCACCGACGTCGACGTCGATCCGCCGATCATGTGATCAGATATCGATCACTGATCGTCGTTCGACGGTCAGTGATCGACCATAAGCTTGAGCGCAATTGCAAGTACCGATGCCACTACCGAATTAGAACTTGAAACGCTCCGAAGACACAGCGACGCACCGGCGGCACTGCTCCGACGTCGACCGTCGTCCAGCGGCAGCTGACGACCGTCCTTCGAATTCCGAGTTCCGCCGGACTGCTAGCCTCGTAGCTGCAGCTCCCAGCGCGCGGCGCGCTTCTCCCATCGGCATTGCCGTCGTCAAGATGGGCGCGGGGAGCTCGAGCAGCGGCGCGCGCTCCACCGTCAAGGCCGCGCATGCGCACCCGCAGAGCGCGCCGCAGCTCGGGCAGAGCACGCAGCGGCATGGTCAGAAGACGCAGGCCGGCGGCGGCGCCGGCGCTGTCGACGTCGCCGTCGCCGTTGCTGCCGCAAGCGGCGACTTTAAGCCGATTGGGATCGTCAACATCAACGCCGTCGCGCCGTCGCCGAATGGGAGCGCCGCCAGCTCGTCGTTTCATGGTCAGCGCCATAGCGCGCGCGCCGACACGCGCACCGGTACTGGTGCCGCTGCCAAGGGCGGAGAAGAAGTGATGGAAATTGTCGAGCTTCGTTCCAGCGACATCGACGAGCTCGCGATCGCAATGGACGCCGGCAACTGCAAGCCCCCGCGGCGCTCGTCCCTCCAGGACCTCGCCCCTCGCCATGGCCAGGTGTTCGCGAGCCATTTGAACACATGTACAGTTCTGACTTGCGCACTGATTGCTCGCTCGCCCCACAGAAAACGTTCGTCCGCAGCCGTTCGGCCTCCTTCGAGTTCAGGGTCCGTTGGTATTGTACATGTGATGATCATGACCCGAAATCGCTCCGAATCTCCGATTCCTAGAATTCGAAAGCTTCAATTTGTTGCACTCGTTAATAAACGTTTGCAATCGCGATCGGGCAGGAGCCGGAGGCCCCCATCTTCGACCAGGGGAAGGGCCTCCACCCCCAGTTCAAGGTCCGAGCCCCAGCCCGCGGTTCTAATTATTACATAATTCGTATACGTTCGATTCTAATTATATAACGATCGCGATCCGTCTCTGCCCGCCCGCCCGCGCGCGTGCGGTCAGGCCCTCGTCGAGGACGCGCACTACAAGGAGGGCAGCACGCTCGACCGCCTCAAGGCCACGAACTACACGCCCCTCCAGGTCCGAAACCGCGTACCCCCCTTCGAATTCCAGATTTCCCGCGTGGACGTCCACACCCTGCATGCACAGGCGCAGGCGCACGCGTATTTGGACTACACGGGGGGCGCGGCGGCCTGGCGTGCCAGTACTAGTGCCAGCTGAAGCGCCTCTCCAAGCTCCTGAGGGAGCTTATAAGAAGCTTTTCTTATAACAAGCTAACAAGCTTTTTAAACTCTTCAGTGCCAGCTGAAGCGGCTCTTCGACTTCCTGCAGGCTAGCCCTAGTCGCGCTAACAAAGCTAACAAAAGCTAACACTCTACTTATAACAAAAGCTAACAAAAGCTTTTCTTTCCTACAGGGACACGTCCTCGGGAACCCGCACAGCATCAACCCCACGTCCAACCTCGCCTCAACACTGTCCGTCCCATTCTTTCGAATCCATCCTTTCGAACAAACTCTGACGCGTCCACGGCCGCAGCGAGGCCGACGCCCGCAAAGCCGTCCGCACCTTCTTCAATGTCCCCGACGTGCGCCGCCCCCCGCCCCCGCCCCCAGCGGGTCTTTCATTATCAGCGCCCGCGCTGATCATGAGCGGGGCGACAGGACTACGCGGTGGTGTTCACGGCGAACGCTTCGGGGGCGCTGCGCATCGTCGGCGAGTGCTACACGTTCGGCCCCGGCGCCCCTCTCCTCCTCTCCGCCGACAACCACAACTCCGTCGGCGGCATCCGCGAGGCCCGCCCCGCCCCGCCGCCCGAGTCTCTGTACCCCCCTCCCTCGAGCTCGCGTGACGCGGCGCCGCAGTTCGCGCGGGCGAAGGGCGCGAGCGTCACGTACGTGCCCCTGACGGACGAGCTCTTCATGGACGAGGCCGCTCTCTTCGTGAGCCCCGCCGAATTTCCAGATTTCCCTCCCTGGGGTCTAGCTATCGGGTCCCCCGCCCGGGTTCGCTGAGGCCTAGACCTGCGCCCGCAGCGCGCCCTTCACGAGAAGCCGGCGGGGCAGCGGGGCCTCTTCGCGTACCCCGCGCAGTCGAACGTGAGCGGGGTGAAGCACCCGCTGGCGCACGTCGCGGCGGCGCGCGAGGCCGGCTGGGACGTGCTCCTCGACGCCTCGGCCTTCGTGCCCACCAGCACCCTCGACGTCGCCAAGTGGCGCCCCGACTTCGTCGCCATGTCCTTCTACAAGGCGAGGCGGCCTAGGCCTCGCGCCGCACCGCTCAGATTGAGCCGTGTTTGACGTCTGCACAGATGTTCGGTTTTCCGACGGGGATCGGGTGCCTCTTGCTGCGGCACGGGGCGGCGCAGCGGCTGCGCAAGCCCTACTTCGCCGGCGGTACGGTGGCACTCGTGACGCAGCAGACGAACTTTCATATCCTGCAGCCCGAACCTGAGAAGCTCCATGCCGTCTACGAGGTGCGTGCGCGAGCGCTAGAGCTGAAGCCATGGCCATTGCTAAATTTAGCTAGAATATTTAATCGAATCTCTCAGAGTCTCGGCCGCCGAGCCGCCTTCTGACCCCCTCGCCCGGGCAGGACGGGACGATCAGCTACCAGATGCTGCCGGGGGTGACCATCGGCCTCGAGTTCCTCGCGCACCACCTCCACGCCCTCCAGCACCGCGTCCGCCCCCACCGCCCGCCCCGCCCCGGCCCGCCGCCCGCCCGCGCCGACCGGCCCCGCCTCGCCGGCAGCTGTTCGCGATCATGCGGCACGTGATGCCGGCGATGGCGGCGCTGCGGCACCCGCGCACGGGGCGGCCCCTCGTCAGGCTCTTCGGCCCGGGGCCGGACCCCGACATGGAGGCGGGGCGGCGCGGGGCGACGCTCGTCTTCAACCTCTTCGACGCGGACGGGAGGGGCGTCTACTTCGGACTCGTCGAGCGCCTCGCCGCCGAGCGCGGCATCTCCCTCCGCACCGGCTGCTTCTGCAACCCCGGTGCGGCTGGCTCTTACTTAGTCTCCTTTAGTTCTCCGGATTAAATGCTAACATTTGCTTAGAGTTTTCCAGAGCTATTTGAATTTCTTTCTGGCTGATTTTACGCCGCGCCAGGCTGCATGGAGAAGGTGCTGGGGCGCACGAAGGAGGTGCTCCTCGAGCAGGAGCGTCGCTGGGCGAGGATCAAGGAGGTCGGCGACGAGACGGGCGTGTACCCCCTCGAGGAGCTTGCGCGGGATTTGATCGCGCCCGAGGACCAGGGGGCCGTCCGCGTCTCTTTCGGGATCGCGAGCACGGCGCTGGACGCCTCGCGCCTCCTCCACTTCCTCGAGGAGTTCCTCGACGAGGCGTTCGTGGAGGGGGCCCGCCGCCAGTTCGACGCCGCCGCCACCGCCGCCACCGCTGGGCCCGCCGCGGGGCATTAATTATAAAAGTAATGATGAGAATCGTACTATATATGGTTCTTTTTTGCACATCTCAGCTTAAGCTTTCTAGATCTGTATGCGCAGCTTTCAGCTCATTTTATTGTGTGTTGCGCTGGATGTGCGTGCTTTAGGCCTCGGGAAGGGAATATTCACTTCCCCTGACCTCCTGCCAGTTGGTAAATTACCGGCCACAGCCTCTAGTCTACTCCGTAAGCGGCAACCCTAACTCAGTGACTGTGGGTGCATGTACAGGCAAGGTAGGGCATGATCGATCGACGTTAAATACGACTAGTTCTACGATATTGTTGTCTCTCAAAAAAAATTCGACAATTATTATATAGGGGTATATATATCGGTATGTTATTGTATACTTAGCCTTCGGGCAGCACCCGCAGAGCTGGTGTCTAGAGACTGTGGCCGATAATTCACCAGAAACAAATTAAATAGCCTTCGGGCCTCCAATTTGTTTTGCATGCCCCTCCCGCCGCTACGTCGACGTCCCCAGTCTCTTTGCGTCCGACGGTCTGCATCCCCTTTCCCGGATCCGATTGCAAGCCTCCTCACCTCCGGGATCCGGAGCTCGCCGTCACTCCGGCCTCTCTCGCCTCAGCTCTCGATTCTCCGTACCCTTCCAACAGCGGCACTAGTACTCTATCTCCTCCTCCACCCTCCCTTCTCCCCTCGAGCTCCTCGGCCTCTGCTCCGCCTCCGAGTGTCGGCGAGACTGTCCTCTTTGCGGTCTCCCCGTCCTTCCGGCTCCCTGCTCCCTCTTCGGCGCCTCGGGTCTCCTCTGCGGGTCTTGTTGCAAGGGGGGACGAAGACCGAAGGGCTTCTCCCAGCTTGCTTCCCGTTCCCTCGCTTCAGCCAAAATTTTTCTATGAGGCCGTTTTCGAGGTCCAGTATGCAACAAAAATGTGTCGAAATTGGGTTGCGACACGTGTTTGTCGCTGCGGCCGTCCATGCAAAAAGGGGTTTTCGAGGGCGAAGACCAGTTTTCTCTCGCCTTGACGCCTGCCGCGCGTTAAGCCTTCGACTTTCGAGTGTCAAAGTCGAGCTCGCGAGAGCTCTCTCGAACTCGCGAAAAGTGGTTTTCGAGGGGAAAACCAACTTCTCTCTCACTCCGGGCTCTTCCTTGCGCGGTTCTGCATGGACCCACTTCTCCCTAGCTGTCTCCTCTAGATTTCCGCTTCCGAAGAATCCGAACCCGAAGTTCCCGAACCCGCCATACCGTTTCCGCTTTCCAATTTGCCATACCGTTTCGAACCCGTATGATATCGATGGCCCATTGATGGGCCGTATGAGACCGTATCCGATGATGCGTTTTCAGTTTATATTATAATTATAGTTCTAGAGCTAGATCTGTTCTTGTTCTCCGTATAGGCTCCAATCATGCCCGGCAATTAACTGAAAAAAACCAAGGCCTAATTTATAAGGGTACCCGGGACGCGGTAATATTTGTAATTGTAAAAGCCTTCCGTTAACCGTTGAACGTTTCCAGTGTATTGGGCGGGGGGTACACGCTATAGTCGGACGTCCGTCCCGCCGGATCGGACTCCGGCGCCGGACCGGCGGCGCCGGCGTCCGACGGTCGGCGGGACTCCGCGGGAGTCCAGGAGCGTGATCCACCGTGCCTCTGCCTCGGCCTCCAAGATACGCGATTGGCTAATTACGACTGCGTCGAAAATCCAACTTGAAAAAGGCAGCATCATGGCATGGACCGCCTCTGCAGGCAGCTGCCTAACTTGAAAGTCTGGACTGCACAATCTAGGCAAGGCAGAAAAAAAATGAGGCAGGTTGCCTCCGCTGCCTAGGGGCCTCGAGCTCAGACCCCGCTAGGGCAGCCGAGGCAGGCTGCCTCGGTTCAAGTCCTGCTGGCGCCCGCGGCCGTTCCCTGCCACTGTCCTCGCGCATTGTAGCAAGTCACTAGCAACCTAGCAGGATGTTAGACTGACCACTAATGACTAGCTGGGCGATGCCAGCTCACCTGCCAGGCTGGCGCCTTGCAGCTAGCGCCAGCTGCAGCTAGCTAGCACTAGCTAGAGCTCGAGCTCAAAGTGCGTCCACTGGGCCAGATGTTGCTTATGAGTGTGCAGACACGTAAGCGTCGTGCCGCGGGCGACAGTGATGCGCCGTGCGCTGCGCGACGGCGGCGCGATTTGAAACAGCTAGCCGTTGGGGCGCTTACGTAGCCTGCGGCCTGCCTCATGGACCGCGCGCCAGCCGACTCGGCGAGGCTAGGTGTCTAGGTTCAGATGTAAAAAAAGTCTGCCTTGCCTTGCCTTGACTTAATTCACTTGAAAGCTAGGCAAGGCAACTTAGGCAAGGCAAGGCAGACTTTTTTTCACTGCCCGAGGCAGAGGCACGGTGGATCACGCTCCAGGAGTCCGAGTCAGTTGGGAGAACTTGGGACTCTGGAAGTTGGGAGTCCAAAAGTTGGGACTCGGGAGAACTTGGGACTCCGACTCTCCGAGCTTCTTTCAACTTGGGAGCCGCGGCCGCCGGCCCGGCGCCGGGCCGCGCGGCCCGCGCCGGCTAGCGCTGACTCAGTGAGCGGTCGCCGGCGAGTCGGCGGCGACTCGCCGCCGACTCGCCGCCGAGTCGCCGGGCTAAGCAGCAGCCTAAGCTTTTCTAGTAGTAGCTAGCGATCATCGGATATACTAGTACAGCTCAGCGGCCCGGCGGCTGCAGCTCAGCTGTAGGCTGTAGCTCAGCATCTGATCATGATGCGATGATTATAGTTAGCATCTAGATCTAGAGCGATAACTTGGCACCGAGCGGGCGCAACTTGCGGCAACCTGCAGCTGGCACAGCCTAGGCCTGCAGCTGGCAGCAATCAATGGTGCCCGCGCCTGGACCACCATGGCCAGCGCAGGCGTGGGAGGCCAACCATATGCATCCCGCCGAGCGCGCGGGACCTGAGCTCGAGCCTGAGAAAAACGTGGACGATATCAATGAGCCCACTGCAGCGGTCGTCGAGCTCGGCCTCGACTCGGACGCAGCTGCGCATGCGGCGCCGCTTGCAATTGACGAGGTCATCAACGCTGGTCATAGGGCCGCCGGGATCCGGAGGCCGCAGCTGGTCATGGCCGCGCGCGAGCGGCTGTGGAGTGACGCGGAGGCGGCGCCCGCCCCTGCGCTGGCCGCCGCGTGCGCCGCTTTCTGCCCGCGGTGCGCCGCCGCGCGCGCCCCTCTTTGAGCAGACGACCGCGCCCGCCACCCGCTGACTGACGAAGACGCGGGGCAGGCTGGTGCTGGGGCACTGCCGCGGAAGACGGCTGCGTGAGACGTGCGAGGCAGTCGTGGCGCTGCTGGACCTGGCGGGCTTCTCCGACCTGGTCGCAAAGTGCAGCGCCGGCGAGAGCGACATGGAGCAGCTCTTCGACGCCATCAACAGCTGCTTCCGCGCCGAGATCGAGCTTCTCGAGGGCCCGCCCCCGCCCCGCCACGCCACGCCCTACCCAGCCCCCACGGCCGATCGCGAGTGCCGGCGCCTAGGCCTGACGCGCCGGCAGAGTACGGAGCGGACGTCCTGTCCTTCCTTGGCGACGGCCTCCTCGCGATCTGGCCGGTCGAGCCGCACGTGGACGAGCCCGGGAGCACGGGCGCGCCCCTCGTCGGGGCAGTCGACGCCGGGACGGAGGGGGATGGCGACTCGGAGGGGCGTCTCGCGGCGGCCCTGTCGCTGCGCGCCGCCACCGCCGCCGAGTGCGCGCTGCGGGTGCGTTAACGTTCGATCCCGATCCCCAGCCTAGCCGCGCGGCTCGCGATCGAGTGCTTTCGCGCGGCGCGGCCGACTTTAATTTCGAATTCATGTTAAAATTTTGAGTCGAATAGTGCTTTAATTACAATTTTCTCGATAATTTCAGGAGTAATAGAGTTCATTTTCTCCTTGCGATAGACTTATGGAAAAGATATATCGTTGGGGCGCCGGCGGGTGCAGGTGCAGGAGCGGTTCGCGGCGGGGGTGGCGAGGGGCATGAGGCTGCGGGTGGCCCTCTCCGCGGGGCCCCTGCGCCTCTGCGTCGGCGGCATCGGCGGCACCGCACTCGCCGAGAGCCGACCCGCTTCCCGCACCTCCAAGCAGCCGGCGCCGGCGTCGTATCCGCATCTTTGGGGCTCGGCCGCGGCCGCGGGCGGCGGAGACTCGGAAGCGCCCTCAGGGGCCACCCTCCGCAACCCCGACGGGTCGGCCGTGCCCGGGTGCGCCTGCGACGCTGCCGCGGCCCTCAGCTGCTAGCGCTCCCGCTGAGCACGCGGGCGGCAGGCGGATGGTTTTCTTTGTGAAGGGCGCGGCGGTGACAGAGGCTGGCGACGCCCTTGGCGACATCGCCCCGGGGTCCGCAGGCCTAGGCCCTTCGCCCCCACCTCGCCCCACCCCGGCCCACCCCGCCAGCGCCTGACGCGGCTCGGCTCCGGGCGGCAGGCAAGTCGTGCTCTGCCCCTCGATAATCGAGCACATCCCGCGGTCGGCGCTGCTGCCCGCTAACCGCAGCATGCGGCGCGAGACCGTGCGGCGAGAGGCACTGCAGCGCGAGCAGTCCTCTTCCCCCACGACTCCCCGCTTGCGATCGCACAGCGGCGCCGACTCTGCCGGGGGCGGCCGCGGGCACTCGCACTCGCCCCTCGTCGTCGGCCCGACGGCCGGCGCGCCCCTCGCCGACTACTGCCGCAACGTTTTGGGCGTCCCCTCCGGTCCGCGCCCCTTTCTTGCCGCCCCGGACGCACGCCGCGGCCGGCCTCCAGCCCGGGGCGGACTTTGACGGGGCGGCCGGGCAGGGAGCCTGGCGGGGCGGCTGCGGGAGGCGGCGCCGCCGCTGGAGACCCCCGAGCAGGTCGCCCTCGCATCCCTCTTCGTCCCCTACACGGCAAGCGCCGTTCCGGGATCCGCCGCTCGCGCCCCCGGACGAGCTTCGACTAAGGGGGAGGCGCGGGGGCGCGCGCAGGTTCGGGCGCGGCTGAACCAGATCGCGAGCCTCGGGGCCGTCGACCCCGCCCGCTACCTCGCCGAGTTCCGCCCCGTGCGCCGTCCGAGCCGTCTGAGCGCTGCGCTGCGCCGCGCCGCGCCGCCCGCTGAGCTCGAGCGCGGGTCAGGTCTCGGTGCTCTTTGGCTCTCTCAAGATAGCGGTGGAGGAGGAGGGCGGGCCGGAGGGCGCCGCGCCGCGGGCCGTGCAGCGCGCCGTCCGGACGGTGCAGGCGCTGCTCTACGCACACCAGGGCTCCCTCCGCCAGATCGTCCTTGACGGTGCTGCCCCCGCCCCGAGCCTTATCTCGCCCGCAGCGACGCCTCTGCAGACAAGGGCCTCGTCGTGATCGGCGTCTTCGGGCTGTACCCCATCTCGCACGAGGGTGGGCCGGCACAGCCGCTCCGCTGCACTCCGATGCACAAAGGCCTCGTCTCATGCCCCCCCGCCCCCACGCCCCCCCGCCCCCAGACGACGCGGCGCGGAGCGCGGCGTGTGCATTGGACGTGCGGGAGGCGATGGAGGCGGCCGGCGTCGCCTGCGCCATCGGCCTTGCCACGGGCCTCGCCTTCTGCGCCTTCGTCGGAGACCCCGCCACCCGCTGGTGCCCCCGCTCTCTACAAACGTTCCCGCCCTACGCGCACACGAGTTGGCCGCGCAGCGAGTTCTCGGTGTTCGGGAACGCGGTGAACCGGGCGGCGCGGCTCATGGGCAAGGCTGCCGTCTCCGGCGCCGGCGTCCTCGCCGATGGCGAGACCCGCGCCGCCGCGTGCGCCCCGCCGCCCCCCGCCCCCCGCCGACATCGCGCGCCGATCGCGGTCGACGCCGGTGAGCGGCGCAGGGGGCAGCAGGTCGAGATGGATGCGGCGGGGGAGTACCACCTGAAGGGTATCCCGGGCCCCACGGCGGCGCACCGGCCGCTACGAGTGCGGGGCGGGCTGCGGGGCAGACGCAGCCGGGCGCCCTCCATAGCCCTCGGGCAGGCGCCGGAGGTTCTCTACGGGCGCGAGGAGGAGCTCGCGGTCCTCCGGGGGCTCCTCGAGGCCCACGCGGCCCCCCCCGCCACCCCCCACGTGAACGCGCCTTCGCCGCCCCTCTCGCCCCTCGAGGATGGGCCCGATCTGCCCTGGCCCCCCAAGGCGCCGAAAGGGCCCGCTACGGCGCCGCGCCCGCCGTCGCTGGTGGTGGCTGCGGGGGACACGGGCCTCGGGAAGTCGGCGCTCGCGCGGGCGGCGGCGGGGATGGCGGCCGTCGGCTGGCGCGCCGCTGCCACCGCCGCGCTGTCGACGCAGCGCCAGCCGCTCGCCGCGTGGCGGCCCCTCCTCGCGGCCCTCTTCCCGCAGGGCATCCTCGAGGCGCGCCCGGCGGCCCCGCCCGCCTGCCGGGCATCCGCCCTTGCGTCCGTGCACGTGTGCGCGCTCCTCATGGGTCGCAGGCGGGCCCGCTGGCGCTGGAGGACACGAGCCTGGACCCCGCCGTCGTGGCGGATCTCGAGGGCCTCCTCCCTCCCCGCCCCGCCCCCGAGCCCGCGCCGGCGCCATCGACATCGCTCCCCAAGCCCGTCTCCAGAAGGCGCCCTTCCCTGCACTGGATTCCAGCCTCCCCGCCCCCTGCTGAGGACGCCGGACCCCTCAGCCCGCCTTCCGAGGGGGCGCAACGCCGTACGATCGCGAATTTGAAGCGCGTCCGCGAGCGGCGAACGACGCGGCTTCAGCTCCCAGATGTGCCAGCGGAAGTGCGCGCGGCGCAGCTGCGGGCGGCCGTCGTGCGGCTCGTCCTCTCCCGCGCCACATCCCGGCGGCCCCTCCTCGTCGTCTTCGAGGGCGCGCCGCCCGTCCGACCGCGTCAGGCCCTGCCGCGCCTCACGCCGCCGCAGACGTGCACCTGGCGGACAGCCAGAGCCAGGCGGCGCTGCTGCGGCTCGCCGAAGAGGCGGCGGAGAGCCCGCGACGCGCCTCCTGCTGCTCGTCACCTGTCGCCGGCCTGGCGGCGGGGCGGCGGCGGCGGAGCCGGACGGGGCGGACCTTTTGGCGAAGCTGGCCGCTGTGCCCGGACAGCGCTGGCTTGAGCTGCAGCCGCTGGACTGCGAGACGGTCGCGCGCCTCGCCTGCGCCCGCATCGGCGCCGCCTCGCTGCCCGCTGATGCCGCCACCTTCATTGGTCCGCCGCGGGGGCGCAGAGGGCGCGCCGGGCGGCCGCAAAACCGCAGAGCCGCCTGACGGGTCTCGGGGGCACTCGCAGCGAGCGAGTCGGGCGGGGTGCCTTTCATCGCGGCGGACCTGGCGGAGAGGCTGCGGGAGGAGGGGACCCTCTGCGTCGACACCGCGACGGGTGCCTGCACCGTGGCGCGGCCGCTCCACAACCCGCGGCCCTCGGACGGCCTCCGCTCCGCCCTCCTCTGGCGCCTCGACCGCCTCGGCCCCTCGCAGCTCTTCACCGTCAAGGTCAAGGCTCCCCCCCCCCCCCCCCCCCCCCCCTCCCCCTCCCCCGCGCCGCCTGCCGACGCGCCCCGCATGCACAGCTCGCCAGCATCGTTGGCATGCGTTTCAGCGCCGAGGAGGTCGCCGCTAATGCTGTGGGCTTGGACCGAGGCCAGCGCTGACAGGGACGCGGCGGCAGGTGGCGGCCATCTTGCCGCATCTGCAGGGCGGGAACGGCGTTCGGTCGGCGGAGGCGCTGCGGGCGGCGGCGAGGTCGCTCGCGGGGGATCTGGCGGCACTGTGCGGGGCGGGCATCTTGCGGGAGACGGTGTACGAGGCGGCCGCGGGCGAGACGTTCGAGTTCGCGCTGTCTCCCATGCGCGAGGTCGTGCACGGCCTCCTCCCCGTCGCCGAGCGCCGCCGCCTGCACCGCGCCTTCGCCCAGTTCCTCGAGGAGTGCGAGCGGGAGCTCGACGCGGCCAGCCGTGCGAGTGACGGCGCGACGGCGGGGCGGCCTTCATCGAGGCCGGCCGACGCTGAGGGCTCATCGTCCGGCCTGGACGGGGCGGCGGCTGAGCTGCTCGCGTACCACTGGACGGCGGCAGAGGAGCCGGGCCTGGCGCTGCCGTACCTCGAGCGCTGCGCAGCGGCCGCCCTCGACAGCTTCGCCAACTCTGAAGCCGAGCACATGTACAGCGACCTGCTCGCCCGGTACCCCGGCGCCTCGCCTTTCCGGCGCGCCGGCTGGCTCGCTGGCCTCGCCGAGGTGGGCAGCCGCACGGGCCGCTACCCCTCCGCCGTAAAGCACTGCCGCGAGGCCCTCGCGCTCCTGGGCGTGCGGATCCCCTCGTGCGTTTTCCCCTGGATCTTGCCCTTGCCCTTGCCTTGCCATCTTTTCCCCCCTTTGTCCCCCCCCCCCCCCCCCCCCCCCCTCTCTCATCTGAGGCGCCTCAGGAGCCGTCTGGGCGTCTGGGGGACGATCATGCTCATGGCGGTGCAGGCAAGGCTGCGGCCTCCGCCGAGCCTCGCCAACTCCTCACCCGAAAAGCTGGCCGCGCGCTGCGGCACACGAAGTTCAAGGCAGGAGGACGCTCGAGACGTCGCTATCGCAGACTTGTTCATGATTCTACGGCAAGCCACGGGGCACAGCGGGGACGGCGCCCTGTTCCTCTACAGCGCCTTCGGTCTCTGGCGCCACGCGCAGGATCCGGAGCGCAGCCCCGGGCCCCGCTACCTCGCCATCGCTTCCGCGCTGGTCGTGCGTGCCAATTATAAATATAGCTGCACATAGCCCTGCCAACTCTGCCCCGAACGCGTCTTGCAGGCCAGCAACATGACCTTTCTCTTTCCAAGGAACCGCTCCCTCGCCACTGCATACGCGAAGTTCGGCTTCGTAAGTCCATCCCCCTCCCACTCCCTGCTTCCCCCCCCCTCTCCTCCCCCCCTTCGCGCCCCTTGCCCTCCGCTGCACAAACTGATCGAGGGGTGCGCAGAAGCTCGGGAGTGACACGTGCACTGGGGCGTACGTCTCTCCGATGCACCGGGCCGTGTCAGTCGCGCTCTTTGCCGCCGGAGAGCACGAGGAGTGCAGCCGCGTCTGCGATCTCTACGCCGACGCTGCCCTGAGGATGGCGCGCCCCGCGCCGCGTCGCGGGCCCTCGAGCTCCACTCCGAATAGCACATCATCGCGCAGCGTACACTGACGCCCTGCGCCCTTCGCAGCACGTGCGGCGGGACGTGCTGGAAGCGTTTTCGTTCCGGTTTCTGTGCCACTTGCGGACAAGGGGCTCGCCCGCCATCCTCGACCACATTGCATCCTGCATCCAGGCGCGCAAACATTAACCGCACTGCGGGTTTCGGCTTGTATATCTTTTTTGGCCCGACTAACACGCGCATTCTCGCGATCGACGTCGGCAGGCGGCGCTGGAAAAGACGGCGCGGGACCGCGAGCTCTCCAATGAGGTCATCACAGTCGTCTCCACGGTGAGCTGAAGGCCGCTGGGCCAGGCCAGGCCAGCTTTTCTAGGTCGACTGAAAAACGTGTCCTAATGTAACTGCACGAAAAATGTTTTCTAAAAACGAGACGCGCCCGCGGCAAATTTGCTCTAGATCTAGATCTGCTTCACTCCGCGCGCGAGCGAGCGTGCAATTTGCAAGCGAGCGTTTCTTGCCTGCTTACGCATCAACGCGTCGGCGGTCTTGGCAGGCGTCGCTGGTGTTCATTCGCCTCCTACAGGGCCGGGCGCGTGAGGCCCTCGAGGTGCGCCTTCAAATTCCCTCTCCTCCCCGGCCCTTTTCTCGAGGGGACGTCCTTCGAATTCGCGGGAGCTCACAGCGGCGCAGGTAGGGAGGAGTTCTACCGCGCGCGTTTCAGCGGCGGCTTCGTTTCGGTGGCGGCTTTCAGCCGAGCGTTCTTCCTCGCCGGCCACTCCCGGGCGCTCCTTTCCGGCTTCGGGCCCCACGCGCCCGCCCCGGGCAGCGCCCTCTCCGCCGTCCAGGCAGGCCCGAATATTAATGCTTCCCGAGCACTGCGACACGTTCTGTCACGCATTGAGCTCGAGTCCGCTGCAGGTTGCGCGGCAGGCCGTCGAGCTTCAAATCAGCGATCGCACCAATCTGGCCAAACTCATAGGGGTGCGCCCTCGCACCCTCTGGATCCCTCGACTTGCGCTGCGCACCCTCTTGATCCGTCGCTTATCGCTTGACCGACATCCATGGCCAGCCCGACGTCGTGTGCGAGGCTGCGACGGTGCTCTTCGTCGCGTGGCTCGTGTCGGCCGCCCCCGCCGCGCGCTCGCACCCGGCGGCCCCCTTCGCCCGCCTCTACCCCTGCCGGACGCCGCCTCTGCGCCGCCGGCGCCGGCGCCGGCGCCGGCGGTCGGCCCCGGCGAGTTGGTCGCTCTCCTGGATGCCGCCGCCCGCAACGGCACGCAATGGAACGAAGCGGTGCGTGCCTTTCGATTTTGTTTTAATTTCTCTACCCCGCCCCCTCGCGGCGTCGACCGCGGCGCAGGCGGCGGGCGCCGCGGCGGTCCTGGAGGGCCTCGCTCTGAGCGCGCGCGGCGCGGTGCGGGCGGCGCGCGAGCGCTTCCTCGCGGCGGCCGCGCTGGGAGGCTGGACCGCCCCGACCCGGCTCCGGCGCCGCGTCGCCCCCGCGACTGCGCCCTCGGGCTGCTCTTTGCGGCCTTCCACACGGGTGCCCGCCGGCGCCTGGCCGGCGCCGCCTGCCAGCACGGGGCCCGCGCCCAAGCCGCAAAGCCTGAGGCGTCTCGAGCGGGCCGAGCGGCCGGGGCCGGAGCTTCTGAAGGCAAGCCGGGCGGAGCTGCTGGCGGCGGCCGAGCGTTGCTTCGGGCTCTACAGCGACGCCATCGGTGCCCGCATAGCCCGCGAGGCCGCCCGTATCTAAGCTTGCATTCAAATGATTGATTATGAGCGCACTGCGTCAACCGTTGAACTTCTAATTATTTTGGACGATCCCACTTCTTCTCTATTTTTCAAGTCACTGCAGCTGGCATGGCTCAATTAATATTATCAAGTGCACCGTGGCGCAGCCTGGCAGGATGGATAGAGCACTGCGACATTTCTCGCGATTGAATCGTGAGATTATTATCTAATATGCTTAAGCTTACAATGAAGACGCTCATGATCAACCCGATCGCGATCGATATCCGACCGAGGCCTGCATGGCCAGCGCTATCATAGTATCGATATTCATATGAGTCCTGGAACTTGGAAGATATCACGATCATGGCTTCGCGCCGTCTTGGCCCGGCCGCGATTTTCGCGCCGGGGGTGCAAGGGGGCCCGGGGGAACCGGGATCTAATGAAAGAGTCCTAGTGGCACGCACATGCGCGCGGCAGAACGACCCCGGCCCAGTGCGCGCGGGAGGTCGAAGACTCGAAAGTGTAAAGATAATCACAGATTATGATTGAACAAATAGAAAAAGCCCGATAAGCACACCGCCGATCAAGTCGATTAAAAAAAGACTCAATGAAAGGCCAGACTCAGCGCACACTATATCAAAGATTGTTCTGGAGCCAAAAAACGCTGTGCCATCAACTCTGTTCGCACAGCCTACCGCTAATTATATAAACCTGAACAGCTGGCTAAAAAGATGATGGTGCTGTCTGCAGATCTAGAGGGCTCGCCGTAAACATAGGCGATCCAGGCCTTCTGGAGGGGATCGGGGCGGAAGTCGACCTTGGGGATGAGCGGCAGCCAGCGGCGCCGGTCCTGAAGAGAGCCGTCTTGCAAGAGCATGGTGAGGCGGCCCGCCGCCTCGAGCGCC